>OX465550.1:9561158-10761158 GCA_950022955.1 Xestia ashworthii
TATCGATATATATGTCACCGTAAAATTGTCAAACACGTTATATTACAATTTAACGTGTTTCTCTCTAGCGATATTGTAAACTCTCGAAATATTGTCAACTGAACATACGGAAGTATCTCTGCCCCCATAATCGGGACTTGGGGCACCCGCCACCCGTTAGGTTAGTTAGGTTCCTTTAAACCCTGCACTCGGAAATACCCCGCGAAGCGGGGCTCCGTCGACTTCGCTTTTTAGGGGAATATAAAGTGTTTTAAGGTTAGGTTATATTAATCGGTATTTCTCAAGAATGGTACATTATCTTTTCATGAGAATGGTACCACTGGGCAAGGGGGACCCCTCCTTCCCTCCACACCGCGTGACTTGACTACCATCGCATGCATTTCACGAAAAATAATGCGTTTTATTGTAAGCAGTATGTTCGTTTGACAATATTTCGAGAGTTTACAATATCGCTAGAGAGATTACAATATAACGTGTTTGACAATTTTACGGTGACATATATATATTTCTAAGAATTCCAACAAAATTGACATGAGCTTGTCGGTAGCCTACGTCAGTTCCATACATTTTTGTCAATTTCTTTTTTTACTGTTATGTTTCGTTGCGTAAAAACTAAAGAAAGTCTGTGTGAAGATGCAACGGGCTGCTTGTGGACTGGAGTTAGGTTCGTGAGTTTTGTGTCGCCTTCGAATGTTTAACGCGGTGGGCCATTATCGTCCTGATTTAGTAGGTACACTACTCTGCCCAACCCATAATGGGGAAAAAACGAGTATAAGTAGTGTTATGTCATATTCTTAATGAAAATAACTATGTTTTTACAGCCTGCGCCGAGCTGACTTTTGATCCCACTGAGGGATATTTGAACCTGGATGTGAAAATGAACAACGAGAGTATTTACCACAAATCTTACTCAGGTAAAGACGCTACGTGAATAAGTATTGTATATTTATTTCTTAATCGCTAGAATAGAACAAACGTTCAAAATCTCACAGCTCTCGCAAGCTATTGTGGGTACCACGTGGACTACTCTTGTGACTCTCCTCGAGTCGTTACCTATATCTATTCTCTGAACGATTTTCCACAGAATGGAAAATCACTGGCCACTTCAACAATTTTACCAACGTTTTTCTTAATTTCCAGCAAGCAACCCACCGCCATTCTGCATCCCGATCCCGATTCCGTACGTGCCCATCACTATTCTGGACATGTGCATCCGACTGTTCGACATCACTATCGACTTCACCAAGATGCACGTCTGCATGGATTGGGATACTAGAGTCGACAAAGCTCCAGTTCTGGTAAGAATAACACATAAAAAGTAATGTTAGACACTGGTGTCGATTCTGTTGTGCACAAACTAAACTTAATTTAGACTATTGCTATCTTTTACTAAAAGGCAGGCCGAGAAAAGGAAGGCTATAGCTATGCACTAAGTTAGAAATGTCAAACTAGTTTATGCCTTGCGCTTCACCGTGTTATTAGTGTACATGTTTTTACGTGCATCCTTCATTTGTATGGAAATATTAGTTCGAATTAAATTTGACAGCTCTAAATTACGTCCGTCTCTTTCTCGTTTTATTGGTGAGAAAAAGATAGTAATAGCCTAAATTAAGTTTAGTTTGTGCACAACAGAATCGGCACCACTGGTCAGCATGCATGGAGGACCTCTTGGCTAACTAATAACAGCCGATTGGGCTGATCTTTAGGTTAAGCCGTGCTTGCCTAGGCTGGTCTGTGGATGGGTGACCATCCATTACATACCGAGTTTCCTCCATGCCTCGGAAAGCACGTTAAGCCATTGGTCCCGGCTGTCATTTGTAGATCTTTGACAGTCGATAAAGGTGGTCAGTGGCTCAAAAGTCTGACAACCAGTCTTACCAAGGGGTAGCGTATTACCCAGTTCTAACTGGATAATGGAGATCAGATAGGCAGTTGCTCTATGTAAAATACTGGTATTCAGCTGCATCCGGTTTGACTGGAAGCCGACCCTAACATAGTTGGGAAAAGGCTAGGTAGATAATGACTGGTCAGCATGACTCCTTTTTAGCAGTGCAGTAGATATTTTATTGGAGGTTCAATAGTCTTCGATAATTGCGAGATACAAAAGGCTTTAAAAGCCACTCTGATTATCTGTTATAAAATTACAGTGCAGCGTGATGTTTATCGTAGGGCTTCCAAAAAGTTACAGCTCATTAAAATTGTTTGTATCCGTCAGGACCGCGGGTGTATAACTTCCAAAGAGAATAAAAATATACAATATAATTGTACGTAAAATGTACGATTTTGTTCTAAAATATGTATAAACGTACGTGTCTGTATGCGTAGCAAACATCATTTTAAAGTGAGCCGCCATCCTGACGTCAGGTTGGCGGGTGTATTTTAACACAAGCAACATTTTTCAAATTTGTCTTTAGGAATAAAATGTTCGGAAAATGTACGTTTAGGAACACTAATTGAAAACTTCTTAAGTGATAAACAAGCTCTGATATTGTAAAACGAATGTGAGCCGCCATCCTGACGTCAGGTTGGTGGGTGTATTTTAACTCGAGAATCTCTTTTTTTTTCAAATTTGTCATTAGGAATTATATGTACGTCAAATGAACGTAAAACAACACTAATTAAAAGCTTCTTAAATGACAAATACGCTCCAATATTGTAAAACGAATGTGAGCCGCCACCCTGACCTCAGAATGGCGGGTTGATTCTAAACCAATCAAACTATTTTGATTTTCTGGACTTCTGTTAGGTGTTGGCTTCAAATCAACAATCGTCTCATGTTTATTGAATCTCACACAAATACTAAAATCTTAATAATACTGACTACTGGTCGAGAATTACGAAATAGGAATGATTTGCTATGATGTTGTCCCAACTCGGAATACCTGACTTAGTCGTGATCAAATAAAGCTTAGCTTAGGTTTATTCACATTATGCTTTAATTTTATATTTTAAACACATCATACAAATATAATATTTCGAAGAATAAAAAACGATTATAGTAGCACATAATATTATATCATTACGCAAATCCCTTAAATTAAAGTGCCTGTTTAAACTGAATGGCCATTGCTGATGATTTGATCCGATTAGCCATTTAGTCGCGAAAAGGTAGCAACAGACAGACAGACAAACAGAGTTGGTTTCGCGTTTATAATATTAGTATGGATAATTATGTAACTAAGCCCTAACAAAAAATAGGCCATTTAAATTCTCTGGAAATATCGTCCATAGACAAAATTCTCGTTTGCTAATAAAATTCAAAAGCGCCAGATTAAAACAGTGACATTATAATAGCTGCATTCTTATTTGCCACTATAAAAACACGATATCAAAGTCTTAATCTAATATTAATAAGGAACTATGTTGCAACATAACTCTTCATAGTGCTGACCGTAAACCCATTTTTCATTGTTACGATTAAAACGTTATATTCAGCCTAATCAATACTCGCATTGGAATCGAGATTAGATAGGAAAAAAATGAGACTGAATAAACACTCCTTAGTTTAATTTCAAACACTTAGTTATTTTATATTGAAATTAATCATTTTATTAAACAAACCAAACTTAAAAAAAAAAAAACAAAGTTAACAAAATAAACAATAAAACATAAAACCAAACAAACAAAAAACTAATAAACATCAAACAAAACAAACTAAATTCATTATACAAACATCATTCATAATAAAACAAAATTTTATTACATTTGACCATAAAGAATGCAATGGGCCATTACCATTTCAGGACTTCTGTTTAGTCTTGACTTAAAATTGTCATAGCACGCACATCCATATACCATCATTACCACTATAAAAATGCGCTTTATAGTGCTCGATTGCATCATAATAAGGAGTCCTTGAAAGGTACATATTCAAGGACTTCTATAATATAATAACTAGTATTGTTATTAAGTGTTATTTCTAACGGAATGTTTTTAATATTGATGAATTCCGATTGGCTGTGTTCAAAAGGTATGTATTCAAATGTTCGCATGCTTTTACAGCCACTTCTATTACATGTAACCAAAATGCTGTCGTCCCACAACATGGATAGGTACAGCTGCCTAATAATTTATTTGAGAAATATCTATTGTTGGATTTCAAATTGTGATATTGATTTTTTAAATTGTGTTTTAATGGCATTGTCGTATTGTCATTATTATAAAACCCTTAGTACCTACAAATGGTTTTCGAAATCTACTACTAAATGCGAACATTTATTCATGCCAGATTGTATGTACGAGATTAATATTCTATGACATTTCTTTCAATGGAGTGTCAGTGGTTGTTCATTGAGAAGTCATAATGGCGCCATTATGATAGTAGAATTAACAAACTTGTCAAAACTTGACAGAACTTGATCATTATGAAATCAATGATCGAATACTCTGACACTATTGTAATAGCAGAATCGAGGCCCTGGTCGCATGTATCTAGTTGCCAGTATAGCAATTTCGGTTTATTTGGAAGAAGGTTGTCAAAATAATGCTCAAATTTCCAAGCATGTTTGAGAAAAATCACCAAGTATCTCAACATTTTAAAAACTTATTGATAGGAGAAAATTACCGTCGAACTAGCAGCATGAAAGGTAAGAAATGAAGTCTCACGGACATAGATACGCAAAAGGGAACCAACCCACAGTATGGTCGAAAATGAGCGGAGTATGCCAGATTAGTCTCTATGGTCTATATTTTCGATTAGTAAAAACACCCTAGTAAAAATATGTGACCTTTTTATTAGTATGGGTACCAACCCATATCTATGACAGGTTTATATTTTAATTCCGCAAAAACAACCTAACCTTCTTGGACCATTATAGAGAAATTATACAATATTGAAACTGGGCAACAAATAAACGAATCCAATTCAGCTGGATCACTTTTAATAAATAAAATACAATGCATTATAGTGTTAAAGAACGCACTTGTAAATTCACAAAAATGATCCAAGCTGTTTGAATCCTTTTTGCTTAATTTATTGTTGATGTGATTGATATCTATTAAAATAACAAAAACGATCCTTGGATCGTTTTTGTTATCTATAACATTGGATTTAAATAACTAAACAGAACAATTTTTAATAACACAAAATAATAATATCATTAGTACATAGCCAATACAAAACAATAATTACATTCATCAAAAATCGTTTTGTTTGTTTAATGAATTTAGTTTGTTTTGTTTGATGTTTATTAGTTTTTTGTTTGTTTGGTTTTATGTTTTATTGTTTATTTTGTTAACTTTGTTTTTTTTTTTTTAAGTTTGGTTTGTTTAATAAAATGATTAATTTCAATATAAAATAACTAAGTGTTTGAAATTAAACTAAGGAGTGTTTATTCAGTCTCATTTTTTTTGCTATCTAATCTCGATTCCAATGCGAGTATTGATTAGGCTGAATATAACGTTTTAATCGTAACAATGAAAAATGGGTTTACGGTCAGCACTATGAAGAGTTATGTTGCAACATAGTTCCTTATTAATATTAGATTAAGACTTTGATATCGTGTTTTTATAGTGGCAAATAAGAATGCAGCTATTATAATGTCACTGTTTTAATCTGGCGCTTTTGAATTTTATTAGCAAACGAGAATTTTGTCTATGGACGATATTTTCAGAGAATTTAAATGGCCTATTTTTTGTTAGGGCTTAGTTACATAATTATCCATACTAATATTATAAACGCGAAACCAACTCTGTTTGTCTGTCTGTCTGTTGCTACCTTTTCGCGACTAAACGGCTAATCGGATCAAATCATCAGCAATGGCCATTCAGTTTAAACAGGCACTTTAATTTAAGGGATTTGCGTAATGATATAATATTATGTGCTACTATAATCGTTTTTTATTCTTCGAAATATTATATTTGTATGATGTGTTTAAAATATAAAATTAAAGCATAATGTGAATAAACCTAAGCTAAGCTTTATTTGATCACGACTAAGTCAGGTATTCCGAGTTGGGACAACATCATAGCAAATCATTCCTATTTCGTAATTCTCGACCAGTAGTCAGTATTATTAAGATTTTAGTATTTGTGTGAGATTCAATAAACATGAGACGATTGTTGATTTGAAGCCAACACCTAACAGAAGTCCAGAAAATCAAAATAGTTTGATTGGTTTAGAATCAACCCGCCATTCTGAGGTCAGGGTGGCGGCTCACATTCGTTTTACAATATTGGAGCGTATTTGTCATTTAAGAAGCTTTTAATTAGTGTTGTTTTACGTTCATTTGACGTACATATAATTCCTAATGACAAATTTGAAAAAAAAAGAGATTCTCGAGTTAAAATACACCCACCAACCTGACGTCAGGATGGCGGCTCACATTCGTTTTACAATATCAGAGCTTGTTTATCACTTAAGAAGTTTTCAATTAGTGTTCCTAAACGTACATTTTCCGAACATTTTATTCCTAAAGACAAATTTGAAAAATGTTGCTTGTGTTAAAATACACCCGCCAACCTGACGTCAGGATGGCGGCTCACTTTAAAATGATGTTTGCTACGCATACAGACACGTACATTTATACATATTTTAGAACAAAATCGTACATTTTACGTACAATTATATTGTATATTTTTATTCTCTTTGGAAGTTATACACCCGCTGTCCTGACGGATACAAATTGTTTTAGTCGATTTATTTGCCCCATTGAAAAAAAAAACTTTTTTTTTTAGATGTCATTCATGATCACTTGATCAGTCATAATCATAACTGGTAGGTACCTAAAAACTGTCTACACTTATCCCAGGTTCTTTTTACATACATTTAGATGATCAACCTGACTGCAAACACACAATATTTATTTGTATTATCGCAAAATTTCAGATCCTTCACTTCGACTGCATGGACTTGGGTCTTGGTGGAATAAGTTTGACAAAGCCAAACACAAATCAAATTACCGGAGGCAGCGACCCTAACGAGCCACCTCAGCTGAATGGAGATGTTTTTGACCCTGTCACTGAAAATGCCAGTGTAACCACACAGCACTCTGTATTTAATAATAGTGTTAAATATATTTAAATAATTTATTAAAAACATTATTTATAAATTCTACTTTTATTTGATTGCCGTACCTTTTGGCTCAGAACCGGGAAGTGTGGCGGAAGAAAGGGAAGGCTCAGCAGTGGGTGATTTCGGGCTAATATGATGATGATGATGAATGCAGTACCTCTATCATAACCTTAAATTCTCTCAGCTCTATTTTACATAAAAAATTAAGATAAGTAATGATTGATCGAGAGTTATACGTTCCATGCGTGGCTGATCAAATCAAAGTTGTGCTAAAGTTGCTACCACCAGTGATTGGATTTTGACTTTGATAGCTCTTAGCTCGAAAACGTGACACTTTAGAACATTTTGCCCGGTACAAAACTTGTTAGTATTGATACCAGCTATCGATTTATATAAGTTTTATGCGGGAACTTTGAAAAAAAAAAAATGGTGCCTGGAGTCCCTCCGCGCGGAAGAAGTGAAACTTCGTAATTGTGGAATATTGTGGCAACATTTTAGAAATAAATAAAAACGAGGTGTTTAACATTTTATATTGTAAAGAGTTTGATTAATAAATAAAGGATTACACGTTTTATGTGGGTGTTTGACTTAAAATACAAAATTGGCGACGAGGATAAAAATGGCTCTAATTGGAAATATTGAACAATTTAACGCAGAGAAACATGATTTCAAAGATTATAGTGAGCGAATGGAGCAGTTCCTAATTGTGAACCAAGTAGACGAAAGCATGAAGGTACCAATGTTAATCACTATGGTGGGACCGGAAACTTATAATGTGTTAAAAAATCTAGTATCTCCAGAAAAGCCGGCGAGCAAAACATATACTGAGCTAATTGAAATTTTAACTCGCCATTATGTAATCCAAAAGTCAGCGGTAGCAGGTCGATACGAATTCTATAAATGCAAACAAGAAAACCAGTCGGTAAACCAGTTCGTGGTTGAAATAAAAAGAAAGGCAGCTCTCTGCAATTTTGGCACCTTCTTAAATGAGGCATTACGAGATCGCCTAGTATGTGGATTGTCAAACGAACAACATATAAAAAAGCTGTTAACGGTAGGTGACAGCCTTTCATTTGAACAAGCAGTGAAAATAGCAGCAGCCTATGAAAGTGCAGAGAAAGAAACAAAAAATATTCAGCCGGAAACAGGGAGTGTTCAATTGGTTCAGAGGCCGAGAGTGAAACATTCTCCACTTCAAGGATACTGTGGCCAAAATTCTCAAGAGTGTACCCGCTGTGGAGGCAAGCATATGACTGAAAAATGTTTTAAAAAGAGTTGGGTTTGTTTCCACTGCCAGAGAAAAGGGCATATTGCCACTAAGTGTCATTTCAGAGGAAAAAATATGTTAAAACAAGTGGATGAGCAAGAACGTCCAAAAGAGGAAGAATTAATTCTGGGCAGTATCCAGCAAATTTCGAGTGGGGAGGAGGTAGCTTGGATGCCATTATGACTACCTAATGGTCAAGTTTTGAAAATGCAAGTGGACACAGGAGCTTGCAAGTCTGTGATACATAAGGAAGATTTTGATAAGTATTTTTCAAACAGTATTGTAAAGAAATGCAACTATAAGTTAAAGTCGGTGTCAGGTGAGCCACTCCAGGTGTTTGGATCTTTCAAAATATTCATACAAAATAAAAATAAAGAATTACATTTAATTATAATTGATTGTAGTAAATATTTTAATCCGTTAGTAGGAAGAAACTGGTTGAAGGTCATATGTCCTAACTGGCAAAAGTATTTTGATTTAAGACAGATAAATACAATAACTAATGATAAAGATAAATTAATTGACAGTATAAAAACAAAATATAAGCAAGTTTTTGAGAAAGACAGGTCATCTCACATATTAAAATTAAAAGCTAGTTTACAACTGAAGAAAGGAGCTGAGCCCATTTTTCACAAAGCTTATACTATTCCCTATTCTAAAAAAGAAGAAGTTGAGGAAGAATTGTTAAGTTTGGAAAAGTCAGGGATTATTGAAAGAGTAAGGCATAGTAAATGGGCTAGTCCAATTGTATTGGCACAGAGAGGTGATAAAAAGTTGCGTATCTGTGTGGATTACAAAGTCACTCTTAATAAAGTGTTGGATACTGAACACTATCCTTTGCCAATACCTGAGGACATTTTTGCAGCTTTAAGTGGAGGCAGTGTTTTTTGTGTTTTAGATTTAACAGGAGCGTACCAACAACTTTTGTTGGAGGAATCTTCTAGGGAGTATATGACCATAAATACTCATTTAGGACTGTTTAGACCAAACAGATTACAATTTGGGGTTTCTAGTGGCCCTTCTGTTTTTCAATGTGTCATGGATCAGATTTTACAAGGGTTGGATAATGTCAAGTGCTTTATTGATGATGTAGTGATCAAAGGAAATAATGTTTCTGAATGTTATCAAAATTTAAAGGAGGTGATGGAGCGGTTAGTTGCTTATAATGTTAAAGTAAATTTGGAAAAATGTCAATTTTTCTGTAGTGAAATTAAGTTTTTGGGCCATAAAATTGATAAAGAAGGTATTAAACCTTTGCCAGATAAAGTAGAGGCCATCATGAGGGCCCCAGCTCCAAAAACTGTAACCCAATTACAAGCGTATCTGGGTCTTTTGAATTATTATTGTAAGTTTTTACCTAGATTGTCTGAACAGTTAACACCTCTGCATCAACTATTAAAAAACAATACTCCTTTTAAGTGGTCTGGGGATTGTGAAAAGGCATTTCAAAAGAGTAAGAAGTTGCTGGTAGAAAATCAGTTACTAGTTCATTATGATGTGAATAAAGAATTGTATTTAACAACAGATGCCAGTGAATATGGAGTTGGGGCAGTACTTAGTCATAAAATTGATGGAGAGCCGATTAGTTTTGCATCGGGTACTTTAAATAGCGCACAAAGAAATTATTCACAAGTGGAAAAGGAAGCTCTAGCTATAATCTTTGCAATTAAAAAATTCCATAAGTTTTTATATGGCCGTAAATTTGTGTTAATCACAGATCATCAACCATTAAAGTTTGTTTTTGATCCCCTTAAGGGAATTCCTGTGACAGCTAATGCTAGACTTCAAAGATGGGCTTTACTTCTATCTGGATATACTTATGAGATTTGTTATCGAAAGGGAACCTTATTAGGGAATGCAGATGCCTTATCACGTCTGCCTCTGCCAGAAGTTGCAGAAGTCAGTGGTGACACTATAAATTTTTTGAGTTTCACTGATGATCCGCCCATAGACTTTAGAGAGATCGCGTTTTATACTCAAAAAGATCCCATTTTATGTAAAGTTTATGAATATGTTTTATCAGGTTGGCCAAATAGTGTAAATGATAACAATTTAAAACCTTATTTTTTAAAGCGTGCTGAATTGTGTATAGAGCAGAAATGTTTATTATGGGGTAGTAGGGTTATTATACCTCTTAAGTTAAGATCTAAAGTTCTAGGTATGTTTCATGAAGCACATCATGGAATTGTTCAATCAAAAATGTTAATGAGAGAATATTGCTGGTGGCCATTGTTGGGCCAAGACATTGAAAAATTAGTACTGGCCTGTGATATTTGTCAGGAAAGTAGAGGATTTACACAGGCCTATCCCTTAACACCTTGGATAAAAAGTGAAAGAAATTTTGAGCGAGTGCATGTTGACTTTTGTTATGTCAAGTCTGTTACATATTTTCTAATAGTAGATTCACGTTCAAAATGGCTAGATGTACACATTATGCAGAGTACAACTACTTCTCATGTAATTGAAAAATTGTGTAAAACTTTTGCTGTTACTGGTATACCTGCTACATTAGTAAGTGATAATGGTCCTCCGTTTAATGCTGTTGAGTTTGTAAATTTTTTAAAAGTAAATGGATGTGAAGCTGTAAAGACTCCACCTTACCATCCTCAATCTAATGGGATGGCTGAGAGAACAGTGCAAACTATTAAAGGAGGGTTGAGTAGACTGGGAAGTCAAAATCCTAAATTAAATCCTGAACTTTTGTTACAAAATTTTCTTTATACATATAGAAACACTCCAAATGTAACAGGTATGTCTCCAAATGAAATTTTGTTCAAACAAAAGCCTCGTACTAGGTTTGATTTAATGAAACCACAGAATATTATATCAAAAAGAAAGTGTAAGGAAATAGGGGAAAAATGCATCATATTTCAGGAAGGGCAAAATGTTTGGTGTAAAGAACTTTGTAAAGGAAAAGGATGGGTAAAGGGAGTTATTTTGAAAAGATTAAGTGTAGTTAGATATATTGTAAATGTTGAAGGAATTCATAAATATTTTCATGCATCCTCTCTTAGACCTTGTGCTGTTCGAAATGTGGATAATGAACCTACTGTAGAAATTGTGCCGGATCGGGTGCAGGAGACTTTGGAAAATGAATCCTTACCACAGTGTTTGACTAGAGAGAGAGAAATGGTTGACAGAACTATAAGTTTGGATGGATCAAACATTGATGGTAGTATTCCTAGCGAAGTGGAAAGTAATTGGGAGCAGTTAGGACAAAGTGATAGCAAGTTGGATAAAAGCAGTGATTCTCTAGAGGGTTCATATCACAAGTCTCCATCACCTGGTGTCCGTAGATCCGAAAGAATAAGAAGAGCCCCTGATCGATTAGATTTATAGATTATGGTTTAGTTTTAAAAAGGGGACGAATGTGGAATATTGTGGCAACATTTTAGAAATAAATAAAAACGAGGTGTTTAACATTTTATATTGTAAAGAGTTTGATTAATAAATAAAGGATTACACGTTTTATGTGGGTGTTTGACTTAAAATACAAAAGTAATGAGGAAATGAAAATAGGAAGGGGAAGGGGGGGGGGGGCATATGGGGGCGGCCTCCATGGTAGCGTTAAACGTTTAACGCAACCTTGTTGGAAGTCGCATTAGAAATTTCACTTCAAAAACAAAATGACGAAAAAAAATCCGGGCAAAAAGTTTAAACCCCTTTTATTTTAAATATCTGATGGAACATTGCAACGCTACAAATACTTCGAGTTGAAAGAAATAATGACAACTTACATACAAGTGATCCGTTTTTTTTTTCAGGGATACTCGAATAATATCATATTTTGTTTCTTTACAAAATGGTATCTTTGATTGTTATAAATATTACAGGCGAATGCTCCGGTGAGGGAGCATCTTTACTTGTATTTATTTTTGTGTAAGCGAAGTAGGGTACCTTGATTTCTACATGTTGGAAATCGTCTAAAAGTTTTGCATTTGTTACAAAACCAACTAATGGCGCTACACTATGGTTAGTTGACATTGACATTTTAAAGATGACTTTGACATTTGATTGACTTGTAATAAAAGCAAGCAGGAGAGGTGTGGAAACCGAAAAGTTGAGGGTTCTAACTTATTTTTATGTATTTATATTTGTAAATGTAGCAAGTCTTCCCCAAATTTAATGGTAATTTAGTCTTCCTCTACCTTAGATTCCGAAGTGCACTTTAAATGGGCGATAATGATGATTATTATGATGGTGACGGGTTAGTACAGTTTGCATGTAAGATAGTGTTATGGTATTAATTTTTCATAACTCCTGTAGATATTATTGATTAATTTCCGTAGTTTGTGTTGTGGACTTTGTGTCTACGTAATTTGGTTAGTATTTTCTGCGTGAGTAGTGGCTGGAATGTGATATTGGATTCTTGCCACGGGTGTCTTGGATAGCACGTGTGTCTAGAGTTTTTCAGCGGATTTTGTGTGATTGTTGTTACATTTGTGACTTGTTTCTGTTTATTTGTGTTGTCATTGTGTTTGTAAACAGGTGAGTACTGTTTGTATTGTTTGTTTATCCATTAACAGCCAAAATGGACAGAAATAAACCGCCAGACCCTGACCCTCCTGATATCCCAATTTCCCCAACATCATTTACTCCAAACCCTTTGTCCCAATTTGCGGATGTTGTTTGTAGTGTTGCTGAGATGGATGAATCTCAACCTCAAAATTCACGTAAACGTCCCGGTAATGAGGAAATATTGTCACCATCCCCTCCTAGCAAACAATCCAAAACACAAATTGGTCGTACCAAATATTCAGTCATGGATAAATCTCCGTATATTGTACATGTTACTCGTGTTGAAACACAACCAAACTCAGGGACCACTTTACACCCTGTGAATTTTGGTAAATTTTTGATCAGTAACAACATTGCGAACATCGTTCGTGGTGGTGTTAAGAGAGTTGGCCGAAACCGCGTGTCTGTCGAATTTGCATCCCCTCAGGATGCTAACTCATTCATAGTAAACAGTTTATTGGCAAAATATGGTTACTCGGCTACAATCCCAACATTCAATATCACAAGGATGGGTGTTGTTACTGGCGTGCCCTCTGACCTCAGCGAAGAAGAGGCCTCAAAATATTTATCGGTTCCTTCAGGATGCGGACCAATTCTTAAGATCCGTCGCATTAATAGGAAAGTATTTAAAGACGGTGTGACTGAATGGAAACCTACCGAAACTTGCGTCATCACTTTTGATGGCCAAGTCTTACCACCACGAGTTTACTGCTGCTACACAACCCTTCTTGTCCAGCAATACATCTACCCCACTATACAATGCCGCAAATGCTGTAGATTCGGTCATGTGGCTAATTTGTGCAGATCTAATCCACGCTGCGGTAAATGTGGCCATGATCACCCCGGTGATGGCTGCAACATTACTGAGCAAGAGGCTTTTTGTATATTATGCTCGGGGAATCACTTCGCCAATAGCAAGTCATGCCCCGAGTATGGTAGACAGAAGGCTATCAAGACAATGATGGCTGAGAAATCGATGCCTTATTCTGAAGCTAGCAAAAATATTCCAACAGTATCCCGCAATTATGCTAACGCTGTTAAGGCCCCGATTACTCAGTCATACCGGAAGACTGTTGTATTGAAGCCCAAGTCCCATTCCCCCCTATCCCCGTCCTATGACAAATTTGCTCATCAGCAGATAGTTAATGAGCCCCAACCTTCACAGCCTAATGGCTGTGCTCTTAATTACAATAATGTACCCTCTAATAACACTATTTCTGTAATAGAACTCCTAGTAAAACTCTTACCCACTCTTATTAACTCTTCTTCTTCTAATTCACAATTACCGTCCAACGTTGCCGATGAACTTATTTCTTTACTTTTAAATATTAGAAATGGCGGCTCGCCAAGTATTTCTACAGTGGAATGTGAGGAGCGTGTGGCATAAAAAACACGACCTCATATTTCTTTTAAATAAGTACAAGCCACTGGCTTGTTCTATAGCTGAGACTTGGCTTATTCCAAGTCTTAGCTTCCGTATGCCACACTACAACATACTCCGATGTGACAGATCTGATGGTTATGGAGGATCTGCCCTATTTGTAAACAATAGGGTCCCATTTTCACCCCTATCCCTACCTTCCCTTTCAGGTGATATGAGTATTGCAGCAGGAAGGGTTGAAGGCATCACAGTATTTTCAATTTATATTGCTCACCCCCATCGTGACTTTTTAGTTATTTTAAAAAACACTTTTACCAATGTCCAGGGACCAATATTGGTCATGGGCGACTTCAATTGTCACCATTTCAGATGGGGATCCGAACGCTGTGATGCCTTTGGTGTAGCTCTGGTGGATATTTTGGACGACCTAGATCTCTGCATTCTAAATAATGGCTCCCCAACACGCAGATCTCCTCCTGGACAACAAAAGAGCTGTGTTGATTTGACATTTTGTTCAGTTGAGTTGGCTGCTTCAACCCATTGGGAGTGTACAACCCTATCGCATGGTAGTGACCATTACCCTATAGTTATTTCATTACTTAATAAGACCTATTTAGAAAAAACTTCTCCTCCACTTCTGAAATATAACTTATCCAAACCAGATTGGTCTAAGTTTGCCTCAGCAATGGATGAGAAAATCAGTATTCTTCCAAATTTAAATTCAAGTTTGCCAGATTCTTCTGGTCACTACCATGCTGAGAGTTGTTATGAAGGCTTTGTTGCGGCCATTACCTCTAGTGCAGATTCTTGCTTCCCACTGAAAAACAGTGCCCGAAACAAAATCTCCTCGCCTCCGTGGTGGGATCAAGAGTGCACTTTGGCAGTTAGGTCAAGAAACAATGCGGAAGAACACTACAATGGTGAGATGACTACGGAAAACATGTTGGAATATCTACAAGTAAATGCTAGATCCAAACGCCTTCTCCGTAGGAAGAAACGTTCAGGTTGGGTTAAATTTTGCACGTCTTTATCTCCCTCCACCCCAATCTCAGTAGTGTGGAAGAACGTTAACAGGTTTAGACGTGGTTGCTCCCCATCAATCTCCTCACCAATGACTAGGGAAACAGCTGAAAGTTTTTTCGACAAAATTGCGCCGCCCTACGTTCCTCTTCCTTCTGAATGCTTTGTTGTACCCTCAGATAATGTATCTGTGGACCCTTTTGATGCGCCATTTACTTTAGAAGAGCTGAATGTGGTACTCAGTCATGTCCGGGACTCAGCTCCGGGCATTGATGGTGTGCCATATTCTTTTATCAGTCATTCTGGAAATAAGGCTAAACTTTACTTTTTAAACATTTTAAACTTTTGCTATAACCATGGTTGGGTCCCAGACCAATGGAAGGTACAAATTGTCATCCCTCTGTTGAAACCAGGCAAGCATGTAGACGATCCGAATGGATACAGACCAATTGCTCTGGCTTCAGTCTTGGCCAAACTACTGGAACATTTAATTAAAAATAGACTAGAATGGATAGTTGAATCAAGAGATTTACTGCCGAACTACCAATTTGGTTTCAGGAAAGGTCTCAGTACAATGGACAGTATCGGCGTTTTAGTTACGGATATCCGTTTAGCGTTTTCTAAAAACGAATCCGTTGTTGCCGCTTTCCTAGATATCTCCTCCGCATACGACAACGTTCTTCTTCCCGTTCTCAGGCAGAAACTGCACCAGCTGAGTCTTCCGGCTAAGATGATCAAATGTATATGTGGACTTATCATGTCTCGCTCATTGGTTCTGAGAGTTCAGGGTGAGGATTTCGACAAAAGGCAGACTTGGAAAGGCCTCCCACAAGGTTTCGTCCTCAGTCCTCTCCTCTACAATCTTTATACAGCCGACATGGGAACCTGCTTAAATAGTAACTGTCACGTCCTACAGTACGCAGACGACTTAGTTTTGTATGTGACAGATTCTTCCGTCATAGACGCAGCGTCATCCCTATGCCTCTCTCTGGACTCTTTGAATCAGTGGCTTTTGAGCCATGGTCTGTCTCTATCCGCACCAAAAAGTTCGGCGATGGTATTCTCTCGTAAAAGATTGGTCCCATCCATCTCAGTGGATATTTCAGGCAACGATATTCCAGTAGTAAATAAAGTTAAATTTTTAGGCGTTACTCTAGATGCAAAATTAACCGGTAAGCACCATATAAATTTATTGATAAGCAAATGTGAGAAGGTTATCTCAATTTTAAAAGTTCTTGCGGGTGTATGGTGGGGAGCCCATCCCTACACCATGAAATTAGTCTATAATGCTCTGATCCGTAGCATTTTGGACTACGGTACGTTTCACTTAGTTCCATGCAACAAAGGGGCTCTGTCTGGACTTGACAGACTTCAGTCCAAGTGCCTTCGGATCGTCTCTGGTTGCATGAAGTCGACACCCGTTAATGCATTGCAGGTTGAGTGTGCTGAAGCTCCCTTGGCCCTAAGGCGGCAATATCTGGCCTCCCGTTTTTTGTCTAGAGTATTATCTAGATCTTCCCATCCTCTTATAGCCAAATTGAACGAGTTAGACGCCCTATGCAGAAACTCAAAATTCTGGAAACATAAAGAATTCCCCTTAATTTTAAAAACGTTTCGTCAACTCCAAAATTTAGAATGTCCAATCGTTAAGTATCCTAGTTTACCCCTTTTTAACTTTGCCTATGAAGTCCTTTGTTTCACTCCTAAAATACATTTTGATATTGGCATTTCTAAAAAGTCTCCCTCGGCAAACTCGGCCTTCAATGCGGTGGTGGGAGAGCGATGGTCTGAGTTTCAACGGTTTTTTACAGATGCCTCTAAATTTATTGACCTCAGTTACACTGGAGCTGCGGTCTACTACCAAAACTCCAGAATTATTTTACAATATAAATGCCCTAAAGAATCTTCCGTGTTTACGGGTGAGTGTGTGGCTTTATTAGAAGCATGTCTTTTCATAGAGTCACACCACAATATTGACAAAGCCGTAATTTTCACTGACTCTCTCAGTAGCTTGCAAATCTTAGTCCAAAACCCTTTCAAAAGTAAATTGCACAGCTCACTTATTTTAAAAATTAAAAAGTCGTTATTTACTTGCGCTGGTAATCAAAAAGACGTTCAGTTAGTTTGGATTCCCAGTCACTGTGGTATTAAGGGCAATGAATGTGCTGATACTCTGGCTAAAGACGCTTGTTCTTCAACAACAGCTGATCTCTCCTACAACACTCACCAGGGATATGACTTGCTGAACTTGCCAAAAATTAAACTCCAATCTGCATGGCAGGAACAGTGGAACGTTACTGGTAGGAAAAAGGGTAGGTTTTATTACGCAGTGCAACCAAACATTAGACCAAAACCTTGGTTCTATGGGTACAAAAAGGTCTCTAAATCTGTTACATCCGTCCTATGCAGAATCAGATTAGGTTTCTGTTGCACTCCCGTTTTTTTGCATAAAATCCATGCACGTGACTCCTCTCTCTGCGAGTGTGGGTTAGGAGAGGGTACTCTAGACCATATTTTCTTTGAATGCTCAGACAACATCCCACCTCTTGATTTATATAGCCGCCTCCCTAAACTCAAAATCCCCCTCCCGATTAATTTTCCGTCCCTTCTAACATACTCTTCCTCCGAACTGATTGTGGCGTTGATGATTTTCATCCGCCACAATAACATAAAACTATAAGCCGTTACATCAAATACTCTGTCTGTGTTGTTGTGGTATATGTATGTTTTAACAATTATAATATTTATTTATTATATATTTTTTGTTTGTTTCAGTCTGCTACTAACCCAACAAGTCCAATTGTATCAACTCATCAACTATAGGTTTTTTTTTTTTTTTTTTTTTTTTCTTAAAATACTCACTTGCCGTTCCATTACACTTTCGACATTGGCAGAATAGTCGACATCGGCTTCAATTGCCATTCTCCAAAAATAGAATAGAATAGGAATGTGATATTGTACCGGCTTTTATTTGACACTTCTAATCTTTCGTAAATGCAACGCGACGCTCAACAATCGCTTGGAATGAAAACATGTAATATTTCTGCTCTAAATCGACGGTCATCTCGCCCAGCTTTCAGTAGACTTGGTTGGTAGCTATATCAGAAATAGAGACCTTCCCTGTATTTAGATACTTAAATCCATTGAGTTGTGTCAGTGAGTACCTACCTTGTTGTAATTGTAAATTTAAAAACACCTTCATTTTATCTATCATTAAAGTTATTTAACTTATGCCAGGTTTGTATGGTGTGCCACTGTTTAAAGGGGCATTAAAAGCTTACAATGGTGTCGATTCTGTTGTGCACAAACTAAACTTAATTTAGAGTATCGCTATCTTTTACTAAAAGGCAGCGCGGGAAAAGGATGGTCATAGCTATGAACTAAGTTAGAGATGTCAAACTAGTTTATGCCTTGCGCTTCACCGTGTTATTAGTCGACATGTTTTTACGTGCACCCTTCAATTGTATGGAAATATTGGTTCGAATTAAATTTGACAGCTCTAAATGACGTCCGTCTCTTTCTCGTTTTATTAGTGAGAAAAAGATAGTAATAGCCTAATTTAAGTTTAATTTGTGCACAACAGAATCGACACCAATATCAACCATTCTTAGTCATTCAGTTGCATCACATCAGACTAAAAGCTGACTCCTAGATTGTATGTAATCCTGGACAGGTTAATTAAAAAAATACCTTTACATACATTTACCAAAACATCTTTGATATAGGAGAATGGATTCCTTGGGGGCAGCACCTGAGGTCATCTACAACTGGGTTGACATCACTTCTGACTTCTTCACTCATATCCAAGGTAAATATTGAACACTGTTTATTTTCATGTTTGCTTTGTTCATTCACTATTTGAAAACCACATGGAGAAACAAGATAATGCCAAGCTCCTAAACACAATGACTACAAATTGGGTAGTGTCATTTTGTATCATCAATTTTTCTGGAGTAGCCCAGAGTCAGGATTTGTGCGTAGTTGACTGCATTAGGCTCTCTGACTATGACTTGGGGCTGAATGTAACTTTCAAAACATGGTTTATGATATGGTCCGCCTATCCCTATCGGGTTGACAGGCGTGAGAGCAAGCATATTTGTTCTTATGTATTGATTTGTTATAGAAATTCCAATTACCATACATAACCTCACGCCTTTAACTTTTCCCAGGCGGATAGACCAAAATACTGAATGGCACCTGATTATCCTTAATACTCCTTTCACCTAGTCCACATTCATACATCTGACAGGACAAAACACACAAAAATAAAATAAAAATGGTTGAATCATGATTATAACTAATAAAAAGTAAACAGTGAGAAAAATAATAAAATCGTAAAAAAAAATACAAACGTTTGTCCTGTATGAGACCAAGAGGCTCTTATCTGGGCATGGTGCTGTAACATTAAAAAAAACGTCACAGCGCTCAGCATCTGGCTATACATGCACACAGAAGTAACTAAGTACTCCTATCTATACTAATATTATAAAGCTGAAGAGTTTGTATGTTTGAACGCGCTAATCTCAGGAACTACCGATTGAAATTGAAAAAATCTTTTTGTGTTGGATAGTCCATTTATCAAGGTTATAGGCTATATAACATCGCCAACCAATAGGAGTGGAGCATAAATGAAAATTGTTGTAAAAAGGGGGAATATTTATTCTTTTTGTGGGCTTTTTCTGCATGGGTCAGCTAGTATTGAACAAGATTGGGGTATAAATGTTATAATACCTACATTTCTTTAAAACCTGACATGTTTTAGATCTTCAACTGGGCGAGTTACTTCATGATGGCCACTTATTTGGTCTCTTTGAGGCCATGTCTGCCATCGAGATGATGGATCCTAAGATGGATGCAGGCATGCTCTGCAACCGAGGGAATCCTAAACCACTGAACTTCCAGCAAGCTGTTGCTGTAAGTATTGGATGTAATGTTAATTTAAAAGTGAAAATGTTGGGCAACTAATCACACGATAAGGAAGGAAGGAAAAGTGAAAAGGTCACTGGGTCCAACTGGATGGGGAATCAGTGGCAAGGGTTTCGTGACACAGCTTTGGAAAGGCCTATGTCCTGCAATTGGCTGAAGTTGATTGAGTTGAGAAGTGGTAACATAACAAACAATAAATTTTCCCAACGAATTTCATTTCAGAATAAACAAATAAAAAACCCTGATACCCTAACCCCTTTTAATATTTAACCCTGATTACAATCAAGTTTCATAAATCAGAAATCTTGGTTCTGAGATTACAGTTCATTATGCTCAATACTCAATAGTTTATGCTGGTATTCAGCTGCACTCGGTTAGACTGGAACCCAAACCCAACAGAGTCAAGCAAAGGTTAGGTAGATGATGAGGTCATTATGCATATCAAAATTATTTTAAATTAAAATAAAATTTTAAATTAATTAAATTAAATTTTTTTTTTTTTTTTTTATTCTATTCACAGGCTGGAAAGTTGAAAATAGATAATCTTGAGCCAGCGGAGCTAATAGGCATCATGGATGCCACTATGGCCTGCATTGTCTCATGGTTGGAAGGCCACTCGCTGGCTCAGACCGTTTTCACAAACCTGTACCTGCACCAACCTCATTCTATCGGAGACAAGACTTTGAAGGCATATTGTATTGCCATCTACAAACTGCTGGACTGTATCAGAGATTGTATTAACAAGTAAGTTGATGATATTGTTTTTTGTTTGTCATTGGAATATTCGAATTTGTTTAGTGTTATGGTGAAAATGAGCCAATTGTATTGTATAACGGGCTGGTGTCCGCAACTCCACGTCAAAGCGCGTATTTTGCATATGGGCTATAATCCACCACGCGGGCCCAGTGCGGATCGGTAGATGTCACATGTCTTCGAATTTTTTGGTTCTAGGACATGCCGGTTTCCTCACGATGTTTTCCTTCACCGTTTTGAGAGCAGTGGTGATGAAATAAATTACACAAAGTAATGCGCCTGTCTTACTGTTCGTAAGTCGGGGCCACCACCACTGGGCCATCGCTGCTCTCAAGTGAGCCTAATTAAACCATGAAAAACTTTTGAGTTGTTCTGTACCTTGGCACAAAGTACTTTCTTTTTGGATTCTGATTTTTTTCTCGGTAGTGCCTAACCTGGGTTTTTAACCACACATGGGCCTTTGCCTTGGCTTAACATGCCGTCGAGAAATATCTCTCAGGCATGCTGGTTTCCTCATGAGGTTTTCATGGCGTGTCTTGGGTTCGAAACTACAATTGTATTCGAGGTAAATTTTGAACTCCTGATTATTTCAGAAATCTTTTGCAATAACAAAAACTGAACACATTTGCTTTACCATCGTTCAACCCTTTATCTTAATATCAGATTCATAATATATTTCTTTCCACCTTCCCAGGGCACAAGTATTTGAAGAAGAAGACTTCCAACCGATGGGTTACGGTTATCGTCTGGGCTCGAACCCACAGTCAGGCACAACGTATGACGCACGCCTTGAAGTCAGTGAGCAGAAGTGCGTATTAATGCTTAGAGAGCAAGAGGAGAAACTTAATAAGAAAGCCAAGAGTTGCGATGAGGAGGTGAGGAAACGAATATTATGTTTTTTCAATTTACTTTTGAAACTTGAGCATTACGGACTGGGTAAACTTGCACTTAGTTTGGTAAAATCATATTTGAATGATAGACAACAACATGTTCAGATAAATGGTGTCAATTCACAGGGTTTAAAAATAAAAATGGGGGTTCCACAAGGCTCTATATTGGGTCCTTTCCTCTTTCTAGTATATATAAATGATCTACCCTATTTATTGAAAAACCAACCTCAAAATATGGTGTTATTTGCTGATGACACTTCCTTAATTTTTAAGATAAACAGACGGGCACAAAATTTAGATGACGTGAATAATGCCCTACTTCAGGTCCAAAATTGGTTCACAGCAAACAATTTGGTATTAAATGAAAAAAAAACCAAATGCATAAGATTTGCTTTACCGAATGTTAAGGGTAGTGATTGTGATATATTATTGAATAATGAGAAACTTGAATTCGTAGATAAAACGGTTTTCCTGGGGCTTACGCTTGATTCAAGGCTACAATGGGGTTCTCATTTAACATCTCTTGCGGGGCGGCTAAGTTCAGCAGCATATGCCATTAGAAAAATCCGTCAATTTACTGATGTAGATACCGCTAGACTGGTCTATTTTAGTTACTTCCATAGTATAATGTCTTACGGTATTTTGCTATGGGGACGGGCTGCAGATATTGAGTCTATATTTATTCTGCAGAAAAGAGCCATCAGAGCTATATATAATCTTCGTAGGCGCGATTCTCTAAGGGAACTGTTTAAGGATATTGGCATTATGACGGTACATTGTCAATACATTTACGAAAACATAATGTACGTTAGAAAAAATTTGCATCTTTTTGGTAAAAGAGGTGACAGACATAATTACAGTACTAGAAATAGGGACCAATTAGTTCAGCCAGGCTTTAGACTCGCTAAAGTAGACTCATCTTTCATGGGGTACTGTTTGAGATGCTATAATAAAATTCCACAAAGTATTCTTGAACTGAATGAGACGAAATTTAAAACATGCATTAAACGCACACTATGTAAACAAGCATATTACAAGTTGAGCGATTATATCGCTGATAAAAATGCTTGGCTTAATGCTGGTCCTGCTCCACATGGACAGGGGCGCAAAAATTGATAGCATTAAATGGTATAGTTGGAGCTGCTGAAGATTGTACTTAACTATCTTTGCATTGTATAGATTCAATGTTAGTATTATATAATCGCATAGCCCATATTGTGTGAGTACTATGTGCTAGTAAGCTATCATTCACTGGAAACCTACGGCAGTTCTTGACTTGAATGTGCCCTGGAGGTTGAGAGTATGTCATGCTCACTCAAATGTCTCGCTGATGGTGGCGCGTGTGTCGGACCATTTAGTTCCCTTCAAAATGGTTGAGCTGAATGGTGCTGATCCATGCGTCATGTGCGTGAATGGGCGCTGTCAGTTGTGACTGGTCATCTCTTAGTCGCCATGGTTTATTTGAATTAATTATTTTGTTTTTGAGTTATATTTTGTTTTGGTTTTGCTATGGACACTTTTAACGTGCACATCTTGCTACATTGTTCTCACATAATATACCATCTCAACATGAATGATGTAACCAAGATTTTGTAACAATATTTTGATTTAAAAGAGTGTCCATGGAGTTTCTTGCCCGTTCTTCTCCATAGAGATCTACGCTAGGGAATGGGCAACTACAGTACTTTCACAGTTTTTATGTCTTGTGACTGGGACTGTAGCTACATTAAATGTTCATTTTTGTTTCGACAATTCAAAAGCGCCTGTAACTGGCCTACTTGAAATAAATGCATTGATTTTGATTTTGATTTTTTGATTTTGAAATTATATTTTTGTGGTCTGACCGACAGCGATATACCCAGAAGATTTTCTTAAGAGGCCTGTGGAGCTTGCGAATTTCATACAAACGTAATACCAAAATAATTTGAAAATCAAACATATTCTTAAAGTAGTGTGTATTTATTTTGATTGGATTACAGAATATATAGGTTCCCAAACACATATTTTGAATGTACACCGATTTAAACAAGAGTTATGAGAAAATAATTTTTCTATAGAAATTTTAATATCCTCATATCTCGTCTTTATATCATTATACTTTCAAAATATTTATTTGGGAACATAGATATTCTATAATACAATCGAAATATATACACACTACATTAAGAATATGTTTGATTTTCATATTATTTTGGTATTACGTTTGTATGAGAAACGCATGCTCCGCCGGCCCCTTTACTGTCATAATCTGATGGGAAAGAAATCCAACACGACAGGGGAGAGATCTTTCGCAGTTCCAATTACTTTACGTGATATGACAGTTAGTATTGCCTTAGGGCCCATTTCCTGGCTTGCACTGTTTTTTTTTTTCTTACCTGGAATCAGCACCACACACTCAATAGTCATAAATGGGTCTCATTAATTCATTAACTGAAGTAGACGACGAATAGTTAAATAGTCAGACCAATTCGGTCGGGGTCCACAGATGAAGGGCATTGTTCTCGGGCTAGCCTGACGCTTCACTTTCACCTTAACGCGGCATACGTACGCACGGCTGGAGCGCGACAGCCTTACCGAACCTGCATATTCAATATGCGCGAAGCGGTAGGTAATTATCTCATGCCTACACACGGAGTGACAGAGCCCTGGTAATGGGATTAGTAAAGGCTGATTAATATGCTTATGTCGATATATTATCCTAAAGTACGTACTCCCTTTTCTTCGCCAGGACAACTACTGGGCTGCCTTACAAGCCCGCATCAGATTCACCAGAATGTTCTTTCAAGCGCTCCTTATGATAACCAAGAGAGACTCCCAGTCCGGAGCGGATTGCGTCGCTCTGCTCAACGGCTGCACTGAGATGATGAAGGTCATTATCAAGACCTCGGGAAAAGGAACACAGCCTGTGGAAAACTGTGAGTTGTATGATGACGTAAATGTTCGAATACTTAAGATAGGTAATGGCTTTATTTCTTAATTAACAAATCTGTTAGAAATGTGACCATGAGAGTTGATGGATACGAAAATTGTACTGCCTTTAATGTTATAATTTAATCTGAATCAACATTGTCTGAACTTTTAGATTTCTGCATATTTGCCCAAGAATATAAATTTATCTTTCAGTCTAAATCAAAAGTTTGCCATTGCAGCCGACTCTCCAAACCCAATGGGGTTCGAGCCGATGATCAACCAGCGCCTCCTCCCGCCCACGTTCCCGCGCTACACCCGCATCAAGCCCCGGGCCGAGGCGCTGCTTTACTTCGACGAGCTGGTGGGCAGGCTGCGACACGCCTGGAAGATCACCTCCTGCACCAACTTCCATACCGCACTGGTAATATTACCGTAGATTTGTGTAGGAATATCTGCAGTAATGTAATCCTACCGATCGAATTTCGTTCACGGCTACCAGTCGCAACGGATATTGCCTAGGATGCCGGGATATAATAGTGCACAAAGTGTGGTTGTCTGCACAGAGGGGCAATGTACCTCATTCTTATTCTTATTCTTTATTGCACACAAAAATTAACGAACAAAAATATACACAAAATTAAAATATATAGCTTATGTACAACGGCGAGCTTAACCCAGAATTGGGTTTTCTTACAGCAAACCATACTTGAGTTGCGAGATTTATGTGAAACTTAAACTAACTTATTTTATACACTAAACTAATACATACAATATAATATACGTAATACATACAATATAAACACATATATATAAAGATACACTTACATATAAAACACTATTTACAAACTAAAATCATTCCAACAGGAAATGTTCCTTTACTCTTTTCTTTTCTTGAATGTTCCTTTTCTCTTCCTCATGTCTCTTCATTTAGTCTCATAACCCGTTGGGACAGTTATCCTAGACCCTGCTGGGGACCGGCGCGGCGGGTTGGCAACAAATACGTATTGCAGGTGTGTGGCATAGGCGGACCAAGTTGACTGAGCCCACTGGATTTAAGAAAATGACTGGTTATTATGGCAAAACCTTGGTGGCCTTTAACAAGCACTGATTGGTCGCCTGAATGATTTTAACAACTGCTGATTTTCGAATGCCTTTCACATATTTATAGGACTTCTTCATGGAGTTCAGTCGCCAACGAGCCTGCATCCTATCCCGCTCGGCGCTACAGTTGCTGTACCTCAGCCCGTCGCCGGCCAACACGGCGTCCATGGCGCAGTCGGCGATGAACGGCCCGCCAGGCCAGCCGCGCCCCGTGCATCCATTCGTGGAGATACTGAGGGAATCCGTCAAGAATTTCGTCAACCCGCCCGCTTTAACGCCCAAGTCACCCATGCTCTCTACGCCGCAAGTAAGTTTTTTTAAAGCCTAATTAAATTACACAATAAAACCTTAACATAATCAGTCTCATCATCATCATCATCAGCCTATTAATGTTCCCACTGTTGGGACAGGCCTCCTCGCTATGACAAGGAATGGGCTACAATCCACCATGCTAGCCCAGTGCGGATTGGTAGATGTCACATGTCTTCGAATTTTTCACGACTGACCCATAGTCACACCAAATTGGCACACCAGTGTGACTTAATTTTATTTATCCATAGTAACACTGGTGTGACTACGGCTGATCCATAGTCACACTGGTGTGACTACGAAGAATTTAACCTGATCCGTAGTCACACCATCACACCATTGACCCAATTTGTGTCTTTCATTTGGGTTGTTTTTTTTATTTCTCCATACCCACCGGTATTATTTATTTTAATATTTATAGTGATAATGGAGTTTGCAACCGTGTGGATACGGTAAACGGGGCCGTAAGGGGAACTACCTTAACTGTCACAGCCACACAAAAATGGTGTTAGGAGACCATCCACATTTGTTTGTGAAATTTAAATCCCGCTTTCAAAGATTTTCGAAAAAAATACAGTTAGCAAGAAAATGGCCATTTTACACAAAAGATTTTTTGATGCCAATTGACCACACCAGTGTGACTACGGATCAGGTTAAATAGGCTAGTTTCCACCATCAATAAATTGCAAAACTAATTAGTCCGTCAGTTAGAGTATTGGAAAATAATGGACACGTATTTTTTGTTTTTGTAAATGACTGAGTACTGACAAAGATAAAACGCATCAAAACTCGGGAGTGGGGGCTCGTGACGTCACAACGCACTAAAAACTATAGCACGGCGTGACGTATTGCGAATTTTAAAAGCGTCCTAACTTCGTCAATTTTGGTTTATGTAACAAAAGAAAAAATACGAGTCAAATATTTTTTTATAATCTAACTGACGGACTAATTAGATTTTTGGATTTACGGCTAAGCCGTGGTCACACTAGTGTGACTACGGCTTAGCCGTAACCACACCAGTGTGACTACGGATCAGGTTAACTTATCCATAGCCACACCAGTGTGACTACAGATAAATAAAATTAACCGTAGTCACACTGGTGTGCCATTTTGGTGTGACTATGGATCGATCGTGGATTTTTTTTGTTCTAGGACGTCGGTTTCCTAACGATGTTTTCCTTTACCGTTTGAGAGCAGTGGTGATGAAATAAATCACACAAAGTAATGCGCCTGTCTGGGTTCGAACCCACGACTAACAGCTCGTAAGTCGGGGCCGCCACCACTGGGCCACCGCTGCTCTCAATCGGTCTGTAACATTTCAACTGTTGGGTCATAAGGCTCTTCTTGATGAGAGTGTGGCTATACTGTAATCTATTACGTGGGCATAGTCGGACTTGGGAACTGCCTACTTTTGTTGTGAAATGGACCAAGTACTAAAGCCAAAAAAAAAGGAAAGTCCAACTAGGTTAATAGTATTCTTTATTATTAATATTATAAATGCGAAAGTTTGTGAGGATAGATGAATGGATGGATGGATAGTAAACGTTTATTACTCATCCACGCAAATACTACTGAATGGATTTGGATGGATAGTTTATTAAAACCTTGACTAATACATAGGATACTTTGATCCCTTTAGTATGATCCCGTGGGATCTTTACCGAACACCACGCGGGTGAAGCCGGGGTCATAAGATAGTTATTTATAATTTGGTTTGACTTGTTACAGGCTCGTGAGTTCGTGGAGAACTTCCTGGCTCGTTGCGTACGACCGTTCGCGGTGTTACTACAAGTGTGCGGACACAACCGCGCGCGACAGCGGGACAAGCTCGCTCTACTGTTGGATGAGTTCGCTGCACTACAGGAGGAGGTAATGTGTTGCAAATCAAAATAGCACTTATAGTCGTGACATAAAACGCCATTTGGTTTTGCAACACTGGGAATACCTACGTTTTATTTCATTTGAATATGTTTTACAGTCATTACGGATAGTCCGGAGTTTGAAAGTCTGGCAAACCTCTTTACTGAGTGTTGTAGGTTAGATCAATCGCGCTCCGTGTATACTTTTTTTTTTGTATGGGAAATCATCAAATGACTTCTCCCACTCTGGGCGGAACGGGAAGGAGTGTCAGACTTTTACTGCCTAAAACCCATCCATGTTCCTTCCTCGCCCTTTATGATCCGGGGCCACGGTATCACTTTCGAACGGTCCCGTAGCCCCGGCAGATGTATACTGGTATTTAGTTACATCCGGTTAGACTGGAAGCTGACCCTAACATAATTGAGACAAGCTAGGCAGATGTTGATGAAGTCTAATCGCCAATCCGCTTTAACCACTTTATTATTATCTTTATAGGCGGAGAGCGTAGACGCAGTAGTGAGTGGCGCGGCGGGCACGGGCCCTCGCGCGTGCTTCGGTACGTGGGTACTGTACCACGTGCTGCGCGTTATGATCGCCTACCTACTGTCCGGGCTCGAGCTCGAGCTGTACAGTGTGCACGAATACCATTATATTTTCTGGTGAGTCACTCTTTTTGTCAAAAGCTTTGTTCTCCATAAACGCGATAGGTTGATGATTCGTTAAAGTGGCAGAATAAAAGGGGAGGTATTTGGGTGATTCCGGGGTGCATTTCAGCTCAGAAGCACCTTGACGGTGAACCACCACGTGTTGATAATAATGACGAATTATTTGTATATTAATGGGGTATAGGTAAATGCATAATTAAGCAAAGATTAAAGAAAGAAAGAAAGAAAATGCATGCCGCTCAGGAAAAAACACATAAAAATTAACATTATTAATTGCAATTAATGAAAATTTAAAAACAGTAAATAAACACAAACAATCAAAACAGTTCGATATTATTCAGAGAAATAAATTGCGGTTTAATCGGAAAAAAATAGCGATAACTCTGCGCTTTTTTTACAGCTCTTTAGCCCGATTTACAGTGAATGTTTAGCAAAGTAGATAAGTACAGTGGTGTAAACCGATCGCACAGTAGCGAGTCTAGATTTTCACCAGTCTTCAGTGTACTTGTACTCGCTACCCGCCACTGTCCTTGACCAATGTAAATCGGGCAATATCTACCATTGTATACTGTTTCAGGTATCTCTACGAGTTCCTATACGGCTGGTTAGTATCAGCTCTGGGCCGTGCCGAGAACTTGGCAGGCGACGCCGCGAGGCGAGACAGTCGGGATCTGCGCAAACAGCGCAAGAGCAAGAAGAAGGTGCGGCCGTATGCGCGGGAGGGGCTGCTGTGTAATGTGATGCAGAATATGTGCGGCGGGTATTATAAGGTGAGAGTTTACTCTGAATAAAATGTTAGGTTTATCGAAGACTATGTTTTTGTCAGCGGTTTCGCCAGCTTTGGTATTTGGTATTTGTAAATTGGATGAATTTGATCCAGGTTAAAAACGATTTGTGTGCTAAATTTCATCCATATGCAGTAGTTTCGGCAGGTAAAAATATGCTCAAGGAGGCCCGTGTCCCGTGTCCGATCCGAAAGTGGCATATAAGTATACCAATGACATTACTGCATAAAATAAGAAACATTACATCCATAACTAGTGGTTTCGTCGTACCGCTTTTAGCCCTGGAATCCCTCGCTGTGTTCGGGATTCAAAAATGCGTCCGTAGCGTTAGACTTATCCTCTTGGTGCATAATCTAATATTAAAAGTTTTTAAACGCAAAATTCCTCAAAGGTCCGCAAAGGTCCTATTAGGATTTTTACTTTAATTTTACCGATAATTTGAGTTGAGTGTTATTTGTGGTCAGAGTAGTAAATATTTATTTTCCAGGCCCTAGTCGCCTTCAAGCTGCAAGGCAAGATCCGGCAGCCGCAGTCGGAGTTTGACAACGAGGCAGTTCGCTACAAGCACCGCTTCGCGCCACTCTCCGTACTCACCCCGCCACAAGTGCACTACCATGAGTTCTGCGAGATGACACAGCCGCTACAGTGAGTATACTACTACATTCCTCTAAAGGGGCGGTAACTGTGAAACTAATGGCGATGCCATAGCTAGCTAGATCCATGTATAGACATTGGTTGAAATTTTTTATGATTTCAAAATATATAAAAAAATGTAGCTCTTTTGTGGTTTTCGATCCCTGGTCGCTTAAACATTTTTCATTTCGTTACGTTTCGTTACTTTTGGTTCAGTTTAACAATACTTTTTTGTTTTGGTATATTTTGTTATTGTTTTCATCCAACACCGCCACAAGCATCAACAATTTCTTAAAATATCAGTGCTTTTTTTTGGTCCCTCAAAAGTAAGTATTTTTTCTGCCCCTTATCTCACTTTTTTATGTATTATTTCGGTGTTTATTTTACGTCTTATAAAATAAAACTTACAGATACGAGAACCCTGTGATACTGTATCTCGGTGGATGCAAACATTTCCAGCAGGCGCGATCTCTACTGGAAACCGTCACAACGCCAGATCAAGAAGTAAGTACTTGCAATCTGCACCGGGTTATATTGATTGAAGCCCATGTACGCACGGTCGATCATTTATCGAACAACACCATTGAAAAAAAGGTCCGTTGTATTTTCAACTTGGCATTTAGCAGTGCGTTTACAATCTCACGCGCGATAAGAATCATCGCGTTAAAAATTCGCCCGTGTGCAAGGGGGCTACGAGTAATGCAATAACTAGATCGTCAATTCAAATGTACAATAATTTCTGTAACTGATGTCTAAAAAAGGAGGTTATGCATTGCACCAAAATATTTTTTTCATGTATGCTCACCTATTTCTCCGTGATAACTGCTCCGATTTAAGTGTTTTTTTTTTTAATTTGGTAGAAGTAGCTCGCGCGGTGGTCCCATATAAATTTTATTAACTTTGCTTGGGTACTTTACGAGTTATCCTCAATAATAATAATTATGCGTTTTTTCTTCCTCGCCTGTGTGATTGGTGTTCTAATAACATCTAGTTACAAAGTAAAATTGATACTTGTCGAAATTGGTGATGAGTGGAAGTCGGTTATTGTTTTTTGCTAAAATTTTTCATTGGTGTCCCAATAAAAAAAATATAGTTCATCACTTAAAGTTAGAATAATTAACGAAATTTTGCCCTTTTTTCAGGTTCAAGATCTTCTCAAAGTAGCCAAAACAAACTTCGTAGTATTAAAATTATTAGCTGGAGGACACAAAAGGGACTCGACAGTCCCCCCGGAATTTGATTTCTCAGTACATAGACATTTTCCTATTATAAAACTAGTGTAGTTATAGACATGTTTTAACAGGAGAATTATTAAAAGAGTTGATACTTGCAATTAAGTTTATGAACAAAGCAGCTATCAAGTTGACACGGAGGAAGCTGTCTAGCTAGTCTCTTTATCTATTTTACTGGTCAATAATATAATAATTATGTGACCTATATTGATGTAAATGTTTTTTTTTTTTACGATTACTATAGCTCAGTAACAAAAATATGGATAGTGTTTTAGGCCTGTAAGTCAGTCAATATTTCTGTACTGATTTTACAAACAATATACTGCAAAGTCTCGAATCTTCTATCCCATACATTGTAGTCATGGAGTCTATAGGCTTAAAGTATCAAGATTTTATTACGCGCTATAGTTTATTTAATTTTATCAGAATATTTTATTGAAGTACAGATTATGTAATGAACTCCGGTAATGCAACATTATGTAAATTATTTGTATTGTTTTACTGTAATTATTAACGTGTGTATAGACGGAAATGTGAGATCAAGATGATTTTTAAATGTGCAATAAAAATCATAAAAGACAAAAAGTTTTTTTTTAATTCTGTGCTCCTGATCTAGTGAAAAGTAATAAAGAGATTTACTTTAATGGGATTCCAAGTTGTATTGTGATAAAATTAAGTTTTATTTAATAAATTTTTCGTCGTGATCAAGAGTCGAGTAGATCTTTTCAATACCAGAGCATTCATATGCGTGTGCGCCCCACGCCTAGTCACAATGGGGTGAAAAACTGCCCTTTTATCCCACCAGATGTCGCATAATCAACCTGGCCTAATTTTGTCCTGTCACCTGTCAAATCCATACTAATTATCGATTTCTAAATAAACAAATATCAAAAACAATTAAATACTATAAATATGACGCAGTGTTGTGCTCCAGACTGCAAAAAAAAGGGAGACATTGATGTCCAAAAGATCCAGAACGCCGAAAAGCCTGGGAAAAAGCGTTGAGAATCAAAAACTTGAAAGCAACCGACCACTCTGTATTGTGCCCTGCTCATAATACAGCTGATGATTGTTTTGGCCTTTTATAATAACTCGTGAATAATAGTAGATCATTTTCCATATAAAATAATGATATAATATGTTATTTATTTCAGTATATGAGCCTAAGGCCAAATTCTTAAAAAAAAACTGCAGTGCCTTCATTCTTTTCTTTTATAAAAACAAAAGTAGAATCAATATACGCAAAACAGCGTTTAAAGCGTTTAGTAAACAGGTCCCGGAGGAAATTAATGCTTGCAAGCCCTCCAGAAAGCAATGCAACTTGTTTATGTGGGAACCGATATTGTGGGTCACTGAGAGATGTGCCAGGCTCTGGGTTGACATTGAAATTAAAATTGCGGATTCTAATCTGAAAGTCAAAAACATACATCATAATAGATTTGATGAGAATATCGATTATTTATCAATATAACCTTAACATTATTTATTGATTCCCTTTCAATCAAAACTGCTTTTCCCCTGCTGTTTATGCATTTCTTTTACGTAACTGCACTTTTAATCGTGAAACAGTCCAAAAAGAATACATTATAAATATAAAAATTATTCGAAAACAGCATTAACAAATTCACTATATCGTGAACGTTTAGCTGGGAAGGCTGAGTCGATGCTAGCGACATCTATGTCGACCTTTCAGTTTTTCTCCCCATTGCACCTAGCATTTTGTCACATATGTTTCACTAGCTGTACCCGCGCGGTTTCACTCGCGTGTTTCATACGTTGGTGTTTAAAACAGCAATAAAATACCATCCTGAAACACCTCAAACTCAAATGGGAATAGTTCTCCCGCTGCCATGACTTCACAGGCGGTTCCGTAGGTGCCATTGGCAAGACATTTCAGTAACGTATTTACGCATCGAACAATAAACAGCTCTTGACCGCTCCTGGGTGAAAGGTTGAAACCTTTCCCAGTTGTAAGACACGTGGCGCACATTGCTGGCTCGAACACGTGGCCCAGACAGGCGCATTACTTTGTGTAATTTATTTCATCACCACTGCTCTCAAAACGGTGAAGGAAAACATCGTGAGGAAACGAAAGGAAAGGAAAGGCATGTCTTAGAACCAAAAATTCGAAGACATGTGACATCTGCCAAACCACACTGGGCCCGCGTGGTGGATTTGCCCATAGGCAAAATATGCGCTTTGAAATTTAAATTGGCCAACGGAATCAAAACATCAAAATGACCTTCACTGAAGTTTCATGAGAATCGGATTATTTTTACTCCCTGTTCGTCCCTTGAAACACCTGGAACTCAAATGGCAATAATTCTCCCGCTGCCATGAGTGATGCACCAAATATGATAGAGATGAAAATAAGCATGCGCCATCGCCAGGAATATTTACTATTTGGCTAAGAATTTGCACTCCATTAGAAGTGATAATATTTTGATTATCCATTTAATTAAACAATGCTTACGACCAGTAAGTACCGTAAAAAAACATTATTTGGAACGTAATTTTCTTTATAGCTATTCTTTTGCAACACCAGCCTAAACCAAAGATACAACTTTAAAATTAAATTATGATCGTAGGTATTCAAGGACACCTTTTCTAGTAAGAACGACTAATAATAGAAGACCTACTATTATAGTACTTAATACCTAAGTGTGAAATACACAAGTAATTCGCGAAGCAATAGACATAACAAAATTCCAACCAGGCAATAGGTAAGAACACAATAAAATGATTATCCTCCAATTTAAAATTACTAATGCTACGGCCAGACTTGTAGGCGAAGATTCGAACGCACGCACGAACTTTGTCGCGACAAAACCCTTTGATGTGCGGCAATTTACCGACAGCGGCGGGAAGGGCGTTCGTATTCGCGAAGATGATTCGCGATAGGACGAATTCTTTGGCCAGACGTGTCGCGACAACGCAAATCTTCGCGTTATCGCGATAGTGTAGCCCCAGCATAAGTGAAACATACCGAAACGAAGACAACCCAAACAACGATGATGTCAAATATTTCAAATCAAATTAGTAGTAACAGCAAAATATCGCAGAACAGAAATGAGCTTGAGCTTGAGCGTGTTTCGCTTGAAACGTTTTTTTCTTACCCTTCAACAGACGCCTGCGTACTGAAAAATACTGGCCACCTAGAAATTGGCATAAAACTTTAAAACGTCATAGAAACTCATTTCAATACCTTTCAGCACACGCCTGCATATCACTGAAACATACTGGCCACCTAGAAATTACGCCCTCAATGAACTTCCAAATTCTTATTTCAAAATATGCATTAACGCGTTGTCGTAAAATTCAATTTGGATCCATATCGGTTTCCGAGTTCTCATTTCAATGTAAAGTATGCAATAACGCGTTGACGTAAGATTCAATTTGGATGTTTAACTTTTTTCATACAAACATTAAAAACCCTTTTTTTGTACCCTTAAGGGCCGAATTTCGTAAAACCTTTTCTTAGTGAGCACCTAGAAGCCAAAAGGAACATTCAGGCTTTACATTCATATCTCTAACTTTAAAAACATAGGAGTTTCATACAAACTTTGACACCCCTTTTCAACCCCTTGGGGTGCGAATTTAAAAAAATCCTTTCTTAGTACGCGCCTGCACCTCCTAGAGAGTGCTTGTGCCAAATTTGAGTCCTTACGGCCCAGTAGTTTCCGAGATTTCGTGATGAGTGGTCAGTGAGTGGACTTCTCCTTTATATATATAGATAGACTAGCGTAAGATATGTGGAAGAAATCCTCAATGATCACGTTGGTCCATTTATGGTCAATTTAGGTGAGGATGCTATATTTATGCATGACAATGCCCGACCTCATACAGGTAGGATTGTGAATGACTACCTTCAAGAGATGAACATTACTCGTATGGAGTGGCCAGCGCGCAGCCCGGATATCAACCCGATCGAGCATGCTTGGGACGAGCTAGGCAGATGCGTAAAACAACGAAACCCTCCCCCAATCACGCTTCGTGAGCTCAAAATTGCTCTCACAGAGGAATGGGAGAATATTCCCCAAAATCGTATAAGGAACTTGGTGTACAGCATGCCAAACCGCGTAAACGCAGTAATGGAAGCACGAGGAGGCAATACGAAGTATTAAAATTCAAGAAAATCGTAATAAAGTTCAAAAATTTCATGTTTCCTATTTTTGTTTTAAGGAGAGATCAGCAGTTTTTTTCTTTATGTAGTTTTGTGTTAATAAAATGTATGGTGACTCATATTTTTTTTACTTTCATTTAAGGAGTATTACATTGTCTATTAAATACAATTTATTGCATTAACCTATCATTTTTAGTTTCCGAGATTTTTAACATTCTTTAAGTGACCCGGATTCATTGCTCTCGAGTGTATATACTTATTACTAGCTGTACCCGCGCGGTTTCACTCGCGTGTATCATACGTTGGTGTTTAAAACAGCAATAAAATACCATCCTGAAACACCTCAAACTCAAATGGGAATAGTTCTCCCGCTGCCATGACTTCACAGGCGGTTCCGTAGGTGCCATGGCAAGACATTTCAGTAACGTATTTACGCATCGAATTATAAACAGCTCTTGACCGCTCCTGGGTGAAAGCTTGAAACCTTTCCCAGTTGTAAGACACGTGGCGCACATTGCTGGCTCGAACACGTGGCCCAGACAGGTGCATTACTTTGTGTAATTTATTTCATCACCACTGCTCTCAAAACGGTGAAGGAAAACATCGTGAGGAAACGAAAGGAAAGGAAAGGCATGTCTTAGAACCAAAAATTCGAAGACATGTGACATCTGCCAAACCACACTGGGCCCGCGTGGTGGATTTGCCCATACGCAAAATATGCGCTTTGAAATTTAAATTGGCCAACGGAATCAAACATCAAAATGACCTTCACTGAAGTTTCATGAGAATCGGATTATTTTATTTTTACTCCCTGTTCGTCCCTTGAAACACCTGGAACTCAAATGGCAATAATTCTCCCGCTGCCATGAGTGATGCACCAAATATGATAGAGATGAAAATAAGCATGCGCCATCGCCAGGATTATTTACTATTTGGCTAAGAATTTGCACTTAGAAGTGATAACCAATATTTTGATTATCCATTTAATTAATCAATGCTTACGACCAGTAAGTACCGTAAAAAACATTATTTGGAACGTAATTTTCTTTATAGCTATTCTTTTGCAACACCAGCCTAAACCAAAGATACAACTTTAAAATTAAAATACGATCGTAGGTATTCAAGGACACCTTTTCTAGTAAGAACGACTAATACTAAAAGACCTACTATTATAGTACTTAATACCAAAGTGTGAAATACACAATATGTAATTCGCGAAGCAATAGACATAACAAAATTCCAACCAGGCAATAGGTAAGAACACAATAAAATGATTATCCTCCAATTTAAAATTACTAATGCTACGGCCAGACTTGTAGGCGAAGATTCGAACGCACGCACGAACTTTGTCGCGACAAAAGCCTTTGATGTGCGGCAATTTACCGACAGCGGCGGGAAGGGCGTTCGTATTCGCGAAGATGATTCGCGATAGGACGAATTCTTTGGCCAGACGTGTCGCGACAACGCAAATCTTCGCGTTATCGCGATAGTGTAGCCCCAGCATAAGTGAAACATACCGAAACGAAGACAACCCAAACAACGATGATGTCAAATATTTCAAATCAAATTAGTAGTAACAGCAAAATATCGCAGAACAGAAATGAGCTTGAGCTTGAGCGTGTTTCGCTTAAGTTCGTTTTTTGAAACGTTTTTTTTTTACCCTTCAACAGACGCCTGCGTACTGAAAAATACTGGCCACCTAGAAATTGGCATAAAACTTTAAAACGTTATAGAAACTCATTTCAATACCTTTCAGCACACGCCTGCATATCACTGAAACATACTGGCCACCTAGAAATTACGCCCTCAATGAACTTCCAAATTCTTATTTCAAAATATGCATTAACGCGTTGTCGTAAAATTCAATTTGGATCCATATCGGTTTCCGAATTCTCATTTCAATGTAAAGTATGCAATAACGCGTTGACGTAAGATTCAATTTGGATGTTTAACTTTTTTCATACAAACATTAAAAACCCTTTTTTGTACCCTTATGGGCCGAATTTTGTAATACCTTTTCTTAGTGAGCACCTAGAAGCCAAAAGGAACATTCAGGCTTTACATTCATATCTCTAACTTTAAAAACATAGGACTTTCATACAAACTTTGACACCCCTTTTCAACCCCTTGGGGTGCGAATTTTAAAAAATCCTTTCTTAGTACGCGCCTGCACCCCCTAGAGAGTGCTTGTGCCAAAATTGAGTCCTTACGGAACAGTAGTTTCCGAGATTTCGTGATGAGTGGATTAACTTTTTCCATACAAACATTAAAAACCCTTTTTTGTACCCTTAAGGGCCGAATTTCGTAAAACCTTTTCTTAGTGAGCACCTAGAAGCCAAAAGGAACATTCAGGCTTTACATTCATATCTCTAACTTTAAAAACATAGGACTTTCATACAAACTTTGACACCCCTTTTCAACCCCTTGGGGTGCGAATTTAAAAAAATCCTTTCTTAGTACGCGCCTGCACCCCCTAGAGAGTGCTTGTGCCAAATTTGAGTTCTTACGGCCCAGTAGTTTCCGAGATTTCGTGATGAGTGGTCAGTGAGTGGACTTCTCCTTTATATATATAGATTTCCGAGATTTCGTGATGAGTGGTCAGTGAGTGGACTTCTCTTTTATATATATAGATTTGGCGTACAAGGAACGCGCTTGCTTGTCACGTATATGTGACAATGGCGTTCAATAGTTTAATTTCATGTGCACAACCCTGTTGTGAAGCAACCACATTGAAAAAAAAAAACAAAATACATATCAAAGCATTTACTTATATATTTTCAACGCAATTTCACAAATATTAGTTAAGAACAGTATCAGATAGTGATGTTTTAAATGATTAATTGAGTATAAGACGTGATCAAAGATAATTTGAAACCATTTGATGTAAGTTGTTAGTTATCTTCTTCGTCGGTGTCTGCATCTGAAACGTCTGTGTAGCAGTCGGTCTCCGCGGCTTTCACCTTCAGGAAGTCGCTGGATTTTGGACCTGGAATTGAAGTATGGGTAATTATAATTCATCAAAGATATGCCTGGAATGTGTTCACGTTGATGCTATAAGACTAATTAATGAAATTAATGTGAAGTGAAATATGACAAAGTAAGGTAAGGTCATCCCTAAATGAGTCGACGGACATCCTAGGGGTTGTCTGTCAGGGAGTGTTGAAAAATTCTAGTTTTTGAGATATTTGCATTAAACTCGTGCCCAAATTTGCTGGATTTAGGTACCATTTGCGTCACGCAAGTACATTATGTTTCGATCAGGGATGTTACGGATATGATATTTCGGATCTGGATACGGATATTTTCAAAGGAATAAAATTATATCGGATACGGTTACGGATATGTAATTATTTCAGATTATCCGATAGTTCCGGGTAGTTTAGGTTACGGATATCGGATTGAAGTAAGAGGTTATGTTACGGCTAGAAATAACTAACAAACTGCAAGATTCACGTGGCGTGTGAGCGGTGAAACAAAACCTGTCGAAACATAATATGACGTTTTATTTAGACTCCGCCCTTATACGAAACTTATGAAACGGATATGGTTACGGATATATTTTTAATTCGGATATCCGATAGTTTCGGTTACTGTTGTAGAGCTCCATAACATATCTGGTTTCGATGAAGGTTGCGATCTAGGTTCTGTCTTTACAGACTGAAATACAAATTAGAAGCGAGAATTAAAACTTCTATGGCTCTTGGCTGTCGTAGATCAACTTAGAGTTACAACAAGCATCATTTTTGCCATGATGCTTCGGTCTCATCGGGCTAGTCCGAACATTACCAAAGGATCAAGTCTTCAATTCTTATAATACCAAATACTATTATCGCATCTTCAAAATACTGTAGTGACTCATACCAGAGAAAGACGACATAATAGGATTACAGCTAAACCTAGCCTTATGGAACATTCAAATTCAATTAGGTTCTCGTGACCTTCAATTGACCCGGCCGTCACCTGTTTGTTTGCCCTAGTTTTTAACATGGACTGAGATTGGGAGAGGCCACAATTTCTGTAGCAGGCACTGGTAGGTATATGAAATATTAAGTGTAAGGTTTTCAAATTTTGGAAGAGGTAAACGACGTTTTAACTTCTTCAATGCGGTTTCTCATATTATTTTTGGGTGAGCGAAGTGGAAGTTCACTACTTCGCTTTAAGGAAGGTGTTTGAATCACCTAGGAGAGGAAGTAGAGAGAGGGATCTCTTTCTTTTCTTTCAATGCGTAGTGTTGGTCTCTTCCAAATCTCCAGTGGAGAGTCCATAAAGATCTCAGATATGTTTCTTATAGCCAAGAGCTGGCACCTTTTAACCACACCAATACCATTATCAGTGGTATTGGCTTAGCAAATCTGTTCAGCATATAAACTGGAAATCATTTACGAATAAAGGGTAAATCTAACCCCACCGCTGCTTAGGATGGGCACGCTAAGGTTTTCCACGTTAGCTGTGCAGTTAACTTGTTTGCTAGCCACGTGTACAAGCGTGCAAATACCATGTATTGCAGTGGACGGTACCGTCTACATACTGTTTCACACAGCATAAAGCTAAGTACGTACACATAGACCCGATAGATGGGTGTCTTTTGAAGGTTCATTCAAACCGATCGGACCGGATTCCATACTATCAGTAGACACCGAACGGACTTTGGTAGATATTTCAATGTACAAATTTCTGTCTTCATCCAGTCTCTTGAGTCTGGACTGACCTGTTTGGCGGCGACTAGCAAATTTTTGGTCAAACAACTTACATGAGTCAGTATAAAGGGTATTGGCCCCAAAGTCTTGTATAGGCGTCGGCGTGATTGAACGGTCATCACCATCACCGCCACCTTCAGCGTTGTCCTCTTCGTCGTCATCACTCTCTATTATGATATCTATTTCTTCACACTCTTCCACCTAGAAAAACAAAGACAAATAAATAAGACTTACACAGTCTACTAAAATGGTGGACTTGGTCAAGGTCATACATACCTACGTCAGCCAGTTCCAACACTACGGTAGAAATTACTGTCTACGTGGCGTATTGCATCTGTCATGATAGTGCGTAAACCATTCCATTGGTTGAAAACAATATCACAGGCCATGTCTTAAAAATTTGTATCCCAACTGCTTGTGGAAAGAAATTAAAAGTACAACCTCGATAATAATAAACAAAAGTGAAAACTATACTATCCCCGTCCTTCTTGGATTGGTGGCCGCAGACCCGGCGGTTTGGGTTGGAAGGAGATTATTAAAGAGAGTATTATCTCTTCTTCATTGAGTCTCAAGCGTATTTTAACGACTTTGAAAGAAAAGAAAGAAAGAAAGAAAAAATGTTTATCTGTGTGTGTGTGTTCTGTGTGTTTGTTTTTTTGTTTGTGTTTGTTTTGTTTACTTTGCTGGGTAGCGTGCCCACGGGCAAGGCAGACTGACGTGAAAGCACGAAATCCAAGACCCGTATTCACAAACGCTCGGAATGAATTTCGATTCGACAAGTCGTATGTCTATCCTTTTTTGGCATAACGAAAACGAGTGAGATAGACATACGACTTCCCGAATCGAATCGAAGCGTTGTGAATACCGGGTCAAGATTCATTTATCCTGTGTCCTGAGCTAAAAGTTCGATGCCATTTCTAATGTAGGTACTATAGGAAATTTTAGGCTCATTACGTGTGTGAACTTGACTCACCTGAATATCAAAAGACTGCTGCTTATTCTTAAAGTCAAGGAGTTGGGAAGACGAAGACTTCTGTTTATGGTGAGCCAGGCGCCTTATGTTGCTAGGAGAGGGGGTTCCCTGGTCAGGGTCACCATCGCTGACCAGATACTCCACATCGAGATTCAAAGGCAAATTGGGATTGCCAGACACCTTTCGTCGACGTAGTTGACATTCGGATTCGTCGGCCATTTTGTTATCGTTTTATAACTGGAATGGAAAGCGATGAATGTAAGTAATAGGTACCATCTGTAACTAAAAACATGGGGAAATAAGATGTTGATGAAGATCTAATAAGTTGAAAAAGTGTAGACATGATTTATAGTGAAAGTTTACAGAAACCTTGTTAATGTAAAGAGACACGGCCTTGAAGTCTGTTCGTGCCAATTACTAATTACTTATTACCAATAATTTGGTACCTACTTATTATTATTTATTACCTTATGCTGTAAGTTACACAACAGATAATACATAAAAAAATACTCTAAAATGCTTACCAAAAAATGGTGATTCCTTCGTGAAACCACACCAGCTGATCTTCTAGTTGGTGAAACGTGTCTTGATTTTGTAAAATGACGTGGTATCCATGAATGGTGGGTGGACACTGGGGCGGGCGGTAGCTAAGTAGATCGCTTGCGGGCTCTAGAGCGAAGCCCTATGTCACTAATCTGCACTGTTTTTACCAGGTGAGAGTAACATTTTACTGTGTTGGATAATGGTAGAAAATAAAAATAAACTCTGTTGCGATGTTGAAACTACAAGCCTTTCACAGTTATTATGCCTTGAGGCTGAACTGTACCTTGAATGCGTTTACTTTTGAAAATTCAAGTGTCTAACCAGTCTATTTGAAAAATGTTTTGAGTTTGAGTTGAGTTCGAGTTTGAACCTCATGTATATTGATATACAAGGCACCAAACCGTCGCCACGTGAGGAAAGTTTTGAGTGATGATGATGGTGTAGCTATCTATAAGTGTAGGGGAAGACCGGGGAAGACTAAAGAAATCGCAGGAGAATGACGACGATGAAGAGGCAATAAACTATTGACTATATATATTCGTAGATACTCGTAGTACTCGTAGCAACTCCCTAGATTTTCAGTCACTTTTCTATGCGGTTAGGATTACGTTCACGTGAATATTGTTTGAGGAAAGTCACAGTATTTCAATGACCCATAAGGTAAAACACATTAAAAATCAAAACCTTGTACCTACGACTTATCAATAAACTACAATATACGGCTTTACTAAAATCCTACTTCCTTAGGATACGTCGAAACGCTAATCCATCTTTATGATTGAATTGCAGTATTTTGTCACGGAAATTCTTATCTGTCAATTAATTCGCTATTTGAACCTTCAATTTAAATGTGTCACGGACTTATTGCATTGAATCCATATTAATTATCATAAAAAAATAAAATAAAATATAAACTATAAAAAGAAATACATAAGTATTTTGTTTTTTCGGCCGAATGTTGGCGTTCCCTATCACTTGTATGGATTCAATACTTCATGATATTTTTGTCGTACGGTATGCATATTACTTAAAATGTATTGAAGAACATGCCAGTTACGTATACCTACATACGTACCATTGTATGCCCAAATCTCTGAAATATCATATTTCTTTCAAAGACAGCTTATACTAGGTATAGGTAAATCGACTCTTCTCGAAGCCGTCATACAAGCATCCTGTACATCAAGTAACTCTACGCAAAAATGATTGCTGGGTATCCATGACTTTTTTTTTGGGGTGTCAAATCACGCTTTTCGGTAGGACTAAATGTAACGCACTCAAATCACAGTGTTGATGGATTAATTGAATAGTACGGGGGTCGTGGTGGATATTCTCAATGGTCTTGAGCAAAAAAATATCGCAATGATGGAGAGAATCGGATTCGTTAGGCTGGTGCTCCAGGGTAACTCGCGAAATTCAAATTTTCTTACGTTTTTTTGTATTTTGCAGGCCTGTGATAGGTTGTAGGTATGTTGGTTGGTTGACAATTTGGTTAAGGTCTGATGCTGATCTTCGGAGATATCTGGGGGCACGGCAGTGCCCCCGCCAAGTCGAGCGCGAAGCAAACACTGCCGTACCATCCTTTACTGGAACCATTTCGCCGCATTTTCAGGCCCCTATTTGAGAACCTCTGGATAAGACCAGAACGCAGAAATTTTTGTCATCTAGTAAGCCATAATCACATACTTAAAATCTAAAATTTCAAGTCTGTAGGTCATTTAGTTCCGAAGTTAAGCGAAAGCAAAGTTTCGCATTTATGACACTCACTCACTCACTCACTCATGATCATCAAAATAGAACTAGTACTTCCCATAAACTCAGAGAGTTGAAATTTGGTACAGAGTTAGGGTTTAATGGCCACATAAAGGGAAAACTATAAAAACTAGGATAATCGAAGATCTGGAGTACCTGGTGACCCTGATTAGAAAACACAAGAGCCTAACCAAACTATTAGAGAGATCGACATACCGCCTTTACAAAAAATATTCAACTTAGTGGGCCGCTTCATTTGATGTCAAAAATCGAAGGTCTGAAGTATCTGATGAAGAACCCTCAGCTGGTATCAGCTGTATTAGAGACTAGCTTCTGCCCGCGACTTCGTTCGCGTGAATTTCCCGCTTGCTACATTTCTTATTGCTGCTTCGCTCCTATTAGTCACAGCGTGATGTCATATAGCTTATAGTCTTCCTCAATAAATGGACTATCCAACGCAAAAATAATTTTTCAATTCGAGCTGGTAGTTCCTGAGATTAGCGCATTCAACAAAACAAACAAACAAACTCTTCTGCTTTATCATATTATTAGTATAGATATGGTAATGCCCCCTTCTACTATTGGTACATAAAAAAAATCGACTGTCATTGCAAAAATCCAGCGTAGTGGGACATATCTTCTAATTTAATCTAGCCTATAGCGTCTCCTCCTCTCTATGCGAAATATTAATTTCCCATAGAGAGGAGGCCTGTGTCCCAGCAGTGGAAATATTAATAGGCTGATGATGATGATGATGATGATTAATTTCGCTCAAAATGTTGACAAAATATAATGCATTGGACTAAGAGTGGCGTTGATACTCGCAAACGTCGCTAGATGGCGCTGACTGTATTTTAAAATGCGTTTACGTTTGTTTTTCCGATAACCTTATATGGCGAAGTGGCAACCGGCCGCGTTACAGTCGTTTACGACATTCTTCTAGTGCGCTTGAAAACGTTTGCTAGGGATTAGCAGGGATTATTTGCATTTCGTTGATTTCGCTTATTATTTCGTGAGGTTTGCTAAGGTTAGCAGGTTGTTATTATAACAATTCGAAGATTTGAATAGGTTAGGAATTTTATGAAGAAACAGTACTTCGAAAATTCGCTAATAATTTGATTCACGAATTCCCATTAAGTCAAAATTTGAGATCATACCCAGGGCATGCGTGTACAGAGAACAATTCCCAATCTGTGTGGCGTATGCCCTAACAATTCACAAGAGCCAAGGTCTAACTCGAAAAAATGCCCTCAAGTCATGGACATTGGCACCTCCATATTCTCTTGTGGCCAAGCCTACGTGGCGCTTTCACGAGTAACCAATCCTCATGGGGTGCACCTCATAAATGTTGACTTCAAGAGTATAAAAGCTCAAGCTTCAGCGATCACCGAATACAACCGGCTTAGGTGTAAATACCGCGCCGATCTTTCAGAAATTAAACCTTCTAAAAGAATTAATAATGAACGCGGATGGGCAATACGAAAAACTGTTGCTACTGTACAAGACTCTGAACCGGAAAAAAAGAAAAGAAAGATTTGTAATAATAAAAAAACTACTACTAAAAAGAAAAAAACTATCAAATAAGAAATCTTATAAAACAAATCAATATGCCCACGTTTCTACAAAAAGAAGTGAAATCCCACCAAAAAACATTCTGTAAAAAACTAGCCAAGTCTCGATGGAGCTGCTTGTTTATCTCTAAAAAGTAATGAAATCTAGACAAAGTCGTGCCAAGTCTAAGGTTCCTTACTGCGATTTCTTTATTATTATAGTTAATGTTGTGTGACTTGGCCGTTGAACATTATTTATACGTTAGTGGGTACAAGTCAATTTTGTAGTTACAACAGATATAACATTACGTGTAAACAAAATTAATGTTCAACGGCCAAGTCACACAACATTAACTATAATAATAAAGAAATCGCAGTAAGGAACCTTAGACTTGGCACGACTTTGTCTAGATTTCATTACTTTTTAGAGATAAACAAGCAGCTCCATCGAGACTTGGCTAGTTTTTTACAGAATGTTTTTTGGTGGTTTTTATACAACATCGAATCGTGACGTAACATCACGCCTGTATCCTCTGAGGGGGTACGCAGATGTGTACAGTATGCCCAGATTTCGACAGTTAGGTGTGTTTATTGGGGATTAGCATATTACCGTGACATGTATTCTTTTTTAATTTTATTAGAAAAGATGTACTTCAAGAGTAGTTTAGGTAATGAGAGTTTGGTTAGGTTCTGATCATGGAATCCATGACAAAGTAACGAAACTCTTCAACTCTTAGGAGCAAATTAACGATACTAGGCCGAATATTTTAGCTATCCGGATATTTGAGTCACCTACGAGTACTACAACGTCGTTTTTAATCGACTTCAAAAAGGAGGAGGTTCTTAATTCCATGTTCCCCGATTACTCGAAGATGGCTTTTATTTTTTTCGGATGGGAAGTCATCAAATGACCCCCTCCCACTCTGGGCGGAGCGGGAGGGAGTGTCAGACTTTTACTGACTAAAAGCATCCATGTTCCTTCCTCGCCATTTACTCGTAAGTTCCGGGGCCGCGGTATCTCTTTCGAACAGTCTCGCAGCTACTCGAAGATGGCTGGACCAATATTTTTTTTTTAACGTTTGAAATGGTAGATAGGTATACTTCCCATGTGGTCCCAAAATCATCAATATGGGACCACATTTATAGGCACACCAGAAGCGATTTGGGTAGTTTTAGGAAGAGTACTTTCTCGCAGTGATCTAGTTTCAATTTAGTGAAGATCTGATGAAGAACTTCGGAGATAGGCAACGGAACTCTTCAATGAATGATAGCAAATGTACTGGGATTTCTGAAATCTCACGTATGTCTATTGTTTATAAATCACGCCGGTACGCTGTGAAGGGTTAAGCACATGTGAACCACTAAAAAGTGAAAAATAAAAAACTTTTACCAAAAATTAAACAGACTTCAAAAAAGTGACAAATAACTTTAGCTTCAGAAGTCGGTGACGTTTCTTTGATTGATTTAGTTTTTTTGTCACCTAAGTCGGTTTAATTTTTTGCAGAAAAGATTTTTTTCATGTATGTTTTTGTTATTCGTATTTATGTTGATTTTCTTTATCTGGGCTATCATAGCTCTTCATAATTGTACTTACACATGTTGATGAAGATACATAATGAAATTAATCATAGATTGACGTCATCGGCCAGTCCGCTTTGGGTACAGTCACCGAGCACCAATAGTTACACATCTTATCTTATACATATAAATTCAAAAGATATATGTTATGGCTAATAACAGGAGTGCGGCTATGCCTAGTTTTAGCCGGCTAAAACTAGGTGCAGCTGGCCATATCTCTCTCTGGTTCTAGACGATGATAAATAGGATACACCTTACTTTAACTGCACTTCGGGTATTAGCCGTAACATATATATTAGAGAGCAGCGGTGGCCCCCCAAGTAACACAATCGCGTCTAAAAACGGACTATTAGATATCTAATAGAATTTTATTTTATTGTCTACCTTAAGAGTAAAGTATCCCCCAAATAATATTCAAGAACGCTTATAGACACAGTTTAGTAAAAGTGGGCACAACCTTATCCGTTCTCATAAGAATGAGTTAAGAACACATGAATAGATAGAGATAAGAGTTGTACATTTTCAAATTGTCTGTAGAGATTTTTCTAGTGTCTCACTAAACTGTTTATAGACCACAAATTTTACTAGTAGTTAGTTTATAGATAAAGTTGAGACCTTTATAGAAGTCTTTACTCGTCAAGGTTTTAAACCAAAATTAACTCAAGACTAACAACTTTAAGTTACATTTGATTTGTAATAGACAACGACACGTAATGGCGCAGAACTCACAAGAGTTATTTACTTAAACTTATTATTTAATTGCATCATGGCGTAACAAATTCATAATTTCTTAAATTACTTGTTTTTTAGCTAGTTATTAATGGGTAAACAAGCAAATCTATATGCGATTGAAATTCTATCGTCGAATATTATGTAAAACTCTCTTAAAATAAGAGCGCTCGCTGTAAATGTAAGATTTAATATTTTTTTACCAAATATAAATATTATTTAATTATAAGATTTTTTTTAAATTGCTTTTCAATGTTTAAAATACTCATTTTATTTAAAATATAGTTATTTAAAACATGTTAAATGTTTAATTAGACATAATTTAATGACAAAAACATAAAAATAAGCATTCAAATATGTGACGAAAATCATTTGAAGCAAAAATAGGCAATAAAAATGGCGTCAAGATAAAATTTACTAGAAAAACGAATTTAATAGAACAAATACTCTAGATAATTTTCTATAGTATGGCTCTAGCTCAATGAAAAGAATAATTTCACTTGCTACATACTTAACTATCTAGTGAAAGACTAAACAGATTTATGCTTGGTTTAAGATTACCTAGTAACTGTCATCTCTGTATTCCTTTTTATCTTCTCACAGTATTTCTAGACGTTCATTAGTGAATAGGTAATTTGATGTGTTGTAAACGGAAGACCATTTTATGCAGTAACAGAGCAATTTAATTAATCAATGGAAGAGGGTAGGTAAACTAAATTTCTGTTTTATTTAAAGACAATGTGAAAAATAGTAGGTAGGTATGTAGGTACTAAGTATGTACAGATATAAGCCGGCGGCGGTGGTGCCAAAGACGCAAAGTGTTAACATAAGGCTGGTATACACGATGACAAGAGTGGACGGATCCCTCCGAATTTGTGTAGGTATTAGTATTTAATTTGTAATGTGCATATTCGCAGATTTGTGTACAAAGCCCGTAATTTGACGTAAGTTTAAGTAATAGATGAGTAACGCATGTTTTGACATGTTCGGTTGTGCGTCCGCGTCGTCATTTTCATTTTTATTGTATCCGAATCGAACTGCTCACTAACATAATTTTGTGATGTTGTAGGGGACATTGCAAATATCTTCTGTCGTAGAACAATTTCGATTCGGAATCTGAATTATTTTACAACTCTTCGTCATTTTTCTTCCTTTTTAAATATTTGCCTATTTTTCGACGAAAGCCTTTTAAATTTTTTTCATTGTCTCTATTGCATAAAATCATCCAATTCAAATATTTAATACAATTGCACTTAATAAGGCCATTTTTAGGAAAATAAATACTTAAAACACGTTTTCACTATCATTTTTTTAGACTAACTGAAAAATATCTATTGAAGTATCTAGACTAGAGTAGTTAACTAGACTTAAGTCTGTTTATATACAAAGATAAGAATACCAATAGCTAAAATATAATGTTTTATCTTAAAATATATCATTTTATCTATAAAATTACTTCAAGTTAGGTGCGTTTAGCCTTTATTAACTATTTGTAGAGCATTTTATCTTAAAACATTCAAAATACCTATGAACGTACTTAAAATAAGTGTGCTATAGAACAAAATGCTCTAAAAATAATCGAGCATGAGAAAAAAAACTCTATAAGAATACATTTTCGTTATTAAAACCATTTTTAGAAAGCCCCTATCTAAAGATTAACCGTGAATAGACTGTCAATAGACAGATTTGTTTTAAACCTCCAAGACTGTGTTACTTGGGCCAGTGGTGACGGCCCCGACTTACGAACAGTAGGTAAGTCGTGGGTTCAAACCCAGGCAGGTGTATTACTTTGTGTAATTTATTTCATCACCACTGCTCTCAAAAACGGTGAAGGAAAACATCGTGAGGAAACCGGCATGTCCTAGAACCAAAAATTCGAAGACATGTGACATCTACCAACCCGCACTGGGCCCGCGTGGTGGATATACCCATACGCAAAATACGCGCTTTGACGTGTGGAGTTGCTGACACCAGCCCGTTGTACAATACAATACAACATATATATTATACTGGCTCGCATGACTGTATCGGGACAAAACAAAAATATCTACAGCAGAATTCAGGTGATGAGATTTATTGTAATTAACCGATACGAGAAGAATAGGTTAGTGAAATACATTTTTCAATAATAATAGTATGTTTATTCTTTATATACTGAGGTAATTTTATGGCGGTCGGTGGTTGCTGATTGTAGAACATAGGTACTTAAAGTACATTTCATTGTTCATTTTATAACATACACATGTTAGTAAAACAGATTTGTCAGTCGTTTGAAATAAAACTTAATCTAGGTATCTATATTAAGGTTTTTAATGTCTTCTGCTTCGTTAAATTTCGATGGAATGAGATTTTTATTTAACAAAAATATTAACTGTACTGAGCTATAAATTATTGAATGAATTTTATATAGTTTGATCAAACTATCAGGATTTTACATGAAATCTAAAAAATCTTAAATTAAATACCTACAAAATAAACCTGGTCAGAATAAGTAATACCTAATCTATTAATTATTTGCTTAAATACGTAACTAACTTTATAATAAAAAAGATAAAAATATTAATCACATTAAAATATTAAAACATTTTAATAATATTCTCTAATCCCGTCATTATTATGAGAAAAAGAGTATTGGCATAAACCTATACAAAAAAAACTTTATCCCGCGTCCTAACCAAAGTGATCGGTCTCGCGATCGTTGCATTCATATTCATATGCAGAAAACCGAGACACTCGTGTCGTCAGTGGACTTGTGAAGATCGCTTTAGTAAGGATGCGGCTTTATGGATTGGCTGGCCAGTTTGAGAACGAACCACTACATAAAACTTAAAAATTTAAACTATCCATTCGTCAGCAACGAGTCTCTTTGAATTCGCTTGTTGTTGATACACTAGTAACATCTACATCATCCACATCAACGAGTTCATTCAAATCAACTGGTGTATTCATATCAACCAGGTCATCCACATCGACCGGTTCATACAAACCATCAGGTTCATACGCATCCACCGGTTCATGCACATCGACCGGTTCATACAAACCATCAGGTTCATACACATCAACTGGTTCATTGAAACCAACCGGTTCATACATGTTAACCGGGTCATCCCGTGGGTCATCCACCGGTGTAGCCGTTCTAGCATGTTCAGTATCCAAACTGTCATCAGTAGCTTCACTATTGAACGATATCTTCCTTACATCGAATGCAGAGTATCCATAGACACTAGAACTGTTAGAATTATTACTGAATTTACTAGCTCTGACAGCGAAGTACCGATTCCTGTCTTCTATTCTGTAGAAGTCCATGCTGTTTTTCTTTTTGATCAGGTTGAAGTTCTCGTTGAGGGGAACGAAGTAGGTTTTGACGTAGCCAGCTCCCTTCACGAAGGTTTCGCCGCGGCATGTCGTGAGGATACCACATTCGTCCAAAATTATGGCTGTGTTTTCAGTCACCTAGTTGATAAAATACATTATATTATTTGGTACAGTTACGGATAAAAAGTCCCAACTGAATGATAGAATTTGAATTTGATTTCAGACTACACATTTTAAAGGTAAGATCAAGAAAACAGTCATTCAAAAGTGGACCGAAGTTGGCTTTTACCTGTATCTTTCCAGATTCGCCAGTGGAGTCCATACGTGACGCCATATTCACAGCATGACCCCAAATGTCGTACAAGGGCTTCTGTGACCCCACCACTCCAGCTGCTACTTCACCGTTTGATATTCCTGTAAACATAAACATTTAGATGAATACAAACATCTCAATCAGCAGCAGAAGAATGTAAAGTATAATTATGGTAAAACTCACCGATCCGCAAGTTAAGGCTCTGGAACGAGCCTCGATTGAAATTCTGCACCTGCATCATCATTGCTGCAGCAAATTCAACCATAGTCAGCACCACGGCTCGACCGTATGGACTGTTCTGACGAAGACTGGCGTTGGATATGGAGTCCGTAGACTCTCTCCTACTTGGATCCAAGCCACAAGCAGCCATGTAAGTCCAACCAGCCAATTTTATTTTCTCTACCTTGTAGTCTGAAGTTCCCGCAAGCAACAGCTAACAGAAAAATAATAATTAAAATAATAACTAGCTCATGTATAGTGTTCAAGAAATTAATGCAATTGATTACGTACTCTATCAAAATCTGAAATGATTTCATCCAGGATGCTCAAGAGGAATTTGTCACTCATATCAGCATCGCCTTCTACTCCCAGTTTGTAATCAGTTAAAGACGCGAACATAACTGCTACGTTGTCATACTTCTCGTTATACAACTCGTCTAAAGATCTGTTCAGGTTCAGATATACTTGAACTGAAAATAAAACAAGATTTGATTACTTTCATTTAAAATCAAGAACAGTTGGTTTTAAAGTTGTAAATACGCACCTACATGAGCAGGCAAAATGTTCTCCAAAAGCATATTATTTACTTTCAACATTGTCTCTGCCTCCGTTTGCTCTGCACTCAACTGTAATTGCCATAAGTGATCCAATCTGTTCCTGTACTCCGTAGTTCTATCAATCCAGTACAATGTTACAGTTATAACGATGACGGCTAAAGTGTGGGATAATCTGGGATCCAGTCCAACATTCCAAGTCACGTCATCGATAAAGAGCGAAGTTTTGATCTCCCATACGATCCATAAGTAGAAGAAGGTCATGCCACCAGCGACGATCCATTTGAAGATGAAAAAAACTCTGCTGAACAGAAAGTTCAAAAGCAAGGCTAAACCCCAGCACTGAGTCACATGCTGGAACGAAAGTTAATGTTAGCACTCTGAACAAAACAATGATAACCAATAGAAATTACAATACAGAAATGTGATTACCCACGACGATATGCAGTTGGACAGTACAGTTTCACCTTCCGGCACTTCAACTTCTCTGCAAGCGATGACATTCACCACAGAAGTCGCAGCAAGTCCAATACTTATTACTAGGTAAATGGTAGTCCTTATAACAGCTGATTTGATAATTTTAGCAGATATGTCGTAGATCCATCTGAGGAATTTATTGTGCGGCTCTTCATAGCCTTTATATTTGGTCCAGAGGAATTGGAACCAAGTGAAGGGCTGCATTATGATTAGGGCCACCAGTAAAGCACCTAGTAGCGTCCAAGCGTACCATTGGAAGCCTTCAAACCTAGAAAAACAAACACACAATTATTACCTGACCAAATCGTGCCTACTTATTCCCAAAGTAGTAGTACAAGCTTACCACATCGTAGTCAGTCCATTAATCAACAGCATGAGTGAGAAAATGATCAGGCAGCACGTTATGTAATATTTGAAGAGTGGGTCTGGTAGCAGCAGGAACGTCTTCTCCATTTGGAAGTTCTTGTACATCAATGTGAACCTGTTCAGCTTCGACTCATTTCGGAAATGTTCTCTGCAAACAAGTCGCTAAGTTGAATATTATCAGAATAATTATTCTTTTGACCTTTTCTGGATTTCTATAGGGTCGAGGTCTTCTGTGCATCGTTTCTTTGGTTTTTTTCATATTAAAAACTTTCCTCACAACATTTTCTTCTAGAGTATTATGTCAATCGTTTTTGTTATTTAGTACACAGTAAAAAGTCTAACATATTCATGTCCAATAGAAGTTCGTAAATACAATGCAATTTAATCCATTGATAGCCACGAACAACTCTCTACCGAAATGTATTTGAACTTACTTGCCGTTTGTCATATCTTCAATTTCCTTTGCCATTTGCGCGTCAGCGGCTTTCAACATTTGCTGATACTCCACCAAATTCTCATCCATGAACGTCGTGGTTCTTCGGAAGTTATTCGTGTTTCTATTCTCCGCTCGCTACTAGAAATACATAAATAATATAGCAAATTATTGCGTGATAATGTCTTCTATAAATAAATGCATGAATCGTACTTACTCTAGTAGAAGTATTGGTTTTTGTTATTATTTTGTTGAAACCGACTGATGCTCGCCTGAATGGTTTGTATTCAAGAGCCTGGAAATAAATCGTTTGTAGATTCGTTCACATACATACATATTTACATTTTTTTGTAATGAATATAATTTGACAGATATTTACCCTCGATGGTCTTGACAGCAGATATGTTTCCAATTTATTTTTCGCAATAAAAGGATCATTTTGAGATTCAAAGTTTGGTTCAATAATATATTCTCTGGCGTATTCTACAAGTAATTCGAGAGTTTGTTTCGTGACGTGGACTTTGCTGGAAAAATACATTTTACATTCATGATATTATCATGTGCTTCATTGTCCTTAATGAGTTTATTAACAAAAATTTTATCTAACTAACGTCATATTTATTGTTAATCCTGTTTACGATTTAGTTGACGACTTTAATCTTTTATTTATTTATTATAGGTCTACCAACAATTATTTACACTGGATACAGGGGCATAATTCATTCGTAAATATAATAACAGCGCAACAATTACTTATAGGTAAACACCACATGCACAATACAATAAATTCGGAAGATTAAGCTAACTTAGTAAGTACTAAGCGCCAATATTCAATTAAATTAAACTATAGATGTGAAAACCAGAATTTGACAAAATCGTTTATAAAAGTAATTTTGGAGTAGATATATCTAAGTACATATCTTATTATTTTATTATTAATCTGGACTCTACATAAAACAAATTGGCCTTGTGCTCAATGTTATTTCCTATCGGCAAAAATTACGATCTATCATGATATCATCTCTTATTTAGGATCTTTTAGAGGATACACTTTCAAAGATCCTTCCCTTTTCAGTTTCGTTATTAGGGGATTTTTTGTGCAAACATGCTACCCTTCTATACCAACGGGTATAGAAGTATATGAAATTGACCTGTGCGTTGTCTATAAATAATTATTTTCAGCTTTTATTTAGAATATATGAAAACAGTGGTTTGACATACCCAGATTTACCAGTGGATTCCATTTTGTTAGCTATTGTAACATCTTTCGACCAGATATCGAACTGCCATTTTCTGATGCCTATCAAGCCACTTAAGATCTTCCCAGAGTGAACGCCTATCCTCATATCAATGTTCAGCGATCGTTTTTCTCTGCAAAATACGAGTATGTCAACAGTTTATTTGATAATATTAAACTTAATAATCATATTTAGAATACGTAATACGCATTTTGTTGTATATTTGGTGGTATTTGAAAAATATTCTGTCATGATTCGGCGCAGTCTTTGCTCACATTGTGTCGAGCCGAGCCGATCATGCAGTGATGGTATATGCCACACTGAGGTTACCGTTGTGCACCTACTGTGCCAACAAATACTACTGAATCGAATGTGCCAGAATGAGTGTGAGAGTGGGCTGTCCCTTCCCTGTCTCATTTTTGTGACTATCATACATTGCATTATAAACGTCAGTTCCGAAACAATCCTTTACTGGTTGCGATGAAAATAAATCGATAACACTTATTATTTTCGAAGTAAAATTATCTTTGATTCCCACGATATCACCGCCAGCAAGTTGCAGTAGGAGTGGCTTGGTTGAATGTTGACGCTGGAAGCCACGAATAGCAAAAAACATTAACCGATTGAAGTAATAGTGATTGTTTATCTAATCTAAAAACATATGTACTCGTATTGTGGCTGTCGGCACTTTCGATTATTGAACTCATCATCAGTATCAAAAGCATTTTAAATTTCTATCTACATAGATTTTAGAAAGATAAAACTACACGCAGTGTTCTAATCAAAGTCGTATGTACGGGTATAGTCCAAAGCGATACCTAAGGAAAAACCACCAATGTATAACAATTTTATTGCTTGCACACAGTCAGGTACAGGCCTGCACTCCTTGTGAAAGGGAAGGCTCGATATCTTCAAATCTTTGGTGCTAGAACATGCCGTTTTCCTCACGATGTTTTCCTTTACCGTCGCCTACCTACTAGGTAGTCAAAAAGCCCTTATACTGAGGAACCTGCACCATTTACCACCGCGTTATATGACCATTTCTACTATCACTAGTGCAATGGCAAGCGAACTTCCTAATCAATGTACAATCATAAAACAATTATAAATCTAACGCCATAACTCAAACGCAGTCCCAAGCACTTTGAACTATAACAGCGATACCTTGCGGACGGGGGAATCTATTTGTCAGGCTTTTTCGGAATACTTCCATTCTACTTTCCTCAATCCCAGTGTTGGTCTTCCAGTCTCTTCTCCTTCTCTTTTTAACGATTCGTCTAACCTAACATCTGATATCTGCAGCATTATTGTTGAAACTAATGAAATTACTAACTTGCTTCGTAAGTTGGATACGTGCAAATCGGCAGGTCCTGATAACATCCCATCTAAACTTCTTGTTCGGTGTGCGCCTTCGATAGCGCAACCTATTTCAATGTTATTTAAAAAATCTTTGAATACCTGTGTTGTACCACAAATATGGAAATCTGCGTTTATAACGCCTATTCATAAAAAAGGTGTCAAAACAGACATAGCAAACTACAGGCCGATTTCTAAATTGTGTATCATAGCAAAAGTCTTTGAGAGGATAATATATAATCAGGTTTATTCTGCTCTGAAAAATTCATTTAGCTCGGTCCAACACGGTTTCCTAAAAGGGAGGTCTACTGCCACGAACCTGATCCTCCTTAACGAATTTATTACTGATGCCATGTGCAACGGTAAGCAGGTTGACGTCGTTTATACGGACTATAGCAAAGCCTTTGATCGAATCGACCATAACATTCTCATATCCAAGTTGAATAGCATGGGAATACGTGGCGATCTACTCAGATGGTTTTCTTCCTACCTTGTCAACAGGTCCCAAGCAGTGGTACTTAATAATTATATATCTAGCTGGGTCCCTGTCCCTAGTGGAGTCCCGCAGGGTTCATTACTCGGTCCTTTGCTCTTTATAATCTACGTTAACGACATCGACTTTTGCTTGACTTCATCAAAACTTTTGTGTTTTGCCGATGACATGAAAATTTATGCCACAATATCATCCCAGATGGACGTAATTGCACTCCAGAATGACCTACGTCGCCTCGAGGACTATTGCCAAAGAAACAAGCTGGATCTTAATCCCGCTAAATGCTCGGTTATTACGTATTCTCGGAAGCGCTCAATCATCGCTACATCGTATACCTTAGGCGATCAAATTCTACCTAGATCAAACTCTATCCGTGATCTGGGGGTTCATCATGATTCCAAGCTGAGCTTTGAATTACACGTAGATGCAATAGTCGCTAAGGCATCAAAATCACTGGGTTTCATAATGCGATTATCCAAGTGCTTCACTCAAGCCAAAACTTTAAAAATTCTATATTGTACTTTTGTTAGAAGCCACTTGGAATATGCATCTGAAATATGGAACCCATGTTACCACAAATACATTGACCGCATTGAGAGCATCCAAAGAAGGTTCATAAGGTATCTATGTTACCATCAAAAAGTACCGTATCATTCGGAAAACTACTATAACCTGTGTAAAAAATATCATATATTGCCTTTACTCAACCGCCGCGAGATTTCTAACTGTGTGTGTTTGTTGAAAATTTTTAACAACACCATAAACTGTAGCGATATTTTGTCAAAATTTTATTTCAACGTTCCCTTGAAGTCTAAACGATACAATCCACCTTTATGTGTGCCATTTGCTTCTACTAATTATAGGCAGAATTCGTTCATTGTGCGTGCAAGCAGAAATTTAAACAAGCTTTGTACACAGTACGATATAGATCCATTCCAAACTAGTGTGTCGTCAGCCAGGAGGTGCTTGAGTCGAAGCTTCTTCATGTAGTTGCTTTTGTTATGCTGGTTGATGGGCAGAGTGTGAGCTACATTGTAATTATGCTGTAGCATATACACAGAAATTTAGCGTGAATGTCCGTAGAATATAGTTTTTTTTTTTCTCTGTATTTTATAAGTGGAGACCTGTAATTGGCTTTCAGACTATTTTACTGTCCTTGATCTGTTTGCTTTAGCTGTAAGTCTCCCATGTTAGTTAAATAAATAAATAAAATAAATAAATGAAAGTGATATTATACCTCACGTCTTTGATAATGTGGATCATCTCCAGACCAAGGTCCACGCAGTTCTTGGCGTGCTGTTCACTAGGCTTCGGAATTCCACTGACGCAGTAGTAACAGTCTCCCAAGAATTTGATTCTCAGTACATCATGTTCCTGAAAACAATCTTTATTAATAAATGTCTTGACACGAACTTAATTACCTCTTCGTGACTTCGAAGAAAACGATAGTCATATTTAGTTGCTAGATCAATCACTTTGGCTATATTTCAATTCCACTTTTTTTAATCAGCCTCACGTCCTGGCCATAGCTATGAGCGGCGCGTATTGCGGCGCGGCAAGCGATGAGCGGCGAAAACAAATGGTAGGCAACATAATATGAAGTATGCCACAGTTATCGGCTGCGCGATTTGCGGCACAACCTGCGGTGCAGGTAGAGCCGCGCGATTCGCGGCGGTGACGGGTTGCGCGACGCGCGAGTGAAACAAATGCACTAGCTAGTATCGAGGCGGCCACAGCTCAGACATAATATAAATATGGACAGTATTGGGTCCTTTCCTTTTTCTAGTATAATTATATAAATGATATTCTACCCTATTTATTGAAAAACCAACCTCAAAATATGGTGTTACTTGCTGATGACACTTCCCTAATTTTTAAGATAAATAGACGGGCCCAAAATCTAGATGACGTGAATAATGCCCTACTTCAGGTCCAAAATTGGTTCACAGCAAACAATTTGGTATTGAATCGAAAAAAAACTAAATGCATAAGATTGGCTTTACCAAATGTTAAAAGTAGTGATTGTGAGATAATACTGAATAAAGAGAAACTCGAATTCGTAGATAAAACGGTTTTCCTGGGAATTACGCTTGATTCAAGGCTAAAATGGAGTTCTCATTTAACATCTCTTGCGGGGCGCTTAAGTTCAGCAGCGTAAGCCATTAGAAAAATCCGTCAATTTACTGATGTAGATACCGCTAGACTGGTCAATTTAAGTTACTTGCATAGTATAATGTCTTATGGCATTTTGCTGTGGCGACGGGCTGCTGATATTGAGTCTATATTTATTCTTCAGAAAAGAGCCATCAGAGCCATATAGGTATAATCTTCGTAGGCGCGATTCTCTAAGGGACCTATTTAAGGATATTGGCATCATGACTGTTCATTGCCAATACATCTACGAAAACATAATGTACGTCAGAAAAAATCTGCATCTTTTTGGTAAAGAGTTGACAGACACAATTTCAGTACTAGAAATAGGCACCAACTAGTTCAGCCAGGCTTTAGACTCGCTAATGTAGATCCGTCTTTCATGGGGTACTGTTTGAGATGCTGTAATAAAATTCCACAAAGTATTCTTCAACTAAGTAAATGAGACGAAATTTAAAACATGCATCAAACCCACACTGTGTAAGCAAGCGTATTACAAGTTGAGCGATTATATCGGTGATAAAAATGCTTGGCTCAATGCTGGTCCTGCTCCACAAGCACAGGTGTGCATAAATTATATATTGAGTATTGTTGGAGCTGCTGAAGATTGTACAACTATCTTTGCATTGTATAGATTCAATCTCTTAAGTACCTATTATATAATCGCATAGCCCATATTGTGTGAGTGCTATGTACTGGAAAGCTATCATTAATTGGAAACCTACGTCTTTTCTTGACTTGAATGTGCCCTGGCGGGGTTGAGAGTCATGCTCACTTAAATGTCCCGCTGATAGTGGCGCGTGTGTCGGATCATTCAGTTCCCTTCAAAATGAGCTGAATGGTGCTGATCCATGCGTCATGTTCGTGAACGAGCGCTGTCAGTTGTGAATGGTCATCTCTAACTAAGCCATGGCTTATTTGAATTAATTATTTTGTTTTTGAGTTGTGTTTTATTTTTTTTTTGCTATGGACACTTTTAACGTGCATATCTTGCTTCATTGTTCTCACATAATATATCATCTCAACATGAATGATGTAACCAAGATTTTGTATTGTATTTTGATTTAAAAGAGTGTCCATGGAGTTTGTTGCCCGTTCTTCTCCATAGAGATCTACGCTATGGAATGGGCAACTATAGTAGTTTCACAGTTTTATGTCTTGTGACTGGGACTACACTTAATGTTCATCTTTGATTCGACCATTCAAAAGTGCCTGTAACTGGCCTATTTGAAATAAATGCTTTGATTTTGATTTTAAATCAAAAGTTCTATGCTTGCATGTTCTAAATACGTCCACCGCTGACGCCGCCGCGGTCGCAACTAGTCGAGCTGTGGCCTGTGGCATATCACCGCGAATCGCACCGCAAGATGTGCCGCGATTCGCGCAGACCTTTAGCTGTGGCCAGGACGTTAGGCACGTCAGCTACGTAAGCTTTTACACGAAACTTTAGACGACTTCCGAGACAATAATTTTATTCATCTAACCTAGCCGTCATTCTGCCATGCCTTTCTCTTCAGAATTCAACACAACCTTATTTGTTCCTTTTTGTCTTTAAATAATTGTCAGAAACAAAACTAAATTTTAACGATAATTGTCAGAAACAAAACTAAATTTTAACGATTTCGGAATGTGCAGCAATTTATGGTGCAAATGACCCTAAAAATATTTTTTCATAAAATATGCATACCTCAGAAGCTTCATCGAATCTCCCAAACAGCTCGTTCAGTAGCTCCACCATCCTCATTGGCGACAAAGTGGTTGAAATCATCGTGTAGTTCACCACATCCGCGTACAAAATGCTCACATTATCATGCTCTTCCACGTAAAGTTGGCTGTAATCAACCGATAACTGTATTTGAGGATTATTTATGTTATATTGCCCCGCAAAATGTAAACTATCAAGAGATTGCATTAATGAGATCTGAAGGTTTGGAACCAATTTATTGTTGGAAACACCAGTGGCAACAACCCCGACCTGTGCTCCCAAAACAGTGGTCAGTCCAACTGAGATCGGTATGAGACATCCGCACCCACTGTCCTTCAGAGATCGTAGGCTGTTACGCAGCAGTGGCGTATTGTGCTGACAAAAGTGGTGGAATATCGAGCTTGTAATTTTGCTCAATCGTAACAAGTTAAGGGAGTAAAAAGCAGCGGGTTTATTTTACAGATTTGTCTCTAGCCTTACACCCGTATTCCAAAAACTTGCTTAAGACCATTTTTTTGCTTGAAACGGTCTTTGTTGCCATGGTAACAAGGAAACCACTGCAGGCCACCGCCTCCGACACGCCTACAAAATTATGTTCATAGGGTGAGTACAGACTAGCTAAAACATGTATTTTCAACAAGTCATGAAGACACCAAGCTGCTTAACACTTTGTTAAAACTTGATTTAGGTACTACTTTTGCTTCATTCACGTTCATATATCTGGGAACACGCGGCGACACGCACGCAGGACTCGAGCACTGCCACCTGACTTTTTTTAAGAAACCTTTAGGTACCAATAAAGTATGTCCTCCTACGTTCTCTTTCGGTTTTTTTTAGTCGCCTTTTACTCGTTCTATCAAGATGTCTAAACCATCTAAACATATTCTTTTATTTTATTGTCCTTTTACATCTTTTCAATCGCAAACTTGTAGTTTTATCATTATTCCTAAAATTATCAACCAATGTTACATCACACATTCTTGACGGAAACCAAAGGAATGTTACAAGTAAATACGTTGAACACCGTGCCAAGCTTTCGTAAAAACATTACAATACGTTGAAATGCTCATATGAGTACTCACCTTAATCTACCTGCAAAACATGCTGCCCATATCAAACTCAAAATAAGTATGTTGCATGAAGGTTGGAAGCTGCTTTATATGCTAAAAATGTTTTAATAGAATACGTCACAATGCTAGAGATGTCATAAATTGATGTTCGATAGAATGCTCTTGGTTGACATCATCTGTCAAAGAACAAAATCATAAAACCGCATAAAACGGATTAACTTTCAAATAAATATTTTTTCATCATTCAAGAATCATTCTCAAGAATTTAAAATGGCCTCAAGGTTTGCTTTACCTCCGGAGAAAAATCCTGCTTACTGGAACTTGTGCGCAAGTACAAGCTCCATTTATGTACGACGTGGACGGGCAGCCCATCAGCAAAAAAAATGCTTGGGTTCGCCTGACCCAAGAATATAACTCCATAAATAATACGCGCAAGTACCGCATAAGTACCAAATAACATGTAGGCTGTGAGTCCGAGGGCATGGAGTTTGAGGCACGGCCAAAAAATTTAAAAGGGAATGAGGAACGAGATCAAGAATCACATTTGCTAAAAGTGAAAAACTTAAAGCGGATTCAAGAAAGAGAGGAAGAACTGTGCCAGATGAAAATGCAGGAGAGGAAGTGGCTATTAAAGGCAGCAGAGGAAGCCTACTAAAATGCAAAGCTGGACCGTTTAAGTGCCGCGCAGTTGCTTCAATTCAGTGAGGCTGCAAGGGAGGACGCCGAAAAAAATTTAAAATAAATTATTACACATTATGCAAGCCAATTGATTTTTATTATAAAAGTAGTATCACGTATGTATAACAAATAAGTAAAATATCTACATAACACATTTAAAGACATAGAAAAACAAAGAAAATGATTTTTCATTTTCATTTAGTCCTACGTAACATTTGATCCAGTCTATGGGTTAGTAAAACCCAACAACACTGCATGGCCTGGGAATCGAACCCATAACCTCACACTGAGCAGTTTATGACTAGTGGACCTACGATACAGCAAAAATATAAATATAAACATCACACAATTATCAACATAAAAAACTGGAGCATACATACATACTTATTTAGAAAAATAGGGGTAAAATCCAAGGAAGAGCCAGATTTTGCATTTTTGCACCCTTGAAACCGCAATTTTTAATAAATTGTACCCTGCTGCCTCCAATCCGTCGCGGCTTCATGGTGGTCTCTCCAACCCAGCTGTGCTTTATGAGCTCACAGCTTCTGAGGTTTTCTTCGCCAGTTTGCTCTATTAGCAAGTTCCGGTCGTCCAGAGTTGAGCAAAGAATTCAGTCGGAAGATGAACCTTCTTCTGCTTGTCGTATCGATGTACTTCTATACTAACTTTGCAGTCCATAACACCCTTAATTGACTTTCACAAAATGGCATTCCAACTTTCACAATTCTTTGGGAATGTTTCTAAATCCTAAGCACTTTTTCAAAGAATTTTAACAAAGTGTCCCTCAATCCACACGCACATAGTTTGGCCCCAGTAGGTGGCCACGTTTATTGCAGTGGCAGAGGCGCTATTCAGGTCGTAACAAGTGCAGGTAAACGAACACCTTGGACACTTCAGCAGATAGCCCCGGCATAGTTTGGTTCGGACCGCCGCACTTGCACTCGGTATTGCAGGAACCAATAATACTCCATTTTGCCAAATATGTTTTGCAGCGGCCTACTTGTGTACGCAATCGATTCAGAGCTTTCCAAATAGGCCAATGCAGGTCACTGTAGGTAAAGGGCGAGGAAGGAACAGGGATGGGTTTTCTTTGATTTCCCATGCGAAACAAAAAAAAAATGTCTGTCCGTAGCCAGGTTGTGTTCTTGGGGCTTCAATTTGTAAGGTGGTGGGAACCTCTCTTGCCATAACTGGCTTCGACGATGAACGATGAACCGAGCAGCTTAGAAGTATTCGATCTGATTATATTATTACTAGCTTCTGCCTGCGGCTTCGCCCGCGTGAAGTTTGATTATTGTCCCATGAGATCTTACTACCGGGATAAAAGTATCCTATGTTTTAATCCCGGTTTTAAAGTATCTGTGTGCAAAATTTCATCAAAATCCGTTCAGTAGATTAAAAAAAAAAAAAAAAAAGTTTCTTAAACTCAAGGAATGTACTATATTAACGAGATACGAGTATATGTATAATACCGCAACACAAATATACTAAAGATGTAGGTTGGGGGCTAAATAAAAAAACAAAACAACCTTAGCCAAAAACAATTTAAAATAAATGATGTTCGGTAAGCAACTTATGTACCGCATTGGTTTCTCATACAAGTTGCTAAATTTCAAAAATAAACCAATATTAGTTCCCAAACATCACGAATTCACGAGCTACCTATGCAAGCTCGCTCTTGTTCTCTGAGATTCAAAATGCTGCGTTAACATTTTCATCACCATCATCATCATCAACCTATTAATGCTCCCATGTGTTCGAATTTTTGGTTCTAGGACATGCCGGTTTCCTCACGATGTTTTCATTCTCATGCTTTAGAAATACCAAATGAATTAAGCTTGTATTCATCTTTTATGTGTACGATACTCCATATTATGATTATTTGTCACGACTATATTATTTACGCGATCTTGATAAATAGCTCATACAATTCCACGACAATGAACATTTCCAAATACCCACCGATTTGGGAAAGAAACTGTGCTCAATATATATTTACCACGGAGCAAGTGCTTGCAATTCTTAGTAATAATCATGAATTACTAATTCCTCCTACATACTAGGTAGCTTTGAAATTAAACGCGACGGAAAATAGGTATTAGCAACTATGGTCTCCGGCCGTCCATTGCACAGGCTGCAGGTAAAAGTTTTCAGAACGAGAACGTTGGAACCAAAAATGAACCGTATTTTCTTTTACAAAAATAATACCAGCCTATTACTGTCCCACTGCTGGGCAATAGCCTCTTCTCATACTGAGAAGGCACGAGCATTGATCACCAAACTTGCTCAAGACGGGTTGGTTATTTATTTATTTATTTTACTTTATATCAGCCCGCTATGTCCCACAGCTGGGCAAAGGCCTCTCCCATGGCTTTCCAATTTTGTTAAACATTGCTTTCTTCGACCAATCCGTTATGACAGTACCCATAGACATTATTAATCTTTCGAACAGTTTCTGCATACGAAAATAATGTGATTTTTAAAGTTTTCCATAGTGTGAAGAGAACGATTTCAAAGAAAATCAAGGCACCACGGTTAGGCAAATAAATGGTAAGACCTGCTGTCTTGTACGGATCAAAATCATCATCATCATTCCAGCCGAAAGGAAAGACGTCCACCGCCGGACATAGGCCTCCCCCAAGTGTTGCCACATTGACCGGTGCCGTGCGACTCGCATCCAACGGATTCCCGTAACCTTTACCAGGTCATCGGATCACAATGTTTGGCTACAAAACAAAATGAAAGGCAATTTTATATGAAAATGCTCAGATGAATGGGGGATGTGTAGTGTAATGTGAATGGATGGAATAACAAAGTAATACAAAGAGGAAGACGTCTGAAAAGTTGTGGTAAGTCTATGGTTGTAATGGTATGAGTTCGTGATGCGGCTGAATGAGGAACATGTTGTGAAGAAAGATTTGATTACGAATATTTATTATAAGAGTAGGGGAAGACCAAAGAAACGATGGATGTACTCTGTCAAAAGAAATAGGATAAAAAAAATGGAAACATACTGCGCCGAGCCTAATTGCATTCGGATAACGGCAGCAGAATTATGTTGGACCACTCTGGGTTCTGGCGTCCGCATGTCTCCATTTACCATGATAGAAATATTGTGGAGTATGGCACAGGCACTAATGATATTCAAGGTGTTTGGTAATTTGTTTTGTAATTTTCTACTGAGACATGCAAATCGCCTTTTCCAGACCCCTTTGAATCGCTCAATTACGTTTCTTGTTTTTATGTGAGCCCTATTGTATTGTAACTCAGCTGGAGTCTGTGGATGAAGCATAGGCGTGAACATATACGATGTTTGGGCATAGCCGCTGTCCCCGATCAGTATGCAGTAGCTGGATTGTTGTCGGAATTGATAGTCCATGATCAGAACTACGCTAGCACTTTCAAATACCAAGGGTAAAAAAAAATTCTGCACGGTTTCCTTCTGAAACCGAAATCGTCTTTGGAACTGTTCGTTGTTGTAAAAGTCAAATGGGTTATCGGCATCGCGTAAATATCGTCGCGATAAATAATTATATGACGTATCGTTCGCATAATCGACATACTCCTCAAAATTCATCTTACTTTCGCCATTTCTAGACAATCTCAAGAAAATAATTATACACACGTCAAACTTGAATTTCAGTAGGTACATATATCACCCACAACGTAAGTTTCTCGATTTCAAGAATCTTCTGGCGCGGGGCAAACATCAAAACTAATGCAGCCATCTCTTTCTTTTCTAAATATTTCTTACAAAACAATTAACAAAAGGTTAACCATCAGCGCCCCCCTGTTGGCTTCATTCAAGTGTCAAAAGATTCTTGTACTACTGTACGTTGAATTTGACAAAAAAGTGGGCGGATATGTCAAATTATAAACAAACTTTAGTTGTCAATATCTCGAATGGGGTGGAAAGTAGGCGTGTCAAGACGGTTTTGAGTCAAGTCGAGGACTCTGCATACGGGTGTTAGAGTATATTTTACAATATTTCGTGAACTTACTTGAAAGACCTCAAATTGCTACTTATGGAACGTGTTTCGATTCCCATAAACATATTTCTGATGTCTTGACGCACTTTGGATATTATATGCTCTGGTAGTATGCTCATCATAAGACGTTCCTGAAAGAAAAATGTTTATAATAAAACTAGGTTTATGTTTGCCTTATTTCAGAGCATCTTAGCATCAGTTGGGGTTTGGAATTTAAAACCAGTTACGACCCGTGTCTCTAGCTGGTGTCCGAGCAGTGGGAATGCTGAGGGCTAATCATGGTGAATTTACAGATCTGTATAGTATTGGCTATCCAAGGGTTTGTAGCTATAGTTTGATATGATCCCATAGTATTGCAGTGTTAAATTTTTTGATAGAAGTTTGGACCAATATGATGATAAATGTTTTTAAATGGAACACTTTTGCGATAGAAAAGTGATTAACTTTGATAACTTATAGAAACATCCTCAAAAATGTACGAATCTAGCGATTCCCATGTCAAAATAAACTATTAATCATTATTGGATTATCATTCTAAATGTATTTAAGTAGTAAGTGTCTCTTATCAGTAGATTAGATTAACATACCACTGTTTTTATGTAATTTATAAAAAGGGAAAAAACCTAAACAAACAATTCATTAATGCAAGGACAATAAAATCTACAAGTTTTTAATAATATTGGATTCTGCATCTAAAGTGATCAGCCGCGGAACATCGTTTGACGTTAATTTGTTTGGAAAACCATAAGGCCACGTGTCAATACAACCACGCGTTGTGGTTCGCCGAACAAATTGGACGCGCCAGTCGCGTGTTCCCGCTATGATCGCTTTGGTTAGTGAGAAGTTTAGTCAACTGATAATATAAATACAGTTCTGTGAATTTTACTTTCGGATAAACATAAGAAAAAGGCTACAATCGAGATCCAGAAAATGAACCTGTTTAATAAATATTTTCACCAACTTCTTGATATGTCTAATGCCTGTCAATTCCCACCGTCTTACAATGCTTTTGAGGGATATTTTAATATTATGTTCAGATAAACACGTAAAGTCGTTACTTACCTCCTGATCCTTAACAAATTTCAGTCTCAGCGTGCTTTCAACACAAGCTCTCCTGTCCAAGAAGGATCGTCTCGTCACGATTTCGTTCATCAGTCTAAAGTACACACCCATTAGATTCACACCAATAAGATAAATTATATCCGATGATACCTGAAACAGGAGAATTTAAGATTTGAGAAAATACTGTGAAAGTGAATGGAACATTGCTGCATACCTAACTCAGGGCGTAGGCAAATTGACATTCTATCAGAGTAGTGGTGAGGACAAATAAAAAAATATTGGCTGTTAAGCACAGCTGCAGGTCTCAAGTCATTCAAAGAATTCCGCATTTCTTCAAAACCGAAAGCAATGGCAACTTGTACTAGGTTGTTGTGTAAAAGAGGGATCATCATCTACCTTGAATTTTTTCCCAACTATGTTGCGGTCGGCTTCCAGTCTAACCGGATGCACCTGAATAGCAGTATTTACGAATCTATACTTAATATTATAAAGCAGAAGAGTTTGTTTGTTTGTTTGTTTGGTTGAACGCGCTAATCTCAGGAACTACGGGTTCAAATTGAAAAATTCTTTTTGAGTTGGATAGTCCATTTATCGAGGAAGGCTTTAGGCTATATAACATCACGCTACAACCATTAGGAGCGGAGCAGGAATGAAAAATGTTGCAAAAACGGGGATTTTTTTTTTCCTTTCGTTTTTCTCTCTTATGTGACGCAGACGAAGTGACGTGGGTCAGCTATAGGCTATAATTTATCTTGAAAACTTGAACACCTGATGCAGAACCGCAACAGACCAGCTAAACTATAAGAGATACAAATATGACACCATAGCAAAAATTGTTCCACGTGATGAGCATTTTCTGCTGAGAGAAGAAATTTGAAGATCTGGAACACCTGATGTGGAACTTCATGAGCCCAGCTACACCATAACACATATTATTATAGGAATGACGTCTCAGCAAAAGTTGTTCAATCTGATGAGCACTCTCTGTTGACTTATAAATATTGAAGATCTGGGACACCTATTGTGGAACTCCAATAGCCCAGCTACACCATAACACATATAGGTATGACGTCTTAGCAAAAGCTGTTCGGTCTGATGGGCATTTCCTGTTGACTTATAAAAAATCGAAGATCAGAAACATCTGATGTGAAAATTATTGCAAAGCTATCACTAATTATACTTCATAAAATAACATAAGCTGGGAGTTCCTCCACGCGGCGGTGAAGGCGGTAACAGTTTAGGACTGATTTTCAATATTATATGACGATGGTATATCATTGAAAATTTGAGTCTACTGGCCAAAACTTCCATTTATTATTTTATTTTATCGAATAAATATGCCTTCGGGCTTATGTTATTTGAGTGTTTAATTTCCTTTTCCATTTATCTTCGTGACTCGGTAGCCTACCCGGTCACCGGCGCTAGAACATCGGAAATTTCTCAAGGTTACCGGCGCGTCATCACGTGACCATGACGTAATGCGACGCCGCCTCAAGTGGCCGTGCTATTGTTATCGTTTTTTGTATACTCGTTGGGAACGGTTGTAATCTCAAGTGATGTTTTTGTTAGAGTTTATGAATGCCCCATTCAGTTTGGGTTAAGTGTTTGTTGACATTTCGTCTCTAATTTATTACATTAAGTGGTAAATATTGACTATGGTTGAAAATAAACATTATGTGAACTTTAAACATTATTATTTCAAAAAGTAAATCGATACCATATATATTTTATGGCTTTTATTGGTGGAAGGGTTCTATCTTCATAGGAAAAAAAAAAAAAATACATACCTCATAGTAAAAAAATACTTATTTACAGGCATAAAACTGGCAAAAAACACACTTGACGACGGTGAAAAAAAATAAACAAAAATTAAATAAATTATTACGACTACACAGTTTCACGAAACTTAAAAATATAGTTACTATCTGAAAGCTACATTCATAGAGGAACTTATGCGTAATTATTAAGTGCATAGGTCTATTCAATATTAGAAATACATGGGATTGATTGAAGGAATTCCCACTCACGTAAAAGCGTACCTACCATTTCTTGTCTTTTTTTGTTTTGTTCAGTGAAGTTTGAGTAAAGAAAATACAATAAATCTAACTATATTCGATAATAAATTACCTATATTATCATTATATTGTAATTAACCAATAAATCAGTGATTTACTCAAAAATACTCAAACAATAAACTTTTTTTCGTTGCACATGTAAACAAAACAATGGAAATTCACAGATTATCTTTGACAATTTATTTCTTAACCACAGATACATTTTTGACGGCCAGTGTTGCATGTTTCTAAGGCGGATATTCTCGATAGTTCAATTAAAAAATAGACAACCGACCCAAAACACAGAGGTATAAAGCAAGAAGCATTAGTATGACGACACAGTAAAAATGTCACGTGATAACCACTATAGTGGCTATGCGCCGACAACGGGTAAAAAATGTATGACCACTATAGTGGTTATGAGCCGTTGAGCGGCTACCGGGTAACGCAGGGGAGCAGTTACTAAGATTTTAGTTGATCAGGTATCTTCACAACAAAACTATAACCATGCCTACAAAGAGGTCAAATCTTTCCCAAAGGATCATCAGATCCCAAGAATCGAGCGTCAGGAGAGACTTGATGCTGTTCGAGAACATCAGGCTGCAACTTGCTCCTTGGAAACCTCTTCGGATCGCGAAGCACGCCTGCGTTCTCAGCGTATTTACGCATCTACATCCAGGTCTATAGAGACCAGTGAAGAATAGATGCGCGACTGACTGCTGATCGTGAACGTCATGCATTGTCTCGCGAGTCGGAGACGTTCACGGATAGAGAATTGCGCTTGAGTTCTCAGCGTATTCGCACATCTACTCACTGCAGGTCTTTTGAAACGAGTGATGAACGTGATGCGCGACTAACTGCTGCTCGAGATTATCATACATTGCCCCGAACACGCACACGACAAAATGTTCATAATCAGTTAGAAAGTGAGAGAGAAAGAATTACTGGAGTACGGCATGAAGAGACAGAAGAAGAGCGCAACGAACGTTTGAATTCTGATCGACTTCGACATTGTCTGAACAGAATGTCGCTATAATCTGAAGAATCGGATGTGTCTCAAGATATAGCCGTAGGGCATGGCGACCTTCCTTGGGTTGATAAGGAACGGAGTGCATTTACGTATACTCCTATGATTGAATACGCCACATATTCCGCCATCGGAGGTATGGTTCAAAATTGTACTTTTTGTGAAGCTGTTAAATGGCAAAAAGAAACAAACGGTATGTGTTGCTCAGATGGGAAAGATCCGTTATTTTCCTTTCCCCGGGCTCTTAGAATTCGACATCAGACGTTTCAGATCTTCGATTTTGACGAACCCTTGTCGCTGGCATAAGCAACAGGATCCGCGTACGAAGTCGCGGGCAGAAGCTAGTGCGATATAAAAGAGAGAAAAATGTTTTAAAGCATCAATATGATGGATGAGATCAGTCGGAACCTATCCTCTGGGGTTTCATAGCCTGCTTAAGTCTGATAAGTTTAATCTGCTGCCACATCTCTTGTACCTATCTATTGTTGTCAACTGCCTCTTTGGTGTAGTGGTCGCAAGCGGTACTGATGAGCATGAGGTCCTGAGATCGTTTTTTGGGTTGGGCAAAGTGTTTTTGGATTTTCCATCGCGTTTGGAGTTGTACCCGGTTGCTGTCTTCTTATTACAAGGGACTTAAATATGTACATAAAACTAGCGAAATGCCTCACTTTTTTATACTTTTCAATACAGTTGGCTGTTTTGTTATTTGTAAAGCAAAACGGCTCACATTAGAATGATAGAATGACTATTAAAACAAAACCTCGATGTTTTGTCGTAAAAACTGTGCGAAGCACGGGCGGGTTGCTAGTTCAGTATAAGTCACTTTATCGGCGAGTGGCGTGATCGATAAACGAACGATTAAAATATTATGAATGAATGGCAAAAATCAATATCATCTCAAAAATATACATTGGAAAAACCCAAAAGGATTAAATTTAATGTTCAAGCCAATATTGCGATTAGGAGTAAAGGAGAATGCCCACTTTTGGGCCTAAGCGTTACAGTCAACTAGTTTATTGCAAACATCGTAATTTTATCATAAAACAAAAAACACGAAGAAAACACAATAGCAAAACTGAAAAAAAGAAATTGCATAAGTAATGAAATACCAGAGCCTCCGTCTTTTCGAGCGCCACCTTGAGGCCCAGTGCCTCGATTCGCCCGCGCTATTGACGCCAGAACATGCCGCTTCTTCGTAGCTCCATCCCCGGGCCGCCGGCCGTGACTACAGTGTAGAGGGCCGCGACGGCAAAACCTAACCACATTTTTTTTCCGGATCGGTAATCATCAAATGACGAGTCAGCGGGACGAGTCCCGCTCTGGGAGTTTCAGACTTTTACTGACTAATACCCATCCATGTTCCTTCCTCGCCCTTTATGTTCGGGCCAAGGTATCTCTTTCGAACAGTCCCGCAGCCCCGGCAGGCTTCGGCCCTTCCTTTCTTCTGACATCTCTTTGAGGCGCGCGTGGAACACTCGCCACTTTCCGCCACTCGTTTTTTAACCTAACCTAACTTAGCAATTCTCAGAAATGCAATTGCCAATTTAATTGAAATTAAATCGTTTATCCCTGGTGTACTTCTCTAAAAAATTACACAAATTTCATGTTCTTAACGTAAAGTAACGTTAGGCCCAAAAATGTAGGGAAAATAGGCTTTCTCCTTTCATTGCAAACTGTCTTTTTGACAGTACCTATATCACTTACCACTGTCCCGATTAAAGGATCCTGGTCATAAGTGAAGAAAGCGAAAATCAGCACATAGATAGCACTGACAAAGAAACCGAGGAATATTGCCAAGAAGTTATTCCGCATTGGTAGAAAGATATAGTTGGAGAGAAGAGCCATGGTCGCGTACGCAGGTCTTAAGGAGATGCCTTCGAACGAGCTGTAGATGCTTACTGCGATGTCTGCGGGATAAAAAGATTTAATTGATCAATGTAATCGACCTTAGACTGACTTAAATTAGACGTCTTAAAAAGCTTTTAATACATGTTTAAGAATGAACATTGTTTGTCTCCGATTAAGCGAGATTCGGTTTGGTGTCCCTCAGGGTAGTGTATTGAATCTATTACTGTTTCTTATAATTTGATCTACGGAAAAATATGCAAACTCCAGTAGTCCTATTTGCTGATGCTTTGGAAATAAGAGACACATCAGACATCTAAAATTTGCCTCTAAATTTAGTAGACATTTAGGCAGCGAACTGAAAAATAAAATCACTTACCGGTAAAAACGAGGTCCAAAGTCACAATAAAAGTAACGAGTATAGGCATCAAGAAGCATTTCCTTTTCATAGGATAGTATAAAGGTTTCCATAAGGTTATAAATGGTATAGCTATCCTTAAAATGTACATTCCCATCGTTAAATATGTCGATGTTGATTGTATTTGCTGGAAGAAAACCGCGATTGATGATAATGTCTCGTCTATATTTTCGGTTTCCATGTCGTCCTGTAAAGTAGCTCGAAGAATGAATGTTTGAACATTACACTGTACGCCTCCACCATGTGTCCAGACGATGTGTGTGACTGAACGCTGAAGTGTGAGATTTGTTGCTGTGTGTGGGACTTCAGATACATTGTCATCGTCATCAGCCTCTACACTTAGTGCTCTGCGTACAGGTGTAAATTCAGGAGACTAATTGTTTAACTTGTATTGTCCGTAAGTTCAAATCATAACTGTTATGTTTTGACAGTGGTATAGATTGGCAATATCACGGTAAATTACTGGCAACATGAAATATTGTTTTTGACCCTGGTTGTAGTTATAATTAGACAATGTTTGATGAGCTTTGTTGCAAAATAATAAACGAGATTTCATTTGCAATTATATCTTTCCTAGAATGTATCATAAAATGCGAATCTCATAGATTTGTCAACCTTTTTAATTGCAAACGTTTCTGCCTGGTGTCATATTTAGTCCAAAAAATAAACACGTACTTAGACAGACGAAACGAACACAAAACAAAGAAAGAAATATAGGGAACTTACCTCAGAAAATGTACTAGTGACAACTAAGCCTACGTGTACGGTTGAAAAAACTACTAATAAAGTTAAATAAATATAAATCAGAGTTTCTCTCAGTTTATCATCATATTTCCTGTACAAGCCTTCCAAATCTTTCTGGTCAAATTGGTCCTAAAAACAAAGATTTACTGTAAGATGTTTTCATCAGTGTTAGAATTGTAATAGAATCCAGCAAAAGTTGGAAATAGCAACGAGCAAAAAACCTGAAATTAAAACTTCAGTTACAACACATTTTTTTGTACAGATCTCTATGAAAACGATAGTTTATATGGCGAGATTATCGCCTGTTGCTGTTTTCATAGAGTTTCACATTATAGAAACGAGTGACGCCGCTGACTGTAATTGCAGTAGAGCAGCTTTGCTGCTACAGTTCACAGCTACGCTACGGTCGCATTCAGAATCCATTTACATTATTGTTAATTGTGTTTAGGTGATTATAACGTTTACATTCTTCATGTTAATGAATTGGAATTTAGCTGTAAATCTACAAATTTAATGATAAAAACGGACTGTAATTGGATATCTAGTTTGGGAATTTTATCTTCGCACTAAAAGCATGAATCTACACAAAAAGGTTCAGATGACCTAAAAAATAGATCTTAGGACAACTTACCCTCAAATACTTCCAATTCCACTGTTTACCGTGAGCTAGTTCCACTTCTTGCACTCTGAACTCGTGTAACGACGATAGAAGGCTAGTAGCTCTGCCTGAATTCATGGAGTACCGTGCCAGGAGTTCTAAGGCTCCCACTTGGAGCACCACGGACCCCATAGTCCGAGTAGATTGGTTATCCTAAGAAAATTAAAGGGATTATTGCTGTCGACTTGGCTAGTGGCTGGCCTTTTAAATTGAGCCGATTTGAGCAATTTCTGCGCTTTTGTGACGCTGTTGAACGCGATGGTTTTGGTACACGCATTATTATGCTCCAATGTTCTGATATGTCTATCGTAAACTTTTAAATGAATAGGTACTGACACGCTTGTCTCTGTACGTCCTTCTCTCTTCATCTTCTAGCTAAGTTTCCTTTTTTTTTTGTTGCATCTATCAAAAGCCATAAAATTGATGATTGATTTCTGAATCGTTAAGAATAACTTAAGTTGCATGAATAATAGCTCTGTGCTTAGCTACTACCGGCAGAGTTTTAACAAAGTGCGTTCCAAGGAGAAGGTACACATAGATAGGTATTATGGAGAGTCTTCTATGATTAATATTGTGTGAGTAACGCGTATAAGCGGACCGCTTATACGCTTTACTGTTTATTCTTAACCGTATCTGACCGTAGCATCACTTTGGGCCCTATCAAAATATCAGCACTGTGACGTTTTTTTTTAAATGGTACAGCACCATGGTGAGATAGGAGCCTTTTGGTCTCGTACAGGAAAAAAAAATTCTATACATTTCCTCGAAAACTGGATCTTTTCGCACTACGATTAGGTTCAAAATGCAGTGTATTTCACACACGTGCGTTTTTCATGTTTTTTCCACACATGTGCAGAAAGAAAAATTGCCACAGAAAACTATACCTATACTTAGTCCAAACTGGTCAATACATAATTAAAAAAACATTCAAGAGGTGAATGTGTTTTTAAATTTCGGATAAGCGATCTACGTCTTTAGCGGCGGCGTAATCATTTTTTGAATTTTCAAATTGTGTTTATAGATTCAATATCATAGATAAACATGATTCATTAAAACTAATATTTTCTTTTATAAACAAATTAACATTTATTTGTGTTCTAAATTCAAAAATACATAAAAAAACTATTTCGTTTACGAGTATTAGGCTGTAGCTTTATACCTTTGCTTCTCCTTCAACCTGGTGAAAGCGAAAAAATTAAATCAAGGTCTCGTAATAATTCATGACACAAATAATATTTTAGGTACATTCTTTTATTTTATTTCTTCAAAAGTGTATTGAAAAACGTCGTTTGATACACGTGGACATTTGTTATTGCAGTTCTCGGCTCAAAAACACCCTCGCCTTACGGCTCGTCTGTTAATACCGCCTTGAACTACAATAACAAACTTTCTCCACTTGTATCAAAATTGCTTATATTTTTTTATGAATTTATTATTTTTCTCACTATGTTTACTTTCAGTTTATTTTATTTTTTTTGTGTTTTGTCCTGTCGAGCTTATAAATGATTTTTCTTTCTTTCTTTCTTTAGCACCGGCTCATATGGTTAACGACCTCCGCATCGGTATAAACCTTTGCCAAATTAGTTCCTTAGATGCGAATTAGTGCAAATTATACCTAATGTAAGTAAATCAATGGTGTTCTATTTGGTTAATAGTTTTATGCTCTTTAGTTTGCTTGTTTTTTATTTATTTATTTAATTTGATAGTCTAACTCTAAACATATTCCTATGAACTAGCATACCTACCAGTGTCTTCATGTAATGTCGTATGATCGTCGCTACCTTGTATTAGGGTTACCAACTTTTTATCTATCAAATATAGTATTTTTGAAGTTATTAACTTAAAAAATATAGTAGATGGCAAAAAAATTAAAAAGAAAATAGGTAGTATGTGGTTAAAATATGTACTTTATTTTTTAAATGAAAATTTTTGCTACTCTGCGCCTTAATAATTATTTTTTTATTTACAAAAGCATTCAAACGATTGATCAATCTAAATTTAAGTTAAAATCTTAGTCAGGTCCATGTTCACCGAAAAGATGTCTGATTATCTAAAAACAGCTGTCACTGTGACATGTTCCCATTCAAAAATGTGTCTTAAACAGCTTTTTGGTGAACATGGACCTCAGTAAGTATAAATTTATCAGGGAAATCTTGTTCTAATTTTTTTAATCTTATTTGTTTCATACTAATTCATACCTACCCAAAAAACAGCGGCTGCGTTCCGCTTTACGCAAAATATAGTAGTTTCGCCTACTATATATATTTTTTAGAAATATAGTAGGTATTTGATCCCTTAAAATAGTAGGATACTATATTATATAAGGGTTGGCAACCCTACCTTGTATGCCATTGGAATATTGATAAACATATACCATTCGATATGAAAAAAATGATGAAAAATGCATCAAATTCGTTGCGTATTTGTAACTATAAGGTTGTGTAGGTCAGATTGGCAGTCGCTCAAAATAAAATAATATAACCCAGTTACATTTGAAGCAGACCAATATGGATTGGAAAAAGACATTTCATTACAGACATAACAGTCTGTGTTTTTATTTGTTACATTTATTTCTTGAACCAAGACTATCTTAAGGGGCCGGCGGAGCATGCGTTTTTCATACAAACGTAATACCAAAATAATGTGAAAATCAAACAGATTCTTAAGGTAGTGTGTATATATTTCGATTGTGTTATGGAATATCTATGTTCCCAAATAAATATTTTGAAAGGACAATGATATAATGACGAGATATGAGGAATTTAAAATTTCTATAGAAAATTTATTTTTCTCATAACTCTTGTTTAAATCAGCGTTCATTCAAAATATGTGTTTGGGAACCTATATATTCTGCAATCCAATCAAAATAAATCCACACTACCTTATGAATATGTTTGATTTATAAATTATTTTGGTATTACGTTTGTATGAAATTCGCATGCTCCGCAGGCCTCTTAAAGACATTGTATACTGTCGTTTTACAAAAACAACGATAACACGTGTACTTTTGCCCAAACAGTCAATCCATTGGAATGTCTTTATGGAATTTATCTAGTTAGATAGTTATGCTCTATTACATATTTTATTTTATCGCATTTTTTTAATTGTAAATACCTGCTTAATAATCTGTGTTATCCGTAAGCATAGATTGGATTGTAGGTATGTAAATTGCTTCTAGAATTCGCGAATTTCTTAAATTATAACTCTCTTTCAGTGCTGTTTTTATGGTTTAACAATGAATATAATTTACTTAATAATTAAATTATTTCATCCAAACCGCTACCGGGTCTCATAACAGATCAGTTTTTCATTCAGTTAAGTAAATTAAAATACCATGATGTTTATAAAAATTCATTCCCCTTTCATGAAATTTTTTAGCGGGTATGAGGGACCTTACTGCACAATTTGTTGGCAGATATCCATATATATAACGTCACGGAACATCACACCTCTATGTTGGCTAAGAAAGTGTTGCAACAATCACATAAAAAAAAAACATTTGTTAGATGGTAATTACAACATGACAATAGAAGCAGATTTCTATCAGACGATACGATATCAAGGCACTACCGTCCTTATCCATCCACATTGAATTATTTCATTGATAACAGGATTATTGGAAAACAAGACGTTAGCACTTACATAGTTCTGCAATGTCATGGGTCTAAAGTCGTGCCCAAATCGATAGGAAAACTATTTGGGGGTTTTAGCACCGCAAAAAATTTCCTACCAATCTAGGGGCCAAAAATGGCCGCTTTTTCAGTAATTACAGGATAACAATAGGAACCATCTTAAAATTCTTAAAATGGTCAAAGCCGCAGTTAATATTCGGAATTGTCACAACCATTTTACGAATTATAAATAAAATAAACAAGTAAATTTATTTTGTTTATTTTATTTCGCTATTCATATTATTATGCTAAAGCGATCGTTTTTGCCCCCTGATAAAAATAGTCGAGGATTTTAAAAGTTACATCGAAGTTTGACTTGCTAGCTTGTACCTTATTTGACTCAAAATAATTTAGCAAAAAACCGTTGTAAACAACAAATAGTTTTTTATCGTACAACGTAAACACACAAATAAAATTTAATTATTTTGTTTATTTAATTGTTTGTATAAGATTGACTGCATGGCTTATGCAGTCAATTAGTTTTCATTGTCATTAGATTCGATGAGTAACTGTTTGGGAATCTTCAAGGTTGTAGATACAAGATAGTGGTAGCAGAAACTGCAGGTTAGACTTTACCATACAGATTAATCGATAACCAAAATATCGAACTTACAAATTGGCTCAACGTTAGTCTCATCATCATTAACATCATCAGCCTAGACTATTCCCAATATAAGGGTCGAATCCACTGTAACCGGATGCATCTGAAAACCAATATTTTATACGGAGCGACTGCCTAACCTCGATGGGCAAAACATATTGTTTATTACAGATAGTCGATAGCTGCCTTTCATAACGATTGCCATTTTGTTCAAACGCAAAGTAGGTAAATCAATTTTACAATGTTTAAAAAGTCCTTCGTTATAATTGGTTCTTCTATAATAAAAGTATCTAAATAAAGGCTTAATTTGCGATAAATACCCGTTTTTATATGTTTTATGATGTGTTCTGATCGTGAAAGTTTAAAAAAGACAAGTATCTAACTTACTCATTAGCAATGATTACCTCACACAACCATGTTCTTTTAATACGTTTTTACCTTATCTTAGATCTATCATTAACACTGAAAACCACGGATCATGGATAAACGTTCTTACGGGATCATGGTGCTTGCAACAGTGGCGAAATATCGGGAACTCAAAACAAATAGTACCTACATAAACATGGTAAATAACCCGTTTTCAGTGCTAATGATAGTGTTAGTGACCATGTAAGTTTAAAAACTTATATCTTAGTTTAAAAACCAAACCTGACCTAACCTAACTAACACACAATAAAAAAATAAAGTTGACAAACACGCACAATTATCGGGGAAAAACACTGCTCCGTCATTAATCGCTCATAAAAGTGCACTATCAACAGACGCTATTAAACGCACAGAATTAATTATAAAATAACATAAACACTCACCATATTTGTCAACAAAACGGCACTATCACAGAAAATGCACAAAACAAACACAACATAGCACGCACTGACGGACACAGGCTGGAACCACTGTCAGCTATCACTGACACTTACTGACTAAGGCGTATGATTAATTTTGATAAGCGCCACTCAACGGCCAAAGATTAATATTAGTTGATTGTGGCGGCGATTATCATATACTTATGTGATGCAATCTGGTATGAATTGGGTTCTGAAATATTTGGATGATTGTTTTTGTTTGTTTCTGAGACGTATTTTGTAATATTTGCTTCCACAACAAATTGTAACCTGTGTACTATTTTGAAACTGTGTCAATTAACACAGTGAATACTTAATTTTATGAGTGATTGATCTGGTTGGCTACTAAATCACTTAAATCACTTTTCAGTTTGCTATTTTATTAATATTATTAAGTTAGACATGGCCTTATACGGGTTTTCTACTCAAAACAGAATAAGGATAGTGGGTTTAATAGCTACGTACGAGTAGGAGTCACTGAATATTGTAAGATCTTATACTCAAGTAGTACCTACCTTGTTTTCTATTATTCATTATCCAACTAGCACTACACGTCAATTTCAAAATAAAAGTACAATTACCTGTAATTGAAACACGATTTGCACCATCTTACCTTTTTTTTATTTACCTAACAGAACATGATCCTAATTTTCCGAGCACACTCATAGTTTGTCTGAACACTTAGAAACAACTGAAGATGCCACGAGTATATTACTAACACCTTTTAGTTTACACAATAAAACCATTGTAGGCTCTATTTAAGTGGGTTGCGCTTCTGTATTTGCCAATTCTTTATTAGTTTAAATGGCACAGCTGTTAGAAGCAACTATCAAAAACTGTTGTACCGAAACTGAAGTAAGACAGAGGAGAAAGACCGGTTTTCTTGCACTTACGAAAAATTTATAGGAACCGTAACAATTTTGAGTAAATAAATAACAATATATAAAAAACAAAGTCTGTTTTTTTTTGTTTGTTAAAAAAAATATAAAATGCAGGCTATTTTTGTGACATAGTACAGTTGACATTTTAGTATAGGTACAGTAAGCCTCACTCACGTCTGTGGTCACAAACCCAGCATAAGCTGGCCTCTTTTTCTATTTGAACTCCATAACATGTTAAGACAGCTGAAGGTTCAGGTATTGCCACTGGCGTTCCACCAACTATACTACACGGAAATGACAATCGGTCTTATTCTGTACCTTTACATTAATGTACGAAGCATAAGTATTGTATAAAAATATCTAAGATCTAAGAAGGAGTGTCAAACGGACATGATAATTTGGTTAATGATTTTCCGCCAAAAAGTGCTGCGATAATGAAGAAATTTGTAGAAGTGAATCAGTACTGATTACGTTTACAACGTTAAGATTGTGATAAGTTTATTTTTAATACTGGCTCATCATAATCTTCTTTCTTTTGCATATTATTGGTGTTTTAAATATTTTCAAAATATTTCATCCTCTACATTTTCAACATTTCTTCCTTAGTTATTCATGGAATCTGGATTTGTTAGTCCAGTCATTATAGTAATTTCACCTCGGAATTCGAGATACCCAGCTGTAAGTCTGTAAATACTTGTATATTGACACCCTAAAAGTTGTCTCAAAACCTACATATGGTAGGGTGTACTCAAGTATTAAATTTCAAGGTCAAAGGTCACAAAAATCGTTTATTTGCGCTTTTTTTTATAAATATCTCATTTCCTATGGATTTTTTGCTGTTTGTATTTACTTTCAATATTGTAGAATACAAAATTCTCTACAAATTTGTCTAAAAAAATTTTTATACGGTGAACCGTTTTCGAGATAGAGGGCGGTCGCAGCATCACTTCAGGTCAACCGGTGCCCCCGGTCGAAAACGCGCCATATATAGGTAGTTGATGAACTATCGATAAATCAATGATTATAAATATTTGTCAATTTTTGTTAACTAGTATAATATTATATTTTATATTTTTTTTCCTAACCTATCCACTGTTTATTCAGTATTCATTTATTTAGCAACACTTTTACCTGCCCATGTAATTGCAGAATTGTTAATGAAAATATAGGAATTACATTAGAGTTATTATCTATGAGCCTTGTTGATGGCAATAGGCTCGCCCCTTATTACGTGGGACTTAATAAACATAACTGGTGAAATGCGGGTGTACTATTCTATTAGGTACACTTCTGGCGTAATCCTTTGGGTGTAACAGGCGTGATGATATGTTTAGTATACATGTTATACATGGAACTCTCGTTTTTTGCTAGCCAGTGTTCTCGCTCTGCCAGTGAGTATATTTTATTTCCTTGAGTACCAAACAAATGAAATAAGAATGGATGTGGTTTTTTTGTCAAATTCAATTAATACTGTTTGCATTCAAGTAGTATAATTTAAAAGGTTTTTCAATTTTTTATGTCAATGATATTTGTACGCCTTCGGGCATAACATAGCGCGCTTGTAATCTTTTAAAACAACTATTTATTGTACCTATGTTAACAAATGATTAAATGACTAATGACTAATGACTAAAAATCATAAAACCCTTGGTCAAAAATATAACGTAAACAGAAAGAGATCGATGTCTATATTACGGTACACCCGTGAGAACAGCTCACTGACACCACGATGAACACACATGCCTCTAATTGACTGCGAAGTTCGTTTACTTCGTTACGTTCAGTTATGAGCCATACTTGTGTGGTTGCGGGTATGCTAATTGCGTATAAATAAATATGTATTTTTATTGCTATTGTATAGACATATTTCAGTCAGTCTGCGGTCGAAAAGGCTTGATGATTTTATGCAAGTGTAGAACTTCCCGATAACGTCTTTTATTACCTATAGATAAAGCCTTAGAAGTAAGAATCGTAGGTCGAGATGGAGGCCAAGGAAAGCGGCATCTGAAGAAAACAAAACCTTACATATCAGAAAATAGAGTCCATGATAAAGACGTGATTAATGTGCGGTCAAAAAATTCACAGTTGAATCAGCACAGAATATTTAATTAGTCTAGTGTATAAAATCTACAAATTAATACCAAAAAAAGTAACTTACTGCAATTTAGAACATACCAACGACAGCCGCTAAACATAAATAACCTCAGTAATACACTAAATATTCCAGAAAGGGACGAACTAACGCTTCTTGGCTTAACATTGGACAATAATCTATCATGGAAAATACATATCGAAAACCTAAAGACTAAATTATCGAAATTCATATACGCACTATGCAAATTAAAAAGCAACACAAACTATGAGACCGCGCTCTCAGCATACTATGCTTATGCTTATGCATGGTTCAACTATGGCATAATATTATGGGGCGAAAGTACAAACTTTAATGACATATTCATCATGCAAAAGAAGTGTATACGCATCCTTAAGAATATTAAGCCATGGGAAAGTTGTAAACCACATTTCATAAAAAATAAAATACTAACGTTACCCTCCCTTTACATATTACAAATAGCTACGTTTGTCCAAAAACACAGGAATTACTTTCGATCAAACATAGAAGCAAACCAAAACTATAACAGAAGAAATAAAAACAAGTTGATAACACCGTCACCAAAACTAAGAATAATGAAAAGTAGCCCTAACTATAGAATTGCAACGATTTATAATAATTTACCAAAACACATAAAAGATGAGGAAAATACAAATGCATTCTTTCATAAACTAAGATTGCTTTTAATAGAGAAATGTTATTACACGGTAGACCAATTCATGAAGGATAAAACTTTATAGGTGTACCCACAAAATTACGAATATATCTTTTTTTCTTTATTTTACTGTAAGATCCGGTCTGATCAAGACATAAATATTGTTTACTTTAGTTACATTTTAGTTTTATTTTGTGAAATGACACATCATTATTCAATAATTCAATTCAATGTAATCATTTACGACATGACATGACTGTAATTATTACCTATTCCTTGTTATTGATAACTTATTCTATTCAATCTGACCCATATATGACTAATGTGTATTGTTTACTGTTAACCGGACATCAAAACAACTTTTGGACATATTTTAAATGAAGTGTATTATATTGTATTGTTTAATTGTGTATAATTATTGTGTATTGATAAGTTTTGATTCGATTTATTTATTATATTAATTTAGCGATCAAAAATCAACAGCAAACCAGCATGTTCTTTGCAGTGCCCTGACAGGGTTCATGTACAAAAACCGACAGTAATATTGTAAGATGTCTGATGTGCATGAGAGCAAATAAATAAATAAATAAATTAAATAACGGTACATGTATGGTCGAACCAGCTATTTGGTTTACAGTTTAACCCACAAATTATATTTTAAAATGTAAACCAAATAGTTTGTTCGACTGTACATACTTCAATATTACAGAAAAACAGTCAGTTTTTTTAGATATAAAATTGGTAGTTTTCTATTCAGATTTACAGAGCTGGATTCCGAGTCAGGCCATGAAAACTCAATTTACCTAAATGTTTGGTGTATGTGAGTTAATGTAAATAAAAATGAAAAGGGCTTTTCAAGCAAAATACCTACACTAGATGATTCTCCTGAATGCTTACAAAACTGCCCTCTAACAATTTTCATAGGTATCGTTATCTATGACATCGCTCACAGAAGGTAAACGTTTCGAGAAATCGGCTCTAGATGGCGCTCCTAGTTAAACAGCGAAGAGTTAAAGGGCTTAGGTAGCCTCGTAAGTGTAAATAAAATAATAAATAAATTCAGAAATGGAACAGAATTTGTTTCTAATTACGTGCTAAGTAAATTAACGGGCACTTAAACGTAGTTAGTGAAACAAGCCATAAAATTATAATCAAAATGTTTGTTTTTATAATTCAGCCAGACATCCATTTTTCATTAAGTTGCCAGTCTTGTATTACCTATATATATAGTGTATTATCTATGGTTGCTAGTGTGCAGTGTTGTTTTTTTTTTTCTTTGAGTTCTAAATTATTAAGTTATTCCCTAGGGTTCGTTTTTTAGGAGGCATCCTTGGATTTACTGGTGGTAGGTGAAAAGTAAAAAAAGAAAGAAAAAGGATTTAATTGACTAGCAAAGGACAAAACAAAAAAAATAAGCTTACATTAAGGTGCTTGGTGTGATGACCGTTTTCACTTGACACTCAATTGAATAGGTATCTAAATAAAAATGCACTCTTGACTTGAATTTCAACTCTGAGAGAAATTCCAAAAATATTGCAATAATAATTTTATTAAATTGAGGCATTAATTTTGTTGTTTGAGAAAAAAACTGGCATAAGACAAAAATTAGTGTTCCTAGATAGTGTTCCTAATACCGTCCTTGTGAACATTTCCTTGTACTGCATGAATCATAATCGGAAACCTTCGTATGATGTTGACATGCAGGCATGCAACATCTGCTAAAAGTGAATGCACTGATTGCAATGCAATAGAGAAGAAAATAAAAAACAAAACGACGTTGACGTTTAAAGCTCCATTTTTTTTGTACCGTGTATACGTTCACGTTCACAGACAAAAGTCTAGCTTGCACAGAACTTCAACCTTGGCAACAGACGGTCGACCGTTTAGCCACGTATTTGTTACGTGCGGGAATCGAACCCGTGTCACGTAGCGCTAAAAGTCAAGGCGGTCACTGCGCCAAGCCAGCCGTCTGGCAACAGCAATTTGAACACTTTTAGATTCCTTAATTGTAAGACCAATTTTGTTTTCATTTGTAGAAGACATTGCAGGAAACGGTACGAGCAAAAGAATTTTGTATTTCCTAGCATTGTCACTAACAAAATAATATTCCTTAGCGAAGTTGTAACAAGTTCGTTTCCAATCTAACTTTTCGTTTATCGTGCAATCCATTATTTTTGTTTAAGAATGCGAAGATTTTGTAAATTACGTACAGCCGGGCGGAATAATTGCCAAAGTTGTTTCGCTTCATTTGGATGTAAATAATGGAAATAATACTTACGTACCTTCTTGCTTTGAACAGCCTTGAGTGCGAAAAGGTAAGTGGGTACTTATCTTCAAAATACCCGGATTAAAAATCTTCCAATCTTTTGATTATTATTGCCATACTATTGCCACAGTATTTTTGCCAAGCGTGGCATCAAGGCAATACCTAGTTATTACTTGTAATAATTATGCATAGTTCACCTTATTTATATTGCATTGCTTTTCTCGGAATTTCTCCTATTGTTTTGTTTGTAATTGTGGTCATAATATTTTTTTTTATAGAATCTGCTCAACGGTTATTATTTAACCGGAAGTGTCCGCTACAGTACAACGTAATAAAGTTAAATGTGTGTTTCAGAGCTGATAGCTAGATGAAGAGTAAAGGCTACTTTTCCATACTTATATTTTAAAGAGGAAAGATTTGTATTTTTGTTTGTGTTTGTAACGATTTAACTCAAGAACTACTAAACCGATTTTAAAAATTCTTTCACCATTAGAAAGCTTCATCTTTATCGAGTAACATGGGCTATAAATGATATTGATATCATGCAATTTAGCCGAGGTATTACAATTTTCGCGGACGAAGTCGCAGCTGAAGTGTTTGTATTTTATAAAAAGAATAGGGTTCCGTACAGAAGAGAGTTGTTAACAAAACTTGATTCAAATATTTGTCATATTTATTTTCACGGAGACGAAGAACTTGGTAACAGCTAGATTTAAGTATTATAAAATGTCTTTGCTACACAAGATTTGCCTACTTGTATGTGATGAAGTCCAAAACAATGGAGAACAAAATACACCTGCCTTTACGCTTCTTTTATTTTGGCTGAGCGAGTTGGGATCATTTATCAGATAATGTGTATTAGAATACACCTGTCCCGTCTGCAGATGTAATCTCTTTGCGGTCAGTTTCTACCTGACGAGTTGTGGCGGGTAAAAAAAGGCGTTCCAAAATATTTGTGAATGGACGTCATAGAGATGTTTATGTTAGCAGGAGGCGTTTATTTGTAGAATAAGAACTTAGAGTTTTCTGTTTTTGTACATATTAGTTTTTAGTATTTCTTCACTTGTAATTCAACAACTAGTAGATATGTAGGCCTACCTCGATTGTAAAGAAGCAAAGCAAAGTGATATTTGGGCTTACTTTAAACAAGACGCACCTAATCTTGAGCAGGATAAGGCTCATTGTAAAATACACAGCAAATCCTATGCTTTAAAGGGTCGTACGTCTTTGAAAAGTCACCTGAAATCGATGCACCATCAATCTGCCTAGGCTTTTCCCAACTATGTTGGGGTCAGCTACCAGTCTAACCTGATTCAGCTGAATACCAGTATTTTACATGGAGCGACTGCCTATCTGACCTTCACAACCCAGTTAATACTGGGTAATACGATATCACTTGGTAAGACTGGTTGCCAGACTTTTTGTGCACTGGCTACCGATAACGACTGCCAAAGATGGATAAATGACAGCCGGGACCAACAGCTTAACGTGCTATCCGAGGCACGGAGGAAACTCGGTATGTAAGGGTGGTCACCCGGTCCACAGACCAACCTAGGCAAGCACGGCTTAACCTAAATATCGACCCGAGCGGCTGTTATTATTTAGCCATGAAATCCTCGTCACGCAAATGTGAGCCTTATCCGTATCCGCGGATGTCATAAAATCTGAATCCGTAACATCCCTTGTTGGTACCTACAAACGTTTAAGAGGTATAATGAAAGAATTGTATAAGTACTGTAAGTAAGAAAATCAAATCAAGGGACTTTTGTCAACCGACTTCCAAAAAGAGGAGGTTCTCAATTCGTCTGTATGTTTTTTTTTTTTTTTTGTGTTTGTTACCTCAGAACTTTCAACTGGGTGAACCGATTTTGATGGTTCTTTTTTTATTTAAAAGCTGGTGCTTCCCGTTTGGTCCCATTTTAATTTGCTGAAGATCTGATGCTGATCTTCGGAGATATACAATGGAACTCTTCAGAAATAGATGGCAAATCTGCAGTGATTGCTGCATTCGCTTGCAGGTTCATTGTTTATACTACATTATGACGTAACATCACGCCTGTATGCTCTGAGGGGGTACGCAGATGTGTACAATATACCCAGATTTCGACAATGTTTGTTACCTCAGAACTTTCGACTGGGTGAACCGATTTTGATGATTCTTCTTCTATTTGAAAGCTGGTGCTTTCCGTGTGGTTCCGTTTCAATTTGGTTAAGATCTAACTCTGATCTTCGGAGATATAAATGGAACTCTTCAAAAATACACGGCAAAGCTGCAGTAATTGCTGCAATCGCTTGGTTGTTTATTGTTTATACAACATCATGACGTAACATCACGCCTGTATGCTCTGAGGGAGTATGCAGAAGTGTACAATACACCCAGATTTCGACAGTTAGACGTGTAAAGTTCCATTTAATGGGATCCCGGAGAAATAGAGGTAACTCCTTAAATTTATAGGCACACCAAAAGCGGTTTGGGTAGTTTTAGGAAGAGTACTTTCTCGGAGTGATCCCATTTCAATTTGATAAAGATCTGGTGACTTCGGCAGATAGGCAACGGAACTCCATAATAAATGATAGCAAATGTACTGGGATCGCTGAAATCTCACGTCTGTCTATTGGTTACACTTCATAACAAAAAATCACACCGATACGCTGCGAAAGGGTAAGCACATGTGAACCACTAAAAAGTGAAAAATAAAAACTTTTTTGCAAAAAATATAACCGACTTCACACAAAAAAGTGAAAAATAACTTTAGCTTCAGAAGTCGGTGACAAAAAAACGAAATCAATCAAACAAAGGTCACCGACTTCAGAAGCTAAAGTTATTTTTCACTTTTTTGTGTGAAGTCGGTTATATTTTTTGCAAAAAAGTTTTTATCAACATAAATTATTCGTAATTCAACTACACACGATTAGGTACGGACTAACAAATAAATCAATAATTAATTTCACAAATAGAGCACACACAGCAAATAACTTTTCCGAATCTGTTTAGTTTGTGTTCGTAAATAGCTGCGCATGATTTGCAGAACAAAAACTTTTGTACTCCGAAACGAGATCGAGTTAGATAGGCCGTTAATGTGAAGCTTCTTTTTTCGCTGCCTGGCTTACATTAATAAGAACCTTATAGAGGCCAATAGTCATAATGCTGTTTTTTGTTTGGATTCTAAATCGAGGTTCATAGTTTGATTAAATTTTGCCCGCGGCTCTTAAGCCGGACTCAACTGAAGCAGAGACAAGACGAGACGAGAGAATTGATTTGTGTTGTAAACCACCAAAAGAATTTCGTTATTTTAAGTTCTTCGTCTTTGCTTAACTTTAGTTGAAATGGCTGCGCCAAGAGGAGAGATGTCCCGTAAGGATGTAAACTGATTCTTTATGAAGCCATTCAGTACATCAAAGTAAATAAAAAAAATAAAAAACTTCTTTATTTGCTAAATCAAAAATTTCAATAGCGTAGGTACAAATAATAGTAGATGTAGATACAAACTTTGTTTGTTACGTGTCGGTACTTATTATTATGTAATAAGTACCGACACGACAAATAACCTAAACCCAACAAACGCAAATTTTTTTGCTGGAAATTGACTTTTTTTGGAGTGAAAAGACTCGTTTTGCGGTAAAACTCAATATTACGCACTGAAAACATTACGCTTGTGAATGGATTGAATAGAAATACACCACCAAGCGAAATTACCACCGCTAGAAATATTGATAGTGGGGGGTCCATAAAGCTGTTTAAAGTAAAGTTCTTGCATTAAAAACATGTTTAAAAAAAAAAACTTCAATATCTCCGTAACGAGGAGGTTGCCAGGTGTGGTCTAGAACAAACAAATGATCGCAATGATGGCGAGCTTACGGCTTCGTTAAGAGTTTTTTTTACATCCTTTATAGGCCTACGGAGACGAAAAGAGACGTGAGTGGTGTGCGGTGTGCTACATGCGGCACGCTTCTCCGTTTTGGACATCTCTGCACATCTTCGGCGCAGCTTTTACGCAGGAGATGCGTATGCGCTCCTCTCCGCTACGCACATTTTCGCTTTGGTACAGTCCAGGTTATTTAACCTGCGTGGACAAGGAATAGGGTAGGCGACAAAAAACATCTAATTAATCCATCAGGTGGATTATTAATAGTAGTAGTCTTAAGATATACACCAACGGATTGATTTCTTTAAGAAGAGTAAAATGAGCTACAGCGCTCTTAAAGTGAGAAATAAAATTAAATAAAAATGTTAAGTTTTGTAAATATCTAAAAAGGGTAACAAAAGGATAATGCCAACAGCTGTAGCGTCCAACTGTCTGCGACTACACAAACTGCGACGACTAATACGATTGCTAAGTGTTGTTAGAACTTGTGAATATTTAGTAAGTATTCCTTTAAACAATTAAAAGGACATTGGAAGGCCATGTACGTTTACCTGGCTAGGCCCCCCAGAATTTGTAATACTGGACAACTACAGGTTGTCAATAATTATATATTTTTAAACGTACTTTTTCGTTTACAATGTTAATGATTGTGTGAACCGATTACCACATAACTTTTCAGTCAGAAAGTGGCGCCGTTGACTGAAAAGTTGTGTAGTAATCGATTATCGTGGTATGGAATTGTGTTGCGGAGGAATGAGGAAAATATTAAATATGAATGTAGACGGTTATAAGAGTTGCGGAAGACCAAAGAAATGGTGAATATACTGTGTGAAGAATGATATGGCTGCTGATAAGGAGGTGACTGCTAAGATGACGAGGAATAGAAGAAGAAGAGACGACTGGGACTTGCAGAGAATGGGCAGCAGCGATCTCTGTGCTTCTGCAACAACCGTACTGCGATCGCCTACCCGCCTGCCAAGCATGGCGATTATGGGAACCCAACCCTATTCTATGTCAATAAAAATATACAACAAACTACCTGAAGACATAAGAAACCAAAATAAAACTAGTATATTTTTGGATAAATTAAAGATTTTCTTAATTAAAAAAAGCTAAAAGCTATTATACAGTCAACGAATATTTAACAGATAAATTTAATAATCATTCATAATTATGAAAAACAGACATTTAATAAATAAAATAACCAAAATTATATTAAACTATAATACTTTTACACACAATACATTTTATTAAATAACTATAATTTAACTAATAAAAATGAACAATTATAGGCTAGTAAATTAATTAGCAATTTTAAACATAATTATATAAATAAGAAATGATTCGGTAGACTATTATTATTATTATCAGAGACTATTATGATTATTAGATAAATGAGAAAGAAATATTTAATAGTATAAGTTATAAAGCGCTTTTCCTCTCTCTATTTATTTTACTTTAAAAATTGCTGTGCCCGACAGAGTCCATAATTGTTACTATAATTTTATTTACCACCATTTATCACATTATGGTTAAAGCAATAAATGATTTTGATTTGATTTGATCCCCCCTTTCGGCCTATGTCCAGCAGTGGACGTCTTTAGTAGAAATGATGATGGTGATGGAAGAAGAAGACTCTTCGCCGACCTTAAATAAATTGGAATACGGGCAGGGAAATGATGTTTAAGTAGTGATTGTGTGTTTGTTCTGTTTATTTAAATGAAACAAAAAACGGATCGTGTGTACGTAATGAGAAACAGCGTAAACCTTGTATTGCTTTGCATTTTGTCTACAAGGGAAATATCTTCCGATCTACGTGTTTTTTTTCTAAAAAACATTAAAGAAAAACACTTCTAAACTTTTATCTGATTATTTGACTTAATTAGTAACATGATAATATATTTATCTGTAACTTTATATTCCAAGTTTATTGTGTTGACGATCGTATAGTTTGGGGGATCGTAAAAAAGTTTCAACGAATGAGTCCCACGATCAAAACAGTTTTATTCAGTGTTCGTTTAGTTGTAATAAAATATACAAGGTGATCGGGCGGGCGCATATAACATAAAACCGAAATTTCATGAGAAACATCTGTTTTTTTTAATACAAGGTGGACACCGACGCTAAAATTGCATTGTTACGAAACAGCGGCCTAGCCTTTTCCCAACTATTTTGGAATCGGCTTCCAGTCTAACCGGATGCAGCTGAACTTCCACAACGATACGATACCTCTTAGTAAGACTTGTTATCAGACTTTTTGGGCCATTGCCTAACGTCTTTCAAAGATCTACAGATGACCAACGGGACCAACAGCTTGACGTTTTTTCTTAGGCACGGATGAAACTTGTGTGAGGGTGGTCACCCATCCACAGATCAACCTGGTTAGTCTAAAGATCGACCCTGAGCGGGTTTTTCTTAAATAACCACGTTATACACATAATTTTTGTAGTTCAGAATGATGTACTGAATACTAGATAATGTCTTAGCGTAGGTGCAGTCCCTTCTACCCTGTATATCGAGTTTTCATTTGGTCAACGGCGCTCGGTGGTGTATTAATAGTGTCCGTTGAATATAGTCTCTTAGGTTTGATTCCGTATTTGTTTAATATGGTTCGCCGTTTGAAAATCTCGGAGTTTGAATTTGTGCTCGGTTGACGCCATTATTGCCCCGTATACTGGGAAAATGTGAGTTTACTACATCTCTGCTTCATCATCAGCCTACCGCAGTCCACTGCTGGATATATGCCTCCTCAATCGTGCTCCACTCAACTCGATTCTCAGCAACTCTCATCTAGTTGGTTACCCTGAGAAAATCGTTGCTCCACCGAGCCTAAGGGCATCCCACCTTATGATTGCGGATTCGCGATCTCCATTTTAGCATGTCTACCCCAACGGTCATCAGTTCCACGGCTAACATGACTATCTCTGCTTAACCCTCTGGAAAAACAGTTATGATGTTATGATATGATTGATCCCAATATAAACTATCATGAACTCTCAGTTTTACTAACAATGTTTATTCTTTTCATTATTTGTTTAGGTCAAAAGGGGTGACCGTGTCGTCAGACGTAGCAATCGTCGGCAAGGCATCTTAAAGTTTACTAATAACGTTGAAACATTAGAAAAGTAATTTCTGTTGATTTATTCCCATTTCAATTTACAGATATAAAGTCGTAAAGAAAATGTTCGGAAACAAAACAAAACTTTATCCGAGTAGGTATGTTGTTCAATTAAAACTTTGAAACGATGTTTTATTTACAGATATCTCGTGCAGTTTTAAACAAGAGACTGATCTTTGACGATTTACATTCCGTTCTAAGGGTTACAGCTGCTAACAACTTCTGGCTAACGACTTTTGGGAGTTCGCGAAAAAATGCTACGCCGGGCCTACGAAAAAGCGTAGCGCTACGGCCCATGATATTAGGTGGAATAATGTAGCAATTTGCTCGTAGCAAATTAACGATCATTACCATAATTTAAAGCTTTAAGTAATTTGTCATTTAGAAGCCTTTACCGTAACTTGGTTCCAGTAGTGGTTATAATCATGGTATAGCTTAGCATTAAAAATTCTTCTCCTTCGATATTTTAATTCTAAAACACGACGGTTTTCTAACAATTTTAACCTTCACGGTTTTTTTTTTCAAAATGTAGTAGCTATGCAACAACAAATCCTCGTATCATCTAAAATAATTCTCTATGCGGAACAGGTTAGTTTTACGTGTGCTTGTTTTCAATTTACTCTTCAAAACCCCGCATTACACTTAATTCAATTAAAACGTGCACAGCGTTTGGGGGCGAGCTTCAGTAAAAACAGCTTTTGACAGCGCGGCTTCGGAGCTTATGCGAAAATTTATAGAAAATTGCATGGTACACGCGTTGCGCCCATAGGGTGCGCGGGAAACGTTCGGGGGGTGTATATTTAGAAATGCTTCTACCAGCCAGCCGGCAGTCCACGCTTGGCGCGCGAACCGAGCGCACGCGTCCTTGTCTTTCCCTTTCGCTATCGCATCGTACCCGATTCCGTAATTAACATAAATTGAAATTAATTAATAGAGCATTACTGGTGTGTTGTGTGCCCCGAACTGGATTTGATCGTGCCCTGTGCTACCCTGTGGACTATCAGAATATTTTTTTCCGGTTTTCAGTGACTGTATGATTATTTAATAACTACTCGCATCTTTAACGTGAATGGACTTTTATTGAAAAATTTACTTCGTTTCTTCAATACAAGGTATGGGAAATAATTGCTATTCATTTTTTAATTGTTCGTGGAAACCCTTTCTGGGTATTGCAGGCTATAATTAAGTGATACGACTTTAATTAACTAGGTCGTCGGCACTAACAACAATGCTTTAAAAGGGGAGATAGTGTTTTTTACATATTAACTGCTTTATTATCAGAATGGTTTTAGAACCTACGTATTTAATTGATCGTTAAATGCGTCTGATAATACCTATGTATTTAAAAATGGAATGATCCCATTTAATGTTCTCCTTAATCAGAAATGTTGTTAACGAAGGTAGAAATAGCATTTAAACTCATATTAATAATTTAAAATTTATGGCTGATATTTAAAATTAAATGTGATTAAAAAAAATAAACAAACACCATAAAAGTTAAAAGCTTTCTTTTCAAATGAAAACTTAATTGAAATCCGTTCTCAAAAGCAACGCATTCAGCTTTTCCCATTAAATAAAAATTAAATTTCTATAATTAAAAAATAATTTACTTCTAATGATAACTGTAGTGTTTGTCACATAAATACGACACATTTTGTAAACACCGATACATTATAAAAAAACATAGCAGCGGCTTTGAATCGGTTACTAAACGCCGCTATGATAGTTTCATGATAATAAAATAGCTCATTTTATTCAAAAACCAACCCAGTTTCAATGTAAATTCGTTTAACTTTAATATTTTATCGTATAAAATAACGGTTTGTTTAGTATTCTGTGCGATAACAAACGATGCAGATGGATATTTTAACGTTTCGAGAAGTAGACTAGCTATCAAATATTAATGAGTTATTGTCAATGATAAGAGGTATCTTTATACGCTATATATTTCGTTTTATCATGACATCTTATTCCAGTTGCTTTGAATTATTAAATTATTAGTTTCTATTATTATATTTTGATGAACGAAGTAAGTGGAATTAAGTGTCCCATTGTGTCTAGAAATCTTTGATGAAAAACTTGCTCAAATTGAGTTTGAACTTTGTCAAAGTTCAGAATTGAGCTTTTGTTATTTGGGAATCATACGTACTGTTTGGAAGGAAAGTTTTGCTTCGTTAGAAGACACTGATTCTCTTATTTGGATACTGTGTTGTGGAATTGCTTATTAATTATTTATTCTGTCAATATTGGACAAGTAGCGATGTTATTTTACACGCACTATTGAGATAAGATATAGATTTATTTCTCACTACAATATGTAACTTGTACATTGTAAGGTTTCGAGAACAATCTATAGTTTTATTATAATACGGGAGCCTGGTCCCTAAACTTGATGGGACAGGTATGTGAGTAAGGACTGTAGCAAAATGATGTTCTGTGGTTACTGCTTATTTTCGCAGAAAAAAGCATGACTTACGTATGTGTATAATGTCCATTAAAGTCTTTAACAGGATTGAAAGTTCAACCGTGATATTTTCACATTACGAACAGCCAGAATTTCTCCCAACCGTGCAATACCTTCAAAGGCTTCTATTTGTTTAATAGCGAATCTTAAACATGTTAAAACGGTTTCTCGGTCAGCGAGTAGTTCAGGTGGTTCACGTCAGGAATTTCCACTTTACTAACGTTAGTAGCCGGAAATATTCCACATGCAGAGCTTTGACTACGAGCTAAGAGCTTGGAAAACTAATAGATTATGGGTCTACTGGTGTTTACTTACGTTTTTCGTCATCTAAGTGATGTTCGGTCATGCTGAAGTTTGAACGTAATGGGTTTTTTTTTAATTTCAGTTTAGGAAGATTTTAGGTAGATTTCCTTTTTTTGAAAAAAAAAAAATCTACCTATTGGTCTCTCACCTACGGGGAATATATATGAATACGTATGTATATGGGTGACAAGCAAAATTTAGCCACACTCTACAGGGCGCAATTATGAACCGATTGCTTTTAAACTTGGCCAAAAAATCGAAACGGTCAAAACTTAGGCTAAGTTCGTGAATGGGCGGAATTCGTCCATGGGGGGCGGCGGGGGGGCGGTTTTTATAAAATCAGTTTTTTGGCCATAACTTTTTTCCTATGGAAAATTTTTAAACCGCTTCTCATTTTTATCATTCTGAGTACGAATACGGACATCTTTAAATTAAAACTTTTTTGATGCAACCCCTAAATTGGGGAGGGGGTTAAAAATTCCAAATTTTTTGCGAAAAAAAATCATATCTCCGAAACAGTAAACATTTTGACCGTCGCAAATATTTTTTTTTAAAAGCAAATTGTTTACTTTACAATTGTTACCTTCAAAGTTTAGCGATAAAACTTATAGTTTTCGAAATAAAAAATTATAACTAAACATTTGAGGGCGTTTCCATGCTATACTCTTATGAGAGAATTTAAAAAGGGTAAACTTTCCATTACAGGACAACGATTTTGAAATCATATTTTTTTTTGTAGATTATACACCTATGTACAACTCTTTATCCAAATTTTCAATAGTCGGACGCTCCAGCACCTTCTTCGAAATCTACCTCCTCCTGCGGCTTGCCGGAGGGATTTTTTTGTAATCATTTCATGAAAAGGTTCGGTAGTGGAATATATTATTACTTATTTGTTATTGGCTTGTAGTGGAAGATGTTGTAAATCTTTTGAGTATTTCTTATGTTGCCTAGTTTTATTACATAATAGGTGATGCCCGCGGCGTCGCCAGCGCACAATTATATACTAAAACCTTTTTTGAGAACCACTCCATCCATTGCAGCATTGGAAAACAGCATGGAAATCGGTGCAGAAGTTTTTGAGTTTTTATTGCGAACATACAGACAGATCAATCTTAATTTGGCGGAGGACTTTGTTTTATAATCATAGATCGGAATAGGTAGAACTGTATTATGTACTTGCCATAGGTTAGAATAATATGGATAGGTATTCCCCGAGCCCCGGGATTTGGTTTTTAAGTAGCAAAATTATAAAAAGACTATTCTCGCCTTCGGGACTAATGAAAGATTACACCTTCTTTCTGACGGGTAAGAAGGATAAATAGATAAACTTGATTCATTAAACCACATATTTTTTACGTAACAATTTCTTATTTAAGAATCAACAATCATTTAAACATTTCTATTCTGAAGTTGTACAAAAACATATTACCATACAGATTATTTGTTCCTCAGAAAATCAAAACATTATCAAATAGAACAATTTGTATTTACAATAAAATCTCAAGTAAAGTAATCATTACGCTTCAACAATAATTCAATTATTGTTGTTGTTGCTGTTGATGTAAAATTTACAACGTCGCTCATGCGCTTATTGGCTTACATAAACCATTTTTATACATATTGACAAAAAGAATGAAATTCAATAAAATCCCGTAGTAGGTATCAGTCTGAATCCCGTGGAATATCCATATTAACATCAATGTTTGCGGTCAATGAACCTAAATAGCTCTACCTATTCCGATCACTGTTTATAATATGTAGTGATAGTGATGAAGTCAGAAAAATACGGAATTTTCTTTCTAAAAAAATAAAGTTATCTAAGTTATAAATATCAAATCATATGAAGGATAAACATAGCAAACAGAACATAAGTAACTTTCTATACGTATGTATGTGGTCCCTCTGTATTATTGAGCGTAGCCTGTCGACAGAATTTCTGGAGCAAAAAATCGTTGGGAGCGTAGCATTTCACTCGACGATTTGTTATTTCTTCAAGTAGCTTTCATGTTTGCCGCAGCCCCTATAATATACAATAAATTTTTATTTGCAATAAAATGGGAAAAAGTCTAGTTTTGGATTCAATTTTGAAGGCCTAACTGAAATAAATAGTGGATTATTCTAAACACTTCCGACATGGAAATTGCTATATTTTGAGATGTGAATATTTTACTGAAAACTAGCTTATAGACGCGGTTTCACCCCTATGGAGCTCGTATATTTGACAGGAGCGCACTACTGGGTTAAAATTAAATTCTATCTCCTTTGATTTCGGTAATTTCATCGAATTCCGTTCAGCCTTATAGGTGTAAGGTAACAGAAACAGATGGAAAAGGTCACTTTTGTGTTAATATTAATATGAATAAGTTGCTTTATAATGAAGTAAGTTTTGACACACATAAAGGGTCAGTTCACACTGTAGTGTCAATATCTTTCATATTCAAACCATTCAAATCAAGATCCGAAAATATTATGTAGCAATAAAAGCCTACATAATATATGTAGAGCGAAGTAATTTTAGCATCCGAGTGTCAATTACTATGTAACTTTGAAATTCACTAAGTCGGAATTAAAAATTAAAAATATTAAAATATTAAAATTATTGGCACTTTGGTTTAATAAATTAATCTTATCGAGGGGGTATCATGTCTCCCAGATACTGAGTTGCGGAGATCAGATAATTTATTTATTAACATAGGTTCACCAACAGCTTCTGTGTACAGCATTTAGATATAACAATGTTTTAAGGTCTTGTACTTACACAGTCGCCAATTATAGGTTAACCAGCATTCACAAAAATAAGTGATAACATAAGACAATAAAAAATAACAATAAGGTGAGTGGCTCAAGACATGAAATGAATGAATAATCACTTGATTCATGTAAAATACTGGTATTCAGTTGCAAGCAGACGTCGTGCAGAGTCAGACTCTGCTTCCAGTCTGACTCTGCACGACGTCTGTCACCCCAAAATTGATATGAAAAAATCAGATGATACCTTAGCTTTTTACTATTTTTTTTTTTTTATTATTTTACTACTCAATAACTAAAATAATTGTATAGTTTACCTTTGTTAGTGTTTTAACGAAATTCCTTACCTAAACTCTTCAAAAACGAGTAATTGGTTAGGGTACTCGATCACGTGTACCAACAGCTTAATTTAATAGTACACTCAGCGGCAAAATCAAGTGCGTTGCATCTATGTACCCAAGTAATGCGTTTGACGACAATATTCGATGGCGATTTCGACAACATTTTTCCCGCATTCATTACTAATCGAAAATTTAATTGTTAAACTCGTTATAGTTGACTCAACGACCGACGGGGCGACCAAACAGGAACTTACGAAGTCAAAATATTTAATGATTATTTAGTATTAAATTGCTTATTATCATGCACTTACCTACGCGACGGTGAGGTAATATTTGATTAACAGGTTTCCTGTGCAAGAATGCATCGACATGAGATTTAAACCACTCTTTGTTGATTTTACGCTATGTGTATTGGATTTACTGCAATTTACGTATGTATTCCGGTCTCATGTTTATTAATATTCAGAAAATAAAAACGAAAAACTTCTTGAAGCAACAAAAAAGGTTAAAAAACATTTTTCGTAAAGGAGCGTCAATTTGTAAATATGGCAATTGCCAACCCCATCACCCAAGACCATTTAAGAACATTTCATTTCCCTTTACCATTTAGAACCCTCTAGAGATCTTGCAAATGATTGTACTTTGTTATTGCATATTCCCTGTTCTTGCTTCGTTCTCAGATCATTACCTCGACAAAATAACAACAACTTATTTAAAAATAGTAATACCTTTTATGAAGTAGCACTTGCACGTACATTTATAACCAAGTAGTCTAATAACTGCAATTTCAACTAGGTCATAATAATGCAGCGACAATCCCTCACTGCCGAGGTTTTAAAAATGCACATGTCATTATCGACCGTCAAGTTTTACTCGACACATTTTACAACACTAGAAAAGAACTTTTACAGCAGAGGCTATAAATTTTCAAGCTGACTGTACACGTCGAACGTCAATATTAAAAAAAAAACAAGTTCCTAATTTAAATACTTATAAAAGGAACCTTCATCGTCCTAATTAAGTCTAATACTGGCTTAAAAAAAGCAGTATGTCCAGTATGTTGCGTTGTAAATCGAACTAAGTTGGTTTATAAGTGTACTATTACGGTCAATTAGTATATGCAGTCGGGTTTCTTTGATGGTATTGGGTTGTAAACAGAAAATTGATCCGGACCGCCCTGGAGATGATGTGTAGTTTTATTTGAATGCACAAAGTATTTTGAGAGTGGATCAATGGCCATCAACGTGTTCAATTTGGTTTGCTTCAACCGGCTTGTTTGTTTGTCAGTCTAGTTAGAGTTTAGAGGCAAAGTTGTTGTTTTATGTTGCATCTATCAGTGTGTATTTTATTGCTTCCTGATGCAGCTTCGTTTTTAAAATAAAAAGATCGTGCGTCATTGAAAAAAAGTTCTTGTATATCTTATATAATATCAAATGAACATCGATTAAAATGATATTAGTTATTGAAGAAAAAGTCGTTATTAAATAACCGTTAACAAACCCCACATAAATCAATCAAAACAAAATCACTTCAACCATATTTCCAAAAGGATCTTAAAAAGTACCACAAACACGCCACGTATTAAACTTTAAACCGAGCGAACAATATTCGTTCAATTATTTACCAGAAGAATGGCTGTTCTGAACAACTGCCTGAGCTCAGCCCGCGGGCAATGAACACCAGGTGTGTTTCAAATAAATAGCCCCACATAGCCCAATACATAGCCACGCTCACTACCAATTATTACGATTAATTGGAAACTAGTCAGAGCCTTTATTTTTGTTTCTGATCGTTAAAACTGTAGGAAATAGTCTAATATATGAGGCGTCGCCTCGGGCACTCTTCGGCCTACGGATTATTTCTATATGTACGTAATTTTTGTTGAGAAAATTACACGGTTGGAAGCTAATAGCGTAGTTTTAAACAGAAGTACGCTTAACGGTGGCACGGAAGTATCTGAATACCATGTAGAAAGTATGATCTATCAAGTATTTGTATATTATTAGAGGCATTAAATCAAATCTGTGTAAGAAATTTTGGAAGACGAACATGTACTTAATTGATTGTTTTGACTGTCTAATTGTAATATCACTGTTACAAATCGCATTCCTATACTTTTTCGATTTTGTTTTTGTTATAATAAATCTTTATTTTATAATAATAGTTTACGCTACCTGTCAATCAAGACCCAAACATTTAAAAAAGTTTATTCGAAAAGCCGATAAAACGTGCAAGTTTAAACGGCTGTCTAAACTACATTAATAACTATACGACTTAACAAGGTCTATAACTCTATCTCAGCATTTCGAGGTAAGGTCAAAGTGTATTGACTCGCGATTATCCTCAGCGTAGAGAATTAATGCGGCATGAAAGTTCACAATTTTATTCCATTATCGGACGCCGAGAAAGGCTAGTAACGCAGTTCTCATGTAATCCCAGCTCTACGAAAGCGTTAAAACTTCGTCCAACGAAGTTTACTTCGTACATTCATAAACATTTTACTTTTGCAAGTTCCGTGTCGAGGTCTGTTTCAGTGTATTACTTGATATTTTACATTTATAGGACGTGTTTTCCAGTAATATTGTGCTTACTGAATTGTCGCCGTTTTGAATCTTAATAATTTATGGTTGTCGAAAGTTTTTGGCCGGGTATTAAGAGTTTTCGGAAGTGTCTAGGGGCGTTTCGAGTTCATGCCCTATCTGTATGGCGGATCTTTTATGAGCTCCTGCGTTTTGGGGGGCCTCTATATTTATATAAGGAAAGCGTAATTTTACTCATATTCCTTAAATGGGATAAGGTTACTAAAACAATCGCCGTAAAGATCAGGAGACAATATTTAATTTGAATTCAAAGCATGTCGGAATGGGCCAAGTACGTACGTATAAAGTTTTCTTCAATAATTTTAAATAATGACAGATTAACTAACATACCTATGTGTAGTATAATAAATAATATTTCCTCAAACCTGTCAATTAAACCGAAATCGCAACAGACTTTAACTCTTCAAAGCCATAACATAAAACACGACATCTTACTTTTACGCCCCTTACCCTCAAATAAAGTATTTATTGCACAAAAAACAACGAAATTCTGGGGAAGAGGGTACTAGGGTAATAAGAAAGTACGAAAAGTTGTCGTATATTATATAATTTGCACACAACTCACGTTCATACGGGGGCCCACATGAACGATATGAATAAGTTATTTACACACAGTCCTAGGCCAGGCCGCTGTGGCCTGTACTTACAGCCTGCTGGATTTTAATAGTTTATTCCTGTTTTCAGAGCAAAACTATGTGCAACACGTTTGTGGCTTGTTTAGACATTTATATTCAGGATTTGAATCTTTGCTTGTTTTAGAGCAAAGTTAAAAGAAAGATTGAAAATGACAAGTTAGCCTTATTTTCATTCGAATTTACTTACATATTATATTTGTGGTGGTATGTAATGAAAAAATAATATTGTAGTTTTCATTCACATACCATTGATTGTGTAAACCCAGGGAAAATATTTTTAGGAACTGACTAAATTAAGCTTATTTTGAATTGAATTACCTACTTTTTGAGTTGGAGTTGGATTTAGACATCATTTATCATCGCATAATAATTTTATGTAGGTCAAATAAATTTCTCCAGTCGTTAAAATATTCATAAATCAAACACAGGATGACCTATTAGCTCAAGTTACATCGTAAAAATATTAACGATAACATCTTTCGACGTAAACGTCGGACATTTTGCATAGTTGATCGTCATTGGACACCGTTTTGTTAACTTTGGTCGTAAAAATTGACCCGAAATGTGTACTATCGGCTCCTGTCATCTGGTCGTAGGAGGGAACAGAAGTTATGGATGAATTTTGTATGTTATGGATATGTGGGAGGGTCTAATAGGGCTATGGTTTAATAGAATATACTGTTAAGCTACTGATAACTAAAGAGATATGATATTCTCCGATTTCACGTAACTGTAGCTCGATCCTTTGACCATTCCATCCATCGATACTCATATCGTATCCATATTATTCTATCCATTCTAAATTCAAAAGTCGTGTGTCTTATCTTTCGGCCTGCTTACATCTTTCTTTTCCGTCCGCGTCCTCTACAGCTGAACGGATTGCATCGAAAATTAGCACACAATATGGATACCATGCATGACCAGGGGGCTAAAATGGCCGCTTTAGCAAAATCGTAATAGGACAAAAATTTCAATTACGTTACAATTTGTAAAATGGTCACAATTTGACAATTTTAGGCCTAGTTATGATATTTGACGACCCGAATGGCATAGTGGTAGTGAGGTTGCCTTACGTTCTTAGGGTCCTGGGTTCAAATCCCGGTAGGAGCAAATGGTTTTGTGATGAGCATGGGCATTTGTTTCCGAGTCATGGATGTTTATATGTACTCGTATAATAAGTATGTATTTACAAACAAAAAAGTATATGATACTTAGTATATAAACTAGCTGGTGTCCACGACATAAGCCTTGCTTAGTGTGGCACTAGGTGGCGCTGTGTGTTAATGTCCAGCGATTTTTATTTATTATTATGTATTTGTTTTTATTCTGTTAACACGTTCCCAATGTTCCCATGGAATAATTTCCGATCTCAAAAGAAAGCTAGTTGACGATGAATTAGACGAATAATTATCTCAGCTATTGTTTCTATGAAACTCCTAACCTAAGCCCAACTCAACAGTAGATCCCTTATTAACACATCACATTCATACCGCAGCAAATCTGGTGTTGGCTCAAAGTTCTGCAAACTGGTAGATAGAGCTCTTCCGAGTAAGACTTTAGCCGTACGGTTGGCTAGATAGCAGGCACACAGGTAATGTACAGTGTCAGTATTTATAAATACTAATCACTACATATTATAAAACAAAGTCCTCCGCCGCGTCTGTCTGTTCGTGATAAACTCAAAAACTACTGCACCGATTTTCATGCTGTTTCACCAATGGATAGAGTCGTTCTCGAGGAAGGTTTAATATATAACTTGTAACGTTTTTCAATACATTGGCTAAAATATTATGATATTTGTTGGAACGGGAGCAAAATTTCATGATTACTTTTGGTCGCGATAACCGACATCCACGCGGACGATGCCGCGGGCATCAGCTAGTATTTTGTAACTGAAAAAAATATCTTTAGCTTGGCATATTTGTCTCTGCATCACCCTAAGTTTGATTGGTAGAAAATGCTTTAAGTACAAAGTCCACTTTGGTTAATGACAAATTATGTTTTCATCCCCCCATTTTGGAAAGAGTATTTTTGCTCTTCGATATCTGAGTGCAAAAGCCGTTTTCATCGTATTGAGGATAAAGTAAATTTGAATTTAGAACATCGTGTGCAAGTATGTGAATTCAAAACATAATTAAACCTATTTACTTCTACCTCCATGGTGCCGAATTTATCATGCTTTTTTTTAATTTTGTTAAGATCTCAGGGTCTGAACCTTCTTGGTGTAAATTTTTTAATGTTTTGCGCGCGCCATTTTCTTTTCACGTCATATTGTTAACACCTTAGGTTAAAAACAAGGAACTTGAAAACAAGTGAAAAACCTAAAATGATCACTCATTATCTAGCGACGAGGAAGTTTATTTGACGCCAACAGAATTAACTGAATTTGTTAATAATGCGCATTTTTTTTTTGCGTGTATTATTTTCCTCGCTGAGGTGGGATGAAAAATTATTTGTTGCACTCGAGCGCAAAGATTTTTCACCTCGTGATCTTTTGATTCCCTCGCTAACGCTCAAGATTCTAAGTTTTGTATCAGTCGCTGCGCTCGTGACTCAATTTTAGAACCTTTCGCTTGCTCGGTCATCAAAATTGAGCACGCGGTTAAAAAGCAACTGCACTTTTGTATAACAAATAACTATTATTTTGCAAATAGATTTTTCTAAACAGTTTTACACGTCGTCTCATTTTTTAAAACTAGATGAGGCCGATGTTTCAATCCTGACTCCGAGAAGGAACAGCCGCAACAAATTCATAGGCCATAGTCTCTTTTAAGGTCCAGGTCTACAAACGTAAAGCTTCTTTTTACTTCTTCATAAAAAAAATACAATAGGGAATAATCCTAAAAAAATCATACTATAGTCCGTCAGAAAGATTTACAAAAAATAATTGGACACGTATTTTTTCTTTAGTCTCGTTAACAAAAAATGAAGACGATACAGTGCGTCAAAAACTCGTGTGACATCACATTTGTAGGTTCACTTTGTTCTAGTTTTTACCCACAAGTGACGTCACATTAAGCCCCGCCCTACTCATGATCTTTGATGCGTTTTATCTTCGTCAATATTTATTGATATGATTTAACAAAAAATACGGATCCAACATTTTTCGAAAATCCATCTGACGTGACGGCCTTAATAGAATCATATAGTGTTTTTAGTCACGAGCATCCCCTACTACGTACTGGTAAACTGACTTGACTCGGCAGTATTATCCAAGTAGAAATACTCCTGCAAAGACTTGACTCGCTCCTGTTTTATGCGCCTTTATAATTATAGATTAGCAGGGAAGAGGCCTACGTAGTCTATTCTATATCTATGTAGGTAAGTAAATGAATACGTGGAGGTGTAATTATAGAGTGTTGGGCAGGTCGGAATCCGTGGGGGTTAACCCTATAAATATATTGGCTACCTGCATTTTGCTTTAAAATTTATTGATGTTACGTTTTATCTTTACAAATATTTTATCAAAATATTAGAAATATCAATTAAAAATACTGATTTAAATTTGACCGTCAGTTACGGAATATCTTCCGTGATATCGGGAGCTCAAAACAATGTACAATCACGGAAGATATCCCATAAAAGAGAGTATAATTAAAAAAAAAAAAAAAAAACTATTATTTTCATTAGTGTCTTTAAGTCTATTTAAACCAATCAACACAATCTAAATCTAATCTAATCTAGAATCGAACAGTTACAAAAATCCAGGAACTCAATTCAAACCGGATTAACACATAAATATTAATACATTACAGCACAAAGCTAATTCGATACACGAAAACGATCAAAGAAGTCATAACAAGCAACCAATGGCTTTATTATAACCACTCGTTTTTCTATTATTGTATTTTTACCGGGTACAATTGAATAATCGCCGAATATCCTTTTATCGTACCGAAGGCCCGGTAACGACCCGATACATCAGGGTTAAGGGTATACGATCAATATTCAATATCCGGCTAGAATACGCCTCTTCCGATCTCCGGATATACTAACTAGTTACATGACCGGATTTATCTGTGGCACACTCGTTAAAATTAAGTGAAAATATTGATGTATTTTCACGTGTGTAAACCGAATTGACCAACGGGGTTTCCGGCTATCGTATTTTATTCGTAAACGTAGATTTATACAAAACATTCTCTGGAGGAAGTTTTGTCACAATTGCCATGGTTGACGTACTGATTGGTGATTAATTAAATAAGCATCATAACACGTGTCTTTTTGTCAACCACGAAAAAAACCTCCTGATATTATTTATTTATTTATTTTTTTCGGATGGGAAATCATCAAATAACTTCTCCCACTCTGGGCGGAGCGGGAGGGAGTGTCAGACTTTTACTGACTAAAACCCATCCATGTTCCTTCCTCGCCCTTTATGTTCCAGGGGCACGGTATCTCTTTCGAACAGTCCCGCAGCCCAGGTTTGATCAGGTTAAAGTGCTATTGAGTCGTCAGGAATTCCTCAGTAGCAGTCACAGAGCCCGGATCCATGACCGGTTGATAGCAATAGGGTTTTACACGAAACTTACACATAAATGGAGAAATGCAGGTGTACTGTTAGATTTCATCATCATCGGCCTATTAATGTTCCCACTGCTGGGACAGGCCTCCTCTGCGGTGCGGATTGGTAGATGTCACGTGTCTTCGAATTTATGGTTCTAATCCATGCCGGTTTCCTCACGATGTTTTCCTTCACCGTTTTGAGAGCAGCGGTGATGTAATAAATTACACAAAGTAATGCGCCTGCCTGGGTTCAAACCCACGACGTAGAAGAAGTCGTAAGTCGGGGCCGCCACCACTGGGCCACCGCTGCTCTCACTATTAGATTTACCTCTGCCTAAACCTACTGGCATTACAGAAATGACGTTATTTTATATCCATCAGCCAAAAGCAATCGAAAAGGACAAGTACAAAGAACCAACGCAATAACAAATGAAGCCAACGCTATGCAGCTGCAACTGTAAGTGGCCAGCATGATAATAGAGGTAGTTGACCAACAACGCCATTAAGTAATCAATTCCCTTCGCTTACTCACGATAAGAAGTCGACACTTTCTTTCAAATTCTTTCCCAGATTAACTCGCTGACAAATAACTGGAATGAATGATTATGCAAACCTTCTACGGAGGTTTGAATACGTAATATCCTATTTTTAGTACGCCAACTAGGGTATGCGGTAATCGTGTGCTTAGGGCTTTGTTGCTATGGGAATTAAGTATTAGATGGCCGATTTGAAGGTCGGATATTTAGGGTCAAATAAGAGGCTTTTCCCTGTAGTAGGATGGTAAATATGCCGGTTTTATTGTAAGATACCATAAGCCTCTGATGATACGGGTATTCTCGTAAAACCTGAAGTCGTCTGTAGTAAACTGTGTTAAGCTAAGATATATACGACAAAGTGAATCGATTTGTACATAGACTCTTCTATGTACAAATCGATTCACTTTGTCGTATATGCACTGAACTGCCTGAAATAATTCCCTTAAATAATTATGTACCTGCTGATAAGACACTTGAAGCAAACAATCGGTAATAATAACTGCCATAAACTATTAGAAAGAAAAAAAAATCTGATTGGTGATTAACAAGCACACCAACATTTTGAAATACCGTATTAAGGAATGGTCCGGGGTGCCCTTTGACTTTGGCAGAATATTACTACGATAAAAATATATTTAAATCACGTTAAACTTATTAAAATGGTCACAAATGCAGTTAATATTATGAACTGTGACTTTGTGGCCAATTTTCGAATTGTAACGTAATTCATATTATTATTCTATTATGATTCTGCTAAAGCGGGGGTTTTTTTAGACACCTGGGGGTCCAAAATGGCCGCTTTAGCAGAACATAATATGAATCACGTCGAAAATTTTAAATTCTTAAAATGGACTTTATAGTCATAATCATAAAGTCCATTTTAAGAATTTTAAATTTTTAAAGTGATTCATATTATGTTCTGCTAAAGCGGCTATTTTAGGCCTGCAGGTCCACATTTAGGATAAAAGTAGACACAAAAGTACTTAAAACAAACCGAGAGATTAAAGTATAACGCGAGCGTTAGCCACAGGTTGCCAGTGCATCACCAGCGGGCATCGTAACCTACATTTCCGTCACGATAACTTCTGGGGGAGATACGAGTTGGATATAAAAGATATTTCACATTAGAATTGGACCACAACCTGTGGACTTTATGAAGCACTAGCTTTGGCCCACGACTTCACCTGCGCAGAGTTCGGAAGGTATACTACAGGAATGCACTTTTGGGATAGAAATATTCATCTAACACAGTCTACCCAAAAGTTATTCAACTACGTTTAGCAGTCGTCGAAGGGTTTCTTAGAGGTATACCTAATAGTATACCACATTTTGGCAGGTTTTTTTTATATTTTTTTATTTGGGACAAGCCTGCCACACTGTTCCCAAACCACTGTAACTCCTGAAAGCCAGACTCAACAATGAAGCTCGACGTAGTCCCAGAGAATTAATTTAACTGCCTTGGATGTCAATCTTAGACATTTCGCCAGTTATGTTTAAGTCCCACGTATCAGGGGGCGAGCATATTACCACCAACCGGACACAAATCCAGACTTCGTGACTGCTCCTAAAAATCCTGATGGAAAAGCCAATAAAACTATATGCTCTATCTGGGAATCGAACACAGGACTTCATGCTCAGCAGTCCTCGCTTGCCACCACTAGACCAACGAGGCAGTACAGAGAGCAGTAGAGGCAACGAGGCAGCAGTTGAAAGAACAGCGTAGAAAACAGTCAGAATTTCACATTCATAGTAATAGTATGGAATGTATGGATAGATCACATTAGAATAAACCCACAACGCAGACACTTTATGCTACATTTTGCGATATGTAAAGTGGAATTGCAAATCTATGGTGGCAATGGTAACACCCACACGATTAATAAACATGGTAGGTATCAGGAATCGTGATATTTGGTCCGCAATCTAGGATCGTGATCGGCATTGTGCGTTGTTGTATTATAATTATCTTCGAACGACCGTCATGACTTTGAGTGCCTACTTAGACTAGTGGTCGAAAGCATAGCTGCTTAGCACGCATAAGTTCGAACCCTTGTTCGGGAAAAGTGTTATGGTGATTACACTTGAAAATCATCAGCTTTCAACTTCTCAGTAGTATCTAGTATACAGGATGGAATTTTACAATGCCACCTGGAGGGAAAGTACTCTGAATACCGGAGACAGCAAATTTTTCTTAAAGGAGACATTCCTTTATTTTAAAAAAGAACCAAATCTGCATTGAACGTTTTTCGAAAATTATTATGTCACTGAAATGCGAGTTACTCACATCTGCACACACCTTCAGAAATCAAAGCTGATGCATTTTACAACCGAAACGTAGATACCGCTTTCGAATTTTGTTATTTTTAAATTCATTAACCACTCGACGAGGAGGCAATCGAGAGGGCCAGTTGAACTGTTACAGCGAGGGATTAGCCATCTGACCCATTTTTAGTCCATGCAGGAATCTGTGGCAAAAAAATCCTCTCTGCTAACTCAAACTGACCTCAATCAGTCTCCTGAGTGACGTATGCTCTTATACAATCTAAAACACAGTAATAATGTAGCCTTTTTGAGGCCATTTTGGTTTTTGTTGAAAACATTTTTGGGGAACTGTCTGAACCTTTAAGTGGCTGTAGTGTTTTGGTGGCTTATTTTAGTTAGGCAATCATTTCTTGAATGATTATAAATAAGAGCGTTTCATAAAGGAACGGTTTTAGGCGACCTGCAATCTTTATTTATAGATCCACTGGTGAAATGTGTCTGTATCTACTATTAGCTGCTATCTTAATCTATCTAGTACACACTAGGTAGGATAGGATAGCAGGCGTGATGTTATGTATGTACATATTTAAAGATGTGCATTAGATTTCGTCTAATTTTGATTTACAACCTTGGTGAAGTCAGCTAAAAATATGTAACCTCCACTTTAAGGCTTAGAGTGTCAAAATATTTCTGTACATTTTAATTTCAGTAAAGCCAAAATTATTTTTCGTATCAAGGAGAAGGTTCTACCTGAAACCTTCAAAATTGTGTACTCATTCGTACTATTTTTACTCCAGTATCGTCAAGAGCCACGTCCGGCTATAACCAGTAAGGTTTATAGGTATGGCTGCACAAGTAGCATGTTGCTAGCCCATCGTCTAAGGACAAACCCATAACCCGTTTCCCTTCAGCTGACTTTTATAACTTGCGCATGATAAGCTACTCCTATGCGGCGTATTTTTTATTTTTAGTACATTTTGTCCGCCATTTTGATCGCGATATATCATGTAAAGTGTTAGACGTATAACTTAATTTGATTCCTTATCCTTCGTTAATTGGAGTACGGTTACTAAAAGGACGGTGCAACTTTTAGATTCACTATACATTTTGCAAGGTTTAAGCTTAGCATAACTTTTACGCGTTTTTATTATAAAGGGTTTAGTAAGATTGTCTTAAATTGATAAGTCTAATCGCATTTTGATATTAAAACTAGCTTAGTTACCTACTCAAATTGAGAAAAGAGACACTTTAAGAACTGAAAATATAATTTTAAATCTATCAAGTCATTTTTGTGTGTTGCGACTGTTAGTATAAACAATTTAAACAGACAGATATATTACGGGCAAACTCTTCCCTTTCTATAACATGACTTATTTCGTAACATGGAATACTTTTAGCTTTAATTATGTAATGCTAGCACAGTGCCAGGGGCGTCGTACGTGTTATAGTATAGCAACCGAATTTGGTGAAAATTGTACGATGATTCAGCCAACCCAAATTTTCATCTTGAATATAAAATAATCTATACGCATCTGTCGGATGCGTTCGAAGTGACTTTGTTGTATTATACAATGGACAGTCTCCTAACGTACTGATTAAAATTTAATGTTATTACGTACATAGTATTCTGGAACTTATATTTTATGAAAAAGATCCAATTTCCTAGTTACAATCGTTATTTCTCGGGAAAATAGCTATAAGATTAAGGAAAGTGTATACATATTACTAGACGTGACTGTACCTTGGATATTATGCGTTCAAATTATGATGTCATGGGGGGAGGGCTGTGCCGTCTTTACCATCATCATCATCATCATCAGCCTATAATGTTCCCACTGCTGGGACACGGCCTCCTGTCAATGAGAGGGCCGTCTTTATACAATTCTATAATTCCTTTCTGAAATATTGAATTGAAAAAAGTGGCGTTAGCTTCGAATTACTATAACTACTACTGCTGCTACTATTTTATTACTATATTCTCTGGGAAAAAATCGCTCTACTCTCTGTATAATCCATTAAAAAGGTTTTATTCAAAATACAAACTAACTAACGAAAAAGTTTTCACGATAAAGTAACTGGCTGAAAATTAACTTAAAGATTTTTTTTTGTAATTTATGGAAGCATTTTGTTTTTCAGGTAAGCTGCATTGAAATAAGGAAATCTGAAGAGAACATTGGTAAGCTAGTTTGATAATAACTAACCAAAGAAAATGGCATGTAACTTTATAATATGCGTATGTATTAGCTACATAACAAACAAATAATTTACGTAATATTAGTATCATCCATTGTGCTGCTAAACTAATGTTAGATGTAATTAGTGACAACGCGTTCATATCCAATATTAATAACTAATCAATAGTTCGTAGTATAATTATAACCTTCCTACTTAGAATATATTATTCATTGAGTTGATTATATTACTTGATAATATGTATAGGCTATCAATAGTAGGGGCATAAGTTCAACCCCTAAATTAACAATAAGTGTTTGTTTTTGATGAAGAATATAATCTTTTAAATTATCATCGGTTTTTATCAAAAAATTCTAACTTAGGATAATAATTATTTTTGTGTTGCTAGCAAATTATGCCATTAAAAACTTTGTAGACATCCCCTAGATGTAAGTTTAAAAAAATGTATTTAAAGTCTGAATATAAATAATAATTCTTACCTAGATTATCTCGAAACAGAATTAGGTAATTAGGATTTTTTCGCAAGCCAGAGGCGCGAGCAACACTTAAAATATTTATTTAAGCAGGTAGTTTTAACTTTACTCTATGTATATCTGTTCTGAAGGAAAATATTACAGTTCTCGTTATTACATCTTATTACAAGGGAATGTTATCATAAATTTGGTATATAAAACGTAATGTTTTAGTATATACCTATCATAATTGTTATGTTAGTTTTCATATTCCTAAAATTTCCTCTGCCTACGGAATTAGATATATCATCTTATTTTGGTTGTGATGTCACGTTAAATGTCGATTTTTTAATTTCAACCAGAGTTATTTCCAACAAAAAAACCTTGAATAAACCAGTCTGGATACATTTAAATGTATTTTCTCTTTTATTTATTGTCCTTTTCTCACGAGTCCACCTTGTGAAAGGATGTTATTCTGCCTTTTTTATCCGAATCATCGGAGCAGGTGCTTTCTCATGTCTACTCTGACCTTTTTTAAAACTTTCTGCTCAATAATTACGGCACTGACCTAACCACCAATCCAAAGATTCGTTTCAGTCCAACTTGGGTATACCTCACTATGTTGGCACGGGAATTAATCTCGCAATTGCCTCCCTCGGCCTCACCGCGAATCAACATGGAATCAGTAGATATTTGCTGACAGATACGATTTTGCATCAGTACGCAGCGCCGCCGCGAGTAGCATTATCTCAACCGCAGATCTAGCGTCTGAAACGCTCTTATCCCGGTCTGGTTTCTTCACCACGTATCATTAGTTAATTTATGTTGCTTTCTGTTCAGAATTATGTGGCCGGTGTTATCTATGCTGAGATACTCGTCCGAGTAGCTCCGGCCGGCGGGTCGACGTCCTTGCGATCGCATCTCGCTCGACCGCGCCGCAGGTGCACCGCGTACACCTGCCCGGCCCGCCAACTTACCATAAAATGCGATTCGAACCAACCCCGTTGAAACAAAGCTTCATCTCACTCACACTCGCACAGATAAAAGGGACGGCCGCACAATCACGACCGATATTAACTCAATATACGACGGACGGAACGCGGCCGAACGGAATATCAGTTTTTACCGGCGCAAAAACTATTGGAATTTCAAGTCTGGGTTAGCTGCCGGCCGTAATCACCCGCCCGGGACTTACTTTTAAAACAATATCTCCGCTTTATATTTCATAGAGGCAGGTGTAATTTATGGGATGTTCTCATCCTTTTTTTTCTGTGAGTTTTGATTTTTCACTTGCCTTTGCCATCGGTAGCATTGATCGTGTTCTCAGAGTTTTGTTTTTCTTCTGTCTACGGTTCGTCTCGGCCGTCTTTCGCGGTGTTTACTCCGGAGTTTAGATTGGATTTCGCCGTCTCTTTTTAACATTCTTTCGTGTTGTGCTCGTAGCTAATCGTACAATCAGTTCGACAAATAAAAAATCAATTATAAACAACAATATAGAGTGCGAGATGGAAAACATGGCGCTGCTTGGGGCTTAGTCATTGTGTTGTAGAATTAATAGGCATCCCAACGGGTCGCAATATCACAACATCGAATCAATAAAGAAGCGTGTCTGTACTGAGAGCCTCATTCGGAGAATAACGGTACACTAAATTATTTTTAATCTAAGAGATTTATTATTGTGCTCCCAGGCGCTTCACTAGCCATAACTTAGTTTGAAGTTAATAGTAAAAGTTAAAATGTTATGATGCTTCTTGAATAAAGCAGCTATAAAGATATCCTATTAAGTCAGTCATTCTCATTACTTAGTTTCGCATAAAATCTACCTTATAGGTTAATTATCTCTAGCTAAGTAAGCTGCTTCGGAAAATTAAACAGTGGGGGCGATATAAACATACGAAATGTACGAGCATAAGTATAGAATAATAATGCGTGGTTATTCTTGACAAGGCTTACAAAACTTAATACAAAAGTTACATTATCTAAGTAACGGAAGGCCTTACCTTTACCTACGCATGTTTAATGGAGTGATGTGAAACGCGGCGGAGTTTTTAAAAGCAAAGTCACGCCTTGGCTCGATGAACAATACATCTTAATTAAATCGTAACTACGGCGTCAGAACTTACTACGGCCGTACCCACCATATAATTATTTAATTATAAACGTTCCCGCGAGACAATCAATAATTTAAAGCCGAGTACGTTTGCTTTGTGGAGGAAATAGTGGAAAATCTAAGTTGAGCACGTGCACTGGTGTTAATAAGTAATGAATTGGAGCTTACGTGCGACACAGAACGGATTAAAATATTATGTTGCTAAAAAGCGTTCGTAGTTTTTCGGCACATGTCGTGTCGGTAAGGACGGTAGGATAGAAAAAATAATTCTCATGCGTCACGAACGCGCGTGCGAACGTGACGCTCGCAATTTTGATGTTGATAAAGTGGGATAATTGACGCTAAAGTTATTAACAATTAATTTATTTCAGCGAGCTTTATGTCTAGTTTAACGATGTTGGGTGTTATTAAAAATGAGAAGCCTATAAAAATGTTCATGCTATATCTGCAATATTTTAGCGTTATCTTCATCTTTATGTTTGGTATTCGTAAGCGATGCTGCGATGGCGCGGAGCTGTCACCTATGCACTTCTGCGATCTCCTAGTCCCACGCGATAAACGGTTCGATGCAATGAACGTTCTCAGGCTGTTAAGTATTTCTCACTACTAGGACCTGAGAAATACTTACTAAAACAATTCTCAAAGTTAGAACATGATAGAGTATGCGTCAAAGTAAATTTACCATTTGTTATACAATGGCCAATTTAGGTGCCGTTCCCAAAGCCATGCACAAATTAGGATAAATGTACATCTTTAATTTGTTCGCGAAAGCCAGAATTATTTATGGCATAATTATATTAAGTAATTATAGTGCAGTGAGATCCGCCAGAGGCGGTGGTTAGGGATTTACAGCGCCACATCACGCTAACAATAGGCCGGACTGGGCTGCATAGTTCGTACCCCGCAGTCGTTTTACTCTCCTTACGTTCCAGCAAGTCTAGACGTAATATTTCTAAGCAATATGCAGACATATTGTATAATTTGAAACGGACCATTATCGACCTGTCCGTCTTCCAGCGGCAAGTCCTTTTTGGAATGTAAATGCACGCTCAAGTAGTCTGTTTGATGTCATCTGATATTTTTTGGGCATACGAGAAAGTATTATGAACTTGACTGCAGCATTAGTTTGTATTAATGAATGCTAACAGACCAAGTGCATGCGTCGAGTTCAACCGAATTGATGTTTTTTTTCTGTGTGTGACAAAGTTAATGCGATCCCTAATAGTCGTAACTGGAACTCGTTCGGTGCGGGAGAACAAATCAAATAAAAAGCTCTCACTTTGAGGGGAAGTATGTGAGTTTATTAAAACAAAACATGAGGCGCACTCATTTCTAATTCCAGCGAGTGCGGCGCCGCTCCTTAACATTCACAGGGCGACCGCGCGCGGTAGGTGTATTTAATCTGAATTATTCCAAACTGACTGACAGAATGTCTAAGCGACACTCACAGAAAAAAAAAACAATAAGTTGGCTACCTAAAGGGGAAAAGTTTCGAATAAAGAGAACTCTTTGTTTGGCGAAGAATATTAAAATGGCAGGATGTCTCCGAGTCGTGCCAAGTCGGTGCCGGATCGCGAATATTAACCGCTCGACTCGCTTCTGATTAAAGAGAAGCGATTTTGGACAGGATGACTGATGCGCACGTGTTTTCGGGGAATAACGTTGTTTATTAAAATATGGACGGATATTTTAACTTCGTGATAGGAAGGGCCCGCTTATTTCGTGCATACAAATTAGGGTGCGCTCATAAAATCGAATAAAGTGAATGTTTAGCCTAGATTTTATAGCCGACCACTGATTTATCGAATCTTGTTACATGAATGTAAACTGCCTACACTTGAAGTAAGAGGAACAGGGAAGTTCTGTCGACTAGTCTCGATAAATTTCCGTGGCCCACGTTTGCGTTTGCTGGAAGCGTAATTATCTCGAATTAAGCGAGTCATTACAGGAGCGGCTAACGAAGTCGCTCGTCCCGCGCCGCCACCGCCTCATAACCGGAAGGTTCAGTTTCGCCCCCGAATACGGCGTCGACTCGAAATCATTAACACAGTACCGTCGAGCACAGAACATTCTATATTTCATTCCCGTCTTGTCGTAATGACCGTCATTGTACAGATTATGTACTAATTAAGTTGCGTGTTCGGATTCTACGACTTTTCTTCGAAGTAGTTCGTGATACATTGTAATTTTGTAGCTTCCAGTAAGCGTAATAATGTAATACTTACGTGTCGCGTGTGCGGTGAGACTGGGGACAGACACCTTGCACCGTGTCTGATCCAGTCCTGAGCGATCTTCTAAATATAGAACGCGTGTGGAGATGATTGTACTTGTTGCGAACGAGCCTGTAGTTTGTTCAGCTTTTCTGCGGTTGCGCGTTTTTGTTCACACCTGCGGTCATCTCCAGTTATGAGATCTCGGCGCGAAAGCTCCCGCCCCGCACTCCAAATAATTAAGTTTGTTGTTGAACTTTTGAGCAGTCATATTTGTGTGGGGACATCTAAATGGCTCCTCACCAACCCATTGTGACTTAATAATGAAAACGTTTATGTTTCACAGCTCCACAAAGACGAAACATTTATCTTTCTCAGCATAAACGCGCTAAAATCGTGTCGTGCTACTGTCGCCATAAATCATTATCATCAAACAGTACTCCGGGCCGGCGCGACGACGTCGGCTTTCATCGGACGCTTTCAATCAGGCCCTCCTTTATTTCATTACAATAAGTAATTCACTCGCCTACCATTCCGTCACTTTTCGGTAAACATTTTCTGAAATTGGCAATAAATTCCCCTCTAAAATATCGCCCGTCGACTGGAACTCAACCTTTCCTAACAATAGACGGAGATGTCGTCTTATGAAGATGTTCACTTCGTTTTGTTTGGCGCAACAATAGTTTTATTTAGCTGTGAGCCCACTGCCCACACGCCTCGGCTAATGGTCAGGATTGTATGAAGATGTAAAAATGAATGGCCTATCTTATAAAGGGCTAATAATAAGTTCTCATGCGTCTGCGATCGACTCTATTGTTGTATTATTTTTTGTGTGCGTGTGGATCGTGGTGTATAATGGGGTAGGTGTCAATCGCGACCGAGGTAGGCAGGTGGAGTCCGAGGCGGGAAATAAAAATGCTCATAATTTCATTCTGCAGCTGCCCGTCGCCCGTCAAGCGAGCATCGATTCGAACCGGCTTCGACCGTCCTTTTGTAACATTGTAACAACGAATTCCATAAAAATGTTACAGGCAATCATTATTTTTAATTTGAACATATTCGGTTACGCTTATCGTATATAATGTTAAATAATTAAACGGTTTTAGCGTGCCCTCGCTAAACTGATATATCTAGGTTGGTGTTACAAACCGCAGCTATTTTACGTACGTGAAAATGTTTCGTATTTTCGATAATAGTTGGTTCGACAATGTAAAATTAACCCTGATTTAGATTATGCGCCCATACTTGGCTCGTATTAGATTCGCCTTTCGTTGTTTAATGCAGCAGTTTGAAATAATGTAGATTAGTGGGTTGATACAATATGGGTTTATTTATTATTCAGTAGGCAGTTCCCTCTCATTGAGAGGAGGCCGTGTCCCAGCAGTGGGAACATTATAGGCTGATGATGATGATGATGAGGCAGTAAACAGTTAACATACACATACATACCTACACGGTACAAAATAATAATATCTTCTATAGTTTTTGATTGTTAAAAGCTTTCAATCGGAACTATCAGTTTACATATAACTCGTTTTCAGACTAAATATAACTTTCGTTACTATTTTAATAAACCCGACGAGCAATTTGGAAACTTTATCAAATTACCTAAAATATAACGAACAATATTTTATTTAGTCAGCGTGCCCATTACACAGAAAATCACAAATAAATTGAAGTTAGTAGAGGTGAGCCGAGCGAGGGCACCGAAATCAATTCTACGATAAATTAATCAACACCAGACACTTAATAATTTTGCTTCAACAGTGGCGTCTAGTATCCCGCTGCGCTCAATTCCAGCTGATTTTCATATTGAAATACTGTGTAGGATATTAACATTAAGAAAAATCCTAGCAGGCACGCGCGCCCGGCGCACCCGCCGCTAATCTCTACTGAATAAAACATAAGATGCTCGATAACCTACTATTAGAGTTAAAGCACATATAATACGGCTTTCTATTATCGTGCAATATGGAGCGGGTAAGTGTAAATAGCGCGGGATTGTACGTAATCGTACGCACGAGCGAATAGCTCAGCCGTTAGTGAATGTTAATTAAATCTTAATAAAAAGACGCGTGTGCTCAAGTAAAGGGGGGAACACTTGATGTTTTGATAAAGGAAAATGTGGGTGCGTCTTTATGTTATGTTTTATGAGTAAAGCGGAGTTGCGGGAACTGCTCCAGGCTACGTCGTGATAGGTCTGATGTGGAAGTAGAACCGACGGAATTACAGTTAAGTTAAACATAACTACGATATCGATTTTGGTTGTTTTCGTTTCTGTACGTTGTTTGAGACAATATTTGATGTTGTTTGCTTGCTTTTGCCTATGTCGTAACGCCAGGTTTGAATACTTAATGGGTGAAAAAATACCCCTCATCAATACCAAGGCACTTGGTTATCCCCGTCAATGCAATGTTATTTTTTGTTCTAGACCTGATACCTGGAAACCTGATATAGTTACGTAAATATTGGGGGTCAAAGTTAACTATTTCTGAAGTTTTTTTTTTAATACATCCCCCAACACAATATGTTTTGAGTGCGAAATTGTTACTAAGCAATAATATTTTCCTGGACTTACTCAGTTTGATGTACAAAATTCTAGGTTGACGGCTTCGTGAAACACCGTCATCGGGTTCATATAGTAAATTCAAATTAGTCATTATAATGTATAACTTTTCATTGTGACGGACGCGCTCGTGAGCTTATCTACTAATTATGCATTAGGCCGCTAAACAGGAACGTAAAATATTAATTTATGTGTGGCGTCATTTACAACTTCTCAGTATCAATTAAACTCGCCCACTTATCGCGTAGACTCACCAAAACTCTAGTCTCTATTCCCCGATCAATTTGCTTTATCTACGGATAGCTCTTATCGTCGAATAAAATATTTACAGCACAATAAAGGCGTCCTCCCCGCAATAATAAAGCTAATAACTACGATAATGAAATTTATGAACGCCAACGCAAAGTCCATCGTTATTTTTGTAGGGAAAAGTTAAGTTATCTACTGGATTCTGTAACTTAATTGAGTTTTACAGCATTGCAGCAATTTAGCTTTTTTCAGTCTTAAACATTTAAGTTGCGAAACATATCGAAATCTTTTAAGATCAAATTGGTGAGTGTTGGTAATAACATAACTTTAATAAACTTTATTGATTAGTTTGTTGTTTTATAAATAAAGCCTCATAGATATTTTAGTCTGTCTATAGTGTCCGAAATCCCTTTTCCCTAGTATTTATAATATTATTCACTTTAGTATAAACAAGAGAGCAAACCACATTAGATATTGATAGAGGCAATTTCTTAAAACAACATGAAAACCAAACAATTCTCTTTGTGCGGTATTTCATTTATAGTTTGCGCCTCTTATTGATATTCCTTGCACATCGGACGAGATATCAGCGGGTGGATATAAAACTTTACGTGAGTGTGAGTCGAGGCGTGCGTGACAGCGATTCGCGAATTACAGTGCTGCATGACAATGTAAGATGGGGGCCTAAAATGGCCGCAGACGCAGTTATGAGAGGTTTTCTTTTTGAGAATTAAAAAAAAGTTTCCAAAATCTCTTTAGATGGCGTTGAACTGACTACGTTACTAGTAAAGCCAAAACGCTTGAAAAAACACGTGTCACATCCGCTCGTTGACTGACACTTTTGTTTGCATGCTTCCGAATATAAATTATTATGTGACGTTCTGTTCCTTGCAGTAACATACCGAGATCAGCGCCATCTATCCATGGAAAAAGGAAATCCCTCATTATAATAGGAAAATAGTATAAATCACGTTATAATTCTTAAAATGGCCACTGACGCAGTTATTAGTATGAATTGTAACTTTGTGATTGTGTTATGATTCTGCTGCTGGATTTTTTTCTACTTAGCGGGTCAGTGGGCCTCCCTTGTTTAGGGCATGCGAAACCGGCTTAGGTCAAAAATAGTCTAAAAATACAAGCTGGCGGCATTTGTTCTTATTAAGGCAGTATGCCAAAAGAACCATGCAGAATTATATGAACCGCGGTTCGCCTCGGGCAACACCTCTATACAGAGTGCTTCAAGTTGATTGCTAACAAGTGAACCACAGACGCGGCAAATGTTTGCCAACGTTAATATTAATTTTAACAATCCCCCTGTACCTAAATTACTCACATGTAAAGGCATATTACGAGTATATTCCCATATTATATTCGAGTTTACGAAATATACACCAATTTTATTACCGATTTATTTTTTATTTAAAACTACTAAAGTTAAAGCTTGATCTCTGATAAGAACATGATCTAATGTTAGATAAAAATTTAAGAGTATAAAATTGGTTATTGGGATTTTATTACCAATCAATGCCTATTTTTAAAGTCGTCACGGTTCTGTAAATAAAAACAAATGAAACTCTCGCTTGACCATTAAAAGCAAAGCTCAATATGTAAGCTTTGCTTTTAATGGTCAAGCGAGAGTTTTTAGAGTAGGTCGCACAGTGGTAATAAAACCAGAGTAAGCAGGCCTCTTATGCTATTAAATCTTTGTACTGCACTAGCCTAGAACGAAGGCTCAGTGTTAGCTCTCTTTCTGCCATTTTTTTTGTTCAACTGTTACAGAGGTTTTTCTCAAGATTTGTGCAACGTAGAAAATTTCAAAATAACATTTTCTATACACATAGACAATTTATTTATTCTCAATTCCTGGATGCATATCATAAGTAAGACGCTACTTACTGTAATAAAAATAACCTTGATATCTCATATTATGTAATTTCACTTAATCTTCTGTTTATTCATCTGTCGTATTCAGTAATTTCATAATCATTCTTATGAGTACAATGCCCCGAGTGCGGTCTCGGTTGAAGCGATGCTGAAGTTCCTTTAGTAATTGTTTAGTATGAAGTAATTACTTTCAATTTGTTGTAACTTAGCTAAACTTTGCTTTGTACTTAATTTTCTGAAGATGGTCTAACCCGTAATACAAAGATACATTGATTGACGTTGAATTATTAGCTATCAACATTTTCTTATGGCTGAAAAATCGTGGAAACACGACCTCCGGTATGAAACTGTACTTAATAAGAAGCAAAGCAGCTAAGTGTCATTCTGAAAATATCTCTTTTTGTTCTTGAAATATTTTCTTCTTCTTGTAGGAAATGTTAATTTATCTAATTGAGTTAGAGAACAGCTAACATCTAGCACCTTTATGACATCGATAAAGCAACACTTTCATTAGCAGAGCTTGTCAAAGTACTTTAACTGCAGTAAAGAGCCTTCTCCACACTAGAAAACTCGCTTCAATTCTTTCCACGCTACCCGCTTACACTAAGACCACACCGCAAACCCCGATGCAGTAGGCAGTAACCGTCACGATCGCTCGCGGGCGGCATCGTCTGAGGGTGGCCCACAATTCATTGTGCTTTGTTTGCCTAACGTTTCCTGCATCGTTCACTTCGGCGATTAGTGATGTTCATGCAAATTGTCGAACTTGTGCTGAAATGTAGTGCTTTCGCGGAGAGTTAATTTGTTTTGGAATATGATGGGTTAAGTTAATAACGATGTAAGGACAAAATCGAGATAGAGCTTAAAGCTTTTGCACTGTGATTGGGTTTGGTCTTTAAAAATATAATAATAAGTGCTGAATAGACATTCCAGTTAAGGCGACTACATGAGCTAAACGCGAGTTTTATAATGCCTAAAAGTATATACTGCAAAAAAACAAAATCAGAAAAATGTATGATAATATACTTCAGGATATATATTCTAGTATGAGAGTGTTTTGAAAATATAATACAATTACTCGTAATTTCACTCGATAGAAAAAAATCACAAACATATCTCTAAAAATTTCTTTTAACGGGTAAAAACCATACTAAAATACATATAATTATTTTGGCAAATAATTCTACCAGCAACATATTAGCATTATAGTGTTTTATTTTTTAATACAATCAATAGATTTTTTGTAAATCAACGGAAACCACTCATTTCGCAATATTCGGCACGCAGTGACTGACGTTCAACCACTTTGTAGTGCAAAAAGCTGATTAGAACTTTATTGTGACAGTATTTCAAACGAAGTTTGAACTACCACAAATAGAGTTGCTAAATTAGTTCATGTAGTCGCCTTAATCTTTTTCCTGTGGAAACAAAAGAAAACACAGTCATGTAGTTAGCGTACAGCATCAACCCTCAGAAGAAAAGCCTTCTTTTCATAAACCGTCTTCGAGTAAATAGGTAACTCATATTTTAGTTGACTTATCCTTGAAATACGGTCTGTGAACGAAATAAAACATCTTCCGAGTACAGTTACTATGCGTGTATTTGAATAGGAGGCACGGAATATAAAATGAAGGTTGTTAGATTTTTCGCAAAGTAGTCTTGAAATATGTACGTTAATGTATTTGAATACGAATGTCGTTTCCATCTAGAGAAATTTACTTTAACTACTCGCTTTTGTGTGGCCCTTTAAACAAGGTTTTATGGAAATGTATTGTCTACGTGTAGAATTTTTTCGTGCATGATTTATTTATGCGTCTTTTGTATTATTTCGTGTACTCTTACAGAGCTTTAGTTTGATTTAACGGCATGAATAAAATTAAAATTCATCATTGTAAAATATTAAGGCGCTTAGACGAGCTAAATTAGCAACTCTATTTGTGGTGGTTCAAACTTCGTTTGAAATGCTGTTAGAATAAAGTTCTAATCAGCTTGCACTACAAAGTGGTTGTTACGTCAGCCACTGCGGGCCAAATAGCGCGAAGTGAGTGGTTTCGATCGATTTAAAAAAAAACTATTGATTGGATTAAAAAACTAAAACAGTATCATGCTAATATATTGCTTGTAGAATTATTTGCCAAAAAATCAGAATAATCGCATGCATATTAGTATGTTTTTTATTGTTTGAAAGATATTTTTAGAGGTAAGTTCGTGATTTCTTTTTATCGAGCCAAATTAATTGTATTTTGTTTTCAAAACAGTATCATGCTAGCATATATCCTGAAGAATATCATATATTTTTCTGGTCTTGTTTATAGCAGTGAATCATATACTTTTAGTAATTATAAAACTCGCGTTTAGCTCGTGTAATCGCCTTAACACAGGATGCTGTTAATTTTTTATGTAGGTAGGTACAGCATGCGTGGCCAGAAAATCATGCAAATACCACCTATGCTATACGGTAGACTGGTCCTCTTAATACCGATCACATTAACCACAGGTTTAGTCATTATAATACGACAAAGGCCTGCAACCGATCGCACCGGATCTAATGCTAAATACCAACTTATCGTGTGTGTGCCTTCGTAAATTGTATGTAAATACGTGAACACCTGCTGAATATATTTGTATAAGCGTTAGTCCGCAAGGCGTGTTTGAGAATGCTCAATAGGGTGCATTTGACTGTGTAAACCTATTAATATGGGCCGTCCAGTATGATGCGGTGAGGTGTTATGTAAATTGCCTAGGGATAAACGTGTGACAAGTCATGAGAACTACTCGAGACTTGTTATTATAATGGTACTTTGTTTATTTCTAACTTCAGACCCTTGATTGGTATGACAAGAACGCGTGACGAGCCCTTGTCGTTTTGAGCATCTTGGAATGGACGAATAACTTAAATTAAAATTGAATAATAGATAAAGCTGAGACACCAATAAATTTTTTAAATCATTACTATGTCTTATGAATACTCATAGAGCCAGTTAAAATCAGCGGGCCTAAAATGGCCGCTTTAGCAGAATCTAAAATCTTAAAATGGACTTTGCAGTCATAAGAATAAAGTAGGTCCATTTTAAGAATTTTAATTTTTACCGTGATTCATTATGACTCTGCCAAAGCGGCCATTTTAGACCCCCAGGACAGTTTAAATAAATACATTTCCAACACAGAATCTTTACAGTTTAGAGAGATACACTACTTCATTTAATATTGGTATTCAAAACATGTCAACACTGCTCCAAAAATAATTGAAGTCCATCTATTTGTTAAAACAAACCCAACCAATAAGAAACTATTTCAATTTCACCACTAGTTTAGAAAAGATTAATCATTAGTTAAAGTTGCGAAATAAACCGCCCCTAGTTTGGCGAAATTTTAAAGTTCTATTATTGTATTTGAAAACCCCTAAAAGTTTAGTTTAGTTTACAATAGAGAGTAATGACTGGACATATTAGACAAACAATAGTCTTTTTTGCGCACCATTAGGAGTTTGTTCCTTCTGAATTTGTTCGTAAAGGGGATCTACAGTTGGATGTCATTATTGCTCCCAGTACGACAGTTTGTATTTAATAGTATTTTTAAACGACATGAATAGGGAATTCTTAGTATAGAGATGTAGGGGTCGATAACGTACCCTTGTAGTTTTTTATGACGTTAACTGTACAACTATTGTAATGGGACGTCCTAATTTATTGTAGACTTGTTCACTATTTTAGCATAATATAAATCTATAAAACCACCAGCAGTCTCCCGTAGTAATGTTTTAAATTAAAGTAAAAATATGCTGTTTTTATATTAATAATATGTTTCCGGGTAACAAATCCAACTGCCAGGCGGCCTCTGACGGTTGGCATCAAAATTGACTTCGTAAATCAACCGTGAAAGCTTTATATAAAAGACACAGAAAATACTATTACCACAGTTATAGGAGAGAAATAGAAAGTAAACAATAAAGAAAGTCTCCAAACACATGTATTACATGATTACACAATAAATCCAATGGATTCTGATGACGCTATTAACCAGAACAAGTATCCAAGCATCTAATCAATAAGAGACACGAGATACTCATGTAAGACTTATAGAACTAATAAAACAAAACCATTATCGTACACGAACCTACAATCTTGTTAAGTAACCCTTGGTGCACGTATAATGATATTGACAAGATTTCTTTTTATCTAACGCTCCCATCAAGACGGTACTCGCGATAATAGTAATACAAGAAAAAAGTTTTTAAGTTATCGCCGCTGTCAGTAACACTAATCTGACATCTCGTGGAATGGCCGGATAGTGACGTTTCGAAATCGTCACTAGACGAATTATTACCCGTTAATGTACCGTCGTAACATTTTACTGGTTTACAACCGCGGCACTTAGGACCAAAGCTCAAATTACCTTAAGCTTATCCTATTAAACCGCTTTTTAGGGTTCCGTAGCCAAATGGCAAAAAACGGAACCCTTATAGTTTCGCCATGTCTGTCTGTCTGTCTGTCTGTCTGTCCGCGGATAATCTCAGTGACCGTTAGCACCAGAAAGCTGAAATTTGGTACCAATATGTATATCAATCATGCCGACAAAGTGCAAAAATAAAAATTAAAAAAAACATTTTTATTAGGGTACCTCCCCCAGACGTAAAGTGGGGAGCGATTTTTTTTTAATTTTGACCCTGACGTGTGATATATTGTTGGATAGGTATTTAAAAATGAATAGGGGTTTTCTAAAATCATTTTTTGATAATATTAATATTTTAGGAAATAATCGCTCCGAAAGTCAAAAACAATGTGTCCCCCCCCCCCCTCTAACTTTTGAACCATAAGTTTAAAAAATATGAAAAAAATCACAGAAGTAGACCTTTATATGAACTTTCTAGGAAAATTATTTTCAACTTGATGAGTTGAATACTTTTTGAGTTATATAGCACTTTTTCAAAAAAACGCAAATGATAACTTTGTTTTTCATACAAATACTATGAAAAACAAAGTTATTTTTGCTGACGAAAAATGTTGGTATTTTTAATGGTCTGGGAAGCTACGGAACCCTACAGTGAGCGTGGCCCGACACGCTCTTGGCCGGTTTTTTTTGTTATCTAAAAGTATACCTTGCTACTTTATCATCTTTTTTCCAGATAAAAGTTTATGCTTAATAAGTTTTATGAGAATTTTATTGATAACTTATTAATATAATAGATTACATTGTCCCGTGACTGTGTTACGCAGTATTAAAATGGAAGATGATAATTCCTCGAATATTTGAGTGCCAGGTCAAAAGAGCTTTGACATTAAGATAATCTTTATTAAGAGTAAATTGACGAACGTATAATAAAATTAAAGTAATACAAATGCCTCGAGATTACAGGCGTGTCATAAAACTATATAGCATTTTTATGTCATTGATTAAATTTTAGAAACGCTGTGTTTTCAATTTCGTGTCAGCCACTTCGGAAAGTTAGTTAGTCGGTAGAATGTCAATATTTTTGTTTGCCGACAACGTTTATCGCTCTACAAGTCCACATATGAATGACTATCGAAGCGAGGCAATGACTAAGAGTAATAATAATAATTTGTTACCAATAGCAGCAACCGACAAAATGACCAGGATTACCGTTACCAGATTCAGTTGATGATCAGATAGAAATCTATTAATAACATTCGGACAGTGCCGACGGACAGATCTATAAATGATGAGTTTCATTTCAGATAAGATCATATCCGATATCTCGGATGATTGATGGAACTCCGCCTGATATTACTTAGGAATTCTATTAAGTGTGCTCGAGTATTGTTTCCTAGCCCATTATACACGCATTAGCATAGTTCGTTACTTAACTTGATACCATCTATAATACATTGTATATTACTCCGTCCTATATGGTAACTTTCTAACTCGTGTTGGTAATGTATTCTAATTAATTTTCAATTAGAAAAGGTATTTTGAACACAGTGGAAAATGGAAACGCTTGTGAAGTTCTCTTTGTGTACGAATCCTTTGGTGGAGGATCTACATAGATGAGTATAACTTTGAAGAAAGTTTTCTTCTTTCCATAATTCCTTTGAAAAAAGACTTCGTAAGTAAAAAACTGAAGACCTCATTAATCTATAAAAGTTTCTCATTACAAGATTGTTACAACCTCTCGGTAAGCACTTTTAGTGGTTAAAAGAAAGACATTCTTGTACTCCTTAAGTACAAAGAAGAAAAAACAACAAAAGTAATTCTAATCATGTAAGAGATCCATTTGATTGTGCCGAGTCATCGCCTTACGATGTACTAAGCATTATTGTTAACATGCTTCAAAGAAAAACAAATGAATTTAAATCACCAGGCAACATTGAGACGAGCGGAAACGCGGAGGCGTTGCTACGAACAAAACTTCGAGACATTCAGTGTATTTTATGTCACTATCTCTTTTACACACCACCATTTAGTAATGAAAGAAAGAGATGTACGAAAGAGAACAAGAAAATTCATGAAAGCTTGGTGTGGCTAGTAATTTTTGCTAATTTTCCGGCGCTCAACAGTTCACAAGATGAATACTGGGTTTGTTACTCTTTATTTTTCTTTTGCATAATCTATTCCGTACTTCGAGATTCTTTGGGTAAATATACCAGTTCTAACTAGATATTCAGGTGAATTGAAAGCCAGGAAGTTTTGAGGTTGATAAAATGATAAGTTTATAGTTCATTCAAAGTAATTGGCTCGATCTAAATGCTTTACCAGATAAACTAAGACAAATGTGTTAAAACTAAGACAATTGTGTAATCCAAAGTGGATGACGAAACTAATAGTTATAACTTTGTGGACTTTAATCGAAATGATCGAATTATAACACCATTGGGTTAGGGGCACGGCTGTCCTTCAACAATCTGTATAATAACTATCATTTGGGTAATAGCTATTAATTAATTAAAGGCACCGTACCGAATTTGAAGCCTTCTGCTAACGACCCTAATGACTTAAATGCTCCACACGCGTTGAATCTTGTAGCCCATTGATTTAATAGGAATAAAATGTTTTCGAATGAAAAAGGGAGGAGTGTATGTGGAATACTTTAGCGGGACCACACACCGCCGTATCTCTCTCTGCTCTAATGATATGCACATTTATTTTAAAGTTAATGTAATACACTTTATACATGGGTGTTGATCCTGTACATGCTGTTGGTTTAATTGAAAGGAATAGAGAGCTTTTTTGAATTATATCAGGACAATGTCTTGTTGGAAGAAAATGTTCTCAGCGTTTTCTTGTCTATTGTCTGGTTTGTTTATGGGAATCATGGGTCCGTCAACAGTGTGTGTGAAAGGGTTTGTTACCTTTATTTAATTGTTGCTATTGGCTTTTATAGGATAATCTTTTCTTGCTGCTGGACCAAATTCAAAACTACCGTGGTTTTTATCCTAAATGGAATCTGGACGACGACGGACTGCTTCGTTCCCGAAAGGAAACCGATAGGAATCGGCTTTAAGGTGTCTTCGCGCCCGCTTGACGTACAGTTATTTGATTTCTTGTTAAATCTACAGCTGTTTTTGTCACTTCACGACTTTATGCCAAATACTACACTTCTATATAAAACACTCTTGAATCTCTATAAAAAGCCTTTCATATTAGCATAAACCACTTGTTTGTATGTACCCAGACCCACGCATTTATTTGGCAGTCACTGTTTAGAGTTAAAAATTTCATTTGAATCTGGCACTTTGCCCGCGATAAGAATCTTGTTCAACTTGTTTATACAGTCAAGTTTATTATGCCTACTTAACATAAGCGTACTTACTTAGTGTTATTGTGTATTTTCTTGTCGACTTGTGACTATGTCTAGTGCACTTTTCTTAGTAGCAAAACTTTGGTAAAGATCGTCCATTTTTTTTTCTTCAAATTTAAGACTTTCTTTTGCTGTATTGTTGGTTTAATGATCTTTTTTTCCATTACCTACATCAAGTTTTCTATTGCCGATCGATTCGTTTTAGTAGTATTCTATAGCCTTTATTATCTTTTGTCATGATTTATAGTAGTTCTATTATGAGTTCTCGGAGCTGCTTAGAAACGATTGTGACTTTTATTAGATTAAAAGTTTCAAATTCAATTGGAAGATTGCGCTGTGTAACTTGTGTAGTACCTATCAGTTATATTGTTTTGCGCCCAAGAGAAATATAACAACTCATTACAACTAGCGCCAGAGACTGGCAAAGTTCAGAAAGTGAAAAAAAAACACCTATAAACATAAAAACTATTACGAATTGTAGCAGAGTAAAAAGCGAACGAAAGTCACGTTTCTGTATAATGGCGATTTACGATAAATAAAATGTCCTGGACTCCAACATCATTTGAACATTATAAACGATATTTAAATTGATAAATTTACTGCGTGTCCTCTAAAATTTATGCGATGTAAATCTTTATGTTAATAAAGTAAATGTTAGCGTCGGTTTATCCCTTGTACATTGATCTCGGCGAGTGTACAAGTTAAACAATGATAATTTCAAAGGGCCCACGTGTGTTCCGTGAATCGAAACGTGGCGCTTTGGGCGGCGCGGACAACTATCCCTCCACTAATCTGCATATTGGACTTCCAAACATTATAATGCACTCGTCTACTTCATAAAATCCAATTATCAACCTTATGTCCATACTGTAGAGGCCAACAATTTTCGCTTTCAAAATGCAATGTGAAAATTGCCTTGCTTTGTTCTTGATTTTGAAGCGGGCGCGATGAGTTCATACATTTTATGGCAGTGTAAAAAGTATTTTATTCATGGTCACATGAACACGAGTAGGACGTTACCTTTAATAAATTTATCACATGTCATGTCAGCTTATTTATGAGTCCAAAATAGAAAAAATCTGACAAGTCAATTCTATTAATTTAGCCTTACAATGTTTGCAAATAAAGAGTCGAGCCTCCGTTTCGCAGCAAGATGTATCTTCTTGGAAGGATAATAAAACGGACAATATTTCTCGTTATATCACGTGATGGATGGTCTAAACCAGTGTTTTTCAACCTGTGGGTCGCGACCCCCTGGGGGGTCGCGAAGGCTCATTAGGGGGGTCGCGAAGCTTCTATAGGGGAGTTGTAAAAAAGTTTTAAAAGATTTATTAGGAAAAATGTTAACTAAAGGATATTAGATGGAATTATCTATTGGCGACGCATTCGATGTAAAAAATGTGTTTTCCGTGCTTAATTACGTATTTATCCGAACCCTAATAATGAAAATGTATAAATTTTTTGGATTGAATATTAATTTGTCATAAAATAAAATACATGAAAAAAAAGCAACGGGTAGGGGGGTCGCGAAATATTTATTCATACTAAAGAGGCCGTGACATGAAAAAGGTTGAAAAACACTGGTCTAAACAGCCAGGTAGACGTGGTGATTATTAAACTTTTTTTTCGCCCGAAAAAATCTACCCAAACATAAACACTTCTATTATTCGGAGTACAATGGCGGACTAAAACTGGCGCGCCGAATTCCGATCGGTTACGCTAGTTTAACACAGTTAATCGTTATTTTTTACTTTATGCCCGTAGTCGTTATTAACAATTTCATCTCATTAATAAGCACTGGAGCGAAAGAGAACACATTTGAGCGGCGGGCTCGGGTTACACTCGATGGTAACGCTCGCATTAATAATGTTAAATGTTTTATTCAGATCATATGCCGCTATTGCATCAGTACCATATAAAACTTCTAATTGATATCATGCTCTTCATTATAACGGTGATTAACCTCGCCCGCTTTTGTCTAATGCTTCTTTCCCAATTTCTCTTATTGCTATCATTAAAAAGAATTGTCGTTTTCACGGTAGAAAGGCCAATTTGTCTGATTTATATTTAAAGCATTCGGCCATTAGCAAATGTTTGTCGAAATAATAATACCAGCCTGTGTTCAGCAACCGCATAACCACTCAAATCCAAGCATCGCTTCTTTTATGGCGTATAACAATGGATAACGCTAATTTATTTCGACATCGAGTATCGTTGGGCACAGACCCAATATAGAAAAATTAAGTAATTCATTCGGGTTGAAAGGGTAGAATGTTTGTATCTGACGTAGAAAAAAGCGGTACCTACCATACAGGCAGCAGTCGGAATGGGCGCGCTTGGCTGCTCCCCACGGGCGGGCACCGCTCACTCTCCCGTCCGACGCATTCTCATTCTGATGTTTAGATAAACATTAATAAGTCCCTCAGGCATTCCCTATTCTATATGTATCTAAAATGGCGGTTCGCAAGTTAAATTATTTCCGGAAAACGAGTTATGCACCGTACACCCGAACTCGAACGATGTGAAAGAATGTTAAATTCATTATGCGTGTGTTTTGTTAAGATACACATCAAATTAGTGCGCATTTGTATGCGTAATGCGCTGTTTATGTAATTTAATGGTGATAAGGTAATTTATTCACGTGGAAAGTCATCAATTGTACGGGTGTCATCAAAATTCGAGTAGCGTTTAGAAATGAAAGAGTCGTAATGAAAATTCCCAGGTAGAAGTCGGTCGAGCTCACGAGTGTTGAGCAAGCAGGCGCGCAGAGTTACAGCAGCTAATGAAGATATGCAAGTACACTCGACCGTGTAAACAAGCGAACCCGGAGGCGCTTTTTCTGTTTGCCCCCGCGGGATTAGTAATTTAAAAGTCAATGCGGACACTCGAAAGGGTCAATCGCATCGCTCGGCCAGTGTATTGAAAACAGATACCCTTTTCTGTATTCCGGTGGTGGCCCATGAAAGTTATAAGGGCTGAGTTGTTGAACTATGTAATTGACTTGGTTCTGCGGTCGCAGGCTTTGTTCTCCGGAGGGCGGATAATCGAAAACGCCTCTGGTTAGCCCGAATGATGGGAGAGAAACAATGCGAAGTTGATATGTGGATTCGCCAGACGGTCCCTTGTTTGATTTGCAAAGAGCTATTTGCTCGTCGAAGACTGCGGCTGGAGCAGGAAATTGGACCTCACTGCCGGTTTCGACTACGCTAACACTTGTCCAATTACTTCCTTTTCAACAGTTTAACTGTTAAATACGAACACTCGTTTTAATAAAGAGCATCGTACGTTTCATCGTAAACACGTGTGACAGAACAATTTTCGTGAGACACGAAATAGTCGTCGGAAAAACTAATACGTTACACGAAAATAAAAGGAAAACGGAGAGATGCGACACCGGTCATAAAATAGACAAAAGCGTTTAGCTAAAGCACGAATAGTGATCTATTTAGGTCTGCGCGCCATCATTTTTATTTTCTCGCACAAAACATGTCGGCTGTCGCTCCGCATTATGCCGCCGAGCGCCACACGTAACATTCGACGGTGTTTTATTTTGGGTAAATGTGGACGTTCCAATGATTGACTTATCCGGGGGTAACTTGAGAGGCTCTCGCGACGTGCGGCCGCTGCGGCCCGACGCGGCTCGCTCGCCGGCCGCCACCGACTCTGCACTTGTAACACTATCCTAGCTCTTCGACGACAAACACAACTCAAACACTGACAGCTATTTTAAAGTGAAAGGTCGTTTAAATATCTCTGATACATATATCACGGATTTCATAATTCAGTCGGATGTGCGTGGACCGGGCGTAAAATTTCCCAAAGAGATATGATTCCCAAAGCGCATCTCGGTTGCCGTATCTCAAAGATCATGGTTGCTTAATTTATTCAAAGTGTTTTTAGAAAATATAATATTGTACGAGCTTGAATCGAGTTAAGTTGACTTTAATAGTTGAAAGCAAGTAAACAGAATAAATCTCCGACATGGTCCAAGTCGGTCGTGTCGCGGCTCGCGTCGCGTCGGCCACAGCGACTAACACTAATCTATCTTAGTTTAGAACGGCCCGCCTCAGACAAATGCCTTTGTTTTACTAAGGGAAGGAAATATCGACGGTCTCATGTGATTTAAATGTCTTCTGTTTTAAGAGAAAGCTAATACGGATGTAGGTACCATCTGTGTGTTGTCTTTTTCAAATGGTCCCGACTCGGGAGTAGTAACTTGATCCGGGACTCCGCACAGGATGAGTGAGTGTGTAGCAAAATAAACTTATTGTATTGACTGAACAAAGAAGCGACTTCGAAGAATATGAATGTAATGACACGACTGCAGCGAGCAGGGCTTAGCGCCAAATGTAAAGGAAATAAAAACGTGGAATTCCAGCCGAGTTTGCTGGCTTAACGCATCACCATAATTCAATCGTGGCCCGTTCCTTTGCTACCAAAAAGAGCATCGAATTTATTACAAAGCTCTTTGGTTCGGGAACCCCTACCTATTATTTATGGCACTCGGTTGGTCTGTCACAAAAAACGGACGGGTGCTTCGAATATCTCAGCGGGCGACTACGAAACATAAGCTGCAATAACACGCACTTCCTACGGGCTGAAAGCACGGTACCCGGCCACGGTTGCACATTTGTTACCGGCATTTAATGTATTATAAACCTTGTGACAATGTAATATAAAACATTTTTAAAGTCCATTAGTTGGTTCGTGCCTGGGTATGCTTAAATAAATGATAATCCGGATTTATTGAAAGTAGGCTGCAGTGTAGGAGATATGTTTCAATGCGAGCCATGTGGTGGCAAATGTGGGAACCCCGCCAAGATGTTGTCCTACTAACGACTTTGTTACTTCATTGTTGTGTTGTTATAAATGTGTTTGTTTCAGAAATAAACTCTTTTATACGGCTGTTTAGGTTTTATTCAGTAGCTCATACTTTTTCATGAGCCATGACGAAGATATTGTTTGACATTTCGGATTTCAAGTGAGACACGTGTTTCCGGTCGGATAGATTTAATTTGAAATGAATAGTGAATACCCCGATCAAGTGCACTTACGTTTTCTGTTCAAAATCGTGCACGTGCAGTTTTTTCATGTATTTTTTGCCTTTAAAACTTTTAAAAAGCTTTAAGTAGCACCGGATGCGGATTTAAAAAACATTACCTTCGACAAACGAAATACCGTTCGAGATGTCATTGAACCGCCTTCAGAATTAGGCAGAGATCCCTTCTTTGGAGGCTGTTATAAGTCCTCTTTTGTCATTGGAGAACACTCGAACAGTAAAGCCATTTAGAACCGGCTCTAATTATACGAGATGTTCGTACGAAAGACGCGCGTAAACCAACCCCCGATATTTATTGTTAAGACAGATTGAACAAACAGAAGGCGTCGCCGTTCAACAACGATCACTTTTAATCCCCGAAATGAGACAAATATCACGAACCGGGTCAACGGCTATCTTCTCACGTTTGTTGACGACTTAAAGTGTGATAATATTTATTAAACGGTTCACTCGAAACGACCGTCGACAATAAATAAACTCCATAAGACCATTACGCGTCACGCAAGATTTACTATGTATGGGTAACGACTGCTTTTTTACCGATGCCGCATTATAATGTTAAATATTTCGGTCGCGATGTTATCGTTTGTTATTTTACTAGTAATTAGTATTTATTGCCGAGTGGCTTCGTGCGTCTGATCTCGGAGCGATCTTCGAGTGTGAAAGCGGTTTAATGTGAATTATGTGGTAACGGGACGGATGAGTTAAGCAATTAAAGCTGTTTTTATGTGAACTACGTGGACTTCTTGATGCGGCATTTGATAATCACAAAATTTATGTTGTTTTAGGTGTTGAAGATTGGGATCACACTGTTCAAGTAACCTCGAAGTCGTATAAAACAATTCAAATATATTATTCTCATTTCGGAAGACGGCATCGTTAATAGTCTAAATATTTCGCATGTTCCGAATACCTTCGCGTTGGTCCCTGCCCACACAAATAGTTGGCGTGTTTACGAATTTGTATGACAAAAAAAAATAGCTACCGTCTTGATTTTGCTACCATTTACCATCTGTTCCAGGAATGCGATACTTAATGCGATAGTTAACGCTTAAATAAACCGCCTCGACGGCGAACCTGTCCCAGCGCAGTCGCGACCCTTCGCTCCGAATAAATCATATGATAATTGAATCATATGCTGCGTGTCAAAAGTAATTAACAGACGCTGCGATACGCATCTCGAGCCACATGTGCTTTTTTAATAACGTCGCATCTCGGTTTCCTCTCGCACACGCGACTCGCGCTCGAGATAACATCGACATAGAATTTCTTTAATACTCACATGAAAATTATATTACACTCCATTCATTGGCCCAAGATGACTCCATATTAAGGTCATTGTGAGAGTAAATTGATCTGTGAGCCTCCGCCGAGCAGGCGCGGTCGCAATTATACAAATCTAATTGAACCACGGGCATTTTTCTGCTCGTACGGTTATGGCTTCAATGATTAATAGTTATAAATATTGGTTTAGCTTATACCCAATTAAAATAACGCGAATATCATTAAATAAACGTGACAATAGGTTGTAAATTGTCGGATTTTAATTTAAATACACACGTTCGACAGTTTGTTGTTCTATAAATCTTGAGAAGCAATTTATCTCGCTGATACTTGAATTCGTTCCATTAGCATTGTATCCCGTATTAAATTCGGCCGGCGGCAAAGATTGACAATGATTGGGCTAGCACAGCCCCAAACGACCGATGCGATGGGCTATAAAAATGTTTCGCAGCCGTACACCAATTACCTTAATGTAACTACCATCAAAACAACCTTTTTAGCGAATCGTTCCTCCGTTTTTTTCTTACAGAACGTTTGCTCCTAATGAAATTAAGAGCAAACGTACGAAAAGGAGCACATTCAACAAGAGCGTTTTATGAAAATGAGAAAACTCTTCGGTGTGTTCGCGTATCGTTTCGGAAAAAGCTGTTTCGTCGAGTAGCGTCGTCACGGCCCTTGCTAAGGATGAAATATTAGAGGTGTCGGCCCCGCCCCGGCCTGTAATGAGACCCGCAGGAATACCAAGCAATATCTTAATACCCACCTTCGCCCGGGGTGACAAATACACGGCGTTCGCGTGGAAACTGTTCATAATTTATAACCGTGTTTTACGATGTTTCCAACACCGCGATGACAGGACGAGGCCAAGCAAAGATATTGCCCAAAATACATTGCCGCTAAGTGGAATTATTGCTGACGACGTACGGAAACCTACCCGATTCAGGGTTCTGTAATTCCGGTATCGTTTCCAGAGCACATCAAAGCTATTTTGGTATTAGGCGAGTAATAATGCCGCCTAAACAAACTTACGCGTGACTCGACAAATGTGGAAATGATTTATGAAATATCCGACTTGAAGCTATATTAGATCGTCAACACTATCGAGAACATCAAAGGTGTCGAACGATGCAGCTCTCGCCTGACTTCAAAGAACAATAACCGAGGATATCGCGAGTCGGCGCGGAAAATAAACACGTTTACGAGTCGCCCGCATTAATTTATTTTGTCGTAGAAACAATCGCACTTCGTCCACACTTAAGAACGTTGCGACTGAAAGTTGAATATGAAAGGGCTCATAAAACAGTCGTAAACTCTATGAAGAGTGACGATCGTGCTTTTGGAGTGTTCGGTTGTAGGCACTTTGATTTGTGTGAGGCAGCTGGCAGCGTTAATAACTTAATTCGTCAGAGTCTACGCGACGGGAAGAGGGTTTTAGTGGATGAGTACATGTGCAGGCGCCGAGGAAGCGTTCTGTGTTGCGCGGGAGCAGGGATGACGCTATGACGTCGCCGGCTCGCTTTGAAAGTACGGCTGTTGAACGATTTGTGTACATCGGCAACTACTTGAGCTGAGAGCGCGTCTAATTGACTGCTAACCGCGATAAACATTAATCAAGCCCCCCAAATGATCATCAAGATGGCCGTCAACGAAATGAAGCTTTGAAACGTTCCCGTAGATATAAATACATACTTTTATTTTCAGTAATAATTAGGTACCTACGCGTGAGCAAAGTATTAAGTTATTGTAAGTTTAGTATCGCAATAAACTTTCTACTCCAATAAAACTTTTCACACTTAAATGAAAATTTCCCCTCGCTCTGATGAGGCGGGGTCATCAAGAACACATTAATAAACTTGTATAAATTCTTATAGTCGCGTCTCATTATGAAGTCTATAAATTCCTGAGGTACTCGACAGGTGCTTCAAGCGCCATTCCTATGAGAACTGTCATAATTATTTGTACACACTCGTCGGTAGGGCGACGAGATGTGCTTCGGAACACTACTTGAAGTTCAGATAGTCGCCTCCTCATAATAATTCATGTCCCGTCGTGTCGCATCGATGGAAGCCACTTCACTATTTGTTAAGAGTCACGGGGGCTCACCTTTTACATCATTTTTATAAGACTACCTACGGTTCGACAGTTTCACCAAGTTATTTCTGTTAATATTTCTTTGTGCGAAATTGGACTACTGTTCATATCATACTTTATTTGACAGTTTTTGTGTGGAAGGTTTGAATTAGTTATTGATATCGTATCGTTACTTCTACATTCAAGTGTTCGCGGAAAAGGGTAACATCGATAATAACAATACTTTTTGATGCGTAAAAATCGAGTGTAAGAATAAGTATATCAATTTCAGGAAACGATGCAAAAGCTTATTTCTTTTACGATAAATTGGTCTTTATCGAATTCGGATCATAAATATGAGAGTTACTCCTTGTAATTCGAGAAAAACCGTAACGATATATCACTAGAGTTCCATTTCGCCTACGTACGATACGGAAAATCGTCAGCGGGTTAACTATAACGATCTTGGTGTATTCCTTTGCTATGTATAATTGGCGACAAGGCTACAGTTTTAGCTCGGAAATCGATAAGTCGTGTTTGATTGTACGCCAGGGGAATATTCAACGAGTCTACTATTTTGTACCACATGTGTACACCACAATATACTTAGGTTACATTGCATTAATTAATGGAATTTGCATTGTGCGTAGTCCTACGTAGTTTGGACGTCGGCTTCGCTCGGACCCGTGACGACGATAATTATGTTCTGATAGGTGAACTAACTGCCTGATCGCTAGTTATTTGATGTATGATATTCAATGTGAATCACATACAGGGTGTAAACCACCTCCTCACGAAGCCGTCAACCATGTATTCTGTACATCAAACTAAGTAACTTTACGCAAAAATTATTGTTGGGAAATGAATTTTCTTTTGGGGTGAAAAATCATATTTTGTGGAAGAACTCAATGTAACGCACTCAAAACATTGTACGGGGGACGTGGAGGTGTTTCAAGTAAAAATCTTACAATAAAAAGTTGTACTAAAAAAAGATCTTCTGTTGGAACTTTGACCTCCAATATCTCCGTAAGTAACTATAAGGTTCCTAGGGTATGGTGTAGAACAAAAAAACTTTGACCTCCAATATCTCCGTAACTATAAGGTTCCTAGGGTATGGTGTAGAACAAAAAAACTTTGACCTCCAATATCTCCGTAACTATAAGGTTCCTAGGGTATGGTGTAGAACAAAAAAAATATCGACAAGGACAACAAGTGCCTTTCGAGGTTTTTTACACCTTTTGTAAAGAAGTGAATTTGGGTCATAAAACATTTTCTTAGTTTAGAAAGTCAAACTTTCAGTTCCAACAACTAATGAAAGGCGATAGTCGTCAAAGCGGTGTCAGAACTCGGAACTTACTTCCAAAAACCGTGTTTGAGGGTCAACGAATTGTAACTCCATTAAAAGTTTCCTTGTTTTCGAAGTAAACACGGCGCCACTCAAAGGAAGTCCTTAAAAATTAATGGAGACATCCTGATTACTTTAAAGATCCAAGGTATGACTTGTATTTTGACTACCGAGTCTATTTCTGTTGACACAAACATCTTTACGATTTAATCTTCCTTATAACTTTGCATTTCCTTTCAGTGGTTAAGTCGAATTCCTGTTGATATTTTCTTAATCCAACAGCACATAAATATCCGCGCCAGAGGGCGTGACAGCCAAAGAATCGGATAAAGAACCTGCATGCGGGTAATATTGTGACTGTCGCCGGCATAGCGCAGTTAATATCTGAATCCCACAAAGGAAATAAAGTCCGATACGAAAAACGAACAAGAGTTGAACAGAGTGCATCGCGCGTCAGATTATAGGCATAAATTATTAGGCACTTTTGTTCAAGTCAAAGAGCTACTCGTGGCCCATTCAATTACGGATCAACCGTACAAGGAGTGCGGAGTCTTTTTCAGATGTTTGTGTAAGGGATTAGTCGGGATATCTGTGCCGGTATCTCCGTGAGATAAGTACGAATATACGTCAACGTCGTACGGCTAAGCCGATTATTTTAAATGTATTCACATGCTATTCACTTCCTTAATGGACGTCGTTTTTCACGTCGGGCACCGTGAGCTCTCTCGCGCACTGACTTACTGAAGATTTTCGGTTATGATCCGGTCATTGACTGTTGGATATTAATGCTCACTTATCCGACATTTATTAAATTGTCGGAATAAGGGCGCGAGGGCAAGTGGATGAAAATATCAACTTTTATAATTGATATGTCCACTTGTCTCAACTCTCGAGGCTCGACCCTTTTGAATTCTTAATTAGAATGAAATATAGCTTCTAAATTGTTTCAAGTACCAAGTAGATAGGTTCATAATATTAGAGTATTACATTTTTTTACAGGTTCTATGGAGAAACAATTATTATGCGTAGGTTCCCCGAGGGCCAATCTGAGACCACACACGCGTCTATAACGTCGAATGCCTGCACGATCGTGAGCATTTATAAGAAGCTGCGTAGGTTATAGAAATGAACCAAAAAATAAAGTAATAACAGGATCACGGGCGGCCCACCTGGGCGGCATTGACAAATGCTGGTGTTAGGCCGCGCTCCCTCGGCGCCCGCGCTGAGGGCTGAGGCCCAAATAATATACATATCATTATTTCTCCTCGTGCCCCCATAAATATTACTTACAAATTCGCCTATCCAGCGAGTAGCGAGCAACGCCGGCGGCAATTTTTCAAGGAAATATCGCTCGAGAGCCGCCAACCGCCCGGGAATAGGCGAGAACATGCAATGATGCATTGTTTTATTTGTGTACCAGCGCTGCTACTTGAGTGAGTTGGAACTCAATACTCTTTATTACCCTTGTTGCTTGTAAGCTGCTCTTAAGTTTCACAAACATTTTAGAGTTCCAGCTCTTTTATTTAAATTACAATTCGTCTTTTCAACAAAATTGTTTGGCATATTTCATATTTAGGAACGAATTTCTGTCAGATAGAATAATCCAATAAATTATGAATGTTCAGCTAAATTCAAATTAATTTCAAATAACACGTGTTTAAAGTTTATTTTACACAAACGGCTATTAATCCAATAACGGTCGGCAATCATAGATATTTATTTAAACACGAACTCGCCACAATACAGGGTGCTTTACGGCAGGTGGGCATCTAATTAATTAGTAGGTGGGCCCCTATCCACGAGGGTCGAAATTAAATGTACCTATACTTTGCATTTTTTCAGCCGCCATAACGCCGCATGCCGTCAGTCTCCATGTAATTAATAATAAAATGTACCACTAGAGTAATGGTAGGCACATATTTATTTGTGCAACGTTTTAATATTTTTATGCAAATTAAGGGTTGGGTCGGATTACTTATGGTAAAAGTGTTGTTCTTTTCATGAAAAATGTTTTGATTATGTTTCCGCGAGGAAACCCTTTTTGAGGTAGTACCGGTATATTAAAAACGTTTTTCAGGTAGAAATACGGTTAAATAATTGTATTACAGAGTGTCTGAAAAATGTGTAGCAATATTTCACAAAACAGCTATAAATAATAAAAAGAAAACGTTGACAGCTGTCAATCTGGAAATTAAAACAATCTGGAACCGCACTTCCTGCGAGCACTTCCACATATAAATTGTATCCAGCCGTGGAATATATCAATGGGAGGTATAAAAATAGCTTGTGTACTCACCAGTACCCCAGTACTGTCGCCCCTGTTCGCGTGTAGACTCGCCGAAGTGGGGGAGCACGTATAACGCTTGTCTACATAATATTACCGCGTTATTACAAGTCACCGCTTCAGGGTGACTAACGTTGATAAGCGTCGCGACGTCTGCTTACGTTCTTGTATGCAATTTTTTTCTCGGTTACAACATACGTCATGAATGTCAACGATTAGTGTTCAGAGAGATTGCCCGCAGCAAAGCTACAAACTTTGTAGCTTAGCTGCGGGCTATCTGTCTCATCTTGTTGATTAGATTGTTTGTAAACCACTGTCAACATCACTAACTAGCAACCAGTTTTCGTTACATAACATCCCCAAAAACAAACACAATTAACCACTCACATTTCTAACTAGAAAAGCCTCGGGCAGTACCTACAATGACAAATGGAGCAGAAATAATTTCAATAACCAACCACTATAACGTTACATAAGTTAGTGCATTAATAAACGTTGTATATTATGAAAGCGTAAGTAGTACAAAATTATAAATTGTTTGCAGTTTGCCGTCAGACCGTACGGTAATAAAATTAAATGGCGGCGAATATGTCTGTCTCGATCATTTGTGATTGTTTTAATGCTCGAATTTGTTGCGAGTGCTCGAATGTTGTGCGTTGAATTAGACATTAGACTGACGTATATTATGTCGGCGGGAAGGATATATTGTTGATTAAAATAGTTTGTAGACGCTAATTTATTATTAGCTGAAATATTTAATAACAACTTGTATATTGCACAGTGCCTGCTATTATTCAAACTTGAAAGGATCTTACAAAGGCTGTTTCTTTTGAATTCCTTTAAATTGAAAATCTTGACAACACCTCTCATCAAGCTCTTTTGGATACATAATTATTGTCAAACTAAATATTTCTACGTCTTCGACACAAATTAGCTACAGATTGACGAAAATCAAATGATTCTACGGTAGTTCTAGAAAATAAAACTCGTCCGTTAATAAAGACAGGTGTTTATAATCAGTTCAGAGTCTAGAAACTCGATAAACATTAGATAATTAACAACAATAATCATATAAGACATATTCATACAAAAACTATCGTTGGAACACCTGTCAAATAGTTGAAACAAGTTATGGTAGACGCAATCACATTACTTGAGTGGAACAAGTCGCAGCTGTCCACATTACATCTTTGATACGGGTTTTTAAGACTTGCTCAACGTATATGGTGAATACGGGCGCATAATTGTAGGAGATTCATAAGTGTTAAGGCGCTACCCCAGGCAAAATTAGCAACTCTATTTGTGGTGATTCAAACTTCGTTTGAAATACTATTAGAATAAAGTTCTAATCAGCTTGCACTACAAAGTGGTTTTTACGTCAGTCACTGCGGGTCGAATAGTGCGAAATTAGTGATTTTTATTCTTTATAAAATCAAATTTCCATCTTTTGAAAAAAAAAAAACTAGCATTATGTTCATTATTAAATTGTCTATCCATTAGTATAAGAAGCAAATCAAAATAATGTTAACTTTACGAGAAGAAGCATGTTATAAATATTTTTTTCTCATTTTTGTGGTTTCATTGTGAGGGGATTTATTACACATTATGAGACTTAAAATAAAAAATAAAACTACCACTTTGCAGTCTAAGAATATGTAGAAATTTAATGTATTTTTATTACTTGGTATTTCTTTTGGATAAAGAGGAGTTGGCTCCAAAAAACTGCACAAAAAACGGCTTTTGCCTGGGGTAGCGCCTTAATAAGATAAGGCTATTCATAGAACTCAGCTTGTCTTATGGTTTCTCAAAAGACCTGCTGTTAGTTTTTGTAAGAACTATTAATGTGGTTGAGTCATTGCGAATATAGGACCAGTTTTTGTTTTTAGTTCAGTGCTTACTGATGATGCAACTGCTAGAATCATACACAAAGAAGTTAACATTCAAATCGATACAAATTCTGAGTCAGACAATAAAGTAGCAACATAACATAGAAAGAAAGATAACACAAAAGAGATATTATTTCCTCCTACCGAACCATATTCATATTAAGACACACTTTACAATATGAACAGTAACATCAAACCAATGGATATTTATATTAACATTACGGAAAGGAATGTAAGCGAGGCGGTACAAACGGCCTGTATCAACGATATAATCAATGAAAAAACTACCTGTTATGCATAGAAAAGTGTACGCAGGGACCACAAAGGCTGGACACAAAAGCATGTGAATAAATAAACTGCCCACGCTAACTTAACAGCCTCCCACACTATACAAAACACTCGGGATAAATCTATAAAAATATCTCCTAATAAAAATGTTTGCCTACAATCAATGGACCATGCGATAACTGACTATAAACATGTTGTAAAATTTAAGCACGATATTAAGGTTTAAGAACTTCTTTTGCGTATGAGAATGTAGAGGGTTCGATAAGCTTGTAATATTCAACGTTTGTGTGCTCCGTAATCAGATTATTTCGAACATCAGGGAACGTAACTATGGGTACTTCTACTTGTGCTAGTATGTCGTTATTGTTAGACTAAAGTCCAGTGTTAGTAATCTTGATGTGAAGTTTATTGAGAGAATGGTACACCGTCGCTGTTGTCCGGGAAAATTGCATTAATGTCGTCAGACATTTGAATTTCGCTATCCCTGGGATACACGTACTAAAGCTAGATTTCTATAGTAAAACCAAATTATGTTTGTGGGTAGTGCTTTAATAATAAAAATAAAAGAGAAATATGAATCAAAAATTCAAAGACGCGAAGAGCGTGATTTATTTATTTATTTATAATTTATTTATTTAAGGACAACCAACAAAGCGTACACCAAAAATACATGTTTAAGAACTCATTTTGAATAACATTCTATAGTGTAGCCTTAATTAAAGGCTGCCATCCATAATTTAAACGGCCGTACATGGAAAAGCTTAATAAAATTAAAAACATCATTTATAAATTCATCTGGCGAGATGTCAGGACCATCGACATAGTTTCTCGCGAGACTCGAGTCGCGAATCTTAAAAGCAATGTAAAATTTAAAAAGTTTCCGAAGAAAATTAAGGATCGCGACGACGCGACGGAGGTTTTGTAAGGGTTGCCGAAGACTTGCATCGCGTAACTTTGTTAGGCACAGTGAGTTACCTCGTTAACGGGCGCGACGAAATATTACTGAAGTAAAACTCAAATTAATCTAGGATGCTTTTTTACTAAAAGGATATTCTTCTGCTAATGAGCTATATTGTTAGCCTTCGCCCGACGCTGCCTTTGTGGCAACTGCCTCTGTTTAGCTTTCTGCAAACTTCATTAATGTGAATAACATTGTTTTGTTATTTTGTTTTTAATTTCTGTTGATACAGTACCTACGCGTGAATACGCTACGGGGTAAAAAAATCGGAATCCAAAAAAGTTTTAATAACGAACCTTAACTTAATAGAGACTTATTACAGACAATACCATAACCACCCTACGTTTTTACAACATAATTACCTACATTCTTTTTTACTGTTTTGGTACCTATAGATTTCCATTTCAATTTTCCCTTTTTTCATGTCAGACTTCAATAAGATCATGTTGATGAGCAGCTGCTCGTCGCTTCTTTCATTTCTACAAGCTGAATTGAAAAATCACCTCATTTATGAGCATGATATTTCAATTTCAGCTTACGTCTATCAGTCAAAGTAGCCCCGCAGTGCGATTTATACCGTTGTTATTGGGTAATAAAGACATAAAGGCTCGTAGCCTGTCCCCTAACAAGGTGTGCTTATCTTACTATCGATTGGAGCAGCTGTAACGGGCGGGACATATTACCCTGATTCTATTAACCACATGAATACGGGTGGTCTCGGAAAAATTACGACCTTTCTGTCCATTTCGACCACTTTTTTCGAGCCCACTTTATTATTCATCCATTCAAATGTCTGCATAAACAAGCCGAAGTGTCTCTATCTACTAAACTTCACGCTTGTAATAATAAACGACAAAATAACATAATTTATGCATCTACAACTTTGCTACAGCATTCTGCATAACAATGGTGTCGCAGAACAAAGTCAGCTGGGAAATGTATCCGACCGCGTTCGAGGGACGAAATTGAAACGTTCACTTTTTGGTTTTAGAAGTTTCTTTCGAACTCTTTCTTCAAAGAGGTTGTAATGTAATGCAGGTGCCATTTTATTATTAAAATAATTTCTTTATGAAACTGGTTGCTTTAATGAGATGGTCCATGGTGTCCGTCCATTATTTTTTATCTTCAGAGTTAATGAGGTGAATTCCTGTAGCAGATAATAAGTTAAAGTGTTATAATTAACGTCAAATAAAACGGATTAACTATAATTTATGTAATTTTTATCTACTTATTGAGGAAGTGACATAAACAACAAATTAGAAAATATTTTGATGGTAATGACATTCCTATCCCTAATTAAGGTTTCATATAATATTTCAAACATCCTAACGCAAATAAGTTACATATTGAGGGATAGCGAAACCACTCAAAACCACAAACAGGCACGAAAACTATTTGTAACCATTCATCCATCAATTTAGCGGTCTTATTTATTTGTTCACTCGCGTTTGATAGATTTACTTTACTTTTTTTAAGGTACTCGTGTTAAAAACAGATACACTCCGGCCTTTCCCCACGTGCTAGATAAATTCCCACCATTTCTCTCAACTCGCTTCCCTATCCGTACAAATGTTGTAGTGTCTTTTTGTTCTCAACCGATGGAATTACAGCATTAATCAGCCGAAATGAACCTTTTAGCGAAATGTCAAAAGGTTTACCAGGATCTTGGTAACGAGGCACGGATAGTAGAAACAAAAGAATGTTCCGTCTGCACGACTACAGGACAGGGGAAATGAAATAGCTGCGGTAAGCGCTCGATATAAAATCAGAGGTCATTTGATAGACCACCCTTTATATCTCTTAAAGACTCTCTCTCTCTTTTCTCTCTCTTTTTATATATTTTTTTTATCTCTTGTGTATTTTAAATTGACTTTGTCGAACTCCAATCCACGCTAAAATAAATCTTAATCTCAGAAAATGAAAGATGGGCTTGAAAGATGGCATTTCAAAATTAAAATCAGGGTTTTTAAACGTTTTTTTGGTGAAATATTTTATGTCGGAAACTTGATACTTTAAGTACCTACATCCGTGAAGATTGATGCATGATGCAGTCGGACGCACCGATAGCCGACAGCCGGCTTTCTCCCAGATAAGCGGCAAGTCCGCTCTTTGTCTGACCACATTAATTTAAGGCTATGATATAAACCCGTTTGGAATTGTTAAATTGATTGTAGGTGCTCACTATGTTATCGTAAAGCTTTTATTGCGGCTCAGTGCCTCACCGCACCGTTGCAAGTAACAAAAGTAAAGATATAAAAGCATTTAGGGAGCGCCTCAAGCGAATAAATAGAAAGATGGCTCAAAACGGAATCTAAATTTCCTGTTAGAATTGACCGAATGTGAACTCGATTCAAATTCCGGCAGGCGCGGGATGTAGCGTTCAGGTGTAGCGTGGCGGGCGCCGGGCGCGACCGGTGAGGCGGCCGCCGCCCGGCCCGGCCCGGTTGTCCGGCTGCCGGCCGTCCAAGCACACATTTCCGCTTGATTAGAGGACGTGCGAGTCGCTGAGGACACCTGCGCCATCTGTGTGCCGACTTTTCAGTGCGCTTTGTTTTGGAATTCGCTGAGGACCGACGCGATGCGGGCATTCGTTTGACTTTTGGCCGACAGAAACGAAATTTCACTGCGATATATTTCGTGTTATTTCATCAGCGATTTCCCCTTCAAATTTTCCTAATGGCTAATTCTTGTAATGTTTTTCATCCTTTTCTGTCTAGGCCTTTTGCTTTTGGATATAGTTTATGATGAGCAAATATAAATATTATTTTAAGCGTAATTTGTTTGACCTCTTCTATGATATTCAAAGAAATGGGAAAGAAAACGAATTATGGGGGTGTATAAAAGTTATTGCTTGTTTATAAAGGTCTGTTTTATGGGGCCCTAAGGGAGGAACTTCTTTATCGATACTTTATAATGTAACGGTTATCCGGAAAGATAATAAAGTTTGTGGGTTAAGTGCATTACAGATGTAAATGAACGCTTTTATTTATAACTTCCTCTCTTTGTTTCAGGATTTTCCGTGTTTACTTTGAGCTCATGAACTCAAGTATTGCCACGTTATAACATCAAGTCCTGCCCACCATTAGGTAAGCACAACAGATTATCGCCTAATCGGTAAAATAGTAAAAAAAATAACTTTTATAATAAATAATAAATGCAGCAAAACAAATATTGTCAATACTTACAAAGAAAATCTCATTGCTAACAAGCGTTTTCAGTAAACAACGCAAAATGTTTATTTATGCAAGCAATCCCGACTGAAGGAAAAGTCTGAAAGAAAAGACAAAACAAGAAACAATCTGCGGACCGTTTACCAACTTCTGCTTGTGAAGGCATCAATCCGCCATCAAATTGCGTAGAAAGGGGTAATTTGTATCTTTTTTTCAATAAAGCAACACCTGTGCCGCGGCCATTTGTGCTCCCTCTAAGCTTAAAGCTTTGTAAATGTAACACCATTTGTAGCGGAATTGAAAAACTGTTTCGTTTCGCTGTCGCAACAGTGTGTCGTGTGGTGTGGAGTGAGCCTTATTTGTCACGATGCTCTTTTATTTATTTACTTTTTTTGTTGAGTGCATAACATTTGTGTCGTGCCAGTGTTGTTATGTTGTTTAAATTTTACACTTCGTACCTATTAATTGCTGGAATAATACTGGGTTGGTGCGAGCTATTACTTAGATATTTTCTTGTTCCTCTCCTTATTTTTTATTGTTATTGCCCATATGCAGATTATTTGACTTTTTGTTTTTTATCGCTCTTAAATCTCGTAAAATACGTGTTTAGCAACAACGCCGCCTCTACTTTGTAAAAAGATAGGTACGTAAACTCTGGCAAAAGTATAAATGAGAAGATAAATTGAGGAGGAGGCAAATAACTTTCTTCAGATCTCTCTTCAATTCAAATTCTCAACATACTTACCAATGCCATAAAAGCGTTTGAAAAAAAAAAAACACATTCATGTGGCTGTCAAAAATCAAAGCTCAATAGAACATCGTTCAACAATACAACGCATCACTAACCAACGACAAACCCAGTCAATTGGCCTTAATAAATTACTATTAGTAAAATAACTATTATATTAAAGATACAGCGTATATTTTTCCTTTTATTTCTTTTTGTGGGCATTCAACGGGCCATGTTTGTCCCGTACACTGCCGTTCAAAATATATGACCAATCATTTTTCAACGACACTCGCTTTCAGACAGATTTAAAGCGTGGTTTGAATGACGCGTATTTCCAATGTGTCAATCACACGTATGGCTGCTTCTAAATGTACAGTGGCGTACGTCAGGGATTCGTCTAAAATTGTCGGCTGCCAGTGTACTGATTAGAGAAAGTTTAGGTTGGCATTAATCAGGCTAGGTTTTAGTAATCAGGCACCTATGACTTATTTGAAAAGTTGAAAAGTAAACCTAATCGACACGTAAGTCATAGTTAACTGTTGTGTGTTCCTGAATATTTCACACTAGCGGTTGTCACACTGTTTCACCCGCGTAGTTTCTGTTCCCGTGGGAGTGCGGGGATAAAATATAGCCTATGTTACTCAGTAAAGACGTGGCTTCCTAATATTGAAAGAATTTTTAAAATCGGTACTAACAAAAAATCAAATCTTTCCGATAATGTTAGTTAAGATGTTATGTTAATATTAGTTACTATGTTTATCTGTCCACTTGATAGTTCGTGGTTACGGTCTTTTACCATAGATAATGTTAACCTGATTAATAAAGGCACAATTCTAGCACTAGTGCGTAAAATGTCAAGCTTAATTGACTCAAGATAAAATGAAGGCATGACATTTTTTTGTAGATAATAATCGATGTTGTTTGCAGCATTGGCGTAGGTACTAATGACCTAAGCTAAACAAACACCATTAACAATGTTAGGCAAACAAAGTCTAGCAAAAAGGTAAAGGTTAACTTTATAGATAACTTTTACGTAGGTTACTGACTTTTGTTCGGGACTGAAAACAATAGAAAATTGGAATTATTTAGTAAAAAATAAGTCTGGGATAGAACATAATATTTTAGTCATGAAGGAGGTAGTTGAAAAAGGAAAGCTTCTTTTTTTGAAGGCTGGTTTTAGCTTAGTGAATAAACGAAAAAAGATCTAATGTGTTAGCCTAATAAACTCATTAAGAATTTAAATACAACAACTAAGTAAAAAAAGCGATAAAACCGCCCATTTTCCCATTATCATTACACGAAACTACTACTTATCTTGTAATTAAATAATTTAAAAATGTAATGTAGGTATACAATCACGAAAAAATAATAACACGAGTGCCGAAACATCAACATTTCAAAATCACCGCGTAAGCTACGCAGTCTCCCGTCGCGTTTCATTATCATACTTTGGTTGATCTCGATTACTTAGCAATCTCGCTGATTAAGGGCGTGTACACACACTGCGACAGCGACGGACCGGCAAATGGGACCATCGGGTTGTGGGTATTCCACAATGAATATTTATGTGCACAGCAATGTCGTTTGGATGAGGTATGTTCGTTTAAATTGGACATAGCCTTTGGAACATGGTTTCTTGAATCAATTCTGCAATAGATTCGAGTTCATTAAGTGAATCGTGGGGCAGAATATACATAAACATTTTTTCAATTGAAGTTTTTTTTCCGTTTCAAATAAAGGTGTGTTTTCTTTCTCCACCGTGTTGGCTAGAAGAAAGTTTCTGGTCTCCCTATTTGAATTTCTGCAAAATCTCGCTTACCAAGAAGTGAATGAAATGAAAACTACTTTTACAGATTAGTTTGCGATTTATTTAACTTGACCGCAAGCTCTTCCGTCCGTTTGAAACAACGTAATTACTTAATTAAATCTTTAAGGCGACTACAGGAGCTAAACGCGAGTTTTATAACACCTGAAAGTCACTGCCATAAACAAAACCAGAAAAATATATGAAATTCTTCAGGATATAAGCTAGTATGATAGAGTTTTGAAAACATAATACAATTAATTATTGTACTCGATAAAAAAACACAAACTGATCTCTAAAAAAATCTTTTAACGAGTAAAAATCATACTAAAACACGTGCGATCATTCGAGAAATAATTATTTTTTTATTCCAATCAAAAGATAAAACCACTCATTTCGCACTATTCGGCCAGTAGTGACTGACGTAACAACTACTTTGTAGTGCAAGCTGATTAGAACTTTATTCTAGATCTAACAGTATTTCAAACGAAGTTTGAACCACCACAAATAGAGTTGCTAATTTAGCTCCTGTAGTCCCCTTAAGCCAAGTATTTCAAATCCCATTGTTTTCTTTGGGAAAATTACGTATAAATATCATTATCACCTGACGAGATGTGCTCATCATTCTACGGCCATCATTCTGATGGGAGACAAGATTATTTTCCCTCGTTTTATTTTCATTATTCTTGTTTATTTTCCAAGATGATGTAGCGGAATTTTAATTAAAACTGAGTAGGTCAAGGTGTTTGCTTGTACCGCTTTTACATAAAAGGTTACCTGCATATTTCACAGTCTTTTAGTTGCAGGAGAGGTATTTTAGCACTAGGTGGGTAAATTAGGTGACGCTACCGGTAATGAGATGTATTTTGTTTCACGTTGCTTTACAAAAAGTAGCTACGGTGTGGATGCACTATGCACCCTAAGATAAAAGGTGGAAGAATACATCAAAAATGGCGAAACCTTTTAATAACCGTTTCAGTGAACTCAATTAATATCACAGATAAATTGAACTAAGGTAATTTAATTACAGGATGTCTAGAATAAAACGGAGCGTGACCCACAAAGTAATTGTAACTTGAAAACAAATCTTAATCTCAGGTTACATTGAACTGCTCCAAAGGTTATTGTATCTCAAAGAGGCAAATTATCTATCTTCAATTTCTCGCAATTTACTAACTTGTAGTAACAAAGGTTAATAGCAGCCACCTATTTCGAATCAGAGCTTCGTGATAAAATTTTATGGTTCGTTTCCACTATCGTTTGCAGTAATAGCATCAACATTTACCTCGTAGGTGATACCGTGATACTTGATTCGATAGCTGCTACCTTTAGTATGTAGATTTCAGGGCTTGCTTCGTCGTTCTACGTGATCTCTAGATAGGTCCATGCGGGCTCAAATTGAGGCTCGACGACCGCCGGACATAATGTTCTTGCAGCGACATGCTTTTGTCAGAGCGATTCAAAGGTGGTTGTCCGTAAGTGGGTCAGCTAGGATTTGTGTTCGATGTATTCAGTTATGTGTGCCTCGCAGCGATTGTGGCTGCTCTTTGTTAGACCTTTTAGCTTTGCGACAGCTATTTAGTGAACGGGCTCTGTTGTTTACACTGAATTCCCCTACAGCTATGTATAAACCTGAAACACGTACAAACTCACGTTCTGCGTTTTATAACGGACTTTTTTACCAACGAATCAGAATATTTTTGTGCAAATACTGCCACTTTTCGCAACAATACGTTCATATGAACGTTTTTTTTATCATTGTTGTACGCAAACACAATGCTACTTCAATGTTTGGGCGCTGGAAACGATTGTTTTACGTATATCCGATTGGTCAGGGTAGGTAACAATAAAAGCGGTCGTGAAAAATCAAGAGTGCCCACGGTGGCCGTCGTAAAGTATTTTCGGGGTTTCAAAACCTTCATGTTTTAGAAATGAGCCGTCAAAACAAATGGCGGGTGAAAAATACAAGGGAATATAAACAAAGGCTTGTTTGGTCGTAGGTTGTTCGGCGTGGGGTGGCAAGCGCCTCATTTCGACAGGCGGATAAGTGCGGCCGTAATCTGTGCCGGAGCTCGTGTAAATGCAAATTGTCCCATAAAGCCATCGCTCGCCCCGTCCCGCCCCGCCCCTCGCTCTTAATGAAGAGGAGCATCTCGGACGGAAGCCCACGTCCGTCATCTACACAGTGGTTTACGTGGCCTGTAGATACATGACGAAATTAGATTCGCCCCGAAATTGGTTTGCATACATGTTGCAATTAGGAGCGAGATTCCAGACTAACACGTTTTTGGGTCTGTCTCGCTTTGAAGACGGTAATTCGTTTAGGAATAAAGCGAAGCTGGTGTAATCCTTTTAAAAACACTAATTGTTTCTTGCTCAAGTTCGGTATTAAAGGTGCGATACTAAAACAAAGGTTCTACGTTACGCTAACTATTCTTACAAAAAAAAATAACCCCAAATGAATAAACTTTGATTAAGTTCATCAGCGGGCGAAAGCAACGCATTTTTATGACAATGATAACATAAAGTTTATGAGTATTGTAGTTTCAGTCGCTGTAGTAAAGGAAAAGTGGGTTATTTATCTCGACTTGGGCCGAATTTTCTTTGAGGCGCTGTGGAAGTAGGCATGTATATTGACACGCTATTGTAAGCTCTTACAGACGTATGGATAAAGTTTGATGGAAATAACTAGCTGAAACTTTTGCATTTTACTATGCGTATTGACAAACTATAAATATAAACTCTATTTTCGTTACTGAGATATGTTACTGAATGCATTCATTAATAATAACCAACGAAAATTGAACCAGACAACACAAAATATTATTGAAACAATTACGGTCGTCAAATTTCGTTCAACTTTACCTACACTCCCCACGGGCACTTAGTACCGGAATAAAAAATGCTAGAACCTAACCTAAGTACCTATTTCTATCTGTATACCTTTCAGACGGTAATGTGCGAAAAGGTAACACGCAGACAGCGAGATAGAAAGACAGAATTACTTATGCATTTGTAACACTAGCTTATTTATGCCTGCGGCGCGTCACCCGCGTGGAGTCCTAGGAGATCTGATCCGAGCCGGCCTTCGAGCCGGATTATAGACTATCTGTGTGCTAAATTTAATTTAAATCCGCTCAGTAGTTTTTGCGTACAGGGTATCAAACATCCACCCATCCGTCCATCTTCACAAACTCTCGCATAAAATAATGTTAAGTAAGATATTTTGTAGAAAAAATCAGTTAACTTGCCGCCATCGCGACTATGTCGGCACATCCTTGTTTCCACTTTATAGCCACCTAGTTAAGTCTAGGGCTGTCCAAACCATCCAATTTATGTTATACCAAATTAACAGTTCTATACTGTTATTGGGAACCGACGGTGTCTGTACTCTGTAATCAGTTTCACTGACTTACTGCGGCTTGCCCTATTACCGACCATTATCCTAACGATTACGTTTATTTTAATTACTCTGATTGGATCCGATAACGAACGATGTGAAGCGGTTATGAATTTGATTCTTTTATATTATTGTTTTTATATTTGTGTGTTGTGACTTTTGAAATAGATGGTAGTTTGTGTTTCGTGTCTTTGCGTGTTTTTTATGGGGTAAAGGGTGCTTTGAAAAGTTGCGCTTTCATTCTTGTTGTTAGTTTTTTTGACAACTTTGGTTAAGGAACTAGGTCATTTAAATGGCGTTTTTTGTGCAAAATAAAACCGGAGAGCGATCTTTTACCCCAAAAAAATATCACGTTAACACAATCAGCAAACATCGTAATCTGTGAATCGATTTTCATTTATACTTTGGAGTGCTACAATACCCCAGGTATTTGATGTAATCACACCCAAACCACTCCCCCCTCCCAAAGTAAAACATTAAGTCAACCGTAGGCTTTGAACAATATTGATAAACAATGTGCGTAAAGTCCTGTACAACTTAACATACAAATTTTGAAACAGCTCACAACACTACTATTCAATTCAATAAACAGAGCGTAATACCCACAAATTAATTCGTAACTACCGACCGCTCAGTCTAAATGCCTATTCTGATTATCAATAAACGGTCTGAACTGAACAAGACGCCTTAAGGGACATGTTCTACTGTTAGCGATTAGCGACAAGCGATTAGAGCTAGTTACTTTAATCGAGTCATAATCTGCCTAGCCTTTTTACAACTCTGTTAGGGTCGGGTTCCAGTCTAATCAGATGCAACCGAACACCAGCTGCTTTCGCGCCACAACGAACTTGGCGAAGTACGGAGAACTTCAGCGGGGTACTAACCGCCAAGCGAGCGTTACTGAACCTGAGGGCTTTGGTTCGATTCCGTCCTTCTCACTCGCACTCATCTGCAGACGTGCGCGAGTGAGACGGATAGATCCGAATATACGGACGAAGCGTTAGGGAGTAGGGCCTCAGATACGGAGTCTGGATTCGTACCCGGTTGATGGCTATATAGGCTCTCCTGGGTTCACCCGTTATTGCATGGGACAGCAAGATAACTGGCGTATTGTGGGTGTACACCTAGTACGCGTCTGCCTAATCTTTCGGGGATTAATTACAAGCGTGATGTTATAATCTCTAGTAAGTTACTTGAGCAAGAAAATTGTTGACAGCCAGTCGCTTTCTCGTCGGCGATGGGGTAGCGTCTAAGTAGTGGGTGAAACAATGCGTACTGCCGGGACCCCGCCTTGAATTACAAATACGAAAGACTTGACGTGAATTGGAATAGGGACGCGACTAAAGGAGTGAAATGTTTTATGTTATTTAGGATGACTGGGTAAGGAATATTTTGAAAGAGCTTAGTTTTCCAATCTCATTAGAAATATGTAAAAAAATGATAAAAATAAATAAATTATAAGACAATATCAATCAAGAGCTCATCATACTCGCATTTTGCCTATATCTTAATCCTAGTAGCTTTTAAGAAAAAATGGATTGGTATTGGTCCGTGTGTTCACGAAAATTCCGATGCATTTTCGTAAACTCTGGCCACAAAAGCTGTCAAAACGAAAAAAATTTCTTACGAAAAGTTCAGAAACAGATTTTTTTTAATGAAATACATATTTTCTGTGAAGTTTTCTTTGCAGTTTATGTAAAGCTAATTTTCAATCGTCATTTCTGATAAGAAATTTTATTTCTTTTTGACAGCTTTTGTGTCTAGAAAATAATATGTTAAACCGCCACCAACCACATTGTTTATTATCTTTCAAGTAAAAGTCATCTAACAATAAAAAAAACCTGCCAATATTCTTTTTCGTTATTCGCGACCATATCTGACCATATCCTTGACTATGTTCCTAGCATAAGGCGACTACATGAGAAAGAAAGAAGAAAGAAAGAAAGAAAACATTTATTTGCTAAAAATGTAGGTATACATATAAGTTCGAATAGGAGTGAGTTGTCCCAATACATTTTGCCTTACGGCATGCAAAAATTTACAATTGAATTTAATTATATATATAATTATTAATTTAATTAACAACATTAAAACCAATAAAATTAATAATAACATTAAAACCAATACATTTACTAAAGAATAAAATCAGTGAAATTATTAAAAACATTAGACCAATACAATTGTTATTAAAACGACTTAATCATAATTTTATTACAAACAGCCATTATTAATTTATTGAAATAATTCAAAATCTTACTTTAGACTTTTGTCTTCTAAGAATTCTTTAATTGTGTAATAGCATTTCTCTAGCAATATTTTAGTTAATTGCTTCTTAAATAAGTTTATTGATAGTTCTTTCAGATTTTCAGGCAATTTATTATATATTAGCGGTCCCATAGAAAGTATGTTATTTTTTAATAAAGCTGTTTTATGACCTCCTATGTGCAATTTGTTTTTGTACTGCGATCTCATTGGAATTGTACGTTGTCTTATATCAACCATAGAGGTAAATAAGTGTTTATTTAATGTAACGAAAACGGCAACTTCTAAGATATATAAACTAGGTAATGTCAAAATTTTTAGGGACTTAAATACAGGTTGACAACTTTCGGTGGACTTTAGGCCTGTCATTGATCTGAGGCATCGTTTTTGGGCTCTAAATATTCTATCTTTTTCACTACAATTGCCCCAAAATATGATACCATATCTCAGCAACGACGCAACTAATCCATGATATGCTGTAACTAATGTGTCTATGTTTACTTTATTTGAGAGATTATATAGTACGTAGGATAATTTACTTAGTTTACGGCACACATGTTCAGCATGAGATTTCCATGTCAATTTGTCGTCAATATACACTCCCAAGAATTTTGTCACTGAGGTTGTGTCTACGTTTTGTCCTTTATATTTAGTAATTACTGACTTTGGGTGTAACCTCTGATGAAAATGCATGACTTTAGTTTTTTGTATATTTATGACCAAATTATTTTTATTAAGCCAATCTATTATTGTTGCAAGAGTGCTGTTTATTTCATTTTCATAGTTCCCGTCATTCACACATTCAACTATAGCAGTGCTGTCATCAGCAAATAGTGTCATAGGATGCTGAACATTACGAGGCAGGTCATTGATGTAAAGTAAAAATAGCAATGGGCCCAGAACACTGCCCTGTGGAACACCGAATTCTATTACCCTACAGTTTGATAGATATTTTATTTCACGTTTTGTTTTTGTACAGATCCTCGAAACCTCAGTGTATTGTTTTCTATTTGTCAGATATGACTGAATCAGTTTTAAAACATTCCCTCTTATGCCGTAGTTGTTAAGTTTCGTTAAAAGAGTGTCATGTTTAACGAAATCGAATGCCTTAGTCATGTCTGTGAAAATTGCACATATTGGGTTTTTTTTATCCATATTAGTCATAATTACCTTTAAGAGGTCAAAAATAGCCATGTTAATATTTTTATTTTTACGAAAGCCCTTTTGTTCTTCGCATAAAATGTCATTTTTAATTAGAAAAGTGTAAATAGATTCGTATATTATTTTTTCAAATATCTTAGAAAATATTGAAATCAGTGCTACTGGTCTGTAGTTGGAAATGTCTTCTTTATCATTCTTTTTGTGTACTGGTTTTATGATCACGGTTTTTAATTTCTCAGGGAATATCCCAGAGCTTATACATACATTAAATATATGGCTTAGTGGCGATGCAATAACATCTGAGACAAATTTGATAACAACTGTTGAAACACCGTCGAATCCGACACTTTTTTTGTTTTTTAAATTATTTATAACTCGTATTATATCTTGAGGTACTACTGGCTGCATAAATAAAGAATTTCGAGTTTTGGGAATTTCAGCTGTTCTCCCCGTACAATTACTTGATATATCATGTATCTGGTCAACAAAAAAATTATTAAATGATTCAGCAATTTGCTTTGGGTTTTTTATTACTTTATGTCCACTATTAATTTGCATAATTGGTTCTTTTATTGAATTGTTTTTATTATTAATTATTTGCCATGATGCTTTTGATTTATTTACTGAATTATTTATTAAATTATTGTTTTGGGATTTTTGAGTTAGTTTTATAATCTTTTTTAGTTTCCGTGCATAGTTTTGAAATTTAGATTTGTTCTCACTTGAAGCATTTTTTCTGTATTGCCATAGCATATTTCGTTGTTTTGCGATGAGCTAAATTAGCAACTCTATTTGTGGTGGTTCAAACTTCGTCTGAAATGCTGTTAGAATAAAGTTCTAATCAGCTTGCACCACAAAGTGGTTGTTACGTCAGTCACTGCGGACCGAATAGTGCGAAATGAGTGGTTTCGATCGATTTACAAAAAATATATGGATTGGACTAAAAACTAAAACACTGTGATGCTAATCTATTGCTTGTAAAATTATTTCCCAAAAAATCAGAATGATCGCATGCATTTTAGTATGGTTTTTACTCGTTAAAAGAATTTAAAAAAATATGTTTGTAGTTTTTTTTATCGAGTATATTAATTGTATTATGTTTTCAAAACACTATCGTACTAGCATATATCCTGAAGAATATTATTTATTTGTCTGATTTTGTTTATTATGTATTCTGTATTTTCAGTCATTATAAAACTCGCGTTTAGCTCCTGTAGTCGCCTTGACCAGTCATTTATTCCAGCTTAGTTGATGCCTCATAAAGTAGAGGTACCGTTGAATTTTCCAAGCACGTAATTGCTTCGCTATCGTGTTTACACCTAAACAAGTGTTCTGTCTGATAAGAAAATCTTTTTTCTTTTATCTTTTTGGTACAGTTTGAGTTAAGTGGTAGTGTAGCTTTAGTTTTAAAGTTTATGTTCTGTAGGAAAGTAGGTAATACTTTTCACCGTTCAAGCGAGTGATTATTTTCTTGCGGTATTGTTGAACTATTTTTTTTTTGTTTTAGCCTGCGGTTCTGAATCCACGGAGGCTTGTTTATTCGAACAACGGTTTGTTTTAAGCGAAAACAAATAAGTATTTCCCTACCGTTAATCTGAAAAAAATCGGTGGAAATACTCTGTTTTTGTTTCTAGCTAGTCGAGTCTTTAGTGCATAATTCGTATCTAATCGATCATTTTGGCATTTCGTTTCTGATTGTCAATTGCATTTTAGCACTAGAATCTGTAAAGTTGTTCGAAAGAGATACCGCGGCCCCGGAACGTAAAGGGCGAGGAAGGAACATGGATGGGTTTTAGTCAGTAAGAGTCTGACACTCCCTCCCGCTCCGCCCAGAGTGGGAGAAGTCATTTGATGATTTCCCATCCTAAAAAAAAAAAAAAAAAAAAAGGTAGGTACTCATTAGGTACGAGTATACCAACGACCTCATTAACCCTTCAAATACTTTGTGCATGCTAAATTAGGTCAAAACAGTCACACAGAGTTTTTTTTTAATACCAATCATCTATCACTACCCAGTTAACAGCGCCCATAAAAATTAATACTTCAAATAGCCTGCACTTCACAAGTGCACATAATAATTAATAGAGGCCATAATTAAACGCAAATTGACGACCATGCATCTAGTTCCATACTTCCATAAACATTTTGTTTTCACTTCACGCCGATTCGAACCATTAAAACTATTTCTAACAATTATAAATATGGAAGAGAAATAGTTTTTATTGCTCGTAATATATAGGATCAAATCACAGAGAACGTGTCGAATTGTGTAATTGTTGTACCTATTGGTTCACGAGAAAAATAATTATGGAAGTTTTGAAGATGTTATATTGATGGGCATTGGAGCGCAACGGTGAGAACTTTTTGAATTTTGTTAATCTACATTTGATACCGAACGGAACAGGGCCGTGATTTTTTACCACAAGATTGGGTTAGTTCATCGTCTTCGAATGTTTTATTTAGGTGACAATGGTATACTTGGACATGCCATAGCTTTGGTTTAAATACTTGAAAGTACTGGGAGTCAGTGGCCCAAAGTCTGCCACCTAGTTTTACTCTTGAGTAAGACTAGTTAACATAGACCCCCCAGACCCCAACATAGTCGGGAGAAACAAAGCAGATAATGATGACTTGACGATACTGGTGGCAAGCAAGTATAGGCGAAAGTTCAGTCCCGCGATGAAATATTCTATACTTGCAGCTTCTTTTTAATCAAGAATTTCTCGTGTAAAACATGAATAGTTAAAGGAAACTACCAATTCATACTCTGCACTAAAGTTTTTAATTAACGGTATTTAAACATTCTTAACGCTGAACACTTTGATTTAAAAATGAGGTCAATAAGTTTTATAGAGTACAGAATACTTTAAAAATTAATTAGTTTACCGAGTCTTTCATATTTCCTGTTCAATTAAAACTTGCATAAAGTTCCTCTGAAAAGCTGACATTTTAAACTAAAAGAACTTCGTGTTTGGTGTTTAGAGATGGTTTGTTTTTTTTATGTTCGTTTATTTTCGGGTATCTTCACACGGTCCGAAAAACCGCGGTTTCACGGTCCATAAGCCCCACGTCAATCTACATTTTTGAGTACCTACGCGAGTCGGTCACAGCGATATTCGATACGCTATATTGTGTAACAGAGCATAGATATCCTCGAATAACGGCCAGCACCGCCACTGAGGTAGGCCGTTTCGTGGGAGACCGTTCAGAATCGCCTATACGCATGTAGTTTTGACGTTTAATATTGTATCATGGGAACCAAGTTCCGATTTCACACGTGAACCGACTCTGGTTAAAAGTTTTACTGCATATAGTCACGTAACCTTGTTAGTGCGACAACAGTAAAGTTAGAATTATCTAAATATAAACATAATCAAGTTTGTTTATTAATGTGGTTAGTGGAGGTCGCGAGGTGACTCTCATATACCTAATACTGCTTTAAAATTCTGATATCTTAATCTGATCATTACTGTCCTTTACCTTCACTTTATTAATACCAAAGCGATATCTATCTTATGCATTCAAATTCGAATAATATTATGATTATGCCCATTATAATAAGATGTTTTGTATGGACTACGTTATATATCGTTCCCAGAATTCTTTTTTGTTATCGTCGGATACGCTGTAGATTTAATTTATTTCGTTGTGACTTTCAAATTCTAAAGGTAGTTGAACAATTTAATCTGCCTTCTGATTCCTATGAAATCATAAGATGATTCAACGCTGTTAACTACGGAATTTTAGTGCATCTTTATGATTCTTATATGGGCTGTAATCTTAATTGCTACCATCATCTTAAGTTAATGTTTCTGACTCTTAAACTCGTGATTACCACCGAATATTAAGTTTTTTATAACAACTTGCGAAGAATGAGACTTTGCGCGTGAGCAATGAATGAGCTTGCATATAATTTTATGTCGCAGTTGGCATTATGTTTTAAAAGGTTGCGATTGACAAAACACTCTTGCGGTTGCTAATACCGACAATCTAAACCAATATTCAGAGAGGTATGATTTGATTTTCTGTTTGTTTGTTACGATTTAACTCAAGAACTAATCAATCGATTTTAAATATTCTTGCATCTTCTTAATTTTTATTGATTTTCGCGGACGAAGTCGCAGGCAAAGTGCTAGTGTTTTATATGTTCAAGATGTGGTTAGATTTCTTACTTAAGTTTACCAATTTGAGGCCAATCCTGACATGAGAGCTCTAGTTTTTCAGCACAACTGACACCGGATCGATAGCATGATTTAACTACAAAATATTTTAATATTCCACAGAATTTTTCTTCAACGTTATTTTTGTTCGCACGTTACTGTTGGTAACATTTCGCCCGTCTATCACTAGTAATGGAAAGGAAACAGCTGTCACGAGACAGGTTGTAAAACGGCCTATAGCTGACTTACTGTAGGGTTGCCGACTTCCAGACGAACGTGAGTTATCGCCCTTCATAGTAAAATATTATGTCCGCTGTGGTCTAGTTTTTGAACTATGTTAGTGTTTGTTTTATGTTTCCGTGTTTTGTGAGATGTGGCAGCTTTCTTAGTTGTTCTCTTTGCATACTTGAAGGAATCAAGTCTTATAATTTACGAGTGATTCATTGGTCTTTTAATTTGTGTTTATTTCCCAGTTTTGCCATACAAAATAGGTCAAAAACAAACAATTGACTCTAATTTACCGCCTCACTTTAATGTAAGTATACTGAAATTGTGTTATTCCTTAAATAATGATATACATCTTAAGTATTCATACAGTATGTATAGCCAGGTAAGAATTCAGTTGGTCGTTCCAAAAATGGCCTGTTAACTAAGCAGCTGACTGACCAGAGTAAGAGTAAGTAAGATCACTTTGTAAACACTTACGTCACGCAATTCATTACAAAACTAATTATAAATAAAGTTCTTATATTACATGAAGGCTCCCGAAAAAATGATGATGAAAATCCGGGAGCTTTCCATCATCATTTTATATATCTAAAACGCAGGAATCTCAAGAATGTCACATAATATAAATGTGATACCCCTGCCTACCTAGTAACGGTGTACGTACTTGCGCAGGCGATGTTTTTATAATCGCCACTTGAGGGCGCATGCGCGGCTCAGGAATGTAGACGTGTTGTTAGAAGTTTTCATAGAAATTAGAAACGAGTTCAGTTTTTTCCGTGAAATTGCTAAGTTTACATTCTTATGCAAATTATTATGGGCCAGTTTCGAGAAAGATTAGATATTTATTGTGATCAAAGATAACGACGGCACGGTTGGCGCAGTGGCTGTGCGACTGGCTGCTGTTCTGCGTGTCGTGGGTTGTTTCTCGCACGAAACAATAGGCTAGTTTCCACCATCAATAAATTGCAAAACTAATTAGTCCGTCAGTTAGAGTATTGGAAAATAATGGAGACGTATTTTTTGTTTTTGTAAATCACTGAGTACTGACAAAGATAAAATGCATCAAAACTCGGGAGTTGGGGCTCGTGCTGACGTCACAACGCACTAAAACTATAGCACAGCGTGACGTATTGCGAATTTTAAAAGCGTCGTATCTTCGTCAATTTTGGTTTATGTAACAAAAGAAAAAATACGGGTCAAATATTTTGTTATAATCTAACTGACGGACTAATTAGATTTTTTTAGGACACAAGCCTATTATTTGCATCGTCTACAGTTACTTGTTCCGGGTCTGGCTGTTTGTTTTTGTGAGTTTTAATGTTTGTAACCGCACCCACAATACACGATAAATTTCTAGGTGGAGCAAGGATTAAAACAAACAAAAGATAATATGGAATTAGAGGTTTTCTTTTTGAGTATTAAAAAAAACATAGTTTCCAAGAACTCTGTAGATGTCGTTGAACTGCCTACGTTACTAGGTGCTAAAGCCAAAACGTTTGGAAAAAAAACAATGCGTCATGTCACATACGCTCGTTGACAAACACTTTCGTTTGCTTATGCTTCCGAATATAACCATTAATTACATCCTAGTGAAATGATGTGACGTTTCGTTCCTTGCAGTGACGTACCAAGTTCAGCGCCATCTATCGCCAAGGGAAGAGTTTAAAAAGAAAACCCCTCAATAAGATTTTACAGCATTCGGGATTGTAATTTTCACATTAGATTTACGGCTACTAATAAAATGCTCAATTTATAGACCTTAAAAATCAGTACGGCACTAACATTGGCAACGAACGCGGGGTAGCAAAAACTCAACGTTCACTCAACTCCTGCGAAAATCTTATCCGATTAGCATGAAAAAGTCGTCAATGAAATCACAAGCTTTCTTTCCTTTAAAATTTATTACTTAAAAGCCTTTGAAGTTGACTTTACGGCTGAATTATTTAATAAAATTATAATGTGTTTAAGTCTTAAATTCTCCGACAGTTAGTCAGTTCATAACAATGAGACATTGTTCTTTACGCAGAAAGACCACGTTGAAGGGCATTTTATGAATACCTTATAACATTTTTAAGTACACACGGCGACACAGGGAGCTATACATATCCAGTATAACCAGATCTCGCTTTGTATGAGGTTCCCGCACAATGGGAGACCAGGTTAATTTGGTTTGGATAGTTTGTTTGGTCGTCGTCTGTACAAATGTGTCATGTGTGTGTATGCCAGTTCTAGTGTGTACTTACGGGGTTTTAAATGTTTACTACCATCACGCTTCATTTTAGTACCATTTGGAGATTGGTACATGTTGACGTTCTGAGTACATGAAACCATTTAACTGTAGTAGTTGTTTAAGAGACAGTAACACAATGAACATTATGTACATAAAAAGTTTACCTACTTAATTTAAAAAAAAAATATATTGTCTACAGACTTGTTAAATAAAAAGTTGTAGGTTTTAATTAGAAATCTCACGGTGAAAAGCAAAGTTTTGAAATACATGCTTGTAATCCGCAAAGGCTTAACTAGATGACGTGTACTACTGCTACTAAATAAACGTACTATTACACTTGATTTTTCAATATTTAAGATTGGCATGTAATTAACGATCCACCAGATTTAACAAAATGGAACGGCAAAAAAATCACTTTTGATTGCTAAAATTAGTAAATGATCACCAAAAATTGATCCCCATTTTATCATGAAATTAGAATCAAAAATTTATTTTTTTAGTTAATGACCACCAGGAATTGAACTGATATGCTCTTGCATCCGAGTCGAGGGAGAACTGGTCGACGGAGCCCCGCTTCGCGGGGCTCCTACTTCTGTATGGTTTAAAAAAAAAGTCGGGGTGCCCCAAGTCGGCCTAGGCAAAACTAGTTTGTCATCAAACACCTCATTATAATTTGGTGCTCAATTTACTAAATTTGGTGATCAATTGATATTTTAGGTGATAGATGTTAGTGGTCACAAAGTAATTTTTGGTGGTCATTATATTTTCCCCCATTAAGATTCACCTCTTTTTAGGCAGACGATAACACCAGTCACCCAATGACATAGTAAAACGCAAATCTCAGTCCCACCACTATCACCGAGTTACATTCTTCTAAGGTCCATGTTTACCAAAAAGATGACAGTCTGATTATCTAAAACAGCTGTTTAAAACAAATTTTTGTAGGGGAACATGTCCCTAAAACAGCCGTCTTTAGATAACCAGACCGTTATCTTTTCTGTGAACATGGACCTAAGTCCAACGACACACAAACAAAGTAGGTTGATAGAAAACTGTTTCGGTCTTGTTGCACTCGCAATCAAAGCGTCCAAACGGAAAATTGAATTAATCGAATCATCTGTCCTTTGAGTGTCGTCGACCGTTTGCAGGCGCATTCATTAATAAATACCTAGCCTGGTCAGGGTGCGCCCCACTGGGTAGGTCGATTTCACACTTCTTTGAAGCAATTATAGTGATGCACTATAAAACTATACTGTTATATGCACTTTGATGAGGTCATCAGAGAAGGTCGACGTTGTTTAAATGCCATGTTTGTCAGGAATTACCGCAAATCTTCCTAAAAACTAACCTTTTTGCTCTTTTCATGCAGTAGTTAGTTTTCGAAAACGAGACTACCCTATATCCTACTCACATACCCTATGATCATTCAAGTGTGCCCTTTGTCTCTAGATCAAGTAAGCGACTACGTTGAAGCGTCCATTGTGAGAAAGGGTTTTATAACAAGAGTCAATTTTGAGTGACGTGTAGTAGTAGAGGGTTAAGCGAAATTTATGTGCGCTAGTCATTTAATCCAAGAATGCTGTCCTCGAGACATGCTCACTAAATCACCTCGTCCTCTTTATGCTGTCTCAACTCAAGTGTCGTATTCTCTCGCAAACTTTATGCACTGTAATAAACTGCAACGGTACTCACTACGATACGTCGACTATGAAATTGAGCCAATATTTGTGTTACAACGATTTTCCAGGCGACGACATTACAGCAGCACTATTCAAAATTTATCGTTTCAAAGCAAAGGCGGAAACTCCAGTCAAAGCCGTAAAAATCTTACCGGTGCGTCGGCTGCGCTTTTGCTCAAACCAACGGTTAGTTGGAAGTGAAATCCTCCCATTCATTCGTTCATTCATTCATAAAACGCATTACCGTCACCGCGCGCCCTAACCCCGCCGTCTCGGTTGCAACGCGGAATACGTTCAAGGGGATCCTCCGTACACTGCAATACGGGATGGAAACGTGAACGCGGGATTTTGTTGCAAGTTACACTTGCGGAGTCCCGGGTAAGCTTAGCTCCTGGGTGTGCATCGGGCTTTGTGCCCGCTCGGGCGAGGCCGCCGCGTTTTGTATTCGCCTTTAATAAAACCGGAGGAAAGGAATGAATATGTCAGTTTGCGAAGATTGGGGTATGATATTCGGTGTACGGTATGAGTTTTTTTGAGAACTTTTTTCGCAGCTTTTTAATCATTCTCTCTGCGGCCTAGTTTTTAAAGTAAGCAAAGCAGTCAAAAGATTTATTAAACATGTCTGTGTTATTGTTTATCAAAGAACTCACATTAATAGTCATGTTTATTAAAAATTACAAATGAATGAATTCTAAATCTGAATCTAATGTATTTTATGTCGTACTACAACATAAAATAGATTTTCATTCGTACGAAGTACTATAAGCTAAATTAATGTTCTAGTTATGGACTCGGAATATTATTTGCTATTTAAGTAATTCAAAACCTTTGTCTTTTTGAAGCTAGTTGCAATGTTAACGTGTTGTTGTTGTTAGCTAGTTGTTGTTGTGTTGTGTTGTTGTGTTTGTTATGTATAATAACTATGTATTTACAAACATAATATGTAGTATATCAAGTGTCTGGTGACCACGACACAAGGCTTGCTTAGTGTGGCACTAGACGGCGCTGTGTGTAATGTCCAGTGATATTTATTTATTTATTACTTGCCATTGCACATGACATCAACAAGACTCACTAAGTACGTACCGAATGCTACATCTGAAAGTCTGTGCCTAAAGCATAGTACTTATCCCACAATGTGCTGGAAAAGTAAGTTATTAATTAAAAAACCGGCCAAGAGCGTGTCGGGCCACGCTCACTGTAGGGTTCCGTAGCTTCCCAGACCATTAAAAATACCAACATTTTTCGTCAGCAAAAATAACTTTGTTTTTCATAGTATTTGTATGAAAAACAAAGTTATCATTTGCGTTTTTTTGAAAAAGTGCTATATAACTCAAAAACTATTCAACTCATCAAGTTGAAAATAATTTTCCTAGAAAGTTCATATAAAGGTCTACTTCTGTGATTTTTTTCATATTTTTTAAACTTATGGTTCAAAAGTTAGAGGGGGGGGGGGACACATTGTTTTTGACTTTCGGAGCGATTATTTCCTAAAATATTAATATTATCAAAAAATGATTTTAGAAAACCCCTATTCATTTTTAAATACCTATCCAACAATATATCACACGTCAGGGTCAAAATTAAAAAAAAAATCGCTCCCCACTTTACGTCTGGGGGAGGTACCCTAATAAAAATGTTTTTTTAAATTTTTATTTTTGCACTTTGTCGGCATGATTGATATACATATTGGTACCAAATTTCAGCTTTCTGGTGCTAACGGTCACTGAGATTATCCGCGGACAGACAGACAGACAGACATGGCGAAACTATAAGGGTTCCGTTTTTTGCCATTTGGCTACGGAACCCTAAAAATTGACCCCACGATCAGAGAGATTATAAATTTAAAACAATTCCCGTCCGCCGATGTGTACCGTGGTCTATCCACGCACGTCGCTTCATTGTATCAGAAATCTTATTTTTATTTACAATCACAATATGATCATTCGACTTCCTCTCGTATAAACGAAGAACAACGGTTTTATCAACGATAACTGTTCTACTCCCATTCGCCTTATTGGCAATCGGGCCGTACGAGCGCGGATTTTTATCTGTCAGGGTTGCTTCCCACCGCCCCGATGAAGACAATATATGAGCCTGTCTAATTTATTTCATGGGCATTCCTTATTTACGGAGAACACAGATTTTTACATTCTAAGGGAGAGTAGATTTATTCGCCGGCTCATTTCCCTAAAACCCACTTCACTTAATAACCCTAAAAGAGGAGCCAGATATCTCACACGGAATCCGTGGGATTTTCGCTTGTGCTCGGCCGCGCGATCGCGTTCCAATGAGCCACAGTGTCGATACCGTCGATCCGCCGTCTCAACGAGCTATTTAATTATTCAGCCTCACCGACTCCGTTAAAGATGGCTGCGATAGGATTGACTAATTTCGCAGTATGCTTTAGATGAGCGCCGCGTCGCGACTTCATTTAGGCCGAGACCGTTTTGCGGGCTTAGCAAGAGATCGGTCGATATCTGTCTCAAGTCTCACGTAAGCACGTCGTTTGCAACTCCCTCTCAGAACCCAGAACCTCCTCGTCTATGTAAATTTAACTTTTAATGCAAACGGTAACTTTAATTTTATTATAGAGAACATTTCTCAAAGGAAAAGTTTTAATAACAGCCAAACAATTCATGACTGTTGTTTTTTATTCCTGTCTACGAAAGTCGAAGTTGGAGTTTCTAAACGTGTACCGCGATCCGTAGACTTGCGGTGAACAGGCGAACACCGCAGAAATCCCGTACCTACAGATGCAAACTTCTATACTTGAAAGCTCTCGGGAATAAAGGCAAGCTTTATTGCTACACACTGAATGAAAGCTCTGAAAACATGTTGAGTTCACTCGAATTAAATGCTTTATTGAACAAACGGTTCAATTTAGTTAGTCCAGTTTACGACACGAGTCACGATGTATTCACTTTTCCCTGCACGAATTGGTACAGACGCTTTTTTTTAAATGAAGTTAAATGTAAACAAGTACGCTTTTAATTTGCGCCGCCGTTGCTTGGCCTAAATTCATTGACTATTCATCCGTGGGCCGCATCCAATCGCGCCGGGGCACGCCTAATCCTCGCTCAGCGATGAAAGTCAAAGCGAAAGCAAGTTGGTGCTCGCTAAAAGCCCTTTGGCGAGGCGTCGCGTCGAGTCGGTACCGAGGCGGTGGCGAGGCGGCGGCGACGCTCGTGCGGCGGCCGTCCCTGTTCGCCATTACCGCCCCAAGTGGCAAGTTTTGTGCTCGGCTCATGGGCGATTCATCGGCACCTCTCGTTAGGGCGCACGCCTGAATACCGCCTTAGCACTCCTCATTATTGCGTTTATAAAGGCGCCCCATACAGGAGCCTGATTCACTAAGACTCGCTCTGTTGGTGAAAGAGAAAATGGAATTGTGTAGACGTTTTGTTCGCTAAAGTTCCTTTTTTATTCTTTACTGTAAGCCGTCGTCGCGAGAGCGTATCTGAAGGAAAGATATTTTGTGGTAACATTCTGCATTGTGAACGTAACGACGTGACGTTTCTCCTGTTCTTTCGTTAACGTTAGACATTAAAGTAATAAGAGGACATAAAATAGAGTCGTCGTTTTCTACATAGGTGACTTTATTTTGTGCTTTAATGAACTAGCTTACTTTTTATTCGCACTGGACCGAGTTGCGGTGGCTCCAGTTTTTATAGGACAGGAAATCTTAGTTAGGAGTCTGTTAGAAACTTGAGCTACATAAAAATGTGGTAGCGCATGCAGCGATGTGGAAATGTTTGTTTAAAAAATGTATTTCCTGTGTTGGGAATAGTTCGGAAGAGTGTTACCGGTAATATATTAATAAATCTGGTTGAAATAGAAGTGGCGTGGTTCTCTAACGGGGCTTTGATTGCAAAATCAATATCGGCGGGGCGTGCAACTATCGGCAGGTGTGTTGGCCGGTGATATTAAAATTTGTTAGCAGCCCGCTCGCCGATTAGGGCGCGAGCACGTTGCTAACCGGCACTGGCCTGCGTTTAGCTGCTTTTAATCGATGGCCCTTTGATTAAATTGATTTGCAGCTTCGATTAGCGAGCGCCCCGCTTTGATTGGTGAGGGTCAATTGGGTGTATTAATCATAATTATGATACGTTGACGTCATTGAGGTGTTTAATTACTTAATGCTTCCATTAAAGCTGCCGCTGTATTTCGTTTTACCTTTTAGTATAAATATGGGTATCGTTAGCACCTTACCACAAAGTTGTTAACATTTTGCGATACATATGTGCAAGCTAAAATGGTGTATGAATTGTGTGTGTACCATCAAGTTGACAAAGAGCGATGGTAATGGTCTATAATATTGCATCAGCTGGATAAGTTCAGGGATAAAGCTTTGTTGTCTAAAGACGTTTCTTTTTTCGTTTTTTTAATTACGAGTCCCGATGGACTTATAAACGACTATAGTTTTACTAAATAATGTTGAGCGCCATTACGATTTTCCTGGAGATCCTCATTTACATTTAAAGTGATAGTGACCATTTCCGAAAAACGCGAACTTTTAACTGTTACTCTTTTAGAGAAGTAACATTTCTTGTTTAACTACCTGCAGTTTACAGAATTTGCTGCTGGTTACAGGTAGTAGATTGTTAAGGCGAGGGCTCTAGACAGGAGTGCGCCAAAGCGTGCTAACTTAGGCACTCCCCAGTCAAGGACATTTGAATTTCCGAGATCAAATTAAAAGTTTCTTTCAGCAGTTCAACACTTTACCGTGCACCAGCGAGATTTTCATTTAAATACCCATTAATGAGAATAATATATTTGTAATTTTTTTTGTGTACCTGCAAGTTAGTTTAATTAGTCTTTCTGATGAGACTGCATTTGAGTAATTATGTTCGAATTTGTTTTTAAATTGCGAACTTAGTTTTATGTTCTTCGATAGTGAACTGCCAATTAAATTGCTGGAGTGTGTTTGAGAACTGAACTTTAAAAGTACTTAAATATTTAAGCACCTTCGTTGTAGAGTTCATAATGTATGTAGGCGCAGGCATTCATTCTAATAGAACTCATTGTGAGGAGTGAACGTGCGCTCGCCGTGCCGCGCTCCGCGTAGACTCACCCGCTGCGAGTAACTACCGGCTGCATTCTCCTCAGCCGGCCAAGTTTTCTCATTATGGCCGTTAGTGCCGCCCGCCACTCACACTATTACTTACGAGCGTCAAACACGACACGTACGCAGAACCCCCGAATGCAACAAAACACATTTATCGCAGAAACATCCCTCTGGAAAACTACCCATACGCTCAAAGTAAAACGTCTTCTATTTCAATATGTTGAGCACCAAAGTTTTCGGCTTAACTCCGGGAGACTATTTTAAAAACGGCAGAGCACGACTTAAGCAACTCATAAAAGTGGAGAGGGCTAAGACATTTTCCCGGGGAGGGCGAGAGGAGCGGTTAGCCGACTTTTACACTGGTTTTATTGTCTCAGCCCTTCGTAAAGCGTCCTTTGTGTTAGTAACGTCTCAAGTTGTATTAACACCGTGATAACTTTAGTGGGGCCCGTTTGCTTCGGCGGGTCCGATTGGCTCGTCGGCACAATTAGGCCGAGAGCACGAGAGGCCGAGGTAAGCCGATAGTTTTGGTAATAATTTAAATGGTGCCGATGACGTTCATTTCTACTTAATACTCCGGAGATTTAGACCCTTGATATTGAATTTCGTAAGCGAAACTGTATAATAAATTACGGGCATCCCTTAGCGTCGCACCCTAAACGGTGTTTAGATGTTATGGTGTAATTAGGAAGGTCGCCAGTTCTGCCGGGTCGAGTACCCGAAACCGCTTGACAAAAGCGGTTGCTGGGTTAATATTCTCTAAATGTGAAACTAATACTTAACACGCGTTACGGAATTGGGACAGGAAACGACAGGGTACAATGAATATTAACTTAAAATAATGAGTTCATTAAAACGTGGCGACACACGAATGGTAAAACGAGCGATAATAAGCGCTGATACGTGACGCAAATGAACAAGCAACGACTTTATTGTTGAGGAAAATATCAATCCGACAAACTTTTACAAGTTTGTTATTCGGTTTTAAAAAGAAAATAACAGAATAAACTTTAATCAAAGACTTTATTTGCAGTCAGTCAGAAGCGAAAGAAAGTCTCTTACAATTATTAAAATCCGCATCTAAATGTTATACGCTCAAACTTTTCAATAAGGAAATATTTAATTTCCATTTCAAGAGCTTCGATGGAGCGAAAACAAAACAAAAACTTGAAAACATACTCGATTTATAAAAGGAAAATGGGAATGGAGTCGTTGTTCATATTGTTATTTGGAGGGGGCGTCGATATGTATCTGCGACGAGAATTTTCCAACGAATTTAGCGGTTTCAATCGATGACGTCGGTAATGGAAAAGTTCAATAGGCAACAACAAAGGCTGTATAAGTTAACGAAGCTCACGAAAGCAAAATTCACGATGGGAGCGCACTCTGGCGGACAGGAAATTAAAAGACAAAAGAGTGGCGGCCAGGGCAGTTTAGGTTCGGAAATGGAGGGCGTGCCCTACCCTCTGCGTTTTTTCATCGGCGTCAAACCGCAACCACCTCTGATGAATATTAAAAAAGCGGTGCTGACGTATATTGTGTTGTGATTATTCAGTTATACCGTTTTACTCACGACAGCGAAAAGAATAACGACTACGGGGCTGTGTAGACAAGCTTTCATGAATTCTTGTGATATAAACTGAAAGGAATGTAGGTACCTTCGTAAATGTAAGCTATAATCAGAACGAATACAAAAGTTAACACGAAAACCCCCAAGAAAATCTTCTACTTTTCAAGATCCTCTACTAAAAGTAATCATCCTTCCTACAAGTATCAAAATGATTAAACATGCAATCTTTCACGTTGACGCGATGCCGAATACATTTGGAACGTAACAGAATTAATCCTTCCTAATACGGGATCCTCAATGTATCAAGACTACATATGGTTTCTGTAATTCAGGCGGGCCGGTGTAATCCATTCGCGTCGAGCGATATCGAGTTTCTAGGGCAGGCTAGGTGCCGTTTTCTCGCATCTTTATATGGACTCGCTAGTGCTACCGATCGCGTGGAACAATGCGGCTTGAGACGCGGGATTCCATGGAGATGCTGCCTGTTTATCCTCCCTTTGTGTGGATCTGAATATGTTTGGTTTGCAAAGTGTCGTCCATAATGATAGGATCCAATGCATTCAAACTGCAAATGGATTGCTTGTTGTGGCTGCCCGTTGTCTGCGCACCAAGCGTGAGGTTCGCTTGGTAAAGAGTTAAAATATTCAGAATTCGAGATTACGAAAAGTTGGTATGATTTTCATGTTAATTACTCAAAATGGATGTTAATCGCGATACAGCCGATGATGACAAAGCGAAAGTTCAACACTCACAACTTTGTTTCCTAATTCAATTTGCATTTGGAATCGAAAACTTTCCGTGACACTGTTTTGCATTATTAATACTTCAGCATGGCGTGATCTCTCGGGAGGCGCACTAGAAACCATAAATTGAATTCCAACCTTCGCAATTAGTTATTCCCGCGCGTGAAAACTTTCTAGATCGTTCGCCTTCGTTAACAGATGTTACGGTGCTATTCATTATACATTCCGTCGAATTGTAAAGCCGAACATTTAATTTAAAGTACCTACCGAAGGCTCCTTTGTTAAATCGCCGAGCATTTTGGGCGGTATTGTTGAGGAAGCGCCGGAGCGGCGGAGGATTAGCGGCAGAGTGCTGCCCGCTAGTTTCCCGTTTACGGAGAACATTCGTCTTGCGGGGAAATGCGGGACGATAAATAAAGGTGCGCAATATGGGTTGCTCGCTCGCCGGGTGTGCGCTAGTGGGCGCGCGCCGCGGAACGCATTAACCCTCCGGCACGCGCGGCGCCCGCGGACAAATGACAAGTCGTTCTCATAATGCTATATTGAATAACAAATCAACGACGTAAACAGCGTTTGTGCAATATACTCCGATGAGACAGCCTTCTGTCTGCGTCGACGATGCCGTAGCAGGATAATAAAAAAGTTTTTGTGGCGAGCCTACCATTCCGCCGGCGCGGCACGTCTCTTATCGGCCTAATTTGGATCAAACAATTCCACTCCCCCATACAAATTGCGGAGAGGCACATTTGTTATCTGCAGTTTTCGGCAGAAATTATATTAAGATTTTGTGTTACGATAATGTTGTATATTTTTACTCTTCTCGTGGAGGGCACTGCATCCTGAGGGAGCCGGATTTTATGATAACAATAAATTACCCGCAAAATAAACTAGATACCATCTGTGGCAATGAGATTTTCTTTTTTTTGTGTATATAAATAATTAAATTTCTTTTTAGAGATTAGACTGAAAAATCCCAAGAGTAGTTTAAGTAACTACGATAAACTTATCATTCCTTTGTTGTTTTTTTAAATATTACTCTATTTCAAATTCAGTAGATTAAGTTCTTAATCTTAATTATGCTGAAAAATAAACAAAGCTAACTTCAAGTCGACCTACAGACACATTCATTATTTACGACGTAGTTTCTTAACACTTTATTTGATTGTTGCAGGTCCCCTGTGGCGTATACATGAGATGTTATGGGCTCCTGCGTAGCGAAGTGGCGCTGGTGGGTGGTGGTGGTGGCGTGGGCGTGGGGCGCGGCCGCGCGCACGCTCTGCCCCGCGCGCTGCGCCTGCGACGACGCACTGCGTGCCGCCTCCTGCGCCAACGCCAGCCTCGAGATCGTCCCCATACAACTCAACCCCGAAGCTACCCACATCAACCTCACACACAATGCCATCGACAACCTACTCTACACCTTTGGCTTCTACACGCAGCTCACTGTCCTCGACATCTCCTACAACAGAATCCTAGACTTAGGTAGTAGAAACTTTGAGAACAACAACGAGATGACGCATCTCAATTTGAGCCATAATTTTCTAAAACGCTTAGATAAGGACACATTTATTGGACTGAAAAGTCTTGTAGACTTAAATCTAGCCAACAATGAAATAACGAACATACACGTGCAGACGTTTAAAGACTTGTCTGCGCTGGAGACGCTAGACTTGTCCAACAATAAGTTAGTGAAGTTTGAGCCGGATACTTTTAAGCCTTTGACGTCACTGAAGATAATATCGCTCAAAAACAATTCCATATTAGACATACCGTCAGCTAATCTCGCCTTCATTATGCATCTAGAAGTTTTAGACCTGTCAGAAAACTTAATAGAGCAAGTACCAAAGCACGGTATTCCATATTTACAGGAATTGAAGCATTTAGACTTGAACAATAACTTAATTGAAAGTGTGGATCAATTAGGATTCCACAATCTACCGACGCTGCGCCACCTGGATCTAAGCGATAACAACATGACATCAATCCCAACGTCGGCTCTCTCGAAGCTATCCAATTTGTCGCATCTGTACCTAAGTGGAAACTTCTTTCAAAACGTCACGGCGCTTTCGTTCCAAAGTCTCTTCCATTTGAAACATTTACACTTGAGCAGACTGTACGAATTGGAGAGAATTGACTCAAGAGCTTTTGTGGACAATATTAACTTACAAAAAATATGGATGAATGAGAATGTGAAAGTTGGCGATGTTCCTCCCAGACTGTTCCATGGCAATCCGAAGATGACGCACATTTATATGAGGAACAATGCACTAGTGGCTCTGGAAGCGTCACACTTTCCAATAGACAGACTGCAAGAACTTGAAATTGCTGGGAACCCGTTCGCCTGCAATTGTTCTTTATTGTGGTTGTGGAAACTTGGAAGAGACAGTGAAATCAGCAGCAGGAAGTCTGGGAACGCGAGTTCCATTCTTAAAATAGACTATGAGGACGTGAAGTGTGCTGCTCCGGTGCACCTCAAGGGTGTGCTCTTTGTACAGATTCCGGAGTCGGAATTTGGGTGCTCGAGTGGATGGGTGATAGTAGCGGTTGTGGTGCTGACTGTGAGTATCGTTATAAGCGTGGTGGGTGGTGTTTTATACTTCATGGGACCCTTGAAAAAGTGCAAGGGTGATAAGTCTAAACAAGTTATGACGAGTGTCATGATGAACGGTGACGTTTCCAAGTTAGGGAACGGATTAGGTTATTCAACTCGTAGTAGGGAGCAGGATGCCAAGAGAGACGTAGACCGGTATCTAATGATCGGTTCGTCAGTGAGTAATAACTTTCATTCATTGAATCCTCCTTGGCATAGTGTGGACAAGAATCCTTACTACCAGGAGGACAGTGAAGAACACATCTACCAACAGTTTGCCTATGAGACGATCCCACATCACAGGACGCCAGAGAAACCACACATAGTGTACGTCTAACATAAGTTGTGCGCAAAGGACAATATCGCGGGTATATTTTCTTTGCTAAGTTATACGAACGAAGTCGTGTACTGTCGTCAAAACGACGAGGAACATTGAATTTGCAATAATGTATATAGTGATATGAATAAAATGTAATATGTGATAGCTTTGTATATAGACGTGTAAATATATGCATAACTCAGTACAGATAAAGACATTACTTTATAGACATTTTCGATTTTGTACTTACTTATTTAGTCATGTTTATACTTAATATTGATTGTCACATTCAGCTGTATGTAGTGATGACGTTCAGTTGTTTTATTTACTAGTTCCTCGATTATATGGGTACTCGATTATTGTTAAGTGCTTTGTAAAGTTCTCTAAGATGTTCAATATTAAATGAATATTATATTCATGTGTAATAATATAGTATACAATTATATATTTTTCAGAATTGAAAACACCAATACTTAATGAAAACTTTGTACAAATATGAGCAATATAGAATAATTTGAAATGTTATCATGTCGTTAATTTAATTCGGTACATTGTTATAGCATACTTATTAGTTGTATTTAGAGAAGAAACTTTTTGACAGTAAATGCTAAGAAACATTAATTACCTATCTACATAAATAAATAGAATATACAATAAACCAGTTGCTCTGATGTTAAGGGGTACAAAATACAATTTTATTGGCTTCACAAAATGATTTCAATGGAAATTATTTTAATAATTATTCTGTTACTAGATATTCTGAAATTAATATTTTTGTACTTAGTGAATACGTGAATGTTGGGTCTAAAAGTTTTCGGTTTAAAGAACTTAATGCCTTGGGTTTGGTCGCAGCTTTTTCGCATACAAATTAGAAATGGCTGCGACAACATTTGAAAGAACTGTTCAAATTAAAAGACAATTGAAGTGATCTATTATTTCAAATGAAACTCGTTTTAATTTTAACCAGTGTGACTGTTTGTATTTAATTTTTTTCTAAATTTAAATAGGATAAAATGTGATTGTTATTTTTCAATTTGTGAATAATGAAATGAAATTTTCCAGAATTGTTTTAAGATTGTATGTTTCAAACGATATTAGATCTTGTGTGAATATCGCTTTGGCAGAAAACGCACTGGCTAGGCTGCTGGCTGCTATGTGTCCACTAAGTGAAATTGTTTGCTGAAATGTCGAGTGTCATTATACAGTCACGAGGACTAATATGTACCCACCTATACCTAGGCTTAACAACTGTCAAAAGTATTTTTGCAAAAGTAAATCACGAACACAGTATTTTGAAACCGTATTCTAAAACGGGACTTTTTTCATTATAGTTACCTTGAAATAAGACCTATTTTATAATATAATGGGTACTTATTACCGAGGCAGTATTGTACTATGTTTGAATTCTGCTAAATGTGAACAAATGTACCTATTTGTGTTCGTAACTCTATGTTTGAATTCTGCTAAATGTGAACATATGTACCTATTTGTGTTCGTGACTGTACTGGCTGTCTAGTGCGTTATGTGCCTTAAACCTTAACGGTACTTAAGTTTCACTTTGTGTCATTATGTTTTAAAAAAAGTGACACGTTCAAAGTAAAATTAAATTTACTTTGAACGTGTCACTAAGGTTCGAAATTTAAAGTTCAGATTACTTCACAAAGGAGAGATGTGACTGTTAGTATTGTTCTTGATTCCATACCAAAACTTTTAGAGCCCGCAGCTTAAATTGTTCTAGCTGAAGTAATCACTGCAATTATAATAATTTTTATACATAACATATAAAGAATATCTTATACGAATTACATAAAGATATATCTGCTTCATAACCATCCTATTCAGTCGATACCTACAGACGTACGATAGTGTAAGGCTATTTATACATACTACTTAAAGAAAAACCTTTTGTTATGGAACTTATTTAAATATATAATGCATTAAAACAAACGACAAATAAACAATTAAAATTATTAATTGCATTTTAATTGAAGTAAGCACCCTGAACGCTCATTCCAATTAATTATTTTGAGGCAACTCATAATTGGAGTGAGAAATAAAATTTTAATACGCACCTACATGTCTGCCATGGCCACTTGAATATTGCATCCAATTAATATGGTGTGGTCATTATGGTTTTTATGGTTTGCATCATCAGTATAAAAAATCTATGGCAAAGTTATGTTAAAATGATATGCCAGTAATCCCTGCTTGGTTCGGCAGATAAGTGCTTGTAGTGCACCCGCCATCGACCAAGTACAAATCCAGACTCCTGTGGCCCTACTCCCTAACGCTTCATCCGTTTATTCGGATCTATCCGTCTCTATCGCGCACGTGTGCAGACGAGTGCGAGTGAGAGAGGCGGATGGATCCGAATATACGGACGAAGCGTTAGAGAGTAGGGCCTCTGGTTCGGGAGGTACCGTTCCAAATGAAAAAGTAATAGTAAGCCGGCTGATATTGTCATCGAAGGTTGATCTTATATTACCAATAAGTAAACCAGGCGCAAGTAACTGGCGCTGAGTTTTTATCAGTCATTCGAGATCTATTGAACAAGATAGCAACCGATCGGCGTAAAGCACTACCTAAAATGCAACGGTACCTCCCGGACTATCCATTGCTGCTAATGAGAAATTCCTTATGGGATAACACAACAACACTGCCCGATTAAATAGCTCATGCTAACCTGTTCCTGATGCCGAAAATCCACTACACATCTCAACGGAGAAGGCTGGATATCCTCGTACGATGTGCTGAAATCAAAAATAGTATGTCACTAAGAGACTAGTAAGTAAAAGTACTTGATTGATTAATATAATATGGCATCTTTAGATGCCATATTATATTTGAAACGAAAACGAAACGACGACGGACGGTCGTTATTGAAACGTGATTGAACTGATCACACACACTTTTAAACGAACTTCTAGAAAGATACAAAACGAATCGGAGCTTCGTAAAAAATAAAATTTCATTGAGAAAGTCATCAATTTTATTAAAAAAAAGGTTAATTTTCATATGAGTCGAGGAACAAATTTTTCATGGGGAAAAAAAAAAAAATAATAAAATCGTTCCTAGACCTTTGTGAACTTGGAAGGTTGTATTGATGATTTTGATAATTATAATTCTGTAACATAATATATCTTACAGTCGCGAACGACATTTTCATCATCACACAACCTAGCACTGACCTGCAAATTGCTAAAAACGTAAGAAAATTTGAATTTCGCGGGCTACCCTGGAGCATCAGCCATAGGTCCTATGTAATTGGGGGTGACCCAGGCTCCGAGCGGCTACCTAAAAATTCTTGATAGAAAACCTTAATATCACTTTACCCAATGTCATGCTGATCTATCATCATCGTATTATTTTCACGCATCAAGAAGAAAGAAAGAAAGAAAAAGCATTTATTAGCACATACAGGACAAAACACATAAAAATTAACATTATTTACAACTATTGAAAACTAAACATAGATAAAGCAGAAAAAAAGCAGGGAAATCAGTACCCAATTAGCTATGGAAGCCGACCCCAACATAGTTGGGAAAAGACTACGCAGATGATGAAGATGATGGGCAGCCAATTAGTCCAGCACTGGATCAAAATACACGCAATATGTATAAGCAGGGTTCGAAAATATCCGATATTTATCATAAATATCAAAATATTGGACATTTATAATATATGTCCGATATACGAGTATATCAAGTTTAATATTATATCTGTCACCGTAAAATTGTCAAATACGTTATATTGTAATATCTCTAGCGATATTATAAAATCTCGAAATATTGTCAAACGAACATACTGCTTACAACAAAACGCATTATTTTTCGTGAAATGCATGCGATGGTAGTCAACTCACGCGGTGTGGAGGGAAGGAGGGGTCCCCCTTGCCCAGTGGTGCAACTCTAATGAAAAGATAATGTACCATTCCAGAGAAATACCGATTAATAAAACCTAACCTTAAAACACTTTATATTCCCCTAAAAAGCGTAGTCGACGGAGCCCCGCTTCGCGGGGCCCCTATTTCCGAGTGCAGGGTTTAAAGGAACCTAACTAACCTAACGGGGGGCCCCAAGTAACGATTATGGGGGCAGAGATACTTCCGTATGTTCAGTTGACAATATTTCGAGAGTTTACAATATCGCTAGAGAGAAACACGTTATATAGTAATATAACGTGTTTGACAATTTTACGGTGACATATTTAAGCAGGGTTCGAAAATATCCAATATTTATTATAAATATCAATATATCGGACATTTATGATATAATTATGTCCGATATATATCAAGTTTAATATATATATCCATTTTGAATGAAAGCCATAATATTATTTTATTGTATTATGTATACTATTTGCATAATAAGTAAGGGTATCTCGTATCTCACACTGATAAACCATCCAGCAAGTAACCTCAGATGAGATGTTACTGAGTGAGTGTCGCGCACCCACTGGAGGACAAAAGCTTTAACAAGCTTACAGCACACATGTAATTTTTCAGTGTTTATGACCACCGTAGCACTTCAATGATCACTGTGGATATTGCGTATCCGGAGGTCAGCTAAAATCAGGCATTCTTATGTGCTACAAAAACATACCTAATAAAAAAACTGATTTGTTTTATTTATTTAAAATCAGACTACGTACTTAGAATCACGACTGACGCCATTAATGCTGGCAGAAGTGTTGCAATTTATGGATTAGAGAATGTTTTAACTGTACTCCAACGCTATCTACATTTGGGAAGTAGAAATACAGTGACAAATGCCACTGCCAACCATTTTTGTATTGTTGGATATATATCATAAAAACGTTTGATATATATCGGATATTATCATGATATATATCGGATATTATCATGATATATATCCATTGATATATATCCTTGAACCTTGGAATAAAATCATCATCTGCCTAGCCTTTTCCCAGCTGTTGGGGTCGGCTTCCAGTCTAACTGGATGCAGCTGAATACCAGTATTTTACATGGAGCGACTGCCTATCTGAACTTCACAATCCTGTTAGTACTAGGTAATACGATACCCCTTAGTAAGACTGGTTGTCAAACTTTTTGGGCCACTGACTACCTGTAACGACTGTCAAAGATGGACAAATGACAAGTGTGACCAACAGTTTAACGTGTTTTCCGAGGCCCGGAGGAAACTCGATATGTAAGGGTGGTCACCCATCCACAGACCAACCTAGGCAATCAACCCGAAATGCTGTTATTATTTAGCCTAGATCTCCACGAGGTCATCATAGAATTTTCATGTATCAGTAGCCAATTAGTCCAGCTCTGGACAAAAATATACGCAATATGTATATTTATACAAACAACAAAATTCCTTCATAAAGCTGAAAAAGGATCTACCTAATTATTCTCAACGGAATCAAGATGATTCGAGACTATTCGAGAGCCCTCTGGAAGCTTGCAAATTAGCTGGGACATGAAAGTGCTCTCAAATTAGACCGAGACTGTATCTACTAACATATAACATAGCAGGTACCTATTATATAAACTTCACCACTGATATTTGTTGGTATTTTTTTTTTGTATCTTCAGTTTTCAAGAAGTATAGGCTAATTGAGTGATTAAACTCTTAAACTTAAGGGGCCGGCGGAGCATGCGTTTTTCATACAACCGTAATACCAAAATAATATGAAAATGGTAAAGTGTATATATTTCAATTTGACTACAGAATATCTATGTTCCTAAATAGATATTTTGAAAGGACAATGATTTATAGACGAGATATGAGGAATTTAAAATTTCTTTAGAAAATTTATTTTTCTCATAACTCTTGTTTAAATCAGTGTTCATTCAAAATATGTGTTTGGGAACCTTTATATTCGGTAATCTGTAATCCAATCGAAATAAATACACACTACCTTAAGAATATGTTTGATTTACAAATTATTTTAGTTACGTTTGTGTGAAAAACGCATGCTCCGCAGGCCTCTTAAGACGAAAGTGCCAGGGTAGCCATTATGTTTTTGGAATTTGCTTAGCAGTCGTTAGTGCGAGAGGCTGTCAAGAAATTAACTTTTTTTGTAACTAAAACTAATAGAGAACTTCAAATAAGTATCACTTACATGTAATACTAGCTGCTGCCCGCAACGTCGTCTGCGTGAAGGCTCTACAGCACCAAAAATACCTGAGATGCCATTGCTCCTCCCCCGTAGGTGATAGCTTGATAATATGTAGCCTATATGTTGACCCGACCTCTTAAGTAAAATTCATGTAAAATTTGAAGTAAATCCATGCGGTACTTTTTGAGTTTAGCCCGGACATACATACAGACAAACATACCAAAATTCTAAAAACTATATTTTTGGCTTCGATATCGATTGTAGATCACGCCCCAAGCATTCTTTAAAAAAAAATTTAATGTCCAGTTTTGACTACTACGATTTTATTATATGTATAATAAATAATCCCTACTAATATTATAAATGTGAATGTAAGTTTGTTTGTTACGTTTTCTCGCGAAAACTACTCAATCGATCATCATGAAACTTTGTACACATATTCTTGGAGGTATTAGAAGTAACATAGGATACTTTTTATTAAAAAAAAACTAACCCTCACTCGCAGACGAAGTTGCGCGGGTCAGCTAGTAATAAATAAATATCGCTGGACATTAATGCCACACTAAGCAAAGCTTGTGTCATGGACACCAGGCAGTTGATATACTACATACATTACTTTTTTGTTTGTAAATACATACTTATTATACATACTAGCTGTACCCGCGCGGTTTCACTCGCGTGTTTCATACGTTGGTGTTTAAAACAGCAATAAAATACCATCCTGAAACACCTCAAACTCAAATGGGAATAGTTCTCCCGCTGCCATGACTTCACAGGCGGTTCCGTAGGTGCCATGGCAAGACATTTAACGTATTTACGCATCGAACAATAAACAGCTCTTGACCGCTCCTGGGTGAAAGGTTGAAACCTTTCCCAGTTGTAAGTCACGTGGCGCACATTGCTGGCTCGAACACGTGGCCCAGACAGGCGCATTACTTTGTGTAATTTATTTCATCACCACTGCTCTCAAAACGGTGAAGGAAAACATCGTGAGTAAACGAAAGGAAAGGAAAGGCATGTCTTAGAACCAAAAATTCGAAGACATGTGACATCTGCCAAACCGCACTGGGCCCGCGTGGTGGATTTGCCCATACGCAAAAAACGCGCTTTCACATTCAAATTGGCCAACGGAATTAAAACATCAAAATGACCTTCATTGAAGTTTTCTGAGAATCGGATTATTTTTACTCCCTGTTTGTCCCTTGAAGGTTTGAAACACCTGGAACTCAAATGGCAATAAGTCTCCCGCTGCCATGAGTGATGCACTAAATAGGATAGAGTAAAAATTAAAATACGAACATAGGTATTCAAGGACACCTTTTCTAGTAAGAACGATTAATACTAAAAAACCTATTATAGTAACACCAAAGCTAAGTGTGAAATACACAATAAGTAATTCGCAAAGAAATAGAGATAACAAAATTCCAACCAGGAAATAGGTAAGAACACAGTAAAATGATTATCCTCCAATTTAAAATTACTAAGTGAAACATACCAAAACGAAGACAAACCAAACAACGATGATGTCAAATATTTCAACGCAAATTAGATAGTACCTACAGCAAAATATCGCAGAATAGAAATGAGCTTGATCGTGTATCGCTTGAGTTCGTTTTTTGAAACGCTTTTTTCTTACCTTTCCGCAGACGCCTGCATACTGAAAAATACTGGCCACATAGAAATTGGAATAAAAACTTTAAAACGTTATAGAACCTCATTGCAATACCTTTCAGCAGACGCCTGCATATCACTGAAACATACTGGCCACCTAGAAATTACGCCCTCAATGAACTTCCAAATTCTTATTTCAAAATATGCATTAATGCGTTGTCGTAAAATTCAATTTGGATCCATATCGGTTTCCGAATTCTCACTTCAATGTAAAGTATGCAATAACGCGTTGACGTAAGATTTAATTTGGATGTTTAACTTTTTTCGTACAAACATTAAAAACCCTTTTTTGTACCCTTAAGGGCCGAATTTCGTAAAACCTTTTCTTAGTGAGCACCTAGAAGCCAAAAGGAACATTCAGGCTTTACATTCATATCTCTAACTTTAAAAACATAGGACTTTCATACAAACTTTGACACCCCTTTTCAACCCCTTGGGGTGCGAATTTTAAAAAATCCTTTCTTAGTACGCGCCTGCACCCCCTAGAGAGTGCTTGTGCCAAATTTGAGTCCTTACGGCCCAGTAGTTTTCGAGATTTCGTGATGAGTGGTCAGTGAGTGGACTTCTCCTTTATATATATAGATGCGTTGTCGTAAAATTCAATTTGGATCCATATCGGTTTCCGAATTCTCACTTCAATGTAAAGTATGCAATAACGCGTTGACGTAAGATTTAATTTGGATGTTTAACTTTTTTCATACAAACATTAAAAACCCTTTTTTGTACCCTTAAGGGCCGAATTTCGTAAAACCTTTTCTTAGTGAGCACCTAGAAGCCAAAAGGAACATTCAGGCTTTACATTCATATCTCTAACTTTAAAAACATAGGACTTTCATACAAACTTTGACACCCCTTTTCAACCCCTTGGGGTGCGAATTTTAAAAAATCCTTTCTTAGTACGCGCCTGCACCCCCTAGAGAGTGCTTGTGCCAAATTTGAGTCCTTACGGCCCAGTAGTTTCCGAGATTTCGTGATGAGTGGTCAGTGAGTGGACTTCTCCTTTATATATATAGACTAGCTGTACCCGCGCGGTTTCACTCGCGTGTTTCATACGTTGGTGTTTATTAAATGAGGTTTAGTGTGAAAGTTAATGTTCCAAGAAAACAGCAATAAAAATACCATCCTGAAACACCTCGAACTCAAATAGTTCTCCCGCTGCCATGACTTCACAGGTGGTTCCGTAGGTGCCATGGCAAGACATTTCAGTAACGTATTTACGCATCGAACAATAAACAGCTACTGACCGCTCCTGGGTGAAAGGTTGAAACCTTTCCCAGTTGTTAGACATGTGGCGCACAATGCTGGCTCGAACACGTGGTCCAGACAGGCGCAGTACTTTGTGTAATTTATTTCATCACCACTGCTCTCAAAACGGTGAAGTAAAACATCGTGAGGAAACCGGCATGTCCTACAACCAAAAATTCGAAGACATGTGACATCTGCCAAACCGCACTGGGCCCACGTGGTGGATTTGCCCATACGCAAAATACGCGCTTTGACATTTAAATTGGCCAACGGAATTAAAACATCAAAATGACCTTCATTGAAGTTTCCTGAGAATCGGATTATTTTTACTCCCTGTTTGTCCCTTGAAACACCTGGAACTCAAATGGCAATAATTCTCCCGCTGCCGTGAGTGATGCACCAAATAGGATAGAGATGAAAATAAGCATGCGCCATCGCCAGGAATATTTACTATTTGGCTAAGAATTTGCACTCCATTAGAAGTGATAATAATTTGATTATCCATTTTAATTAAACAATGCTCATGACCAGTAAGTAGTGTAAAAAATACTATTTGGAACGTAACTTTTTTATAGCTATTCTTTTGCAACACCAGCCTAAATCAAAAATACAACACTAAAATTAAAATACCAACGGACACCTTTTCTAGTAAGAACGACTAATACTAAAAAACCTATTATAGTAATACCAAAGTGTGCAATACACAATATGTAGGTAATTCGCAAAGAAATAGACATAACAAAATTCCGACCAGGCAATATGTAAGAACACAGTAAAATGATTATCCTCCCATTTAAAATTACTAAGTGAAACATACCAAAACGAAGACAAACCAAACAACGATGATATCAAATATTTCAAAGCAAATTAGTAGTAACAGCAAAATATCGCAGAACAGAAATGAGCTTGATCGTGTTTGAAACGTTTTTTCTTACCTTTCTGCAGACGCCTGCATACTGAAAAATACTGGCCACCTAGAAATTGGCATAAAAACTTTAAAACGTTATAGAACCTCATTTCAATACCTTTCAGCAGACGCCTGCATATCACTGAAACATACTGGCCACCTAGAAATTCCGCTTAAAAACTGAAGATAAACCTCAAGGAACTTCCAAATTCTTATTTCAATGTAAAATATGCATTAACACGATGTCGTAAAATTTAATTTGGATCTTTATCGGCTTCCGAATTCTAATTTCAATGTAAAGTAAGCAATAACGCGTTACCGTAAGATTCAATTTGGATTATTAACTTTTTCCATACAAACATTAAACACCCTTATTTATACCCTTAAGGGCTGAATTTCGTAAAACCTTTTCTGAATAAGCACCTAGAAGCCGAAAGGAACATTCAGGCCCACATTCATGTCTCTAACTTTAAAAACATAGAACTTTCATACAAACTTTGACACCCCTTTTCAACCCCTTGGGGTGCGAATTTTAAAAAATCCTTTCTTAGTACGCGCCTGCACCCTTTAGAGAGTGCTTGTGCCAAATTTTAGTCCTTACGGCGCAGTAGTTTCCGAGATTTCGTGATGAGTGGTCAGTGAGTGGACTTCTCCTTTATATATATAGATAAACATCCATGACTCGGAAACAAATGTCCATGCTCATCACACAAACATTTGCTCCTACCGGGATTCGAACCCAGGACCCTAAGAACGTAAGGCAGCCTCTACCACTACGCCAGTCGGGTCGTATATAGATGTTTCCACTATCGCTAAGTGACATCTAAGATAATATTAGCTAAATAAAAGCGCCCTGTTAGATTTTCAACACTAAGCTCAACGCTGAGTGTTGAAAATACAGCAAAGCGTTTCATGTATTTTAAATTGTTATGATCCACCGAATTAGTCACAGATTAGAGGGCCGTAATGATTAACTATGCCATAATTTCATGACTATTTTCTTTCATAATCGCATATGAAACATAATTTACACACAAATTAGAAACCGCTACATATATCACTAAAACCACTCCATTGGGAACAAATTCAGAACATTAACGGATACATAACTAAGTAAATACTTCAGTTTTATTGCAGTATTAATTAGGCTATTTAAATACGTAAATAAAAGCTAATTTATGTACATCAATACCATAAAACATTGGAAATAAAAGTCTTTCGAAAAGCAGATACGGGAATCGTAAAATTAATCGAAGTTCTAGCCGGTTTTTTACAAAACTTTTTACTTTTGTAAAAAACCGGCTGAAAGCATCTTGTTTGTTTAATTAAATCGATAAGTAGTGTTTAGTAGAATAAAAAGTGAGTTTGAGTGTTCATTGTTTATATTACTAGTTTCTTGTTAATACCTATTTTCCAATTTACATGGTGGTCCTGCCAATGAGTTTTTGCCAACAATAGGCATGAAGACAGTATCAAAAAATTACAAATCTATTTATACCGTCAATTGGAAAATAATGAACACGTTTTCTTGTTTTTGTAAATCAATGAATATTGACAAAAATAAAACGCATCAAAACTCGGGAGTGGAGCTCGTGACGTCAGAACTCGCTAAAAATTATACCTTGGCGAGACGTATTGAGAATTTTAAAAGCGTCTTATCTTCGTCAATTTTGGTTTACGTAACAAAAGAAAAAATACGGGTCAAATATTTGTTGATAATCTAACCGACAGACTAATTATTATTTTGTTGTCGTCTACACTATTACCAATGTGTTTTCTTTAGATAACATCACGCTCGTAATTCCCGAACGTGTATGTAGAGGTGTATCTAATAATACACCAACATTTAGCCAGTTACGTGTAATAGAACGCAAGCCTATTGCTAACAACCTAGGCTGGCACAAACCCACAGTCCGTAGCTGCTAATGAGAAATTCCTGATAAAAAATTCCAAAACAGCTTTGCTTGACCAGGAAGTCGAGCCTAGGACCTCATACACAGTAGTCACACTTGAGACCAGCAGACCAACAAGTCAGGCTCGCAACAAAATACATAGGTAAAACGTTTAAACATAACCTGAGAAGATAAGATATGAAATAGAACAAAAAAAGAATAATAGTACTTACCCACATTATATGGTACAAGTGTGTAATGTTGGTGATTAACGCTGAGGCGTCATTGAGACCCGAGCCGTTAGGTGAGGAAAATGATACTAAAAAGTCATTTTGTCCTTGGAGTTTTCAGGTAGTAAACTTTCCATAACGTTAAGGGCTACATCTTATATCGGGCGGTGTACAACATAAATTATTTTCTTCATAACTAGTACTTGTAGACATTTTAATTAATAAATAACTTTAAGAGGCCTGCGGAGCTGCGTAGTTCATACAAACGTAATACCAAAATAATTTGTAAATCAAACGTATTCTTAAGGTAGTGTGTATTTAATGTTTCCAAGACCATGTTTACATTATAAATGAGTCAAATTCACATTTTCAATTGTTCATTGAATGGCGACTGATGAAATCGAAATTAGGAATATTTTGTTTGCTCAGTAAATAATTTTGGGACATTGTTTCAAGCAAATTATTATCTAAATAGTTGCAATAGGCACTCATAACGTAATAAACACTTACTTACCAACGTTTCACAATAGAACACTCACAGAAACACAAAAAATACCACGCTCGGGCGAGCGGCCCGCGACCATTTTTTGCACTGACATTTTTCAACGACTTTGACGCGTTCTTTTATTTTTTTAAAAGTGTTGCCCCGTTTAGTGTTACTAAAGATTGCTGTCATTGAATCGACTATTATCTGGCCACAGAAGGAAACCGATCGATTTAGAGCCATATTCGTGATGAAAATAAGGTTTGAATTTGACGGTACGAGGTGGAACGAAAACGTTCCAACGGGACTCAACCGAAAATGTCGACTGGAACGTTTTCGTTCCAGTCGGGACCCGGAGGTTAATTCGATTAAATTACAGAATATCTAGGTTCCCAAATATATATTTTGAATGGACACTGATTTAAACAAGAGTTATGAGAAAAATAAGTTTTCTATGGAAATTTTAAATTCCTCATAACTCGTTTTTATATCATTTTCCTTTCAAAATGTATATTTGGGAACATAGATATTCTGTAACCCAATCGAAATAAATACACACTACTTTAAGAATATGTTGGATTTACAAATCATTTTGGTATTACGTTTGTATGAAATACGCATGCTCCGCCGGCCCCTTAAGTTCAACAGCGAAAACGAGTTGTGAAAATTTTTTCGCAATGGCGGGAAAAAATAATTAGTTTTCCTATGCGCGCGCATCTAACAATGGCGATCGGCCATAGTCTAAAAGAATGAGATTTCCTTTTTTTTTGGCTTTTTGTGGATAGCGTTTTAGCCACGTACAAAATGGGGGATTCAAAGTTTTCTTTATTACAGAGAAAACAAAAGTTATATTTGAATGAAAGTTTTATTTATTGAAAACGTACAAGTAGAAATTATATACATATTTAAATACGAAGTTGCATGAAATGAGCAAGAAATAGATACATTAATTTATTTGTACTATTGAACACGATCTTTTTTGTTTCGAAACTTTTTTAAGAGTATTAGCAACTCAACCAATAAAAAAGCCTTATAAGTCATTTGTGATTAATAGCAATGAAAAAGTCAAAGTTTGATTACAGGTGTCAATGTTATGTGCCTAATTGCGGTGAAATTAGAGCCATTTTATGAGCGTGTTCATAGAATTCATTATCAAACATAATTATACATAGAGACGTTGCGTTTTAGTTTCTAAAGATGATTCATTCTCATAAAACCTAAGAAAACCAAACCCATTACTTACAAAAAATTTAAGAAAAAGTTATTTTTCTTTTACGATGGGCAGGGGCAGACTAAGCCCGAAGGGGTGAAAACTCATTGTCCGGTGAAGCAATAAAAGCCATGCGCCTATCGTCAATCCAAATTGAGGGGTGAGTGAGGTTATTTTATATCTTTTAAATAAACATTGGTGGTGATGACTCAATTTGAGAGATTCAGACGGACTAGGGGCGTAAATATTTTCTATGAAAAATGGCTGTCGCAGTTGCCCAAAAAACTGACAAAGGTTTTTGTTTTGGGACAATCCCGCGACACTTTTCCCAAACTACTGCAACTACTGACAACCAGAATCAATAGTGGCGACCACCTTAAAATTTACAAATAGGATAAGCCTAGTTGCCTAGCACCACGGATAAACATTAATTATTGGAACGAAGTTCCTTATCGCGCGTTGAGAAAGGGGGCTAGACGGAAAAAATTCTTACGAAAAGTTGTCACGACACTTTTTTTCTTTTTAAAAATAAATGAAGGTTGCAATGCGTTTGTTTCATTTCTATTTCGCATCGAACAGTGTGGTGTCGCGGCGATTATTTTATTACAATTCCTTCACTAGTTAATCGAAAGAACTTCGTTCCATCCGGGTGTTCCTTGACACCTCTCAAGTTTTTATTAGGGACCGGAGTTGTGATCTGAAAAAAGTACTTTCAGAATTTTCAACGTTTTTTGAGCTACTATCTTATTTGATATAGCACTTATTTATGCTAAACATATTACTAAACCTAAGCACACCATTACTTCAACCAAAAAACAATTAAATTTTTCAATTAAAACGTCCGCAATTACACTTTACGTCGGAAATACATAGTAAATCGGTTGTTAATGAATTTCATTCGTTGCAACAAGTTGATTATAAGTAATAAAGTCATTTTCCCCGGTCAGTATCGACGGATGACAGTCATTTGACGGCTAACAAGGGGTGCGTGAAAAATGCCACCGTCCGCCTTTTTATCATGCACAATTACGTATCAGTGGGACGTTAAATGGCTCAATGTGTGGAATTTTCATGTAAATTATCGGTAAATGCGAACGGTTTGTGATGTAAAAGGGCGTAGTATTTTGTGAGGGAAGTTGTTTGTACACAATAATGTAAAAATTTGAGTGTGTAATAACGTTGCATTAACAACAAAAAAAAACTGTTTTTGAAACTCTTTTTTTATTATTTTGGTAATCGTTTAGTTACTGGTGAAGGAAAACATCGTGGGAAACCAGTACGCCAGAGAGATATTTATTTACGGCATGTAAAGCCTAGTCAGAGACCAGCAGGCGGAATAAAAACTCTGACACCGGGTTAGGCACTAACCACTCGTAAAATAATGAAAGTAGGTTATTGGCCTATCCCGAAGTTTACAAGAGTCAAATCAAAATAAATTAATAAGTGTGCACGCAGAGCCAAATTGTCACATGAGCAACATGTAACAATAACAAATATTGTGTCTCTATTTTTTCAATTTTGATATAAGTTGGACATCCTTGATCCTTATAGTAAATGAGAGAGTAAGTCACATTGCGGTTAAAACTCTAATTTCAAAGAGATACAGTTTCATCCTTTAGAAGGACATTCACACGACATTTCAGTTCAAACCTGCCACGTACCCACACCTAAGCAAACATTACACTAAGACCGCTGTCCTACCTCATCCAGGCTAGTGACGGTACTACACACCGGGGACCCGTTACCCAGCCGGTTACCTCCACAGATCTATAATGGAGATAAATGAATGTCAAAGCACTCAAATTGCCGCCCAGTTTTCCCTCAAAAGTAAAACACCGGGGTACTCGCATAATGGAGGAAGCGTGTAGGACATTTGTTTCTCAATTAGACCACGGTTATATTTACCCCCATTTCTGCTTATTAAATGACTCGGCACAGGAAAGTGAACATTTTTGTGTCCCCTAATTAGTTAAAGCTCTGATATGACGACATTAATTGGACGTCAGATGTGCATTGTTTGGAGTTCTCTCTTTATAAGGGGCTATGTTTTAGAATTTGGGTCAGAGAGTCAGATATTGTTTGATGCTAATGTGTACATACGAAAATAGACGGGAATGGGGTCGTTTGAAACTACGGGGACTTGTCTAGATTGTATTTCTGGACTAAGCAAACGTACGGGCGATAAGCTTTTAAGTATACAGACAGTATACATAAGTGTGACGTAATTTTTTTCGTTCTCGTCTAAGCAAACCCTTTTAATTGATATTCATAATTATAATAAGGGTGCATACAAAATAACTAGTCCACCAATTTGGGAGTCCGCAATGTAAGACCTAAAATGGAGTACTAACTGGGTTGCAGAGGGCAGATAAGCAGTCGCTCCATGTAAAATACTGGTATTCAGCTGCATCCGGTTGGACTGAAATCGACTTCAACATAGTTGGGAAAAGGCAGATAATGATGACTTAGCTAACCATGTATTACCAGCCAAACTATTCGTGTGTGTAAAATGACAGATCAATCGGTTTAGAATAACGTCTTAAAATTCAGTTTCAAGATTTGACCTGAACAAACACTTACGCACACATTGCAATTTAAATAAAAGCTTGTAAAAACGATGCTAACCAGTCAGCTCAAAGTCTAAAATAGAAAATCAAAATCAAAGCATTTATTCCAAGTAGGCCAATTACAGGCTCTTTTGAATTGTCGAAACAAAGGTGAAAATTAAATGTAGCTATATATAGTCCCAGTCACAAGACATAAAAACTGTGAAAGTACTGTAGTTAGAGTAAATAAAATAAAATCGTTTAAAAAAAGAACTAGAATATAAATATAGTGATTTATTTATCTTCTCTCCTGTGTATAATTTTAGTAAGTGCTCGATAGACTGAATATTTGAAACGAATACTAACTCAGGTAATTAGTGAACGTTTAACTTAAGCCTGACAAGTTGACACACCTGTGCTCTTGGGAATGGAACACTAAAACGGGCCTAAACTAAATATATTTCAGAAATACAGCTATTACAGCTAAAACGGTAAAAATTAAACGTATATTTACGTAACATTTTAGCGAAACGAGATTCCCATAAAAGAGTTTTGTTAATATTGTATGTCACGGTATAAAATGGATTACTGTTGCTAGGCAATGGGCGAGCGAAAAGTGTTTTTCATCTAAACGTTTTCATGGAATATTGCCAGACATTTCGTGAAAGGCTTCGCATTCGATCATCATCAAGAGCTTGACTATTTCCGTCAACCTTGATGTAGCGATTTTCTGGGTATGTGTAGAATGATTGGCTATATAGTTACAACCTTTGGAGATTTTTTGGGACATTGAGGGCTGATATTTGAAAGATTATTGAGATTAATAATATTTTGAGCTCCCGATATTTCGACGCTGCCGCTGTTGCAAGTGCCACGATCGCGGGTTGACTGGATGCGGGTGGATGAAAAAATGTTAGGAGCAGACGGAGCAGACAAATCTAGCTGGGATCTGGGACGTTTGCGCGAAAGACATTTGCGCGAAAAGACAAATGCGCGAATGTCCTTTTGCACGATTGGACTTTTGCGCGCCAGGACACTTGCGCGAATGGACTTTTGCGCGATTGGACTTTAGCGCGAACGGACTTTTGTGCGAAAGGATTTTGGATTCATGTAATTGGCGAATGGAAACTTGTGCAACTTAATGGTCACAGAGTTTTACTCTGTGGAGTAAACATCACATCACGCTTTAAATTACTTGAAGGTGGTTTTTTTCTGTCTTGGATGTCGTTTTCATGGGTTTCATGATCGCTCCCAACAACCATGAAAACGACACCCATGACGGAAACACCTAAAATTTTTCTGGAAGCCATCTTGGATTTTCATTTTAATCCCATTTTCGTAATCAGCGACCCCCCAAAACCATGAAAATGACACCCATGACGGAAAAACCTAAAATTTTCCTGGGCGTCATCTTGGATTCTATTTTTGACTTCATTTTTGTAATCAGCGACCTCAAACACCATGAAAACGAAACCCATGACGGAAAAACCAAGAACTTTCCGGGGCGCCATCTTGAATTTTCCTGTTGATCTCATTTTCGTAATAAGCGACCCCAAAAACCATAAAAATGACACCCATGATGAACAAAATGATGAACAAACAGAAAATTTTCCCCGGCGCCATCTTGGATTTTCACTTTGACATCATTTTCGTTATCAGCGACCCTGAAACCCATGAAAACGACACCCATGATGGAAATATAAAAAAAAAATCGGCTTCAAGTAATTTAGGGCGTGATGTTATGTTTACTCCACAAAGTAAACCTCTTTGGCCATTAAGCCGCGCAAAAGTCCAGTCGCGCACGTTTCCATTCGCTCAATTGTCCTGGCGCGTCCAAAAGTCCATTCACGCATTTGTCTTTTCGCGCAAATGGGTTTGCGCAAGTGTCTTTCGCGCAAATATCTTTCGCGCAACTGTCTTGATACCATCTAGCTGTCTATCTTCTTTTTTTGCGTTAATTATGGAAGATATCCCGAAAGTGAAGTGAGATTCATCAGTGGTTTCTGTGGCTTTCAGTCTAACCAGATGCAGCTGAATACCAGTATTTTACATGGAGCGACTACCTATCTGACCTCCACCACCCAGTCAGTACCTACCAGGTAATACGATACCACTTGGTAAGACTGGTTGTTAGATTTTTTGGCTCACTGACTACCTGTAACGACTGTCAAAGATCTAAAAATGACAGCTAGGACCAACAGCTTAACGTGCTTTCCGAGGCACGGAGGAAATTCGGTATGGGTGGTCACCCATCCACAGACCAACCTAGGCAAGCACGGCTTAGCCATGAGCTCCTCTTTTGTCACTTTATTTTAGCCGCGAGCTCAATTTTTTTCGAACTAGAATATTATTTTATTCACGTCCTTCACCGCGGTCTACGCTTAGAACAAAGCCCAAACGTTAGTATTTCTAATACGAATACCAACAGGAGTTCTGCTCATTCCCTACTTAAAATCAAGCGTGTTTGCGGCACACTGCGGCGTGGATAGTAATTAAGAGATTGTGTGTCCACGTCTCGTGTCGCTGTCGTATAGTGTCCTTGTCGTACGGCACGTCACGTACGATATTTGACTGCATTCCCCGAGATGCAGCTTTTGATTAGGATTAGAAATTATTTTGTGCAGCTGGGTTTAAACTAAACTAAATTTAGGAAAGCTAATATTTGGATTTGCTTCTGTTGTTTGTTGAAAAATTTGCTGTAGAAACATTGTGCATTCTGAGCTATGGCATGACTCAAAATATAGTCATGAAAAATTACACTATGCATGCGTGGATATGCATGAAAAACTTTGTTCTGATAATTACAATGACTCAATAGATATTCGTTTGTTCATTCGTCATGTTTGATTTCCATATAAACTCCATCCACTCAAACTAAATGTGATATCATGTCATGAATTGGCGTTCTCAGTAGAATTACTCACCATAAAACAACGCGAGGACCTACTGAATCACATCAAATTACCATGTATTGTGTCACTGATTCCTGACTCGTGAAAAACCAACCTAAATATTAACGCGATCGCTACACAGACAACATAAATACTTATCCAACGAAACGTAGTATCTATTAAAGCATAAATTCTTATCCGCATTACAGTACTGTGAGCCATAAAGTTGGCTCGTTCAGGGTTGCTCGACAACATTCAATGAAAAATACACGGACTACACGCTCCTTGCCCACGCTACGACCGGCGACCGGCAGAAAATCGAGAGTGATAAATGTTTTTTAGATTCGTGACACCCGAACGTTTGGTTTAAATCTGCAAACGGATGGACTGACGGTTTTAATGGCCTCGGTAAGGGACTGTAGGTAGAGAATAAATTTTTGGACCCTGATACCGTCTGGCTTGCGTTAGTTAGGCAATTCCGATTTTTGGAAATGTTTTCCGCCCGGACGGCGCAGTCTATTGGGTTTTAATTTATTTGTCTGTATCTGTATTGTACGGTCTGCTTGCTATTTAATTAATATGAATTCGATAATAATTATGGTGGCTGGGTAATTCGATGCAGAAATTGGTGTCTCTGTGTAATTTGTTTTCTACCACATTATTTTTGGTAAGCATATTTGTTTTTGTCGTGGATCAATTAAATATTAATCACATGCAAGATATTATATCTTTTTTTTGTTTCGATAATAGTGAAAATACGTAAAAATTGTCACTCATCCTAAAAGTTTCAGGATCAAACGCAATGATTTCGCTCTTTTTATCACTGAATCAAAATATCATTATACAATAATAACGACGCGCGACGCTGTGAAAAGACCTTGTAACAAATTCCATTTTCCTGTACGTGACTCTCATTCAGTATCCGCCCAATCGTATCTTTGTTCGGGATCAACAATTAAAATCCTGGAACTTAACCAATATAATTTCCCATACTCGTAAATCACAGTTCCCGAATCGGACAATAAATCGGAAGTAACAAGTAGGTGTCTAAATTAGAGGTTTAATACAAGTGTCATTGAGCATGTGCGGCTGCTAAGCGTGAGGTCAATAGGGGTTCAATTAGGGAAATGTGTGATTGGGTTTCGATCGTTTGTCGGTCACACCACGGAGTCTGGATGTGTGCCTTGTTGATGGCAATAAACTCACCCTCCACTACATTGGACTTACCTAAACAACTTACGTGCAGCCTGTGGACCTACTGTACTGTACTGCAGTGCAATAATGCTTTCAGGATACTGTTAGGGCTGCCGCGGTTTTGTAGTGCTGCGACTATGTTCTCTGAGGCGTGGACCGATCATTTTTTCGCGATCATGAGGAAGCGGAGCGCTTCACTAATAAGTCGCCTACGAAGCAGCTCGAACAATCTCCTGAGGGTTTTGTCCTAGCGGTGCATGGGACCTACCCCTGATACAGAGGTGGATGCTTCATGATAGCGCCTCTCCTCGTTTTATTTGACATACGGATTATATATTGTGTAGGTATGGTTAATTGTGTTATTGATATTGATTGTTTTAATGTGTATTATTTTAGTTTATAGTTAATTTTATTCAATTATTTGATTGTGTAATTTGAATGTATACGTGTAATTGTAATTTTATTTTTTATTGATTATTCTAATGCACATGTGATTTTGATTTTTATAGTGTGTATGGACTATTTCTGAAATAAATAAATAATAATCATTATTAAACAAAACTGGCAAAATGTGGGTGATCTATTAGTAATACCTCTACCAAACCCTTTGGGAATTTCAGGCATGATGTAATTTTGTTTCTAAGCAAGAAAGTAGGCCTTTTTGTCGTAAAAATAGAACCAATCAAAACATGTCACATAAAGGGGCATCAATGAGAAAAAATAAAGACCTTTTATCCCCGTCCTGAAAGGTGGCTGAACGCGCGTTACAGCTAGGGTGGCAAGATTTATTTCACGACAGTACTCGTTATGGCACCAAAGGGACGGTGTTGGAGAATGCAGTCTGGTCTGCAACATAGAATACAGGGCCGGGCTCTTTTAATTTTCGTGACAACGTCGTGATTATGTTGTTATGATCGTCGAATCGGGACTTTTATAGCCGTTGGGTTTCGCAAATCTGTTTTACCAACAGTTCGTCGTTGATTGTTGGTATAATGTGATGGGGCGAATTTGAAAAAGAGCTCATGGATTCAAATTAAAGTATCTAAGTAGGTTTTTTATTAGGAGGCACTTTTGAAGTAGAAATTCTACACCACCGCTTTGTTAATTAGACAGTTAAATACAGGCGCAGTGATTATGGCTACATAAGGTGTAGGTATGTTTATAATCGTTCTTTATCGGCATTATAACCGTTGTACGAGTATTAAGGAAGATCACGAAACCCCTTTTTTTTCGGATGGGAAATCATCAAATAACTTCTCCCACTCTGGGCTGAGCGGGAGGGAGTGTCAGACTTTTACTGACTAAAAACCATCCATGTTCTTTCCTCGCCCTTTATGTTCCGGGGCCACGGTATCTCTTTCGAACAGTCCCGCAGCATCATGAAACCCCTTTGAATTAGATATTAACGAACTCAAAGGAGAGTATCCACATGACTGCTTAAACAAACAAAGCTTCAACAGAAACAGAACTCAATTCAAAATTGAGATTTTTCCAAAACCACACAAGTACGCCCCTGAAAAGGGGACATACCATCCCTGTATTATATGACCACAGATCGGGAGATCAGAGCCGTATTCCGTGGTTCCGTGGGAATTGGGACGAGTTTCGATCGAGTTTCGTTCTCTTCTTGTTAATTAAATTTTCGAGACTGTAAAGTTGTTTGTCTGTTGTTCGATAGCAAAATGGATTGTTCCGATTATTCGATAGCAAAATGGATTGTTCCGATTGTTCGATAGCGAAATCGATTGTTCCTGTATTGTCACTATTAACAAATACGATGGATTGATTGTCTCGGGGATATGAATGGTTACCAATTAGTAGAATCGTGTATTGTCTGTTGTTTTGTTTGGTACATAATACGTTTTGATTATGGGATTGTCTCTCTTTGAAACATACATACGATTGAAGTATTGTGAAAGTTTTCCATGGTTAATAATGATTGTTTAGATATAGTCCATATCGCAAATGCTTTACAACTCAACTTCTTTAAGATAAATCTCATAAAATAACAAAATCGTCGTTACAGGTAAGTTAGTGACTCGAAAGTTTGACAACCTGTATTGCCAAGGAGGGTCGGTACCCAGTACCAACTTGGTCTTGGAGGTCAGATAGGCTCCATGTAAAATACTGGTCTTCAGGCATAGGAAGCCAACCCCAACATGGTCGGGAAAAGGCAGATGATGATGGCGCCAAAAGCAGTTAGGCCTGAATTCTCGGAGTGCTGACCGTCGGTCGCGTACGGTCGGTCGTGATGTCAGCGAGAAGTAAATACGGCTGTCGGTCGCCGCTGACGTCAGCGTCGCAGTATGGTGCTATATAGAACACAATGTATATTCGTACGCGACCGACCATGCGCGACCTACCGTTAGCGCGACAAGAATTCAGGCCTTAGCAATTACAGGGACAACTATGATAATAATTGATAATTTATTTTTAGCTGATGCCCGCGGCTTTACCTGCGTACAAATTATACACTAAAACCTTCCTCTTGAATCCCTCTATCCATTAAAAAAAACCCGCATCAAAACCCGTTGCGCATTTTTAAAGATCAAAGCATACATAGAGACAGACAGATGCGGTGGGGGACTATGTTTTATAATATGTAGTGACTAGCCGATGACCTCGGCTTCGCCCGCGTAAAATTATATACAAAAACCTACCTCTTGAACCCCTTTATTCATTAAAAAAACGCGCATCAAAATCCGTTACGTAGTTTTAAAGATCTAAGCATACATGGGAACAGAGAGACGCGGCGGGAGACTTTGTTTTATAATATGTAGTGATAGTGATAGTGATGACACTTATCAAGGCGAAGTGAATTTACAGAGCCACTCAAAAGTACAAATACTAATGTACCTAGTATCACAGGTTTTTAAGGTCGAAAATAGCAGTCTTGGTTTCTCACTCCATACCTACGTAATTACATTTACCAAGATAAATAGCAGTTTTCAGCACATTACAGGCTCGATACAGTCGTGGACGTGTAAATAAATTTTATAGTTCAAGATAAAACCCATTGCGCGTGGTTTACGAGAAGCACTCCCCTAATGATGCAACGTTATGCAGGGGACGTTTATAACCTACTGTACAGGGTGTTCCGAAGGGTAGTTGAAGTTTTAAAGCAACTTTATTTTGGTGTCAAGTTGAGAATGCAAGAATAGAAGTTAACCAGACCGACAGTGAAGAATATAGTTTTTTTATTATTCACGACAGATAACTCTGGAGTGGCGACCGCAAACCAGAAGACGTTGCGTTGGAAGGCCTCCCACCAGGGGGACCGATGACCTAGTGAAAGTTGCGGGAATCTGCTGGATGCAAAGTCGCAAGGGACCGCTCAATGTGGCGACACTTGGGGAGGCCTATGTCCAGCAGTGGACGTCTTTCGGCTGAAATGATGATGATGATAATGATGACAGAGAAATTGGAACAACATAATAAAGTCGTATTCAAAGTGTTCATGTTGCTGTAGTTATTTTTATTGAGAGACATGCTTTATATCCTTCACTGCCGAAAAATACTTAAGTAGTGGAAAAATAAAAATTCACAACTCTTAACACACATTCCTGATAGAAAAGCTAATCTGAATATTTTTTCCACACCCTATACAACTTATAGACGGAAAATAAACAGGACTGGGGAAGAGGTATTTAAAATAATAATGTTTTACTCATTTGCCGCATGTAATGTTATTATGCCCTACGTCTAGTGCAATTTGGTTGAGGCACCTTATGCTACAACCACAGAATAATAAGGATATGGAGAGTTAAGACACTCTTCTCTCATTTCTTCTTGTATTCTTTATTAAAGAACTGAAAAATAACGCCAGTATTCCATAGAGCTTTGGCAGAGATGTTAGCACTTGCACTTGCACTGCACCAGTTGTATTATAGTTCCGTATAATAAGGGGTGAGCGTATTGCCATCAACCGGGCCCTAGTCGAGTTTGTGTGGGCTGCTACTGGAAATCTAAACCACTAAAACAGGTTTATTAAATAAACGAAGCAATAAACTTAATAAAAATCGAGATGGTTGTTTCGTTTTTATTCATTTTTGTAGAAAAATAATTTATTTATGAGAGTAAGTATTAGAATTACAATTTTAGTGCTTTCAAAACGCTCATAAATCTACATCCGTATTTGTAGCCAATATTATAAGCCATACAAGCCTGGTGTGTAGGAGGCGCTGCCATTCAAGACGTCAAAATTCAGTTTTGATATTGTTTGCTTTGAGCACTGTATGATGTGTTACTGAGAATATTTCTAAGGTAAGGCACAGAATACGTGTTCACAGTTTTACCATAGCGTAGATAAAGGAAAACTTTCTGAGATGCATTTACATGTCATAACATCACACATATAATCCCCAAAGGATGAGGCAGAAGTGTACCTAACAATACATCCACATTTCGCCAAATATTATGTTTAAGTCTCATGTAACAGGGGCGAGTCATCATGTGCAATTTCTGGTGGAAAAACCGAATAACACATTGCTCGACCGGGAAATCGAACCCAGGACCTCATGCACGGCAGTCGCGCTTGCGACCACTAGACCAAAGAGGCAGAGATGAATTTAATGATTTACATTTTCGTAACATTTTTTACAGTTGAAGGTAAGATTTTTTACATTTGAAGGTAAGATGTGAATGAAAACGCCGGGAGAAGATGCCCTAGAAGGAAACATAGAGTGTAAACCAACTCATCAAGAACTAAGTAACTTTACGCAAAAATTATCGCTGGGAAACGACTTTTTTTTTTGGGCTAAAAAATCATATTTTTTGGTAGAACTTAATTAAATGCACTCAAAACAGGTTCTCTATCGAGTTACCTAAGTTTTTAATCCATAATCTAAAATGTCATATTTTTTTTTGTCCTAATCATTATTTGGCCGAATGATAATTTGCCTGAACTTTATATCACATAATATCATATGCCATAAAGTTGAAATCCCTAAATATTATATGCCCTAAATCCGTTTGTCATAAGTATTACATTCAATAATATACAAAAGACATAAAACCGTTTTCAATAAAAGTCATAAGCCTTTTTCTTAGAACTAATTTGTATTACAAAGTTTTTGCTTAGTTTGATTAATTCTCTTGTGCTCTAAATGTTGTATCGTATGTAGGCGTTGACCTGCAATGCAAGCAAGCATGCAGCAAGCATGCGGCACGCATGTAGCAATCATGCGGCAAGCATACGGCTCGAATGGCGTAGTGGTAGTGACGCTGCCTTACGTTCTTAGGGTCCTGGGTTCGAGTCCCGGTAGGAGCAAATGTTTGTGTGATGAGCATGGACATTTGTTTCCGAGTCCTGGATGTTTATTATGTATTATAAGTATGTATTTACAAACAAAAAAGTATATATGTAGTCTTATATCAACTATCTAGTGGTCACGACACAAGCTTTGCTTAGTGTGGCACTAGGTGGCGCTGTGTGTTGATGTCCAGCGATATTTATACAGCAAGCAAGCAAGCAAGCATGCAGCAAGCAAGCATGCAACAAGCAAGCATGCAGCAAGCAAGCATGCAAGCAAACATACAGTATGCAAGCAAGCATGCAGCAGGCATGGTTTCTGTCACGGCTCCGCGCCTACGCGATTTTAAATTACACTCTTGGGGTATGGCAGACAAGACTGCGTGGAGTCGGATTTACAGCGATTCGTTTCTGTCACTAAAACCTAACTTTTAAGGATCTTTTTAGCGATTAACAATTTATAAATGACCATTCGAAATCATACACATTATGTGAACAATACTTAGGACATACGACTTTATGTCATGTAAAATTAGGAGATTCACTTATTATATAGTATTCGATATTATGACAAAATAGTATTAGTACTTAAGTAAAGTTAGTTAAGTAAAACCAAATTTCGGTATTTTGAACATTATGGTTACTGAAGTTCATAGCAAACGTGTTATGGATAATAATTTTCGGACAAAACATTTTAGGACAAGCAAGGGAGTACCCTCAAAACATTGTGCTGATGGACGAATTGAATAGAACAGAGAGGTGTTTAAAGTAAAAATCTTACAATACAAATTGTATTTTAAAAAAAACTTGTCAAGAAGTTGAAACTTTGACCCCCAATATCTTCGTAACTAGAAGGTTCCCAGGTATGGTGTAGAACAAAAAAAAATATTGCAATGACGGGGAGAACAGGTGCCTTTCGGCTTCGTTAAGAGATTTTTTACACCCTTTATACCAACTGTACTGGTGATGTTCTTCGGAGAGGTCAGCTAAGTGTGTAGTACTTGCAACTGGCGTGTATGTATGACAGTGGACGAAACGAGGTATACAAGGTGTCCACTGTTCCATCACGAAGTTGTCAACCAAGCATTCTGTACATCAAACTAAATTACTCTAGGAAAATACTATTGCTGGGATGTGTCTTCTTTTTAGGATGACCCAAATGAAGTAGCGGTAGTGAGGCTGCCTTACGTTCTTAGGGTCCTGGGTTCGAATCCCGGTAGGAGCAAATGTATATCAACTATCTGGTGTCCATGACACAAGATTTGCTTTGCTTAGTGTGGCATTAGATGGTGCTGTGTGTAATGTCAGCGATATTTGTTATTATTATTTAGGGTGAAAAATCATGATTTTTAGTAGGAAACAATTTTACGCACTAAAACATTGTGTTGGCTTCATGGGAAAAAAGCGTACATTTTTGTTTGTACCTGCAGTGCGGGGTTGACAAATCGACAAAATAATTTATCAACTGAATTCATTATACCTCATAATTGATACATATATGAGATTCACATAATATAAATAAAGAAAGAAAGAAAGAAAAAGCATTGATTAGCCCGTACAGGACAAAACACATAAAAATTAACATTATTTACAACTATTGAAAACTAAACATGGATAAAAAATAAAAAATAAAAAAAAAACGAAAGGTCCTGAACGAGGCCAAAAGGTCAGCATGGTGCTGTAACATGAAGAACGTCACAGTGCTTCGCGTCTTCGCTTTCGCGCTTTTGCGTGTTGCGCGAAATCATGAATTGTTTATTAAAAAAATGTTATTTAATCTGGCATAGGAATTTAGTGAATGTCATTTGAAATGTACTCAGAATTCCAGGAGGATTTTAAATGAAATCTTGGGGAAGGCCTGTCAAATACATAAACGGCGTTAAATACCCACTTAATGTCATACAAAGCTATTTTTAGGAAAATCTTTACTCGCTGGGTATTCGGCTAAGGGGTCATCCAGACAATTTATTTTAAGTTTAGATTGTAAAATCTTCGATGAATTTATGTTTTTTAAGTGAAATCCGAAATCAAATTGGTTTTGTATTTTTTTAAAGAAAATAAAAATACCCCCGGGGGTTAGGCAGAGGTGTACCTACTTAGGTCCATGTTCACCGAAAAGATAACTGTCTGATAATCTACAAACAGCTGTTTAAGGGTCATGTTCCCTTGAACATAATATGGACCTTAAAATAGTAAGTACACCCACATTTTGCCAGTTATGTTTAAGTCCCATGTTATAGGGAGTTGAGCCTATTGCCATCAGCCGGGCACAAATCCAGTCTCACGGTTAGATATTTTCCAAAACCATTCCCTTTTCTGGTGTATTTTTCTCCCATTATTATTTACCACCAAAATTTCCATACATTCGAACCCCATCAGCGAATAAGAACAGAAAATAAATAAGTATTCATAGGACCCCATACATAGTCGTATATAACTGGAGGGGTTCATATTTGGTCAGAAGCGGTAAACAAACGAGAAAGTCTATGTAATTTTATGGTTTATGAATAAATTTGCTCCCCAGGGCGCGTAGTAATTGAGCCTCGGACAGCAAGTTAAACGGTCGGCTTGTCTGTTTGTACCGAGATGTGGAGTGTGGACCAATATGGTGCTGTGAGGGATTATTCTTTGAGTGCCTATGTAGATACGAGAGAGGTAAATGCGGTGTTAAACTACAGAGTACTGAATATGTTGTTGAGTGTGGAGTTATGTCTATATCTATGAGTTACATCACTTTATTTTAGTTGGTATTTGTGCAAAATATTTTAGACTTTGATACGTTTTAGTTTATGTTTTCGAGCATTTAAATGGCACTTGTGAACTGCAGGTCAAAATCAGCGCCAGCTGGTACACCACGTCTTTCCATCTGGCGTTATGCTGAGCTGAGGCCCTTGATCCAATGATCTAAAGAAACTTGATCAGCTTTTGTTAATTTTTTAGTTGAGTTGTGGTATCATATCAGATATATTACATTATAGATCTTTAATTTCACAAAAGGACGTAAAAAGACACTATAACAAATAAAACATCGAACCGGCCAATAATACAGAACAAAAACTTTCAAACCCAATCAATATTAAATTTAAAAAAAAACTGGATCGCTTCAAAATAAACACGATTTTAAAGTTAAGGGGGAAACAAAGGATATTTTCAAGCTTTCCGTTGTTTTAAAAGCATAAAGAAAAATGCGGGCGTGTTTGAAAGTTTCAGCGGCGGATCTAAGGGTTTCAGACGGCCTTAGCTTTCAATGATAAAGCTTGCCGAGCTATAGGATTTCACCATAAGCGCTACACTTTATAGATAAATCTATTTACTTTGGCCGGCTCCTGTCTGCGACTACTAGAGGAACGCTCTTCCTCTATTATTGTTTTGCTACAGTTTAAAGTTAAATTGGACTTTTTTAAATTTATTTCACAATTTATGTACCTAACAGTTACAGAAAAGAAGAAAGAAACAGAAAGATTGATACAAAGGTAAAAGATTTCTAAATCAAGCGTACATGCGAAATGAGATTAGATAAAAAAGAGACGCATAAGGGAAAGGCCACGGCCATGTTACTGAACAAAGAAAAATCTATACTAATATTATAAAGCAGAAGAGTTTGTTTGTTTGTTTGGTTGAACTCGCTAATCTCAGGAACTACCGGCTCGAATTCAAAAATTATTTTTGCGTTGGATAGTCCGTTTATTGAGGAAGGCTATAGGCTATATAACATCACGCTAAGACCAATAACAGCGGAGCAGCAATAAGAAATGTTGCAAGCGGGAAAAAAGCTTCCGTTGAGCAGGCGATGCGTTGCCATTTCAAAACTACACGCGAACGAAGTCGCGGGCAGAAGCTAGTGAATACATAAAACAACACAAATTACTGATTAAACATTTGTTTCATTTGTTTAAAAAGACTACTTAAATATTGTTAAATCTTAATTTTAACAATATTTAAGTAGTTGTAGCTTAAAATCTCGGGCCCGCAACGGAAATTACGTAATGTGATCCTTCCTTATCCAATTCTAAAATAATTATTTATAATATATCTTTGATACGGGTTAGAATCATAGGAACTGTTATTATAAAAAAAAAAATTCATAGTAAGAGTGTTATTCATGTGCGTTTGTTCTTGATGAAAAAAGGCATTATTTTATCCAACGCTAAAATAAATCTAATTAATCAAAAACCAAGGGTGGTTCTTATTTAAAATTTTAAAAGACTGAAATAATATCACTTTGTTGATTAACTAACTATTTTGCACCCTATTTAAAACAAAAACTTATGATGAATGTAATGATTTTACTGTCAGATACTAACTCACCTAATTACAATTTTGATTATGAACTCTACTTTATCTATAATGTTGGTTTAGGATCTGAATAACTATTTTTTTTTTGAACAATTTTTAAAATGAAAATGTTACTAGATGTTAATTTAAGTAAAAAGAAAACATGAAAACTGTTTTATTATGAAAATTAAAAGTTTCTACAGATTTCTATTTTAATAATACATAATATTATCATGATGGTAGTTTTGTTTTCTAAAGTAATTTTACGCTTTGCCTACTCTACATTGACAGCCATTGTCGTAAAATGCTAAAACCGTTGAAAACTTTGACAAAGTTTTGATTTTATTGAATCCTTACCTACTGTCCAATTTAAATATTGAGACTTACCTGTAAATCCTATGATACCACTTTTTCTACATTGCCTATTTTATCAGAATTAATTTGTACCTATTAAAATTCATGGAAATTAAGTTTTAAATTGACTTTTTATAAAGGAGGGTATTAAAGAGGCTATGGTATTCAGTCGACGGCATCTTTTTTTACATTTATGTACTTACACCGATTTATCTGTACTCTGGGCCGATTTACGTGATTCTTCTTTCATTTGGTACATTCGGCTCCTTCAATAGGTATTTTTTACTTCGCTTAAGTTGATTGCAAAAAATTTGCTCAACTAAAAAGCGTAAATTTTAAGTTTTTTTTTCTGCTACATAATTTCAGTAATGTAGCTATAATTTCTTCAAGGAGTATTTGCTTAAAAAACTTTTCCGCTAGATTTTGGTCGTAGGTTAGTTAGGTATCCTAAGCCTTAGGACTTAAGGTTCAGTCTACCAAAACATCTGAAATCAAGCATAATAACCATCTCATCTTCCCAATACGCCAGACAAGGGTAACTTAAGCAAAAATATATTTACAGAACAGCTCTTCTCCCTACAAAATCGCATAAATTAAATGTTCCGCCAACAAATTTATCTTTTTCCACCATCGGCATACTAATATGGGGTCTACAAGACTCCTCTATCTATGTTTCGTTCGCATCAATAAAATGAACATTGTAATCCACTTATAGTTACAAAAAAATTGCAAGCAAATGCGTCGCTTCATTTTTTTTTTTGTTGATTTTGTGGGTATATTATCATAATAGCTATAATTATTTGAGGGTACTACAGAGTGTTTTTGTATTCTTGACGGTTGAGGAAGGTCATTAATCGCTTTTTGAATAAGACGACTATCTGAAAGTAGCGTCAGTGATAGAAGAATCCGAGTATATACGGTAGTTAGTCATAAAAAAAGCAAAACGTCTTGCTGTATCCATGATCCGGCTATCCTCCGAAACGGCTATACCGATTTTGACGGAACATTGGCTGACAGATAACTGATGTTATAAACAGTATCTAAAACTACATTTATTTTAGAAAAAAAGTACCTAAACTAAACAAAAAAACAAGTCGAGTGCTTAGCAAATATTCTACGCCAGCAAAATTGCGGGCAAGTTGAATAAAAAGTATATTTCCTCAGTTCTTCAGAAAGTCATCAACGCCAGATTACACCACAATGCAAGTCACATCGTCCCTTGATTCACAAATCACCGACTCTCAAATTGATAGCCAGTAACTTGCCAAGCTGATATGAACATGTGAGCCGTGGACATAAAAAGAGATCTACAAATTCCACCTGATAAAATCCCTAAGTCGAATTTTATGACACCTACCAAGTAATGCAATGGCATATTGCAAGGGAGATTGCGGTGTGGAGAGATGAAAATATCGGGTCAGATTTAAGTTTTACTGGACTTGAAATGTGTGCGCGTGTGTGCGTGCTTCCAATGTGTTGTTGTTGTGTGTGTGTGTGTGTATGTGTGTGTGCGTGTGTGCTTGTGTGTGCTTGTTTGCATGTATGTTTTTTTTCTTTTTTTCTTTTCTTTCTTTTAATGTAGACGACTGTTCGTTTTCAAGGTTTTAATAGATAGAAGCTAAAGAGATGGAAAAATTAAAGAAAATGTAGCGGCAAAATTGTGATTGGGTTTTTCCATCAAGAATTTATTTGTCAGTAGTAGCCACGGAGTCTTACGGAATTGTGTCCTGTTGATGATAATAGGGTCACCCGACTTTACATGGAACGTAAATATAACTAGCGAAATGTGGGTGCTTAGTCACCTCTGCCGATCCCTTTGGGGGTTTCAGGCGTGATGTTATGTACCTTTTGCTCATATTGGTCGTACTTAGGTATCCTTGGGAGCAGTGGTGGCCCAGTGGTGGCGGCCCCGACTTACGAACAGTAAGTCGTGGGTTCAAACCCAGACAGGCGCATTACTTTGTATAATTTATTTCATCACCACTGCTATCAAAACGGTGAAGGAAAACATCGTGAGGAAACCGGCATGTCCTACAATCAAAAATTCGAAGACATGTGACATCTACCAATCCGCACTGGGCCCGCGTGGTAGATTATAGCCGATTCCCTCTCATTGAGAGGAGGCCGTGTCCCAGCAGTGGGAACATGATAGACTGATGATGATGATGAGGTATCCTTTACTCCATTCTAAGCAAAACCTCTACCAAATAACTAAGTAGACATACTCAGTTATACTTGGTGACAAAGGGGGACTTTTAGGGGGGATTTCAGGAATAAGCCGTGACAAACACACACGTTAACCAATCGGCCCATTCCCTCCTCAGAGAGGAGGCCTGTGTGAACATTAGCCATTCCCAGCAGTCGGAACAATATAGGCTAATAATGATTATGATGATGCCACACGTTAAAATTAGGTCAACATGGACATGCTCATATTGCAAGTAAATAGAGTTCAATTAAACCATAAAGGAACAAAATCTGTATAGCTTAATTACTTAATATACTCTATTTAACGTTTAAATTGTACGATGTTACATTATTTTTATAGAGTGACAAGCCGTTTCACCAATTAATTACAATGTTCTACTAGCGAGAAACGCACTTTATTACAATGTTCTACTAGCGAGAAAATATGGAGATTTCTTTATTGTTAACAAGTTCAATAGTACACAAATAAACCTTTCAGATTACATTTTCAATACGATGGTTAAAATTGCATCAGAATGCCAACGGGCTTAGAAGAAAGATGCTGTCACAAATATTACAGACTCGAAAATCGATCATAACTTGCTTCTATCGACAACAATCATAGACCCCCACAAACAAATTGCTGTTTCTTTGAAAGGTTAGACAGAGCTATAACACCCTCATTTCGCCATAATCTAATCTCTAATGACGAGGCGACTTCACTTATTGATAACAATCACAGAGTAAACACATAGTGACCCATTTATTTACCTTGAAAAAACACACACACCTACAAAAAACAATACAATACAATTAATTAATTAAACATTAGTTCAGTTTATTGTTTACTATATTATTATGATGAAAGCTACTACACACCTGTGCTTTGCCCGGAGCACTGAAAACACATTAATTATGTACTGAGATTAAAATTTGACGAGACGAGCACGTTTCTACCAATACGTAGTAATTATTTTGTACAATTCGGCTGTATGTACTGGAAATGTAGGTTAATAGTTGAATTTAGTTAATATTTTAAGGGTTAACTTGTTGTCAAAACTGTTACATTATTTAGCATGGATTTGTTAAGCAAATATGGGGTTTTTGGAATTCATTTCATTAAGCACCTAGTTGTCCGCGACCTTCGTCCACTTGAAATTCATATTCTAATGAGTTCAGTGCATCCACACTGCATCTTCATTCGTCTTCATTATTTCAGCCGAAAGACGTCCATTGCTGGGCAAAGTCCCGTGCGATTCGCATCCAGCGGATTCCTGCAGCCCTCACCAGGTCATCTGTCCACCTAGCCTTCCTACACAACGTTTTCCGGTTCGCGGTCACTCCAGAACTTTTCGGCCCCATTGGCCATCTTTTCTGCCCATTGCCACTTAAGCTTGCAATTCTTCGGGCTACGGCTGTAACCTTGGTTCTCTTGCGGATGTCTTCATTTCTGATTCGATGACGCAAAGAAACTCCGAGCATAGCCCTCTCCATTGCCCTTTGTGTTACTTTAAGCCTTCTGATGAGGCCCGTTGTGAGCGACCACGTTTCGGTTCCGTATATAATCACTGGCAACATGCACTGGTCACATCAACTTTCGTCTTGGGACACTGCGGTAAGTTGGTCGAGAAGATACTACGAAACTTCCCGAACGCTGCCCAGTCTTGTCGGATTCGACAATTGACCTCTTTCTCGAAGTTAGACCTACCTAGCTGGACCAGGTTTGTCCCAGGTACACATAATCGTCTACAACTTCGAGTGTAGAGTCTCCGCACTGCATGTTGAGGTAACATTCTCTAACAATGTTATCAATTGTTACCACGTATTGACTGCATAGCACGGAAACATATAATAACAATAAATAACACTTGGAAACTTTGCTCAACAAAAAGTAACTACGGTGAGGATGCATAAATACAAATTTTGCAACATTTTTCATTGATGCTCCACTCCTATTGATCGTAGCATGATAGCCTATAAGCTTCCCTCAATAAACGGGTTTATCAACAGTAACATCATTCGTAGTAGCGAAAATATGTTGAATACTAATACGTCTATTCTGGTTTTTGCTGGATGTTTTCATTGAAGACTGCGATGTATTTTAATTATTAGAGGTAATTTCACCCTGTAAACTTTTGCCGCATGCATTACGACCGCTGGGCAAAAGTCTAAACACGATGGGTGAGGATGGACGGTACCGTAGAAAGAGGCGACGAGATTATCTAGACCAGCATCACGAAGGCTGGTTCGAAGTGGCGCAGGAGAAGAGTACCTGGAAGGATATGAGTGGCCTTTGCCTAGCAGTGGGGGTTAGAAGGTTATTATAAAGAAACATATATTCATAAATAAATAAATATCGCTGGACATTAACACACAGCGCCATCTAGTGCCACACTAAGCAAGGCTTGTGTCGTGGACACCACATAGTATCCCGTAAGTGACAATAATACAACCGTGATTATTTATTATTTTGAGCTCCCAATAAAAACGAAATAAAGAACTACACATAAAGTACTTACGGGATTATATCCGTGAAAGTCTAAAACAGTGAAATATAGAACTTTCCACACTAAAATAATAAATAATTTAAAAAAGCTATTATGAGAAGTGAAGTATAGTAGGACCAGTATTTACGTACGAATAATAAAAATATTAAAGGTAAAGGTTAATTCCAAACGTAATACGAAGATAAAGGTTCATATTAGAAACTTCACTAAACCTTGGAAGACAGTTGTAAAATATTCAAATAATATTTGATACATGTGTGAACTCGCTTATGTAAATCTTAAGTATTTATGTAAAGTTGTACCGGGTCATGGGACTCAATGGGATTATAATTTTTGTACAAATTATAAAGTTGTCGTAAACATGCTTTGCGAGCTATAAAAGTTTTCCGTTGGACTGTCTTTTGGCTTTCCAAGTAAGGAAATTGCTTGGGAACATATTGCAAGAAAACATTTTCTAAGTTACTTTCTAAGAGTCTACCGTCTCCATCTTTCCATGTACCTAACTTCATACCTATATTGTTTTATATGTATTTATGTCTGTCAACCCGTTAATGATTGCTGCTGAAATCGGGTCATCGAATTTATTTATTTCCCTAGTGCTATGTAATGTGTCATATTTGGAATGAACATTCAAACAAGTAAGTAAGTTTAACTACTACCAAAAGACTATATTATTAAATATTAGACAGCTATACATTTATTACACATGCATTCTTATTAAAAACATAACTTCAAACTCAATACGAACTAACATACAACTAAAGAAAAAAACAATGTCACTGAAGTCATCAGCGTACGCGCTAATTACGGTAGAAAGACCATATTATTTGAAGGAGTTAACCTGTTCAATGGATTACCGGACGATATTAAAGAGTGAACACATTTAAAAATAAGCTTTAGGAACATGTATGTAAGTACATTAAAACTTCTAATACTCCGGACGAAATTGTATTGTGTTATCATATTTATTACTTTTTATCTCATTATAAGCGGACTGTATGTTCTTATGAGAAATAAATTTCTTTAAACCGAACTAATTATTTACACAGAGACTCATGGACCCGTCATTTTTCAGCAATCACACTTCAAGTAAATACTCTCAACTTTCCAGAAACATAAGCAAATCGATTACAAAAAAGTGTAATAAGGGGTAATTTTTTATATTTTAGCCGACCTAGCGAGAGATTTCAGGTATCGTAAAAAGGCTGGGTTGGAAAATTTAACCGTAGGTAATTCGCTCCGTTCGCGAATAAGAACCATTATAACCGAAAGACCTAAGAATTTTTTACACAGCTTTAAGCAAACTCTTAAGAAAAATTAGGTAAAGCTCCCTTAGTTCTGTTATTCTACCGCCATCTTCTTCATACATATTCAACGTTTATTTTTACTTAAATTTTCAATTGCAAAACTTATTCAATTTAGGTCTGACAGTAATAGGAAGCAGAAAATCTTATTACCCATCCCCAAGCGATTCGGAGCTATTTAACTGACGTTCGGTGATATAAAATGCATTTGAGAGACAGAAATTAGACGTTCCGTAGATCTAACGTTAGATGCAATAATGCAGGAACTTTGTTAATGAGTTTCACCTCGCTTCGCACCGCAAATTGGATTATAATGTTAATATCATGATTTGGGGTGCTCTCTCTCTACGGGGAACAATTTGAGTACATCTTAGGGCGGGTGGGCGTCTATTATCCTCATTTCAATAAGAAATAAATTACGATTTCTTATTACATTTTCCATTATAGAGGGATATTTATCAAGTTCATTCAACGGCGCGTGTCGTGAGTTTTATTGAATGTTTTTGTTGTATATTCTAGGCTTTTCTGACGGGTAACAAATATTAGTTTTGTTCTTGTTCATGGTTCAGTTCTTGATATAAAAAAAAGCCTGTTTGCTGTGTACAGTCTAGCTTTACTCTGCCTAAAGTGATGTATGAGTATTTTTGAAGGATATATTATATTTCATTAGAGGAACTCGTGGCTAAATCATAACAGCCGCTCGGGTCGATCTTTAGGTTAAGCCGTGCTTGCCTAGGTTTATCTGTGGATGGGGGACCACCCTTACATACCGAGTTTCCTCCATGCCTCGGAAAGCACGTTCCCGGCTCCAGTCCCGTCTGTCATTTGTCCATCTTTGACAGTCGTAACAGGTAGTCAGTGGCTCAAAAAAGTGTGACACCAGTCTTACCAAGTGGTATCGTATTACCCAGTATTAACTGGGTTGTGGAGGTCAGAGAGGCAGTCGCTCCATGTAAAATACTGGCATTCAGCTGCATCTGGTTAGACTGGATGCCGACCCCAACATAGTTGGAAAAAGGCCAGGCAGATGATGATTACATTTCATGGCATGAAATATTGCTTGTAGAAATACAAATGGTCAAAGAATGTAAAAAAGGTCTTCTTTAACAGAGGTGCAGAGGCAAACAACGGTTAATGTTACTTAATTTTCATCAAGTAATATCCACGAATCCATGAGGTACGGTTACATTACGAGGTTAACGTATGTATCTAAAAAGAATATCACAAAATACAGTACGGTGGGTAAAGATAACATTGTTCTCTCAAAATAATTCTGATTTATACCCAACACAAACTAAAAACAGTGCTGTGTGAAAATTCGCAAACGAATTCACAGACATATCGGCTGCATCGCCACATGCACGCCGCACCGTGTCCCGTCGAAACCCGCTGCGGAACCCGGCACATAGGACACCAGGAGATTTACAATCTGTACTTAATGTCCCCCAACAATGAGATACAATTTAACTTCTCCGCAACCAAGCGATATTTACAAAGCAACACTACACTCTCGACAATATATTTCGCTAATGTTTTTTGGCCAGCGTTTACAAACTTCTGTGCAGCTATAAACTCGTTTTTTCTGTCGACTACAGCTCTACTTAATAACTTTATTGCTTGTAGTTGCAGTTCGTGTTTTTAATTTATAAATGGACCACGTCGGCCCAATTTTAAGAGTAATATCGGGACGGAATTCTAGACGGAAAAGTACAGTTTGGATTATTTCATCGGCACAATGTTAATTAAATTGAGTCAGCTGTCTCTTGAGACAACGTTTTATTCAGATAAATTATTTTTACATCCTTTTTGATAAAATGTTTAAAGTTTGACAACGATAACTCACAAAATGTGCGATATTTGGTTAAACGTTGAAGCGGCTATTCTTTTATCTGTGTTCAAAATGGCGCTATTAAAAAAAAACAACTGTCAGATAAGCTGTCAAATGTATTGCAAAATAAAAACCGCGCGGCGTTGCACGCTGATATTTCACTTCGACAGATATTTTTACAGGTAAAAATAACATGAAACATTTCTTGTAACAATTTTTATGAAATAAAAACTAAATACCGACCTTTTTCCATCTCAAGTTCAAAATGTTATGAGGGAGAAATGGGGCACTGTGTTTATAGGCAATGGGTGAGTGACCTTTATTTATGTAGGTAGTAATAGTAAACTGTTACGATATTATCAAGGCATAACAGTTTATATCGCTATAATTTATGACTCTATTAATTTGCAGAATTTTACCGCCATTCTCGTTACTAAAACGTATAGAATTGCGCATAGAGTATACATATTTTATAGAAATATGTAGGTACCTTGTGTTGTTTCTTGCTTTTAAGTAAAAGCAAGAAAAAAACAAAAGGTACCTATAGATTTCTATAAAATATGTATAGGACGGATACAATATTGCAGCATATCAGATTTACATACAAAGTAACCTGATCACAAAAAAAAGACACGTTTGGAAAATTAAGTGTGCATCTGTGGGACCTTAGATACTGTAGTCTAATCAGAAACATTTTGTTTCGTTTCTAAGAAATCTAAATAATTACAGTGTATTTTGTTTTGATGCAGTGTAGGGTGGCAGCTTTGGTTGTACATGTGCGGAAAAACAAGCATTTAGCATTATAGATAACTAAATTGCCATGCATTGTGGCCGTATGGGCCGCGGACAATAAATAGCGTGTAATACGTACTACATTGTACCTCCACCGTTTACAACCAGTAAAATTAAAAAAGCAAATCTCCCAAACAATGATAAATTTCCCTCATTACTCAACTATGCCAACACAAACATATTAGCCCACAATTAATTTTATTACCAAAACTCTCAACTTATTTCACCAGGGTATACGGCTAAAGCGGGCAGAGGTCCATGACAGCGAAATTCCATCAGCATTATGCTTTAATAAGCTACGCTAAATTTTGCCACATTGCCTTTAGCGGCTATTTCATTACGTGAGAATAACCTTTACCTACAGGCTAATAGCGGCTAGTATGAAAATTGGCTGCTATGTAAAAGTTTTAAGGTGTAAGGTTTTTGTTCAGGTTTAACAAAAAGTATGCCAGGAAAAATTACTTTAGCGACCAAATCTCCACAGGCCGGATGGATTTAAACATTGTAAAACAACAACAAATGGTTTGATGCTTTTAAACATGGAGGTGACTATAAATGAATGTAGGTAATTCAAAAATAATTCGGCCTAGATTGAAAAGGTTTTAAAAAACATTTAATAGCATACTATTCATGGGGTAAAAAAGAAATTGTGATCTAATCTTTACCGACTGTTTTATCGTATTCATAAAATCGTTCCTTACATTTTGGGCATAAATTTGTTTTATTAATACTGCTAGCTTGTATTTGTATCAGTTTCTAAATTCAACTATATTAATAATAATAATGTTCAAAGCGAAATTGAACTAGGTTGTTGCCAAGATTGTTGTGTTGGTAGTTTCACAGAAATAATTCCGAGACTTACGCCAACTATGTCTGTTCCGTACACATAACTAAAATATTGTGAATGCTTTCGTTAAAGGGATCTGTGTTATATTGCTTATCAATGGTGGAAATAAATTTAACATATAGTCCCGATCATTTTCCAGTTTTCTTTCTCCTAAACATTATTTTATTATATGAGTTGGGTCTTGCAGGCGGCCACGCCAATCTCAGCATTTTTGAGGTCCTCAGATGTGCAGGCGTTTGGGTATTTTGGATACTCCAATATAGGTGTAAAACACCTCTTAACGAAGCCGTAAGGCATTTGTCCTCCCCGTCATTGCGATATTTTTTTTGCTCTACACCATACCTGGGAACCTTCTAGTTACGGAGATATTGGGGGTCAAAGTTCCAACTTTTTGACAAGTTAGAACTTACAGTTATAATAAACAAGAGCCTGTCGCCGAAATTGTCTAATAATCTAATACTACCTATTGACTTCTAAGAAACGAAATCTCAGAAAATTCTATTTATTCTGCAAAGTTTGCGGGAAGAAAATTATATTTCTAAGTGTCAGCTTTTCGCAGAAGTCGTCAAACAGAATAGGTCTTTAAAACAAAGATTTTGACGCCGAAATTACCTAAGTTGATGTTTTTAGCCGAGTTTTCTGTGATAGTAGAACTTTTATCATTGAATATAATTTATGTACCTACCTTGGTGAAGGATGGAAATATTTCTGGGAAGCCGATTCATTCGTGAGAAAATTCTTGGAAAGTAGTGGTTGATGATGTGTTAATAACTTCACATTGTACCTTTGTTAGTGAAATACTCGTAATATCACGCCTGAAAGATTGGAAAGAACCGTTAAAGAAACACCCATATTTCGCTACTTCGGGTTCGAAGGCACCTAAGAAGTCGACTTCTACCGGCTTTCCTTCGGAAACAAGGTACTCTACGTACAGTGTAGTATTATGGGAGAAGCCTGTACTTAATAACATATTTGGTGTTGAAATAAAACAAATAAACTAACACACCAATTCATTACTTACCAATCTTATTTGTATCTAGATGTCTTGTCTACAGAAAGGCCGTTTTTTGTGAATTAAAAAAAATACGTAGAAAACAGTTGTTCAGTCAGTTTTATGGACCGAGAAGACCACACGGAAGGCCTCGCGTTGATTATATTTTACCTTGTCTAAAGATTAACTTAGCTATCTTCAAAAATCGATCGATCGATCGTGTTGTTGTTGGTTAGTATTCTCGTCACTAAAACAATGTCACTGAAATATCAGTCCGTCCAAACGGCTGCGTTTTATAATTTCCCTAACAAATTCAGTGTAGTGGGTAAGTTTATACAGAGGTCGCCGCTCTCGACTTTGTCGCGTTGCCAGAGAGATATCAATTTGCATGCACTCCAATGGAGGGCGTTTCGAGGGTTGTCCCTTTGAAACAATCGTTTTTGCCTCTTGCTTTCATTTTGTGTATTTGAGAAAGACTTAATGGAATGTCCGACTGATTGGCGTACTCAAAATGAATGAAATGTTATTTGTGGAAATAAAAATGTTATGATGAAACTGGATGGCATTTTTGAAATTAAGAACATGAGGCACGGAGCTTCTTTTTCCTTATATCATTTTTGAAAAATGCATTCTCATTTGTTTTTTTGTTTTGTTTCAGCAATGAGAGCCTAGTCGTGTGAACGTTGGATTGCCACGTTAGGTTTCAAGTTCGAGATTCTCATTTTTCCGAGTCATGTGCGTATTGTACAATTATCACTGGCTTTTCGGTGAAAGAAAACATCGTGAGGAAACCGGCGTGCCTGAGAGATATTTCTTGACGGTATGTAAAACCAAGTCAGAGGCTATTATAAACTCTGACATCAGGTTAGGTACAAACCACACAATAAAGAAAGAAAATTAATTAAAAAATATTCATTTCTAAATCATTTCTTATTATAACCATAAACTAAACAAATAATACACTCGCAGCTTAATTTCAAACCCCATTAACAAAACACGCAAATCCTTAATGAAATCAAATATTTTCTACTTGCATAGGGTTGTGTTCCCAAAGAATGTTACAAATTCATTCACAGGTTCAGGCTCAGTGCGGCGAGCCGTATTCACGAATAACAGCTCGCGTCAAAATATTTAGGGTCGCGCAATAATGACAGAGACTAGCGGACCCAGTAGGTAAGCAATTATTATTTTAATCAAGCCAAATACCTGAGTTGAGTATTCGAGGTTCACTACTATGTGATATTAGTGTTAGAGAAATTCTCTAATTCCATTATTTTAGTTGTTGAAAAACTTGTTCATGTAGAAAGGTATGTGTTGTGAAGGGCTGGTGTTGGGGCAGTCATTGGAAGTATTAACGGAGAAGGTAGTAAGTAAAATGGTTGCTTGGGAACTAAAGGCTTCAAAGGTATTTGAAAGAGTACTGTGACAATAGTTTTATAACCAGAGCATTCACTAATCATCTAATTTACTTAATTGTTTAGTCGTTATTAACCAACGAAGTAATCACATTTTTATCTACATTTCTAGACTATCTACACTAATATCATAAAGAGGTTAAATTTGTAATTTGGGTGTGTATGTTTGTGTTCTAAAACACTAAATAATTCAAATGTCGCCTGTAAATGCCGCGAGAGGGCGCTAGTTTGTTTCATTAAAATAATATTTGTTCTGTGGAATCAGCCATCTTTAGCATAAGACGATCTGTGACACTGCATAATTGTAAAAAGCATACCTGTTAAAGTAATGATATTATAACGTTCATGTCTTGAAATCGGCGTTTCATTAAATTAAAATAAGCGTTAAGAAAACAAAAGACAGTTTGTAATGAATAAACTCAAAAATTACTGTGCCGATTTCAAAAAATCTTTCACCATTGGAAAGCTACATTCACCCGGAGTAACATAGGCTATATTTTATCTCCGTACGTCCGGAACGGAAACTACGCGGGTAAAACCGCGTGACGTCCGCTAGTCTGTCATAAAATAACGACTGTCTGTTTGGTAGGTAGAGGTATACTAATAGTAAATCCACATTTCGACAGTTATGTTTATATCCCAAGTAATAAGGCTATTGCGATCAACCGGGTCCAAATACTGAGAAATTTCTGATAGATAAACCCAATAACACTTTGCCTGACCCGGAAATCGAACCCATGTCATAATGTTCAGCAATTTTCCGTTTCTCGCAGTAATTTATGAATTGTCTGCATCCTGCCTGGGCTGCGGGACTCCTGCCGGGGCTGCGGGACTCCTGCCAGGGCTGCGGGGCTGTTCGGCCCCGGAACATAAAGGGCGAGGAAGAAACATGGATGGGTTTTTAGTCAGTAAAAGTCTGACACCCCCTTCCGCTCCGCCTAGAGTGGCAGAAGTCATTTGATGATATCCCATTCGAAAAAAATAAAATAAAATTGTGTCTGCGTATTTAGATTTGACTCTTCATAGGCATAGTTTCACTGGTATTTGAAGCTCAGAAAAACTTGGAATCCGTACGGGTTCATTGTAAATCTCTGGGGAACTATTCATCTTGTAAGAATACAACGGGCTTGGGTTCGAAAACTAGGGTCTATTGTGGACTGCTACCAATAAGTTGTGTCACAGAATGTTTGATTAGGATACAACACCGCTCCCTAATTTGCAACAGCTAATTTCGAGTGTTTTATAACATTTAATGATAAATCTAGGATCACTATAATAATACGACTAAGCGCGTATAAATGTTCCCATTACGCGCTTAGTACCTTTTATTAGACCGTGGTCTGGCAGACACGTGCGTGCAAATATTCATGTAGCCAATTAGTGTATTTTTTAAAATTTGTTGTATACTATACTGCACTTATCCTAAGTTCATACAGTAAGGGCCGGTATTTCAATAGTGACTTATCTCGAAGTGATCCAGGATTAAATTTAAGAACGACTTATGTGTATTTCAATATTGGATTAAAGTTAAGCGGCAAATAAAGTCCACCCTAACTAGCCTTAATCTAAGTGACAGATTTCTGTCGCTTAAGTTCCGATCTGAGATTAGCGTGTGTCAACCTCAAACAAAAGTTGCTTTATGGTTAATAATTCTGACCCGCAAAAAGGTTTTTATGCCGCATATAGAATATTTTGTAAGTTGATAAAATGATAAAAAAGGCTGTGTGGAACCTATGTACCTAAATGTAGGTACAGACATTCTTGCGAAATATTATCTCGTAGTAGGCCATTTGATTTGGTCTCATAACTGTTCCAGCACAACGTATGCTGTACGTTTCGTTAAACGAAATCGGTCGTAAAATTCACCTTCATTCCATTTCTGGAAATTAGTCTCTCATGTTCTATAAATTCGTATATGTCGCGGGGTCGTTGAATAATTGATAAATTCAATCATATCTTCATCATCACTGCTCGAGCTAAAAGTATAGTTACTGAACAAAAAACATATTAGAGTTGAGTAATTGCCAAGTTGTAAAATCGTAGAGAAAGAGCGAAAACGGTAGGCAGATACTACCCAAATTACTCAATTGTTCAGACAACTCAACAATGTCGTGAACTTAAAACTTTTTTCTTCGAAGTTTTTAAAACTTGAAAAAAATAAACAATGTAGTAGGATGACAACAGAAACCACACTCAAATGACATATTCTGTTTATTATGTTGCAATATTGCGATTTATCCTAGATTAGTTAAGGCGAGGAAGATCCGGATTGAAATACACTTCTGTCTTCTAAAAATGACACTTAGGGCCGGTATTTCAATGTCACCTTAACTTATTGCTTAAGTTAAGTCCTGCATTTAAGCTAAGTGTCATTTTTAGAAGACAGAAGTGTATTTCAATCCGGATCTTCCTCGCCTTAACTAATCTAGGATAAATCGCAATATTGCAACATAATAAACAGAATATGTCATTTGAGTGTGGTTTCTGTTGTCATCCTACTACATTGTTTATTTTTTTCAAGTTTTAAAAAGTTCGAAGAAAAAAGTTTTAAGTTCACGACATTGTTGAGTTGTCTGAACAATTGAGTAATTTGAGTAGTATCACGTAAGTACCTGCCTACCGTTTTCGCTCTTTCTCTACGATTTTACAACTTGGCAATTACTCAACTCTAATATGTTTTTTGTTCAGTAACTATACTTTTAGCTCGAGCAGTGATGATGAAGATATGATTGAATTTATCAATTATTCAACGACCCCGCGACGTATACGAATTTATAGAACATGAGAGACTAATTTCCAGAAATGGAATGAAGGTGAATTTTACGACCGATTTCGTTTAACGAAACGTACAGCATACGTTGTGCTGGAACAGTTATGAGACCAAATCAAATGGCCTACTACGAGATAATATTTCGCAAGAATGTCTGTACCTACATTTAGGTACATAGGTTCCTCACAGCCTTTTTTATCATTTTATCAACTTACAAAATATTCTTTATGCGGCATAAAAACCTTTTTGCGGGTCAGAATTATTAACCATAAAGCAACTTTTTTTTGAGGTTGACACACGCTAATCTCAGATCGGAACTTAAGCGACAGAAATCTGTCACTTAGATTAAGGCTAGTTAGGGTGGACTTTATTTGCCGCTTAACTTTAATCCAATATTGAAATACACATAAGTCGTTCTTAAATTTAATCCTGGATCACTTCGAGATAAGTCACTATTGAAATACCGGCCCTTAGCTTGAATGCAGGACTTAACTTAAGCAATAAGTTAAGGTGACATTGAAATACCGGCCCTTAACGCTATATGGATCAATTGGTCTGAAATAAAAATTTTGAATTTGAATTACGCGTCTGTGTGAAAGAGCTTGATTCGAGAGACAGTGAGGAGGTTCCTCTTTCTGGAGCCCTGACCACCGGCAGCCTGGATCTTTTTCCTGATGTCGATGGGTTATCTATTTTATACAAAAAAATATGTAAAAGTACTTTTAGTTTTTAATCTATATATGTATAGGGTGACTGGTGATTAGTGTACGATACTTACCTAAACACGTGAATGTACTCATGATAACAAACAACTTTTAGTATGGGACCAAAGCTGAAATCGCAAAAAAACTATCAGCTGTTCAGTACAGGCGAACGCAAATGTACTGAACTGATTTTTTTTATTTTTTACTAGCCGACTACTACTACCTACGTAGTAGTAGTCGGCTAGTAAAAAATAAAAATAAGCCATGTATTTATAAATTTAAATTAAAAGACAAAAAATGATTTTAGGAAATAATAATATGATTGAAAACGATGACTAAAATTGTTACGAAGAATGTAGCAATAGAATACAGCAATGTTACTAAAATTTCTGGTAAAAGCAAGTGTTGTAAAAACGTATCGCATACATACTCTATTTAGAGATAGCATGTTAGGTGCCTTAATAACGAACTAAACCCTTAAAAGTTTACTACACTTATAATAAGAACCAAAAGCGTTGTAAAAGTCAGGTGTTAGCTTTCATAATCGTAAGGCTACAATATTTATGCTGCGAAGTAATACGTTAAAGCCCTCTATTAAACGATTGCTATTAAACTTTAACATAAAATCCGATAAAACATTGTAATCGTTAATTATTGAAGGCACTTAAAACCTTGTGGGGTTGTTAATTAAACGGGATATCCCTGTATATGAAAGTTATAAGTATCTTAATGATCTGACTATTGTAATTTCACGGGTTTTGGCAATTTTTCTTAGAACCGATTTATTTTCACAAAAACTGTATCCAGAAATGAATTCCAAGAACCACTAAAACGCTTTGTTCCGATAGATTTATGTCTATGTTGTAATTGGGAAAAACGAATAACAGTCTACATATTATACAAAATATCACTACTTTACAAATAGAAGTCTTATCGATATAGTACAATTTCAGTAATGATCTATCGACCAAAGACTGATGACTTTTGCAGGAGAATCATTTCGAAAGAACCAAAGAATGATGAGATGATTAGGTTACGTATACATTCGTAGCCAGACGTGCGGAACCTACTTTTTTTGGAAAACCTCGAGAGAGCTTAGGCGAAGGTGATGTGACGATCTGATCTTGTTTGCGGGGTAAAACATGAATAGAGATCGCAAAAGAAGTCGGAAAGAGAAAGAGGAAACCAACCCTTGCCCAGCAGTAGAACACTATGCACCTAAGCTAACAAACATTAAGTGTTAGTTCCTCGTAAAATATTGTTTCCTGCTTCTTTTTCTTCTTTATCTCTCGATTCGATAAATTTGACAGTTATTCTCGATATAATGAGTTTTTATGGAGTCAAAAAAATCATTTTGTACTTGCACTGCTGGTGTCAGAGTTTTCATAACGTGGGTCTATGGACTTGAGTGTACATGCCGTCGAGAAATATCTCTCAGGCATGCTGGTTTCCTCACGATGTTTTCTTTCATCGAAGCAAGTGATGGATACAATATGCACATAAATCCGAAAAATCAGACGTGTTGTCTTGGTGTAGAGACGATGGTCGATGGTCGATGGTGGTGGTGGACTGTGATAGTCTGCACGCCTGCGATATATTTCCGGCATGTAAAGCCAAGTCAGAGGCCCCCAGAACTCTGACACCAGGGCCCTGCAGTTTAATAAACGTTAAAATCCGGCAATTTTGTAATTAAGTAGAGAGTAAATAGTTTTGTAGTATTTTTAAAGTTATATGACTAGTGTTGTTTAATAAACCCTACAATAATAAAATTGTCACCTGTAGAGAAAATGTTTATTAAACCGAAATGTAAAATTGTAGTAAAAAAGTAAGTTGGTAAAATTTGTGAGTTGTAATTTTGATTTAACAGAAACTTCTAGATTTAAAACTTAAAATACAATTACAATTTGTAACGTATATTAAACAGGGCCCAGGTTAAGCACTAACCACACGATAAAGTAAGAAGTAATTCTTATTTCCTGCTTATCCAGCTATTACTGGAGCCTTAACTGACAATAAATGTCCGTATTCATACAACGTTGATGGAACATACGTCGAGAATGTGACACGCGGACATCCCATTTGTTCAGCTAATTTGGGGACATTTGTGGCACTAATGCTATGAGCAGAATATCACTGATGAGGTTCGTGATTGCTTTTGTATTGTGGGAATGAAAAGAAAATGCGGAGTCAGTGTAGTTTTTGGTTTATAATGCGAAAATATATATCTTTGTCGAAAAAATACTTTACTTGTGCAACTGTTACGCATAAGCTTACTACCAAAGAACTTGGATATTACATCAGTGACAACAATGATCAAAAAGTTCAAAAGTTTCACATAGCAATTTACTTATTCTAAAATATATTTTTCTCTAAATATTTTTTTCTTAGTAATTATTGAATTTTAATTAATACAAAAATGTTTACAAAATAATTAAACAGACTCAAAATTAATAATAACGGCTCTTTATGAACACTTTAAACTTCCATCAGGGATCGTCAAGTGCGAGCGGTGCCACGGCGGCAAAGGAATGCAATCTGCGGCGGAATGCTCCCCACTAGAATTAAATTTTAGCCATCCTTGCTCGGTAGTGCATCAGCCAAGTTCCTATACGATCCCGAGGCATTTGTAAATATGACTTTTATGGTAATTGAATTTTAGTATACTAACTAATTTTTGTATTCTTACATTTATATGAACAAGAGAGAGAGAGAAACAAGTATTTCTGTAAAGGTGAATAAGTTTTGTATTTTGTTTTCTTGTTGTTATTAGTAGTCCCACTGGCTGCTTGTAATTTAGTTTTCGAAATAACTAGAAGCTTCTAAATTACCTACGTTTGTTTATTTTTTGTTTCGTTTACAGAAACTAATTGGACAAAAACTCAAACATAAGTAAGAAAGCAATCTTGAACAATATTTTATATTGCTAACAGTATAGATACTCGTAGATAGACAGATTACTAAAATTGTTACCTAGCTCTTCTACAATATAGTTTTAGTGTAATCAAGGAGCTTTGCTTAATTTCTACGGGGTCGTTGTAGGGTAAGTATAGATAACCACCGAGTCATGTTTATAATTAAATCCGCCTATTTGTATTCTCTGTCCCTTGTGTTTAGCAACACAATGTTAAACGGTCTTAAGAATCCTTTATTTTGTGTGTTTTCACTAAAAGCTCCATGCTTTGACTACAAACACACCGACCGAGAGTAAATTGGCATTCCAATGCTGAATTGCTAACATTAACTTTAATTAGATTACTAGACCAGACGATTCGACTGCGCACAAAAAATGCCTAGATTTGAATAATTTATTCTATTTAAATAAAGCAACAAACTTTGCTCTCAAATAATTCAGTTGGTCTATTTTGGTTACCAAATGCAAGACCAACTTAAACACGAATTGGGGATTAAGCAATAATCCCTAAACTCTATAGAAACGTGTGAGTTTAACTTTACTCGAATTAGCTTCTTACTTTGATCACTACATAAATTCATTAAAGTACTCCACTGTTATTAACGATGATTATTAACGCCGGAAGAGGTCTGAGGGTGGCGCGCTGCGGCGGAGTCGACCAAGGCGGCGGCGGTTTCATTTCCCCCATTTGCAATTCAAAAATTCACTCTGCCTTCCAGCTCATTCGTCTGTCTTTAACAGACCCCTCTCTTTCACACTCCCATTAAAATGTATATCGATCCTTGTCTCGCACCAGCGCTTTTTAGCCACCAGCAGTGCCAGTAGACACTTTCTTGCAACGACCATGCGTAACTCGAACGGACAGCGGTTCGTGCAGTTTGTTTCGAAAGGATTAGCCATAAATAGTTCTTCCTCATTACATTTTCATGAAGGCTCCCTCTAGTTGTGGAATTTATGCCGAGAAAAGTTTGAGCTTTACTGAATAAAAGATATCTATTTGGCAGTAATACTGGCGGGGTGCCAGGCGACACTTCACGCTCGAGTTAAACTTATTAGATGGAAGATGGGTCAACTGAAATCTACCGCAATACTTATGTGGAAGTCGGTGAACTTTAATATGAGTTCTATTAACCTTACTAAGTTCACTGACGGACAGTTCAGAAGCATGAAATTTCGCACTAGAGTTTCAAATACAACGAAAAAAAGATAAGGAAAGATTTTTGAAAAAAATATAATCAGATTTCGTGCTTCACAAGAATGACAATGATGCATTTCAAAATATTATGGTTTCACTTCGATAGATTACTTAATTCAATTATATTCAATTTATTTATTATGATAGACATGTACCTTATAAGCTTAAATATATAAATTGAATACGAAACTTGTGTTAATTAGTAACACTTCACTTGTGTCGGCTCTCCAGTGGTAGGTACTTGTCCGCGGAAGCGACGGAACACCACGTCCTGCGGCCAAAAGTCTTCCTCCATCACCATGGGCAGATAACAATTTGGTACTCGCACCCCGAATGCCTTGAAATTGAAGTTGCGGCGCGAGATTATAATCACTGAAAAATAATGCGTTAAATTGTAAGCAGTGTTCGGTTGACAATCTATCGAGAGTTTACAATCTCGCTAGATAGATTACAATCTAACGGTTTTTATAATTTTACGGTGACCCTAAAAAAATAGATTGAATAGTTACATTATTTTTTGTTGTTTTTACCGATAAGACAGGACGGTTCGGTTCGGGTTCGGTTTTCAATCGGACATAGAGCTTACTGTAGATATAAAATATGTAGGTTACATATTTTTTACGTATGTTCACAAAATAAATAAAGATTTGATTTGGAAAAGACTGGAAATGGATTCATGGTAGAGAATTTCTTTATTATTCGCTTACGTCGACCACCGCGCCATCAATTAATCACCGCTCGCTGAAGGAAAACAGTGCGAGGAAAACCACACGTCAAACAAATGAGTAATGTGCTAAATTTTCTGCAAACGGCTGTCACTTGGCTCTGTATTCTTCCTGTAACTTTTTCTATACATTTTGAGGGATGTGAAACTCCAAAGACTTCATTATTACATAGAGTATGTAACAGTGAGATTACTTTCGAAAAAGTAAAAAAACTTGGCTTAGCTTGATTGGTTTGGCATGCTTTTGAAACTACGACTCTTTATAATTTGGATGGTGGCGTAACTCGTGGGTTGATATACAAAGATAAGACTTGCCGTTGATGTCTGACCATTAATACATACCAAGTTTCTTCCATGCCATGTCCCGGCTTTCATTTATAGACCTTTGACAGCGGTCACTAGTAGTCTGACATTCAGTCTTATCAAGGGGCCTCGTTTTGGTAAAATACCTACACTGGTAATCTTTATATTATTAAAATCAAAAGAAATTTGGAAAATTATTATGTCTCTCATAAAACAAATTGCTACACTCTCATCTTACTAATGTTATTTTCGCTTACACCACAATATTGTGTTATTTGTTGGTTTATTTATTGTAATCCAGGAATATAGGTAAGCCTGGATTAACGAGACTTTTCGTCGCAGGATTTATTGAAACGTTGAAACATGACAGTGAAAATCTAGGTTACATAACGCAATATTTTTTTAACCTTTTCGGAGAGACTGTATATTTTTAGTTACCAATGTTGTATAAAATAAAAATAAATAAATTACACTAATAATATAGAGAGGTAAAGTTAATAGTTTGGATTTATGAGGGAATCTTCGGAACTTTACTAATAAATTAATTAGAGGAGGTTGTGCGAGATTGGTCAGAGAAAATCGCACAGCAAGAAGAGTGGAAAGCTATGGGGAGGCCTTTGCCCAGTAGTGAGACAAAGTTAGACAAGAAAAATAAATGAAACTGAAAAACGGATTAATTCTGAAAGTTCTTTCACTAATGAGAAGCCACATTATTATATTTAAAACGTTTCAGAGCGATAATTTTAGACCACAAACAAAAAACATTCTAAATAATGATTACTATGTTATATAATTAGATGTTGGCGTATTCCTTAATAAATATTATCGCAGTATCATGCTAGAAATAATCATAAATACTTATCAGTAACCGAGGGTCTGCAAATGTGGATTTTAACCCTTTACAATCCCTTTAGGGAATACTGCCATGAGAGTAGGAGGGGTTTATTCATGTATAATAAGTGACTGGTATATTTCATGGTCAAAATGCTTATGAGAATGAAAAATAAATAAAGTGCCTTTAGAAATTTACAAATGTATAAAAGCAATGATAAACAAAGATGAATTAGGAACATAAATCCTTCATAAACATCATGATGTACGTAAGTATATACCTACAATATAGTATACGTATAATATGGAATATATCGCGACTCGGACCGTGCCTGAGGCTTTTACCCCACTCGGGTTTTTGACATCAGTTTAGGTAGGTCCTGTTCCATAAATACAAGGGATTATCTTATTTACGATATTATTGTTGGTAACATGGTCTTTTGGGAGAAGTTTGCCCATTTGTTATGAGTACAGCAAGGATACAATTTTAGATTTATGATCTTCGTCTGCGCCGGAGACTACGGTATCAGTTTTATTGGTATTGCTAATTTGTATGGGAAATGTCGCATACAAATTAAAACAAACACCACAAAGTACAAAGTGGTACAAAGCGGCCACTTTAGCAAAATTATAATAGGAAAATAATATGAATACGTTACAATTCGTAATAATTATGATCTCAAAGTGACATTTCATTATGTTTACTGCGCCTGTGATCATTTTAAGAATTTTGATGTGATGCATATTGGTATTCTGTTATGATTCTGCTAAAGCAGCCATTTTAGCCCCCTCCTTTCGTAAGTTTTACGAAAGTACAGGGGGGCTTTGCTTTCATCAGTCATCATTATCAACAATAGCATCAATTCGCGAAATAATTATTTTTATATATAAGTTCTCGTAACTATGTGAAATGGAAGGAAGTGAGTTTTTAGATGATTATTAAAGTAAAATTAAAGTTAAACCTTTGCCCAGCAGTATAGGCTACATCAAAAATGAAAAAGTAATCATTTTGGGTTATTTAAGCGACCAAATTAATCTGAATATCATAACCAAAACATCAATCGAGCATTCTAGTAATGCAGTCCGAATAAAATCAGATATAAAAATTCTCTCACGTTTACCTATCCAAGCCAGTTTTTCACCTTTTATCATGCCAACAATTTACCTGAGTATTTAACATACGTTTGTGTAAAACTCAATCATATTTTTACCTTTATCCACAGCCTACTCATAATTTACCTTCGCTGTTCATAGTGAGAAGCGTAAAGTGCAATGCGAATATGTAAATTGAGTGTAATGTGTAATAACATGTAAATCTATACACGTTTTGATGGATATGGCTATAAGGGGCGCGTTACACCCCAGGGACTCGTCCCCACACCACAATACAACGGGTAGTGTGTACTGTACCTACAGTTATGTCGTGTGCAACCAGCCTATCGTTTTCCGCTATGGTTTGTAAAGATTTTGTTCGGTGTTCTGATTTTTTTCGATAGGTTTAATGATTCGGGCTTTGGTGTAAAGCTATGGGGCAAATAGGAGAAGAATCATAGAAGAATCATTAGGTGTGTGAGTGATAAATGATATCTTTATTAATATTGTAAATGCGAAAGTAAGTTTTTTTTGTTTGTTACCTTTTCACGCGTACAGTCACGTCTAATAATATGTAAACACTTAAGAATTTATTAAATTGTTTTTCTCCTAATGTACTGATTAAAATTTAATGTTATTACGTACATAGTATTCTGGAACTCATATTTTTATGAAAAAGATCCAATCTCCTAGTTACAATCGTGATTTCTCGCGAAAATAGCTATAATATTAAGGAAAGTGTATACATATTATTAGACGTGACTGTACACGACTGAACCGGTCATCCTGATTTTTTGCATATACGTTGTCTGGTATACAGAAATGTATGAACGGTACCTTTCATCCCGAAAAAAAGTACTGTTCCCGTGGAAAAACTATAACGTTCTTATGATAATAGCGCAAGGTGTCATTGAAAATATGCTGGAATAAAATATACTTACAGGCACAGTGCAACCTGAATTGATTGTCTAATTCTAAATTTACGCATAATATGAATGTACCTCGCTTTGACCGGCTTCACTTCTCGTATCCCTAAGAATTAGTTTCCCCACATTTGTTTTTCTATTCATAGTCCAATTTCATCAACATAATTATGCTAGGATGTGCTAGCTTTGTATTCACAATTGAAGCATAGGTACTCTCATCGCTCCTTTTACCTTAATAATCCCTTCAAAATAACGGAGGTACCTATGTCTAAATATAAAGTTATTTTTGTCGAATAAAAAAACATATTGTGAAGCTTGTGTGCGAGGGTAGGTACGTGACAAGCCAAGAGAAAAAGGTCGTGACATAAACATGAATTTGAAATGGACAATTTATGAGAAATGGTCGAATGTGCGCAAAAAGTTTTTATTCATAATTGGTTAGTCTGTGCGCTGACGTGTCTGTGACAGAATGGGATGTAGTTTTGTCTACCAAAAAGAAGTTCAACACACAGCAATTGTGGTCCTGGTATTCTTTTAAGTTTCCATTTGCTTTTTAAAGGCAGATATAACGTAATCACACGTAGTCGTTTTAATATGTCACCTACTGAAAATAACCTGAATCTAAATTAGGCTTAAAAATAGGGGATAAAAAATTGGCTTGAATGAGTACTTGCAGTACAGTACAGAGTTTTTATGTCTTGTGACTGGGACTGTAGCTACTTTAAATGTTCATTTTTGTTTCGACAATTCAAAAGTGCCTGTAACTGGCCTACTTGAAATAAATGCTTTGATTTTGATTTTGATTTTGAGAACTTATTAAGTGCTAGTCAGAAGCTGTTTTTAGAATTAATACTCAAAGACCCTCGAAGAAAAAAATGTCCTCCACAATTTAAAAATCTCCTTCAATTTTGTTGTACGTACGAGTAAAAGACCTAATGCCTAACTTTTAACTAACGAAAGTAAAATTTTAATTTGAGCGAGGTTTCGTCTTATCCCCATAGCGTCGGCGACGGGATGAAAGAAAAGATAGCAAACTTTATTCAGTCTTAATTTAATTAATTGTCCCCCCCCCCCCCCATCTTTTCTGTATCTATCGACAGCCATCTTTTATTTATGTACCCGCTGCCGCTGTAGGTTCCGCCTGTTCAATTATACAGTCAGCTTGCACTGTATGCGTTTGGATTTGAAATCTTTGCAAATGGATTTAGTTTTTTGTTGTTCTGCATAGTACCTAGTGCTGGCTGGTTTTGATTTGTGGATTTGAATTAAAAAAAAGAATGTCAAATGCTTAGGTCGCCCTAGTTCTCTATGTAATCTGTGGCCCTGCCTTAGCCTTTCGGAATTAAAGACGGTGCTTTCTAAATCGAATATTAGGCAAATGAAACAGGCTGAAACAAAACAGTTATTCCAGAGGCGTGAGTTTTTTTTGGCAATTTTAACAAAATATTTTTGCTTGAAACAAGCTTTTTACCGGGCGAAAACAACTCGACAGTAGAACTTCATACAAAACCCAACACCCCATTTCACCCCTTTATAAAAACGGCTTTCCAGACACCGAAGTAAAACGCGAAAATATTTTTTATTTTCAAATCGTGGTTTGATTAGCCTAATTCTGTGGTATCTTTTCACCAAACTCACAAAACAATTGTCAAATCTTTTCCCGCTTGCGAAAATAACAGGTGCCAATGTTATTATTTCTTTTCCAAGCGGTTTCTTAAAAACACGCCGTGATGTGAAAATGAAAGTAATTTATTTCTAAGTGACAGCATTAATAAAAAACCCTTCAATTTTTATAATTTTAATAAGACTCAGGGGATGTTATTGAAAGGCCTTTATTGAATAAAATACGGAGAAAATCGGGGAAAACGCTTCACGAAAGAAAAATATCAAGCTACCTGCATATTCATAATTTCTTTTTTCATGTTCCTTACCTTTGCGTAATCGGTTTATATTGAGAAAACCTTTCAGGTTTAAATAATACGTGCTTTATAATTGGCCAAGTGGAAGCCGGTATTCAGGCTTTTTGGAAGTAGGTAAGGTGGGTAAACTTATATTGAAAAGTAGCGAAAAGTGGTGAAAAGCGAAAATGTTTTTTTTTGTATCGTTTTATAATATTCAAGAAGAAGCAATTGGGGCTAAATAAGGCCTATGTTCACACACAGGTGAACTTTTAGTCACCTAACACTACACAATAGTATAAGCGACCAAATGTCACGATGCTCTTCTGGCTTTTGAGGTCACTGCCCAGGAATGGTGATAAACGCAATTCGCTTTTTGACTGTTATTATTTCTTTGGCTGAACCTGTAAATACAAAAGTTGACATTGACAGGTTAATATTTACTGTGAAATGAAATCAAAATAGAAAGTTCAACCTATCCTTTCGATGAGATGGCAATCTACGTTTTCTTTTCATCCTAGGTCAATAAAAAACACTGCCACGTAATATCTTCGCATTTATCCTACGACCGACCGCGACCAAGTTTAACTAACTGATAGAAGTCACCAATATCATCCGCAAATATCTTCGTAAAATATTGACTAGACCTTTGCCTATTTATCTTAGATCCTACGGTTATACAGTGGCCAATAACAACAGGACCGCGAATCCGCATATAAACAATCAACCCGTCGCCGCCTGAGTAATGCGAACATTAGCGGGGTACTACACGTGGGTACATCAAGCCCCCGTGAATTAACGCCGTCTTAAGTACGAACGCACACCAATGTTTTATACGTCGCTTTTAATTAAATTACATTGCGTGCTCCGAAAGCCGCAAACGCCCGCGTACGTGTAACGTACGCTCTGTTCATGTTTTTATGAGTAGTAAAATTTATTAAAATATAGCGGATTATGTCCTTAATGCCGTGTGGAAATTAAAATGATTTATTTTGACGGTGTTTTTTTACAACCTGTATTTTTCATTTTCAACGCTTGGAACGTGGAAGCGTATGTTTGAATGCTGAGTTTTTTGCTTTTTATGTTTGTTTTGAAACTGATTTGAAATTTTTTCCACAAACGCTTTTCAGGGATATCTGTCTTCACCGGCTTTCGGTAAACAATCGAAGGGACGATCAAATAAAAGTTTATTAGTTAATTTACTTATAAGTAAAACAGCAGCTGCCTACGACAGGAAAATTGCAATGCCTCATATAATTATTGTCTAAATTGAGCTGTCCTTGTCCCGTAAGGAACACGCTTCCCCTTTCAACTTTTCGTATAAAAAGACGAAACTGTAAAGACGGAATGTAACAAGACCGTTTAGTGCGGTGACCGAGCAGAATCGACCCCTACTATAGAGGCTCCCCTCGACCCAAATCGTGAAATAATGGACACCACAGCAAGCGATCACGTCGCAAATAGCTCACGCACAATCGAATTAATTAATCATGAGAAGCGAGTTCTACTGAAGTTAAAAAACTTATCGAAGTCGCCGGCGAAGTTTTAAGGAGAAGCTAACGAGGAATGGAACCGTAGATGAGAGATGAAAGTTCAGCCCGAGCTGGGAGGGAGATGAACGAGAGCGCCAGACAAGAATAGCTGCAATTTAAAACTCGATTAGAATTCGAACATTGAGCGGGCGCGATTATTAAAAACGGTGTCGTGGTACCGCTTCGAGGACTTCGATTTCATGAAACCGCAGTAAAAGTTCTGCTGCAGTCGTTTGTTTTTTATGTTACCAAACTTTACAAAATCTAATTATTGGCGAAAACAAGGTGGAGCTCGCAGCGATTACGGTATTACGACGCCCGTGTTATTGGCTCAGCACAAACACACCACAAAAGATTACAACGCACGATTTGCACGCTGTGGAATGGCAGGATTCGCAGAAATCAACATTTATATTGTCTGTTGCGCAATTGTAGTTCAAGTACAATGCTCTTTATGGTTACTGTCATTTGCATGTAGAGAGAAAATGCTATAGAAAAGGAGGTATTGGAAATGCGCGTTACCGTAAAATCTTGTTTACCATAAAGTGTCAAACGAGAGTGGCAGAAGTTGGCAGCTTTGTTTACGAGCTATAAAATAAATCGAATGAGCCTGTGCCTTGGTGGAGCAAGCTGGTGGGCCTGCACTTAAATACTCGTACGTGCTTGCCTGCTGCTCTGAATTGTTTATGATTTATCGATGTAATCACTGCAGGCCACGTTATGGAAAAATAAGCGGTTTATTTTGTACAGCTTTTGCGTGTAGTTCCGTTGCGGCAGTTTTTATTTTCGCCTCTTTACTTAACAACTTTGTAACTTTTAAATTGTATTTTTACTCGTTTTTTTGCCTTTATTTGTTTCATAAGCACGTGATTCTAGAAAGCTCTTAGTTACGTAAGTAGAAAATTTGTTTATTTTCCAGAACATGTGTGCTTAGAAACTTGTATCTCCAGACGGCTTAGTTATGATTCTGTTTTCATAAAAAGGCTTTTGAATAAAGAATGGATCCCTAATACAATTTGTCTGTATAATCGTGATTGAATTTATCCTTATCTTACTATTTTATTAGGTTTTCATGTCTGATCTATAATTTATCTACTAACATTAGCTTACATGAGTTTAGGTCTCCAAAGAACTTCAAAGTCTCAGTGGGTTCAATGCTTCGAAGCGTAAGTTATTTAATAACACCAATTATAAATTAACCTAATTTAAATTATAAATTACTCCAAACATTTACGTAACCCTATTCGCGCCCACGGGAATCGGTAGCGTGTACGAAACAAATTCCTATCGCCAACACCGACATAATAATTATACAAACATTTTTACTTTCCCAGAGGCGAAGTCGCGGTACTAAAGTAAAGTTGTGCAAACACGAACATAGTTATTCCATCGGACACTAATTACTTTATCGGACAAACCGTGTCAATGAAATGCATTGTTTTCATTGAAATACACGACGATTAAATTATAATTTGCCAATCAGCTCTAACAGTTGTACGAAATACCGGTACCGTTGTACCGCCAATCAAAATTGCAAATTTCCGCGTTGCTTCGTTAACTGTGCGAACTGGTATTAACAAGATTGTCTTTACATTGCATTCGTAAAAATGTAAACGGGTGTTCCGATATTCTGTGAGGGTTCGGTGAAGTGGTAAATGGCTGCTGTGTGGACAATAGTACGGCTTTTAGCGATAAAATAAGAGGAATCATTTTCCGATCCTCGTTAAGGAGAGTTTATGTAGGTGTGTTGCTAGGGAGTTTGTTGTGCCACTTTTTCTTCTCAGCTAAACACTGGGAAATGGTGAACAGTTTTAAGAGACTGTAAAGTTGTAAAAGTACTGATTACATTTCTGAAAATAGCTTAAAATACTCAGCCTAATTTGAATAAACGGCTCTTGATTATGATAGTTTTCAACATTGTAAGTGCGCATTTCATAAACGTAGTAGCTAGTTTTCAGCTGAGTATTAGACACGCTGGTATAGGTTAGAAATATGAAAACCTACCCCATAAAAATATACTCCGATGATTAAGTCGCCCCGAAGAAAATAAAACAATCCCATTTTTCCGAGAATGTCAGATTTTCCTTTTAGATATTCTAAACGGCTAAATAAACCTAGATTTTGCACTTTATTGCTCGTAATAACACCAATAAAAATATTTATATAAGTACATTCCGCTGAAGTTATTTAAAGGCATTTAATTTGCTGTGCTCTAAAGCGAGTTTCACATAAATTGGTGTTTGTTGTTATTTTCAAAACTTTTATATTACGTCATGATTTCGGTTTTATAAAATAGTTTTTTTGTAGTTCTGTTCATTAAGGTAATCTTATCCGCCAAAAACCCAACAGTGTCCTAGATCGAAGACTTAAAGCATCACCACATTGACCACTGACCAGTCCTGTGCCTATAGTAATAAAGCTCTCATAATGATTATTTCATGTCCCGAGTCGACATGTCCTGCGTCAGCCATTACGTTCACTGTAGGTACAACGTAAATTATTTTTTCGAGCCATAAACCCTTTTAACAACTTAATACAACACGCACTGGCCAGTTACGTCGGCGTTTATAATGAATAATGATCAATAAAACCTACCAAACGCGACCGCGTGTAATCCCAAAGAGCTTTTATAGCGCGCCTCCAAAACATATGATATAATTCCATTTTACTTTCTTCGTTAAAACATGATGAATGTGAGCACGTCCATGAGTTCGTTTGATCTTAGTTATTAAGTCCCATTTACTTTTACTTGAAAATAATAATATTTAACGAAATGGGGTAGAATGTGAGGGTAGGTAATTAATTAAATTAAGTTCAGGATACGTTAGGAACAAAGTTGGATGTGGCTACCGGCGACTTGTTAATAGCTAAGGGGATGATCCGTCGGTCCGAGCGGCCGTACGCGGTCCCCCGGTCCCCGGAGGCCGGAGTGCCAGGAGGCCTCGACACCCCACATGCTAATAGCCAATCATATTCTGTTTACATTCCATCACCGAGTATGAATAATTTGTTATTGTCTGCGCAAACATGGTGCGCGCCGCGTCACGACTGCCATTGTCTACTGGATTAATTTGCTGTCCAGTGTCGACGCAATCGAGCCGCCGATTCAATGCCAACGATATCAAAGAACAATTGGGCCCACTCCGATTGTAGCCGATTAATAGAAATCGAAAATTGGATTTTATTATCTGAATGCGTGCTGATAACTTTTCAAGATTCTTTTGTTTCAAATGGTCTGTTAAATTAAACTTTGGAGTTGAAGCGTTTTTTATTGATTTTCAAAATTAAATGGCGTTAACGGTTCACAGCTTTATATTGAATATCTAGCGTACTCCAGGGTAATCAATTGGACCCTTTCTGTGTCTGTTGCAGCAGACATGGTGCTAAATCGGAACAATACCGACTTACCTATCTGAGAACTACTCACTCCTTAAGCCCTACCCACATACCTATCTGAAACCAGATCTCAGAACTAGGACCAGCCCAGTATTAACGCTTGTTAGCACTAAATCCGATAGCCCTGTCTCACAATTATTACGAACAAACCTAGCTCCCTTACCTAACTACCAATAAAACAGAATACGGTACGTTACTTCAAATTAATCTCGTTCAATACATGTTTAAGTATCTTGCATGCTGTGAGCTGAGTTCACATTGTAAGTAAGCCTTGAGGGCTCCCCTGTAAACCATGTTACGTCGTAAATCTAGCAAGGTGCCCTGTTTCGAGCCCGTATCGTGCTCGGGCGCTTGCAAATTGCCGGCTATCGATGGATGGGAGTTGGTCAACTTTTCTTGTATGGAAATTGTGAAGTGTGTGGGTCTTTTGAGGTCAGTGGGATTGAAAATTTTATAGAATAAACAAGTATGTGTGTTCGCATGAAAGTAGGAGTCTGATGAGATGACAAGTTACAGAGAAGAATGGAGAAGAAGACAAATACTGCTCCAACGCCAAATAAATTAGAATAAGGGGAACTGGTGAACTAATTATGCAGTTTCATAGAATATGCAATCTTTAATAAATCTTTCGAGTAAAATGTTTATGTCCTGGACAAAACAACGAACGAATTTTTGTTGGCTAATAAAAGTTCTGCTTGAACCTCCAACGCTAAAACCTGTTTTCATTTTATCAAAGTAACTAAACAGTAAACAACCAAAACTTAATTTAACATCCACTTACTACGTCGTAAAGTAAAACAAAATAAAAAGCGATAAATCCTCAAAGCAAGCGCCATAAAATCTCGATAAAATTGGGACATTATTCCAAATATTTGCAGTCCATAATTTCCTTTCTCCACCTTGTTACTTCACAATAAACGGTAGATTAAGCTGGTGTAGTATCGAACGTGGTTTCTGGCAATCAATTTTGGTTAGACAATATTGGATTTTAATTACGAGTATCGTAGGTCGCACTCGCTTCGGCTAATCGATGAACTATGCTGTCGTGTCAATGGTTATTGTGGTAACTGCTATTAGATTTATTATTATCGTCTCCGTAAGCGATGATTGGTAGTTACTTTGTTATTAAATTACGCAGTGTTTGGGGATTTTTGAGGGCTTACCAATTTCTGAGATAGCGGTTTACTAAGGGAACGTTTTGCAGTTGATTTAAGTGGGATATTGAATTTTTTTATGGAATTAATGTCAACTTAAATCATGTTTTAGTCCTTAAATCTGGCCATCTAGTTTTTGCCGTTCGATGTTTTCGAGTCATCGTTCTACTAAAAAAAGCGGCCAAGTGCGAGTCGCACTCGCCCATGAAGGGTTCCGTAGCAGCAAGTAACATAATATAAAAGTTCTTGTAGTTCGTTGTAACTTTGATCGATGTTAAGCGGCTACCTCACGCCAACGACCTTGAGCGAGTGGGAGAAGTTTAGCAATAGCGTATACCCGTGCATGAGAGTGGTCAGCGATACACTGCCGCCCGTCGCCCCGAGGAGCCCCGCTTCAATGCGCACCAAGATTATTCGAAAAAACAACCCACCTTGATTTATCAAACACAATACGGATAAAACCGTATACTAATATAAAGGGCATTAAATTGTCTTTGAGATGATCTAAGTTTCATGCAAATATGCCCGATAGTTTTTGTGTGATGATCGTTTTTTTTGCCGCGTTAGACATTATTTACAAATTAATTACACTAAGTTTTAAAAATATTTCTTCAAATTTTCACATATCAAATTATGAAAGAAATGGTCTAGTTTAACATATATTTTTTTTAAATAAACTAGACTAGAAGTTAAGACGTGATGATCAATTTAAAATCACTAAAAGTCATGTATCTGCGCCATAAATTGCGGTTTACGATTTATGACGTACTTATTAAAAAAAAAACTACTACATAACTAAATCTCGTTCAAACCAATTTTCGGTGGAAGTTTACATGGTAATGTGCATCATATTTTCTTTTTAGTTTTATCATTCTCTTATTTTAGAAGTTACACATTTTACCACTTTGGAAGTGTTTCTCGCAAACTATTCAGTTCCAATATATATTTGGAACTTCAATATCATTAATTTTTGAAAACCTATCCATAGAGACGTATGGGTCTGATGAAAAAAAAAAAATGAGTTTTAGTTCTTAGTACCTATGGGGAACCCCCAAAATTTACTGTTTTTTTTTTATTTTATTTTTGCGTGAAAATCTTAAACACTTACCAAGTTTTAACAGCATGGTTCTTATTTTTTCGGAAAAAAGTGGCTGTGTCATACGGACGGACAGAAAGACAGACAGACAGACATGGCGAATCCATAAGGGTTCCGGTTTTTGCCATTTGTCTACGGAACCATAAAAAATGAATTTTATCTTACCCATCATAATTTTTAAATCCAATTTTATTTATGTCGGTGTGCCCGCTTGACTTGTGTGTACAAAAACAAATGACAGTCGCTGGAATAATATTTAAATTTGTTATCGTGTTATAACCATGGCTTGTTCTTTTTTTTTAAATCTTATCATTCTAAATTCAAACTAAAATGCAAAATATGAAACAAATTCACGCAACACCTCTAAATTATTTAAAGCCACGTTCTCCCGTAAGCCTGAGTGTGTATACAGGGTGGAATTTTGCAATGCCTCGAAATAGTGCTCGAATTACTGGAGATAGAAAATTTTACTCAAAGGCCACACTCGGGAATCAAACCGACTAAAGTTGGACAAAATATCATCCTGTACTTTTTTGACATCAATCGATAGGGTCAATCATATGGATCAAATCTCTCTAACAAACATAATACATTAAATGAAGGGAAAACTATAAAATCTAAAGAACAGTAATAAATTCAATGGGATAAATTCAACGAGTTAAAGCACTTTTATTCATGGTTTGACACAGTGCGTCCAAGGAAAGGTTGCGAACCCCTGAATGTTTGTTTACAAAATTTATAGCTTTTCGTGGCGGAGACTATAGAGCCACAGAACTTTATAATTCCATAGATGAAAACGTACATGAATATATGCAAGGACGCAGTCTCTAGCGGCCTTGTACATCAACATGCACTTAAAGCACTAAGCACATAAGTGTTATGGTAATGACAGGGTATGCGGGTATTTTTTCTAGTTTATGGCGGTAAAATAGTTTCTCAGTAATACTTACGTCGCAGTGAAATAGGTATAAAAATAAATTGATGTGTACCAGCTTAATAGGGTAGATGACAAAACAAATCTAATTAGTCCGTCAATAGATTTCCAAAAAATATTGGACACACTTATGTTTTTCTTTTTTCACGTACTTAAACGAAAATTGAAGACGATACAGTACTTCGAAAACTCGTGTGACTTCACATAATTATTATCGTTACATTTTAACCGGAAAGTGACGTCGCAAGCCCCCACTGACCTTAGATGCGTTTTATTTTCGCAATTTTGATTAATTATGTATATTTTTCGATTATCTAACTGACGGTTTTACTTATAGTCTGTTGCCATCCGTATTAGCTAGGTTTTGAAGTTAATTTTTGTTCTGCCAGACACATAATGACTTGAGTCTTCAACAATAACATCGAATTTAGGAGAGCTATTGACAAAGCGGCTGCTTCAGCCAATAATTCGACACAGTTTTTTTGTTGTAAATGTACATCACCAGTATGCAAGTTACCCAAAACAATATGATGAATGAATTAAAAGATAATATAGAATCAAATTATGATACCTAGGAGTTCATTCCACCGCTTCTGACTCCTAGCTTAAATAGTAGGAAATTGTAAACGGACGTATTAGGGGAATGTTTTATGTAATTTTGACTTCAAAAAGCGCTAATTCCTAGCTTAATTTGAAAAGTATCTTTTCATGTTTGTGGAAATAAAATAAGGCAAACTTTTACCTAATATTAACGGTTAAAAACGTAAGTAATTCTAAAACGTTATGTCAGCATTTTACAACTCTAAAACTTCCTCAAAAATATTAGTACGCATAACGAAACAGCGTTATGGAAAACAAAACGACGACAGTCGATCGTGCTTCGACAATAAAATAAAACTGGCTTGTTCATATGACGGCCAGATGAAATATTGTTAAACTTCCAAAACGGACGAGTGATGCCCGTTGGCCATAGTCCTGCAGTCGATATACAAGTATCGATTTTGTATGCGAGATACTTAGCTGAGGATATGACTGTCCACTTCAATAGCTCATCACTAGCACTGGCATGAATTCGTTGTGGACTTGACATGAAAATGAAGAAGGTGGATTCTAACTTTGTCTAAGACACTGTATTTAGTAAAGTAACGCTCATTCTCCTTTATTTGGTTGTGTGTGTATATTCAACAACTTACTATGACACTCACATTAGGCAAGTTAAACCGCGTCCTAACCAAAGCGATCGCTTGCGCGAGTACGTGAGCTTCGCGTTCATATGTCACTCATTTTTTCGGAAAAGTGTTAGACACCCTTCTATTGGCACGGCCACGCGGTATAGTCACCGAATAAAATAAAAGCGATGATCGCATAATTTAGGACACCTTATTACTGATTACTGATTTGATACTAAGGTCCTCCATAACACCTAAGCAGTGGTCTGAGTCTAATATAATCTTGTTGTTTAAGAAAGGTGATCCAAAGAACATAGGTAATTACAGACCCATTAGCCTTCTTCCAGCAATTTATAAATTATTCTCATCAACTATAGAGAAGAGAATCAGTACTACGCTCGAAAAAAGTCAACCGATCGAACAAGCTGGGTTTCGGAAGAGCTTCTCCACAATAGACCACATCCACTCTTTGGAACTTCTTATTGAAAAATACCAAGAGTACCAACGTCCACTCTACATAGGGTTTGTAGACTAGACTAGACAGACTACCAGAAAGCTTTTGATACGATACTGCAATATCCCTCAATATGGAAAGCTTTAAAATCCCAAAAAGTGGAGAAACAATACGTGCAAGTCTTAAAACACCTCTACGAGAACAACACTAGTAGAATAAAACTAGAGACTAAAGGACCACCTATCCCAACGACCATACAGCCTCTAGACTCCTAATAACAGGCGACCGATGTCTGTCAACACATAAGGGGTATAAATCTTATAGCCGTCGTCACTCACCGAGTTCGAATTAGTTTCGACCACTTCTGTGAGCCGCAAACACTTCCGCATTACTCCTTTAAAAAATCGAGAAAATAGACATAATATGGCCCCGTGTATAATACGTTGGTGTGATAAAGAAAGCCGGACTTCAAGTTTCCTGAAAGACGGTATCACATTTCATCGGTAATTTAAAAGTTCCATAATCTAAATTAGATTTAATTTCTGACAATATTTATCGGAGTTCATCTTATACTGGTCATACTGGATGTCTTTTATGATTGCGTCCCTTTCTTTTGAAAGTACTTTTTTCTCTATCTCTTTTCCTCGATGTTACGTTAACATAATTAGTGATGTTCCAAATCGTACGACCACCTCTGTTGTCGATAAAGCAAAAAATAAAACCTATAACTATTTACCTATTTATGCAAAAAACATATTTTTAATAATTAAAAATTACAACATTTATTTATTTATTAATATGTTCACGGTATTTTACCGAAGATTGTTCTAACCCTATGAAAAACCGTCGCCGCCTACTAAGTTCATATAAGTTCAGATATTTTACCTACATGATTCAATCGTAATTAGAATAAAGAAGGTAATTTAATGCAAGTAAAGTATGTAAAACATATTTTATTATGCCTACAGTTAAAAAATATCGATACTTTCTTGTTTGATTTAAAACTGTCCCATCCCTAGTGAAATGCAATGACCTTGAATTGGCCAATCAGAACGCAGTACCCCGTCCCCCTCGCGTACCTCGTACCTCAGCGAGTTGACAGAATAGTTTTCGTGCGTTAGATCGTTTAATAGGCGTCTATAGGCTGTATGGTCGTTGACCTATCCCCATCAAAAGAGGAGTTCGGCAAGGCGACCCTATATCACCTCGAATTTTTATAGCAGTACTGGAATCGACTATCGAAAAATTAAATTGGGAAAGAACAGGCATTTGCATAGAAGGGAAACATATTAGTCACCTGAGGTTCACCGACGACATCGTCCTTTTATCAGAGAATAGCACAGAGCTGGAGTCAATGCTACAAGACTTACAACGAGCAAATAGAGAGGTAGGACTAGAAATTAACCTGAACAAAACAAAACTAATGACAAATGCCGCACAAAACTCTGTATGCCTGAACAACACACCAGTAGAGTACGTTACTACCTACATCTATCTAGGCAAACAAATTTCTTTCCAAAAATTAAACAACGATGCAGAAGTAGACAGAAGAATAGTAACGACATGGAAAAAGTTTTGGAGCTTAAAGGAAATTTTAAAGAGTCAGATGCCAATGAAACTCAAGAGCAAAGTCATGGACTCATGTCTTCTGCCATCTTTAACCTACGCCTGTCAAACGTGGAAGTTCACTCGAAGAGTTAAAAATAAAATCACGTCCTGCCAGCGAAGTATGGAGAGGAGTGTGACAAAAATTAGGAAATGTCAGAAAATTCGTCACACTACTATCAGGCAAAAAACAGGAGTGATAGATGCTCTCACCTACGCTCTAAAGTTAATATGGAGATGGGCAGGACACGTAGCAAGGATGAGCGATGAAAGATGGACAATTCGCATGACGTCATGGCCAGGTCCGACAGGCACTCGTAAAAGAGGAAGACCTGTAACTAGATGGACCGACGACATCACACGAGTTGCGGGGAAAAACTGGCCGACAGAAGCCAAAGACCGAGACCGTTGGGGTTCTCTGGAGGAGGCCTTCACCCTCAATAGCTGAGGGGTTCATGCATGCATGTCTTTTTTATTTATTACCTTCGTAATTCATTTAAATCCAGTCAATCTACTTATTTAAGATAATTATAAACTATAATACTTACATTTAATACAATTACTTTTTAATTCTATACTAGCATTAAGGTGGATTCCCAATTTGAATGTTTTGAATTTTATTGTATATTATTTTAATTTGAATGCTTTATCTTATTTTAATTTTTAATGTATTTAGATTCTATCTTATTTTAATTATGATTTTAATGTTATTTTTTATTATGATTTTTAATTTTGATTTTTAATGTGGTTATTAATTATAATTTTTAATGTTGTTTTTAATTTTTATGTTAATTTATTTTATTTTTATGTTTCAATGTTAATTTAGGATTGCAATGTTCCAAATTAGGATCAAGTTATCAGAATTAAAAATGTACCTATTTTGTTTATTTACTACTTATTGAACGAAATAAAATTGAAATCAATTTGTATAATATATCACCAATGTAATTATAAAATGAGAAATTTACAAATTTACATTAAACGATAGAATCTAATTAAATAAAAATGTGTTAGTATAGTACAACTTTAAATCAGTGTACATTTTGAAACTATTATTGCATGAAATAAAAGACTTTTTTATTTTATTTATTTATTTATTATTACTGATTAATCTAGGGTTTGATTTTCGTGGGTCACTTGGACTTTTTCTATGTAGAAATGTCTGAAAAGAGCCATTATACTTTGTTAGTTTTGGAAAAAGAAACTGCCTATAGCAGAGAGGCGCGAGTGGCGTCTAAGCAAAAGTTGTTCGGTCTGATGGGCATTTCCTGTTGACTTATAAAATCGAAGATCAGAAACATCTAATGTGAAAATTATTGCAAAGCTATCACTAATTTCACTGTATAATTATAAAATAACATAAGCCGGGAGTACCTCTACGCGGTGAAGGCGGTAACAGTTTAGGACTGATTTTCGATGACGATGGTACTTTACTCCCATTTATTATTTTATTATATCGAATCTGGGGGCACGGTAGTGCCCCCGCCAAGACGAGCCAAGCGAAGCGCACGGGCACTACCTACCTTTTCTCGAAGCGCTTCGTCGTTTTTTTGAACCCTCATAACTTGGGTTTGGATTATGCTAGATCAACAAAATTTTCGGGATATATTGTCAATAGCGGACTTATTGAACATATTAAGTTTTAATTACATTAGCTTTTATACTTCAGATTTTATTTATATCTAAAAAACGCTGATTTCGTCACTGACTCACTGATGATCATCAAAATTCTTAGGGTATTTCCTAATGTCCTAGAAAGCTGAAATTTCGTATGTAAGCTAGTATTAGCACACAAACAACAAAAAAATTATAAAACTGGTAACTTTCATCCCCCAACCCCTTAAACTAGGGGATGGGAGTTTGTATGAGACCTGTAATTTTAATTTTGATTTGATGACGCTAGAGGTCTAATCTAATAATCTAAATAAAACTTGATACCCTCAGATATATATATGTATAGGTACTCCTAGTTAAAAAAAAAAAAAAAATTTAATCGACATATTATTATATTGAGACATATACTTCAGTAAAAAAAAATTTTGTTACAAACAACTTACAAAAAGAAATTAAATCCCACCAAAATCATTTTCATGTAAAATGTTGCCAAGACGAGCCCATAATATGACTCGCACTGTCAAAAATCTGATCTGACAACTTTTTGACAGTGCGAGTCATATGGGCTCGTCTTGGCAACATTTTACATGAAAATGTTTTTGGTGGGTAAACATGTCTTCGGGCTTATGTTATTTGAGTGTTTTGTAATTTCCTTTTCCATTTATCTTCGTGACTCGGTAGCCTACCCGGTAACGCATTCTCTGAACAAAATGTCGATATCATCTGAAGAATCGGATGTGTCTCAAGATAATTATGGCCGTAGGGCATGGCGACCTTCCTTGGGTTGATAAGCAATGGAGTGCATTTACGTATACTCCTATGATTGAATACGCCACATATTCCGCGATCGGAAGTATGGCTCAAAATCGTACTTTTTGTGAAACTTTTAAATGGCAAAAAGAAACGAACGGTATGTGCTGCTCAGGTGGGAATGATCCGTTATTTTCCCTTCCCCAGGCTCTTAGAATTCGACCCCGTTGTCGCTGGCATAAGCAACGGGATCCGCGTACGAAGTCGCGGGCAGAAGCTAGTATTAAATATATTTAGTTTTGAAAGGACTCGAAGATATGTTTACTATCATCAAACACTTTATCAATAAAATTAATTTCGCAAGTCTAGTAGGCATTCTTTACACAAAAGACAAGGTTACATAAGTTAAGCTAATATTATATTATAATGTGGATCACTTTTGAAAATATGATATTTTTTCTTAAGGCCAGCACGTCACCAAAACATGTAGAACGAATGCTTTACTTACACAATGACAACTGTTGGATCAATTACTCCAGTAGCTGCACGTACCGGATCATTAGAAAACGAATTGCACTAGCTCAGTGCGTTTACCAGAACTTTATAGGACAATTATATCTCGTAAAAGTAACTAATAATATAATTATAAAATCGAATAGCACTTTACTGGACTGTTAAAAAAATTACGATAGGGCGTAATAGTCCTATAAACTGCACCCAAATGCGGTTCTATAAACGTTTTTAGGATTTATATAGGACTTTAAAATACGTGCTCCTAGGATGATTACATGGCCATATTTTGCTACTTGGGTACCGGCTTCCCTTCGGAACAACCACTGTACTGGTGTCTACTATTGCCAAAAAAAAACTATATAGGTCATTCAGTTAAAACCCTAACATGACTAAAACTACAAATGGTTCAATGTATGGTTCTTTTCAAACATTATTAAAAATGCACCGGGTCTGCTTACCTGTTACAAAAAATTACCCTTCGCTACTGCTACCCAGTTACACACACGTACAAACTTTCGCATTTATACAGTGTGCTGTTAATATTCTATCCATTGAAAGAGGATGAGTAGCACACAATAAGATAATAGTGGGCGTCATCGCTCTTATGACAAGTAAGTAGATAACTATGTATTTACCCCTCTGACTGAATTAGTCTCAGACGGTCTAGGTGTGGCATCATTGCCCACGTAAATGTAGTTAAGGCTTGTGAGTCTTAATGTAACAATGTATGTTTACTGTTTGCTCAATAATAAAAGTACCTACAAGAAAGTAAGAAAATGGTAGTAGGATGTTACGAAAAACATAAACAAAACTATAATACTTTTTCACATAATCTATTCGGGTCTGAAAACTGAAGGACCAAAATTAGTTTATGTCAAAAAAATGTTAACTGGTAGAATAGATTTGTCGATAACAACATTTTGATGTCTAAAGAGAGAAGAGTCAAAACTTGATTTGCAGACTGAGATAGCATTTAATTCCAAAATTTTTTGCTATGCACTGAGGAGTGTGTGTGTGTGTGAGGAGCTCGTGGTTCGTGGCTGGGATAATAACAGCCACTAGAGCCGATCTTAAGGTTAACCCGTGCTTGCCTAGGTTGGTCTGTGGATGGGTGACCCTTACATACCGAGTTTCCTCCGTGCGTCGTTGGTCTCGGCTGTCATTTGTTCATCTTTGGCAGTCGTTGCATGTAATCAGTGGCCCAAATAGTCTGACAACCAGTCTTACCAAGAGGTATCGTATTACCCAGTATTAACTGGGTTGTGGAGGTCAGATAGGCAGTCGCTCCCTGTAAAAAGCCTGGTATTCAGCTGCATCCGGTTAGACTGGAAGCCGACCCCAACATATGCGGAAAAGGCTAGGCAGTTGATGATTTTTTGCTGTGCACTCTTTGATATTTCATTACAAAGCAACTGTCTACTAGTTTCCTCGAAACATTCGATTGCGATTCATAAAATCGTTTTATGGGTGTCTACAAATCTTTTTAACCCAATTCTCGGAATAGCCTGGCACACCTCGACGCGATTTCACATTCAAATCGTAAAGACAACATTGTGACAAAAATCCTATGGGAGCAGACATGTTTCAGATCACATAAAAATGATTTTATGATTCTATCAGAGTAACCCACTCTGTTCGCCGGTTTATGAATAAAAAGTACATAAAAACTGTTTGTAAAGTGGTCCATAGTGCATTTTGTTGATTTATAAAATATAGATAGAATGTAGTTTTCCATTTTATGTATCAGTTGTGAAGTTACATTGTAATTTAGTTTGCGATATAGTTGTTTCAGAATTTATGCTCGCAATTTACTCCCCTAGTTTTCTTTTTGTGATACATTCGATTGATTTACAATATTCAATGACAATAATATAATTTATCCAAAACGGATGAACGTTAAGGAGTAACGAGGAAACGTACATACATACAGGCCAAACAAATAATACTCCTTTTCGGCTACACCACAGTCGGGTAAAAATGAGGGTAATATTAGTTGATCAGGGATTACATTGAGGATGAAAATGCTTGGCTAAATGCTGGTCCTGCTCCGCAACCATAGATGCAAACTTATTGGACAATTATTGTGGCAGCTGCAGAAGATTGTAAAAATATTCTTGCATTGTATAGATTCCATCTCTTAGTATTGTATAATTGCATAACACATGTGTGAGTACCATGTACCGTAAAGCTACCATTTTCATTTAGTTATCTTTCATTGACTTGAATATGCCTTGGTGGCTGAGAGAATGTCATGCTCGCTTAAATGTCTTGCTGATGGTGGCGGGTGGGTCGGGTCATTTAGTTCCCTTCAATATGGTTGAATTGAATGGCGCTGATCCATGCGTCATGTTCGTGAACGGGCGCTGTCAGTCGGGACTGGTCATCTCTTAGCTGCCATGGATCATTTGAATTGCTTTATTTTTAATTGTTGATTTTTTTTTTTTACTCTGGACGCTCTTATTGTGCACGTCTTTCTACATCGTTCTCACATATATGTATAATCTCAACATGAAAGATGTAACCAAGATTTTGTAACAACATTTTTGATTGAAAAGAGTGTCCATGGAGTTTCTTGCCCGTTCTTCTCCATAGAGATCTACGCTAGGGAATGGGCAACTAAAGTACTTTCTCAAGTTATTATGCCTTGTGTCTGTGACTGTAGCTTCGCTTTATTTTTCGTTTTATCGACATTCAAAAGTGCCGTAATGGTCTAGTTGAAATAAATGATTTGATTTGAGTTTGAGTTCATACCTTCCAGATAAAGTCAAGCTCTGTACAAGCTTAAGAAATATGTTTCCAATTACGCACCTGAACGTCTCATCTAAACATATTCTGAAGAATATGAATTCCCTTTCGAGCTTAATTAATACAAATTCGCTTCAGAAAACCTTTTCAAAAATCGCAAATTCTAGTCTACAATTCGTAAATATTCGCCGCCACAATTAGCCAAGGACTAAGCTTTTCCTTAACCCCATTTTACAGTACAATAAAAGTTCGCGACACATGCAAATCGTCGCTTTTATCCAATTACATAATTCAACAGGCTTTGAAAAATTACTGCGGCTGTATTTGCCTTACTAGAGTCACACGTTCTGAACATTAGTAGGGCACGCAAACACTGGTATAATGAAGTGCTTTTCTTACTAGTGTGGAAAGTATTTGTAAGGGAACTCGATTAAATGTGTAAGGTCTTTATGAGAAGCTAGTGGTAAAATAATAAACAGCCGCTCGGATAAAACCTCATGGCTCTTTCTTACCTCATTTTGGTCTGTGAATGGGTGATGTAGTGAGTACGGTCGAACAAGCTATTTGGTTGACAGTTTTACCTACAAATTACATTGTAAAGTGTAAACCAAATAGCTTGTTCGACCGTACATACCGTGTTTCCTCCGTGCCTTGGAAAGCACGTTAAGGGCGCTTTCAATTTATGCGTTTCTTGGCGGCCTGCTGCGGTGTCGAAGCGGTGCGTTAGACGTACGGCGAACGGACGATCCTCTTTTTTCATACAAAACGCACGGTGCGGCAAACGTACGCCATCCGTACCGCAGCGATATCGACTCCGCACTGTTGCCGCCCCACGCGCTTTGTATGAAAACAAACGAACGTCTGTACGCAAGACGACAAACGCACCGCTTCGGCACCGCAGCGGTGCGATACGAAACGCATAAATTGAAAGCGCCCTATGTCATTGGTCCCGGATTTCATTTGTAGATCCTTGACAGTCGTTACAGGTAGTCACTGGTCTGAAAGTTTGACAACCAGTCGTCCCAAAGGGTGGTACCCAGTACTAACTGGGTTGTGGAGGTCAGATAGGCAATCGCTACTTGTAAAATACTAGCATTCAGTTAGACTGGAAGCCGACCCCAACATAGTTGGGAAAAGGCTAGGCAGATGATGATGAGAATCATACAAATAGTTAAAGTTAGGTTATTAAGGTCCATGTTCACCGAGAAGATAACAGTCTGATTATCTAAAACAGCTGTTTAAAACACATTTTTGTATGGGAACATGTCACATTGGCAGCTGTTTTTCGATAATCAGGCTGTTATCTTCTCGGTGAACACGGACCTAAGCGTCTCACGATGAGCAACGAGTTTAGTGCCTGTTTAATTGGGTAATTATAATCGTCATGGATGGTTTAAAAAAAACGAAGGATGAGTTCTTGAGTTCATGCTATGAGTTTTTTTCTGACAAACACTCTTCGATGATTTTCCAATAAGACTCCTTTAGAATAGCGTCAATATCTAGTCCAGGGATTTGTTCAAATCAGAGTGCGAATGAGATAACTTAGTTTTCATTTTTCAGTGTGTGTGTGTGTGTGTGATTTAACCTCCTTTTATCTCAAGTTTTCTCTTCAGATCATGCTTGAACTATCCTAGATTATTTTCGCAGATTTGCGAACTCTTTTCTTTGAAAATTTTCCGCAACGCACGCAGGGTTGCCAGGTACACGCAAACAGTAGCAATCGAAATTGCAAATTTGTGCAGGGGGCCCGTTCGGTTCGTTAGCGAGTTGTGTTTACGCGCCACCAACAACTAGGGTTGTCCACCGCTAATTGGTCCCAGTTTGCATTTAGTTTGATTTAATAAACTGTACGTAATATTCGATTCGATTTAACGCTTCCGTAGACCCCGTTTTGGTTGGTACGATTGGTTTTCCATTTGGGTAAAAATATAAGCCACTCTCCTAAAACATCACCATTCATGGTTCTGGTAATTTTTGTATGTATTGTATACTTTTATGTATTTGTACACCGTAGACTGCAGTATTACCGCTCCCTCTTCCTGTAATCCATCCAAAGGTTGTCTTGAAAAGATCGCTTTTAGCGATAAGACCACCCATTGTGTTACTTTATGTGAAAAGTTTTTTTATGAATGTACGGTGTACATATTACAGAATATTCTATGAAGCAAAGCGAGTGATAAACAAACAAACAATAGACGCAATATTTTATTTAGAAAAGTTGGGAGCTTAGGATATTAAAACCTTATAAAATATTTCCTAAAATAGCACAAATAACAACCTTTTCAAAAGTAATAAGTACAAAAATAAATACCTACCAATCAAAATTTTATTTCTAACCCTGTGTACGAAAACACTATGAAATAATGATCTTTCTTTTTGCGGAACGTTTTAATAATGGAAAAATTGTATAATTTACATATTTGTGAACCAATCCATTACCTGTGCTTGCTACATATTTTGTGCTTCATACCCGTTTGTGCCGTTTGCCCGACAAGTAATTTGCATAAAACTTTAAAAATTATATGTTTTTCTTTGCATAATTGCTTTATATTCATTTTGCGGGTTTTAATGCCGTGAAAGTGAAATTCGTTAAAAATTACACTTTGCAAGCAACCATTTCTTTTTTTATAAAAAGATAAGTTGTTTTTTTTCATATTGCTAAAACACATTTCGAACGAGGAACAAATAAATAAAGGACTATATGAAGACAATTTTCAGGACACAGCATGTAGTTGGCAACGCGAAACATACTTATTTGTTGTATTCTGGCCAAGCCAGTGGAGCATAACACACAAAATTATATAATTCATATAGGTCGTTTGAAAAGTAAGGACAAAGGAACATTACATTTATTTTCATGTTCAAATTAAACATTGCAGAGACCGCTTTATTAATTTTGTGAATTTGTTTCAAAATCTCTAGTTTTAGAACTACTTGAAGGTTCATTGTACGTCTAAAGTTTCACAAGGCCTGTAAATAAACGAAGGTATCTAATAAGTGAACAACAATAACAACACTTGTAATACCTATAACTTTTAACTAAAATAAGTACCATACTTAAGTGATGATGCTTGAAATGACTTTATACAGGGTGGAATTCTTCAATGCCACCTGGAGGGAAAGTACCTACTCGAATTACTGGAGATAGCAAATTTTACACAAAAAAACATTCCTTTATTTTTTAAAAGAAACAAATCTGCATTCACAGATTTTCGAAAATTCGTTTGCCACACTCGAGAATCAAACCGACATAAGAGCGCGTATCCCAAAAGTTGGCAACGTCGCAGTTAGCGGTCAAATATTTACATGTTTTAATTAATTTCGCAATTTTACTGTATGAAAATAAGAAATATGGCTCTGTAGTGCACCAAAAAATTGATATGAATTGCAATTAAAACCCTAAATTTGATGTTGTAAACGTTTCAGGTGTAAAAAAGGCATTTGGCAAGTTCTCAAATACTTTTTTTGCATCTAAAACTAAATATTCGGTATTACGATATTAATTATTGCATTTCTAATCAATTTTTTAGTCTACTACAGAGCCATATTTCTTATTTTCACACAGTAAAATTGGCAAATTAATTAAAACATGTAAATATTTGATAGCTATTTGCGACGTTGCCAACTTTTGGGATACGCGCTCTTAAGTTCGAAAAAATGACATCTTATACTTTTTTGACACAAATCGACAGGGATCAAATCTCTCTAACAAACATGATCAATTAAATGAAGGGAAAACCATGAAATCTAAATAACAGTTATAAATTATTTAATTCATGGTTTTTCTTTCATTACGTTTATCAAGCTTGTTAGAAAGATTTGATCCATATATTCATATGGCTCAAACCCTATCGATTGATGTCAAAAAGGTACGGACTATTATTTTTCGAACTTTAGTCAATCCATCCCGGGTTCGATATCCGAGTGTGGCAAGGAAATTTTCGAAAATATGTGAATGCAGATTTGTTTCTTATAAAAAATAAAGGAATGTTTCCTTTGAATAAAAGAAGTACTTACGGTCATTTGTGACCCAGATCCGACACGAATAAGACAACTCAGTTTTTTTTTTAAATATAACTAAATTATGTATTTTTTATATTCGAAATCAATGGCTAACCCAAAAATATTGCCGTAAGTATGTTTTTGTTCAGGAGACTTAAAAAAACATCGTAATTGTATGTAACTCACGATACAATAATTATCGAATAATAGAGGTGACCTGGTTATGTAGCTATCACAGAGATAATGTATTTTTTTCAATTTTATACACATATTTTTTTCTTTTTGTATTATTTATCTACAAAATCTTTTCGAATTTCCAGTAACCGTTGACTGTGCACGTATGCTGACGACGACGTAGTTCACACCCATTGTGCACACGCAGAAAAATTACTGTCGCCAGCCATATCAACTAACCAATCACAGAGCAAGAAAAAACCAAAAAGTCTGGTCCGATGAAAAGAAAAGCCAAAAAATCGTCGTAAAATAGAATCTCGTTAATAAAAACGCAAAGAATCTCGACATAGAAAAAAGTTTTGACTGTGCTAAACCGGACTAACAGTACCCCGTGGGTGCCTTGAGCGTATCTATTTTTTAATGTATTTTATCTAAATTAGCATTGTCATTTTAAAAGAATTCCTTTAATAAATATAGTGGCATTGTTATTTTTAGATATAATTGCTATCATTAAAAAAAAATATATATTTTACCAGAACAAAATCAAATGGCAATAATTAGGTTTTATTCAATATTACAAAATAACTGAGATTTGTTCCATTTGTGTCAGGCGTGGGTAAATTTTCTATGGGTCGTGACCGTTCTCCTTGCTATCTCCAGTATTTAGAGTACTTTTCCTCTAGGTGGCAAATTTCACTCTGTATAATATGAGAAGCTCAATAATATGTTTCGAATAACTCGAATAACTTTTAAAAGTCCTATTTCTGTCGAGCATTGCATTAACGCTGAGGCAGTTTTACTTTTCACTCGTGTATTTTTTTTTTAAATAAAAGAGACATTTACAGAAAAAAGACACATTTTGTAGATTGGGTAGGTAAAAAAGTAATGACAAATGTTTTTCGATTTTTACTTTTCACATGAAAGATTATTTAAACACACAATTTTTTTATCTCACGCAAATCCTAAGTAAGTATTTAGAATGCTACATAAGCCTGATTGAACATCAAGTTTTATGTATAAACTTAAAAAAATACTATATTTTGTTTCTTAGCTTGCTTTTGAAACACTCTATTTAAACAATTTCTTATTCATAAGAATTCTTTTAATATTCTTAGTTCTTTATTAAAGCTGTAATTTTAACATCTGTTTATTTCTTATCTTGAGTTTCAGAAGGATTATACTAATAAAAAGAAATTGAGGCAAGCAAAAATAACTTTTGTCATAATTTTACACTTGCGTTTTACATTAAAGAATACCCATACAAGTATATCATCAAAATAGCATAAGTTTCGTTTGAACAATTATTTTTGAAATAAATAAGAAAAACAGTCTGACGAAGCGAGTATTTTCATGAAATATGTGTTAATATTAATCAGGCACACGATTGTTTATTCCACCAACGACATTACAGCCAGCTGATATTTATCTTTTTTTTGCAAAAAGAAGAAAAACTTAAGAAAGTTCCACCACATTATGACATTAATTTGGACTAAACTATCTGAGTTACAAACACGTTAAATGCATCGTGAAAGTTTTTTCATTTATTCACGTTGCGAACATTTTTCTGAGCACTCAACTAATAAATAAAGTTAGTGAAGATATTTTTATCAAAAGAAACAATTGAGCTTTGTATCGTTTATTCTGGGTTAAATAATTGAAACCGTTTAATATATTGTTAAAGAATTTAATAGTGTACTTAGAATGTGTTAGATTGGATAGCTAGGCAATAATCAAATTACGGTAGTCAGAGTATAAAAGAAAAACTTAGACTGTATTTTTGCTAATTGGCAATGATTATCATAATTCGATACTTAAGGTTAGTTGTAAAGTCGCAGCAAATTTTCTCATTTGATTTTGAACTTAATCCACTAACATTTTATGGCTTAAAAACATTTGTATAGGAATTTGATAGTTTGTGATAACTTAATATGACGAGTCTGTACAAAATTTTGGATAAATAAACTTGAAAAATACACATTTTATTGCTCACTAGCTGACCCGCGCAACTTCGTCTGCGACACATAAGTGAAAGACAGGGTTACAGAGAGTGGGTCGTAAGCACCTCTAATACAATTGTCAAAGAGCACATCACATCACACACATCATTCCGCATAATGAAAAGCGCGTCCGGTACATGGTCATTATTTTGCTGCTGAGTTATTTAAAACGGTGTATCTCTGCTGTTCATTGAAATCAAATTACGTATCCAAGGGCAATTATGTTTAAAATTAAATACTTGTGATTAACAACGTATTTATTTTGATAAGGATAAATTACCATGTTTACAAAAACAGTTTTAAGAGCTTCTCTCGACGTCCTAACGTCTTCATCCTTAGACACTCGATGACAGTCTCACACTCCAGCTAGGTCTGAAGTTCTCATCAACGTGTATGAAATGAGCCGCGACACGATACAGCTGCTGTAAACTGTTGCGGACCTCTTACAACTATAAGGCATTTCAAATTTCGAACTCTACGTGCCTATGAGGCCGTGGCCTAAAGTGCACAACCTCTTTAAAGCTTAGAAACCTTCAAATGCGGTGTTAATATAGTACGGTGACTATCGGGACATTCCAATTTTAAAGAGTATTAGCACCAAGTTTTTATGTGAGTCCAAACTTTTTTGAATAAAATAGGATTGTGTTTTCAAACATTTATCAAAATAACATGTAGTTTAAATCAAAAGCACTAAGGTCCATGTTCATCAAAAACATGACAGTCTGATTATCTAAAAACAGCTGTTTAAAACACATATTTGTATGGGAGCATGTCACAGGGACAGCGGTTTTTAGAAAATCAGACCGTTATCTCTTCGGTGAACATGGACCTAAGGAGTGTTGATATCAAAGACCAGGGGGTCTAAAATGGGCGCTTTAGCAGAATCGTAAATGAATCACGTAAAAAAAAAAATTCTTAAAATGGTCTTTGAAACCATTGACATAAAGTCCATTTTAAGAATTTTTAATTTTCGTGATTCATTTTTGAACAAAATTTTAAAATTCTTAAAATGTACTCTGTGGTAATGGTTACAAAGACCGTTTTAAGAGTTTAATTTTTATAACGTGATTCATTTATGATTCTGCTAAAGCGGCGATTTTAGACCCCCAGTAGTTCGTTGTATTATTTTATTTGTAATATAAACGGTTGACGGGGCAGTAAAGGGAGCTACCTTAACCGTTGAGTATAATAAACAGGATCGATTGGCATCAAAAAAATGTTGTGTAAAATAGCAATTTTCTTGCTACCCGTACGTTTTTTTTTTAATCTGTGAATGGGGATCAAAATTTCACGAAAAATTTCGGATGGTTTTCTAAGACCATTTTCATGTAGCTGCAGTGACTTTTTGAGTACTCTAACCTGGGTTGGTCTGGAAGAACTTTTTGATCAGTGTCGGAAAGAAGATCGATTGGCATCAAAAAAATTGTTTTATGTAAAATGGCAATTTTCTTGCTAACTGTACTTTACTTTTTTATTAAATCTGTGAACAACATTTCTCGAAAAAATTACGGGTTGTTTTCTAAGACCATTTTCGTGCAGCTGCAGCTCCCCTTACGGGAAGTAAGGGGAGCAGCAAGGGAACGTTAACCGTTTCCATCCTGCATTACCAACTACTTATACCGAGGAAAGCCGATTTTCTTGAGTTCCGCTATTTTGGGCGTATTCACTTCAAAAATCAAATTTCAAAAAAATTGAGAAATTATATTTACCTGTATTAGATTTGAAGTATTTACAACAACTTTTAAAGGTTTACACTTCATTGGATTTTATTCTATAGGTGTATGAAGTTATAGTTCATTTTAAACACAAAACCCTCTTTCTTACGTCTCTGGATGAGATTTTAAAAAAATGCTGAAACAGGTATTTCTTTATTTTTAATAATAAGTATTTACTCTGAGTTTTATGATTCTAGAACAATCTAAATTTTTTTTTTCATACAAAGTTTACCCCCCCTTTTCACCCCCTTTTTCCAAAATTTCCCATAATTTCTATAGCCTAAATGTTATTCTGAGTTTATTTAAATAGAATAGTGAAGTTTTCATCAAAATCCGTCCAGCGGTTTTTACGTGATGCGCGTTCAAACAAACAAACAAACAAACAAACAAACAAACAAAAATTTTAAAAATGGTTTTAATATGTTCAGTTACTTATTTTAAGTCACCCTGATCGGTTTTTTTTTTTAAATCTTCAATGTACAGATTTTTTGGTCTCAACGATTTTATTATATGTATAGAAGATACCCAGTAGTTGCCAATAAACAGCTTTCCGGAATCATTTCAAAAAGCTTTCCACATAACCCGTTAAAAAAATGCCAGGCGGTCGCCAAACCATTTTTAATCAAATCACGCATTGTGGTAATTGTCCATGTATAGCAATCACTTAACTCTATAATTAGTTGTCTATTAGCGCATAATTAGCGTTATTACAATGGATGCCGGCAGCACCTACATAATTACTATGTTTAGAACTGATTGGCTAATCTAAGAGAAAATAGTAAATGGCTCTATGATCAATTTCGGTCATAGACTACCTTGTCCACATGGTCTCTTTAAGAATTGATAAAAAAAAAAACAAGAAACTAATACAAGATACATGTAACGTTTTCCAGCATAACATAGTCTTGGTTCGTTATCAGTCATCATCATCATCATCATTTCAGCCGTAAGACGTCCACTGCTGGACATAGGCCTCCCCAAAGCATCCGCATCCAGGATTCCCGCAGCCTTCACCAGGTCATCAGTCCACCTAGTGCGACGTTATCAGTATCAATCGATTAATGCCACTTGCATGAATACCCTTGTGCTATCCCATCTTCCTAGTACTTGAGCTGCGCTGGGGCGGCTGCTGTTGGTGCTGAAAACCTGCTGGACCGTCGCGTTTGGGGTACCCATAATAGTATTATACGATATCGCCAAGTAGTTGGGCGACTCTTCGCGTGACAAAACAACATTTTTTTCTTAAATTTTATCTCTCGCAGTCGCATCATCAAGAAGGTTATGGTTTATTTTCAGGACAGGATTTATCAGTGTACTGAATTTTACTTTAAATTCGTATTATAACTGAGCCAGTCCATTTCTTCAGGCAAAAAAATGAAGTTATGGGGGGTGAGTCCTTTGGCCAGCTGAGGGATGGTGTTTGTCTCCTCCGATCATCTAATTATCGTCTTACCCACTCACTAATCACGATATCTGTGGGGACATGAAAAAAAAACAAAATCGCAATCGAGATCACGGTGTACTGAGACAAGAAACTCGTGATCCGTAGCTAACGTGATCTGATAACGTGATCAGTAGACAAACACGTGGGATGATGCACACGAAAGGTGTGAGTATCAGTAAAGAAATGATCAGTGATGAAAAATACACAGCAAACATAATGCGCTTTATACCGTGTGGCTCTCGGCTAAGAATAGCCGTCCCTATATCTTCCAGTAGATGTCGTAACAAAAGATAAAGGATTATGTCAGCTGAATGGACAGGGCATGAATTTGAAAATATAAAACAGGAAATTCGGATGGCACTCGCCTTGCGAAGGAGATTAATTTGGTATCAAAGGTAAGAAATAGATTTTAAAATAATACTACAGACTTTTTATGTTGCAATAATTCGAGAAAAAGAAAAATTCGGCATTTGTTGTGCAGGGATAAACACGTGGTACATAGGTATAACGACAATATTTTTTGTTAAGCATGAACAAATCGCTAAAGTCAACTTAACTAAATCAAAGAACATCTCGAGACGTATGTACGATATCAAACACCGGGTAATTAATTGCATCCACTTCCATCTGGCTTTATTTTTTTTTTAATTTTCATAATTTTTTAACTTTAATTTTTGTTCTTAATTTATACATATTTTGTTTGCTTGAATAATTCTGTATTTCATCGGCATAAAGTTGTACATATCCCATCTTTGTTTTTTTTAGTTTCTAATTATCTTTCCACTGTGATAAATTATGCAATGTCTGTAATATTACTTGCCCTTTTAATATTCTGTGAGTGCTGTGCACTTCTGTAAGTGACAAATTCACTATACCGAAAATGTGTGATCTATCTCTAAGTATGCTTTAGTGAGTAAGTCGTTGAAGTGCCATATAAATAAATAAATAAATAAATAAACATTGAGTTTGAAGAAAAAGTCGTTTCCTAAAAATAAAAACTTAGGTATGTAGATATTCTTCAGTCCAACTACTTTTTTCGTATCTATTTACCAATACATAAGTAGGTAGCCATTACTTGCACGAATGGCCAAAACTTGTTAATATTACCGACACCGGCCGTTGATCCAGGCAGTTGAAAATGCCAGTCAGTTGTGTCTGTAGTAGTCCGCACTAAGTTAGGCAGCGGACTAACTTTGACACAAAGCGAACGGTCTACACTTACGTTGAATAAATTTAACACTGCATGTGTGACTTGAATGCGTTTATACTGACTGTTTCGTACTGCCCATTACACGGAGTTAGTTACAAATGGAGCGCTAGTGTCATATAATTGTAATCATAGTTTTTGTTGAACAAAACATTTCCTGGTGTAAAATTAACGCATTGGAAGCAATACTCATTCATTGCGCTGACTGTGGGTTCTAAATCCGTCTATCTGGATTTATGGCAGGACCCGCAGTCAGCTGGTTTAAGAAACTCGACCTTCGAAATTGTAGTTTAAAAACTGTTTACGGAAAGCATGAAATGATATAAGAACCAAAGTAGCACCGTAAATCCATCGTCATTTTGATTTTTTTACAAATTACCGATGTACAATGAAACTGGCAAATGAGCAGAGATATGATGCCCTAAGGTGGCACGTCAAAGTGTTATTTGGAGGCAAATATTGCTATAAAAAAAAAGTACCTCTAAATATCCCGTGAAAATTTAGTGTGCTACATCTTTGTTTGTCTAAGTGTGATAATTAAACTGTACAGTTTAATCTGGCTCCTCATAAAGTAGACTGGTTCATCAGCATCATCATCATTTCAGCCGAAAGATGTCCACTGCTGGATTTATGCCTCCCCCAAGTATCGTCACATTGACCGGTCCCGTGCGACTCGCATCCGGTGGATTACCGCAACCTTCACCAGGTCACCGGTCCACCTGGTGGGAGGCCTTTCAACGCATCGTCTTCCGGTTTGTAGACTGGTTAAGTGAATTGAATGCGTGTGTGATCCTTTAGCGTTTTTTTCCTGCCCCTTAGCACTCTGTGTGCTGACTACTCCGTGGATCATCCCAACTGCTTTGTACTGCCCACATGATACTGATAGTAAACTTATTGTTCGCCAACAGTTTTCTTGTTTATAGCTTTGAGGTTTTGCTATAAACTGCACGGTTGTCATGTCTGGACGCCTATTTTGTTGCACTGTGCTGTTTTCGTTAGCATCACTAATAATTGTGATGTTAATCTTTGTGTGTATTGTGAACAGATGTTGGACTAAAGTTATTTATTTTGATGCAAGCCCGTACTACGTACGCCGTAGTGGATCGGCTACGAGTGCTACCAAGCGTTAGGTGACGGTCACACGAGTTCCGTGATTTTTGTTCACCCAAAAGGTGCTTAACGCACCTAAAGAAGTTTTCACTTCAAAAATGTTAGAATTAATGCAGGACCGCAAGACCGAGTTATTTAGTCTCTGACTAATTTGAATGTAGACCGTAGGTAAACAGAACATTACAATGAACAATATTTCACAAAATATGTAACGCATTTAAACCGATTCCACATTTAATATTAAAACGTGAAATGCGTTCAAAGCTAAAATAACGGTTCATAACATGACATACCAGTTCATTAAAACATTCCCACTTACATATTGAAATTGCCATACTCCTGCATTAATAAACTTTATAATACCGTACATTACAACAATAAAACTGGGAATTACCGGTACTATAGAGGTACAAGTACACGGGTATAGTCAACCTCTTTACTGGTTTTTACTACTTTTTAAAACTCACCGTAAAAACTTAATTTAGGTTAAATATACCTTCTAAAACTAGTCCTAAAGGATATATTAACGTATCCTGCTTTTACAAGGATTTTCATCAGGATTACACTATGACTTATGTTATATTTTTGGTGCCAATTTAATACATTTTGAATTATTCTATTTTCGTTATCGCTGATAGAATGTTATTTTGTTTATACTGTCTTGACTTTTATTACGTGGCAGTGAAATTGAACCTAAAGGAGTTTGCCCACTACATCGTACCATACCGTGACCGTGCTATGAACGTATTCGGCACGGAAAAAAACACGACTCAGATCACTATACCCACTACACCATATCATAGCCATGCATAACGGGTTTAGAACGGTAATCATACCAGAGTATTAAAGCCTATTCTTTGTATTGAAAAGTATGAGACGCTTAGTCCACTATAGACCATTCCGTCACCGCCACGTGCCATGGCAGAACGTAAACAAATACCGGCGAAAATATTTAAAAACAGTGACAATAGGCTACGTGTTGGCTGGTGATGGAACGGTCTTCTCGTGTTATGTGGGGCATAGTCTCATAAGTACTTTTTCAATACAAATATTTTTTTTCCTTGATACGTTCATAGCACGGTACGGTACGGTATAGTGGGCAGAAACCTTAAAAGAAGTAAAGTAAATACTTACCTGACTGTACTTCGTAATATGCGATACGGAACCATCGGTCACCTACTTTCTGTTTGACGCTGTACATTACTATTCAACGGCTTGTTAGCTTTATCATTACTCCAGGGACTGAAACATAAATTACTGTATTGTTCCGCGAACCAGATGCCAGGTAGATGTTAGGCTGGTAGTACACAAGGCTGGCATACAAGATTGCAAGAATAACAGCGAAAATGGATGAAATATTAGCCCCTTTCTCGCCTAATAACTGGATGAGTCACCAGGGATTGTATACACGCGAAAATGTGAGAACTATTTTGTCTTTAGCTTTATTAGGATGTTTTAGTATGTTATAATAAAAGCTATAAAAGTTACGAATATGTAGATTGATGACGTGCAAAATAATATGAATTTTACGAGCATAATTTTATTATTGTCGTAAAGTAAAAGATCGAAAAGTAAGATATTTTGTCTCTGAAATTACTGTTTCAAGCATTTTATTATTGTGTTATCATACATCATTATTCAGTCTCTGAACAATATCTTAAAATGTGAGCCAGTATTTCAAGAAGACCTTAATCAATACAACAGGTTTAGGTAATACTTTCTTTTGCAATTCCAAACCTCTGTTCAGAATACATGTTTAAACGATTAACCAATTCAGGGCCTAGAACAGACTGGTTCGTCGTACGTCCGATTAATCGGCAGTGGTCTTGCATCACAATCAATGAGCATTCACCCTAACAAACTAGTTCAATTTGCACAATAGAGGGCGAGTGCAAGACAAGACTGCAGAAGGGGCCCGGGGGCCCAGATCTCATAACAAACACAAATAAGCCGACGTGATCCGCTTACAACCATAGATTAAGAACGTAGAAAATATTTCTACACTTCAACGGAATAATTCATGATTTTCTGCGAACAATATTATCTTATCGGTATGAGAAATTGTTTACATGCAGACTCGGTGGACGTCGTTCGATGTATTTCGCTGATTCTATGTAAAGTTACTCGCTCAGTAAACTGGAACGTTGTCTCGGCTCCTCGTGTTGAGTTTTGTAGCTTTATTTGCAAGTCCAATAGTTATTTCAGGTTGGAATTGTCGCCTATTTGATGTATTGTTTCGCTCAAGGGGATAAAATATATGTTTTGTGAGCAACGTATTTTATAGGCCTGTCTTGGGTAATGGTGGTAATAGACAACCTATTTACGTCCAATATCTAAAATATACAAATCTTAAAATATCCATTAAAGGCCACATTGTGTCTTCATCATCATCAGCCTATTAATGTTACCACTGCTGGGACACTGTCGCTGCGAGGGAATGGGCTATAATCTATCACGCGGGCTCAGTGCGGTTTGGTAGAGGTCACATGTCTGCGACACTTCACACTTCGGAGATTGAAGTTTAACATAGGTAACATCAACCCTGCAATCCCCGAAGGATGAGACAGGGGTGTACGTAATAGTACACCCAGATTTCACTATTCATGTTTAAGTCCTATGCAAAAGGGAGCGAGCCTATTTGCGTTAACCGGGTGCAAATCCAGACACCGTGGTTGCAACTAAGAAATTCCTGATGGAATAACCCAATAACACTTAGCCACTTGTGGTGGCGGCCCCGTCTTACGAACAGTAAGTCGTGGGTTCGAACCCAGGCAGGCGCATTACTTTGTGTAGGTAATTTATTTCATCACTACTGTAATAAAGATAAAGTAGGGCAACACTAGTTCCCGCAACAATGACAGGAGCTAGGAGCTGCCAGAGACAGCGGGGTATAGACAATTTGACTGAAGGACACGAGCTGATCAATACGTATAAAACTAATAAACGTGTTATAATATCTAATCGGTTTTTATTAACAACATCGAAACATTACAACTACTGCTCTCAAAAACGGTGAAGGAAAACATCGTGAGGAAATCGGCATGTCCTAGAACCAAAAATTCGAAGACATGTGACATCCACCAACCTGTACTGGGCCTGCGTGATGGATTATAGCCCATACGCAAAATACGCGCTTTGACGTGGAGTTGCGGACACCAGCCCGTTATACAGTACAATCAATACAACACTTAGCCACCACTTTACGACTACTAGACCAATTTTATTGTAGTTTAAGGAAAACAGAAGTACAGCCTGAAAATGTCTCTGCAAATAAATACATAACATCTAATACCGACTTTATTTCTCCGCGATTAGCATACGAAAACATTGGAATGTCGGCCACAGCTTGGATCTCTAACGATTGTTGGCTTAAGCCCACTTAAACCCTTGGATAGATACTTGACAATGCCATTTGCATTTAGTTCATTTGTTTCTGGTCCCAGCCAGCTAGTTCCTTTGACATGTTGATTACAATGTAAATTAATAGTGCCAACTAGCTGAAGCACACGTTGTGAAGCGTGTAAGTTGGTATTCTAGTTTAGGAGTAGAATTTTGAATAGGTTCACTAAACATTCCTCATCAAGGTGAAGACTTCTACTCGATTGGATCATAAAACACCATATTAAATTATTAAAATAAAATATGTAACTTAATTTCTGTTGTTGCAAGTTTGATGTAATGGTGATAAAAAGTAAAAAAAAAAATATTTTTTTAAACATACTGTAATTTGTCTACAATATTAGATGTGTCTTGGTTCCTAATCAACAATATAGAAACATCACCGTTTTACATCAAGGGAGTTGCGCCAAAACGCGAGCCTATTTAGTCTAAATAACACTTTGAAGAATAAGCTTTTTTTTTCGTATCTCAGCGGTCATCATGAAAACTGGTTCGAGGTGGCGCAAGAAAATACTTGGAAGGATATGATATGGGGAAGGCCTTTGCCCACCAGTGGGATATGTAAGGCTATTATAAAAAAACTCCTTTGCAAACCTTTTTGATTGATACCCATATCATGGAGACGCCATCTTTGGGAGTCCACCATATTGAATTTAGGTCCATGTTCACCGAAAAGATAACAGCCTGATTAGCTAAAAACAGCTGTCACTGTGACATATTACCATACAAAAATGTGCTTTAAACAGCTGTTTTAGCTAATCAGGCTGTTATCTTTTCGGTGAACATGGACCTTAGAATGACTTCACTTATCTAGCCATGCATTGTCAGTAAAATTCAGCTCAACATACATAAATTACAAGTTAAATAAAAGCTTGCTAGAACATTACTCCACTGTTAATCATATGACTGATCAGAGTGGCAAAAACATCTATGAACTTAAAATTAACACATAGCTGAAAACCTATTTTTTGTACATAACCGCTGTTATAAAAAGAAAGAAAGAATGAAAAAGCATTTATTAACCCGCACAGGACAAAACACATCAAAATTATCAGTATTTAAAAGTTACTGATAAAAATTAAACAGAAAAAAAAACAAAAAATATATTATACTTATAGAGCAGCGGTGGCGCAGTGGTGGCGGCCCCGACTTACGTTCAGTAAGTCGTGGGTTCGAACCCAGGCAGGCGCATTACTTTGTGTAATTTATTACATCACCGCTGCTCTCAAAACGGTGAAGGAAAACATCGTGAGGAAACCGGCATGTCCTAGAACCATAAATTCGAAGACATGTGACATCTACCAATCCGCACTGGGCCCGCGTGGTGGATTATATAGCCCATTCCCTCTCATAGAGAGGAGGCCTGTCCCAGCAGTGGGAACATTAATAGGCCGATGATGATGATGATGATATATACCTATCTAATAACCACCCATAACGATCACACATCATTTACATTTTTGTTAAAGCACAATACATCGCTCGGAAGTTCAAATTTTACATCCGACCTTATTCAAAAGGGTCAGAATTTACAGCTTCCGACGATCAACAATAAAAATGATTGGTTTTTATCTATGAATAACTGCGTATATCCTTTCCAATAGCCGTCAATGAAATTCAGTTTGCCGGTTGAAAATAACAGATTATCGAAATGTAATAAATTTTGTAAAATGAATTCGTTGACCGCAGACTGGTGCGGCAACCCGGTTCTGTTTTCATATGGTTACGTTTATGCAGTTTTATATGGTGGGGTGTCCTGCCGCTTGAATTATTTTTGTGTTTATTTTACAGCTTTTGTTTCGAAAGGAAATTAACGAGTGAATGGGTTTTCTTATTTTTATAAATACTTATACAACTTATTTTGAAAATAATCTGCGCAATAAAAAAGAAATTGCGGGGCAGTCTTTGGGGAGTGCCGATAGGAGTGAAAACTCGTAGCCGATCCGCTACGGCTACGAATGCTACGAAGCGTTAGGTAACGGTCACGCGAGTTCCATGGTTTTTATTCTCTCAAAAAGTGCGCAACGCGTCTAAAGGATTTCACTTCAAAAACGTAGGTAGGTGGTTTAGAAAGGGCTTAAGGTGGCGAGGTGGCTCAATGACCGCTATTACACTCTAAACTATACTAACTATAGCAAAATTTCAAACACTCAGTTATGACGTTTCGGTTTTACCAACTGAAGATATAAACATTTTCAGAAATATGTAATAGCCTTTTAAACCTTAGAAACAGATCAATCACAATTTTATCTCAAAATCGAAAAATGCTTTTAGATCTCCTCGGTATTAAATTCAAAAAACCTTTGACAAGTGAGGTGTTGTTTGATTCGATTAAATACGAAAATAAAATAATATCCAGTGAAAATAAAAGGTAAGAAGAATTGCTATTTTTTTATGAAACTTTTTATAGCGTTTAAAGAAAGACCTTGCAAAGTATTTTTTTTTAATTTATTTGGGAGGTTCCTTACACAGTTGGAAATAACGGATCCCTTATAATTGCGTCATTCAATTTCGAACAAATTTTTGATTACTTCGAATTACTGTTGGAGATAGGCCTCCCACAAGTGTCACTATACATTGACCGGTCTCGTGCGTCTTGCATCCAGCAGATCCCCGCAACCTTCACCAGGTCATCGGTCAACCTAGTAGGAGGCCTTCCGGTTCGTGGTTGCCACTCCAAAACTTTTCTGCCCGTTCCGTTCTGCGAGCAATGTGCCCTGCCCACTACCAATTAAGTTTGTAAATTCTTCAGGCCACGTCGGTAACCTTGGTTCTCTTGCGGGTGTTTTCATTTATATCATAATGTGGCAGAAATACAATTTCTGTTCAAGCAAACATGACGAACAATAACGCCTAGTTCAGCACCGCAGTTTAACTGATTACAAACGAAAACTTCCCCAGTAATTTCAAATTGCGAATCTGAATACGAACCGATGTGACAGGCAAGGGACGGGCCTGATTTCCCAACACCAATCAAGTTACTATTCCAACGTGTTACAGTTCAAAATCGTTTAGCATAATTTGTTGAAGAAACCTAGTTAGTACGCGTACGGCATACAGTAGAAAGGTAACGTTTAGACAACACAACGGTTTTGTTAGCACTTTAGTTTACTTATTCCATCGATAGGGGGCTGTTTACCATAACTTCGTTTGGGTGACACGTGAGATTCGGATGTGTGACGAAGAATCTGATAGTGTCAACTACGCCTAATATAACGTTTCAGGGAAATGTTATTACGGGCGCGGGAAAATGCGTGAAGGATATTTGAGGAATGTTTTTGAATTGTGTTCTAGAATGTTCTGTTATTGTGAGTGAGATGTCTATGATCACTATTTTGGCAAGTTTTATGTTGAGTTGGCTAAATAATAGCCGCTTGGGTCAATCTTCAGGTTAAACCGCGCTTGCCTAGGTTAGTCCGTGGATGGGTGACCACCCATTACATCCGAGCTTCCTCCGTGCCTTAGAAAGCCGTTGGTCACGGCTGTCATTTGTGTATCTTTGATAGTAGTTTTTACAGGTAGTCCGCAAGAGAACCAAAGTTACCGATGTGGCCCGAAGAATTGCCAAACTTAAGTGGCAATGGGCAGGGCACATTGCTCGCAGAACGGATGGCCGTTGTGGCTGAAAAGTTCTGGAGTGTCGACCGCGCACCGGAAGACGTTGTGTTGGAAGGCCTCCCACTAGGACTGCGGGAATCCGCTGGATGCGAATCGCACGGGACCGGTCAATGTGGCGACACTTGGAGAGGCCTATGTCCAGCAGTGGACGTATTTCGGCTGAAATTATGACAGGTAGTCAGTGGCCCGAAAGTATGCTGATAATCAGTCTTACCAATTAATTTTAAATTACGCTAGTAGCAAGGCTTTGTAGTTTTGAGACTTCAGATTACGTAACAATATTACCTAGTTACCTACTTAGTTTTCTAGAACAAGAAGAGGGTCAAATTTACACAGAAAATAATGTTCTAAGATACTAAATTTTCATTACATAGTTGTAGAACATGGTTTTACTTTTAGTTGCAAAAACTGGAGAATTATTTCGTTCATTTCATTGTATGTTTTAAAATGTGTAAGGAAATATAAGGGTTTCAAAAGTGTGTGTGTGTTTTTATTTTTTGGATATTAATACCCTTTCTTTAACATTAAAAGTAAAAGGCTTATGACTAATTTAAAAGAAACTACTTAATAAATACCGTAAAAATTGTGTCGTTCTCACTTTATCTGATACACAAAAATAATCAGCATACCTAATTCAAAAGCTTGTTCTTACATAAAAACTGGGACAAATTTTATCCTAAATCCCATCTCATAATATTTTCGTATAAATATAATATTTTCATTTCACCGTTTCGATACGGATTCCTAATATGACTGGTAGGTCGCAGTGCCTCTGGCTAAGAGTAAAATCAATTTCGGCACAATTCTCTGTGCCTTCATAGGTACATTTGCCGCAGATAATATCATAAGATACAAGGGGGCTTTCCACACAATTAGATTTGCATGTGTATGTATATTCTTACCACAATAGAATGCGTCAAAAATATTCTTGATTTTATGGTTAGTACCTAACCTGGCGTCAGAATTTTTATGCCATCCATGGGCATCCGACTTGGCTTTAAATGCCGTTAAAATATATCTCTCAGGCATACTGGTTTCCTTACGATGTTTTCCTTCACCGAACAAAGTGACAATTAGGTAGGTATACAATTGTAAGGTTTTCTAATTTTTGTATCAAGCAGCGCGGTTTTTATTTCCGTCGGGGTGATTATTTTTCTTACACTGGCAACATCGAAACATTCTTCGTTGGACGTTCAAATCGAACGGGTGTGTTGGATTGCGTCGAGTTGCATTTTGGGATAGATTATGATCTAATTGGTTAAATTGGTAATGTAACTGTTATTGAGTATAAAATAAGTTTTGGTGCTGCAATAAGTTTTGATCCGATCAGTTTTGATCTAATAAGTTTTGATGTAATAAGTTTTGATCGACATAATAAGTTTTGACCTAATAAGTTTGGGTTCGGCTAATAAGTTTAGAAATATAAGTTTGGGTGGAGATCTGTGGTTTTATTTCTGAGATAATTTACATCTCAGTAAGTGGGATCAGCAACAAAAACTGATATGAATGGAGATGACAATACGCCGCGGAGTCTCAGAACTCCTCGGCATAGTCGGTCTCGCTCTCGACGTAGTCCCAGTCGAAGGAGTACGCATAGATACGACCGCAGCCGCAGCCGGAGTAGCAGTTTGTGTGAGCGAGAACAGGCACTTAAGCGCAAACAAGAAAAAGTGCGTTTGATGGAAATAGAACTGCAAAAGTCACGTGATGAAGAACAACAGCGGAGCAGACAGCCTAGCGAGCACACGGCGGTGAGGAGACACGGGAGCCGCAGCCGTAGCCGCAGCCGTAGCCGCAGCCGTAGCCGCAGCCGTAGCCGCAGCCGTAGCCACAGCCATAGCTGCAGCCGTAGCCGCAGCCGTAGCCGCAGCCGTAGACGAAGCCAGGTGACCGAAGCGGGGAACAGAAGGCATCATCGTTCAGACAGGTCATGTAGCCCTACTTTTTCTTCTAACGATATTGTTAAAATTATAGAGAGTATTAAAGAATTTCTGCCATCTCAACCATCAACCCTTAACACCTCATCAGTGAGTAATAAAAATATCATACCTGAATTTAATCCTTCAGAAAAAAAAAATCAGCGTATGGATGTTTGGCTTAAGAAAATAAATGAATGTGCAAAGGTATATGGTTGGGATGAAAAGACGTCAGTACACTTCGCCATGCAAAAACTGTCAGGGTTAGCCAAGACATGGTATGAAAGTCTTGGTTCGATTTTGTTTACATGGGACGAATGGCAATGTAAATTGAAGAGTGCGTTTCCGTGTGAAAAAAACTTATGGACAATTCTTGAAGACATGTTGAGGCGAAAGAGTAGACCTAACGAAGTCATCGAGAATAATTATTTTTATGAAAAGTTGGCACTTTTGAATCAAATCGAAATTACTGGCAGACGCGCCGTAGACTGCATTATTCACGGTATTACCGATAGGACTATGCGTTCCAGTGCTTTAGCATTACGATGTGAAGAACCTGATCAGCTGCTGAAGTTTTTGCTCAGCAGCAATAAAGAGGTTTTCACAGCACCTCATCAGGCTCACAGAGAGAAACATGCTGGCACTGTTGATGATAGGGCAAGTGATAGGTCGAGTCCTACGATCGGTTCAAGTTTGTATTGCTACAACTGCAAGGAGAGGGGACACCCATTTTCAAGGTGCCCCAAACCTTTAGTTAAATGTGGGCATCGTGATAAAGTTGGGCATAAGTCGGATCAATATCGTACAAAAAAGGACGCGGGGACAACTAAAACTGATACAGCAGCAAAAACTATGTGTATTTAAACTTCTAGTTCAAATAGAAAATTTATAAAAGAAGTGAACGCAGAAGGTTTGTTGCTGGAAGCCTTTGTTGATCTTGGCAGTGACGTGACCCTCATTAAGAAATCCAATTTTGAAAAACTTGGGCTTCAACATGACCAAATTCCAACTTTTATGAAGGGTTTTGGAGACAGCCTTGTGAAATCTGTAGGCTCGGTAAAGTTGAACTTGGTTATTGATGATGTTTTATTTATTTTAAGCGCTACTGTTTCATGTAGAGTTGTAGAAGACCAATTATTGGAAAAACCAATGATAATTGGGCAAAGTTTCTCTGAACAGCCCCATATAGTTCTTTATAAAGATGTTAAACTATTACAATTTTCGCACGTTAGTAATGAAATCCCGAATAATAACACCAATGAAGATAGGGAACAATTACAGAGGGTAAGAATGGCGGCACGTAATACATTATTTGGCACAGCTAGTGTCAGGGCCGCAACAGAAACACTATTTACTGGTAGTGTAGTGTTCGATACGAAGATTTTGGGGAAACCAAACGAGCAGTACATTGTATGCGGGGCATTTTACGAAATCAAAGACGGTTTATTCTCTGTTGTAGTAATTCCTTGCTCGGTGCCATGTTGTTTACAAAAAAAAATCCGTTTTTTCACGGGCCGAAATGGTAGACCTGGTTTATAGACTCGCTGATGTAAATGTTCTTCCAGTAATACACCCACAAACTGACGTCTCTTCAGCCAAACGGCTTGATGAGTGTCAAGTGCAAATAGGTGAAGACGTACCTGGTAGTGACAAAGATAAACTTATGAGTTTACTCTGTCGCTATGAGGACTGTTTTAGAAATACGAACACGAAAAATGTGGTGAGAGCTTTAGAAGACATTTTTGATACTTTTAGGAATCCTGATCGGTTAGTAAGTGATCGAGGGTCCTGTTTCACTTCAAATGCTTTTAGAAGGTTTTGCTTGGATCGAGGGATAAAGCACGTGCTTAATGCAATTGCTTGCACAAGATCTAATGGGCAAGTCGAACGATACAACAGGACCATACTCGATTCACTAACTGCTCAGAATTTAAGAGACGACGAAAAAAGCTGGGACGATAAATTTGGCAGGATTCAATGGGGCTTGAACAACACCTTGCAAAAGACGATAGGTAGATCTCCAGCAAAGGTGATGTTCGGAAGTGCAATGAATAGTGAGGTTAATCCGGCACTAAACGAAACAACAGAAGAAACTCGTGAAGTTTCAGATTTATCATCTATACGTGACGAGGTAAAAGAGAAAATTGATAAAGCACAGGAATTACAAAAGTAGTGCTGCAATAAGTTTTGATCCAATCAGTTTTGATCTAATAAGTTTTGATGTAATAAGTTTTGATCTACATAATAAGTTTTGACCTAATAAGTTTGGGTTCGGCTAATAAGTTTAGAAAATATAAGTTTGGGTGGAGATCTGTGGTTTTATTTCTGAGATAATTTACACAATACACACGAATCCGCAAAATCAGTGTTGCATGTTTTGCGTTTGGACTTGACACCTATGACGCGCAGTCCAACCGTCACATCACTAGGCCTGCTAAGCATTGTTCTAAAGCCCGCGCCACGAGAACCTATAATTTTTGTAAACAAAAAATTTCTACCAAGATACGTAGCGACAATTCAATCAACAGGAAATACTCCCAAATTCAATCAACTCTAATTGTTATACCTTCGTGTAATAAGAAACTAACGAGGAATTTCACTTGGTCGGATTATGTTTTGGCGATATAAAGCGCTGTCGTCTAATGTTTTGTGGTACTGGAACGCATCTGACTTTGTTGTCATTTCAATTCGTGACACAATACCAACACAATACAATGATGTATGTGTTGGAATGCCATAACTCTATTTAAGGCTTTTCACGGCCGATAAGGCCTCAAATGAAGATGCGGATTTCAACAAGTATGCACACTATTCGTAGAAAACATAATTTTTGAGGCCAAACGCCCTTCTAAGTGTATCTGTGGCTACGAGCGACTAAGGGCTTTGTTACCTGGACAGAAAGATACAGAATTTCTTGCTGAATTCGAATCAATGTTTAACTGATATTTGGCAAAAATGTTAGTTACGGCCTTTCACCGTATGACGGTAGAGTACATGTCAATAAGCCGGTTGACAAATAAAATGTCATGTTTTTTTGTTGGAGATGACATTAAAGGTGGACACTTATCAATAATAAAATAAAAAAAGAAAGAAATATTTTTTTTCTCATACGTATGACGTCATCTATTCGTACGATTCGACGCGGATAAGTGTGCTAGGTTTTATAGGATTTGTTACAAGTTATTCTAAAATTCGATTCTTTCGACGTGGATAAGTGTGCACATTAAAAGTATATCTTAGCCAAAAGCCATGAAGTCAATCCAGAAAGAAAAAAATAAGACTTGATTATTTCTCATTCATTTATTATAGTCAATTGAGCTCTTAATAATGAGGAATTTTTTTAGAGACTTCGTTAGACCTTAAGTTTAATTTGATAAATCTTAGTAAATTATTTCGTAGGCATCTATGACGGTGACATACGTAGACGCTTAATAATTTCATCAACAATTGTCTCGCCTGTGTTCTAAATAATTCACTCATTTAAATTCAGCATGAACCTTTAGCTCTGTTCAGAACTATTCTAGCCACTAAATAAATTAGAACTGCCTCTTTGGTCAAGTGAAGTGCAAGTGCGATTGCAGCTGAAGATGGGGACAGGGTTTGATTCCCATGTAGCGCTAAGTGTGTCACTTAGGTCGCATTAGGTTCAAGTTTAAAAGAAAAATGGCAAGGAATGAGATGATATTTATTAATTTAGGGAAAGAAAACTAAGCTTGTCATAGTCAACTCATAATCTGACATTACAAAAGTAATCAAAAATTAAAATAAAAGACTAAAATGTACAGAAAAGCTTTGAAAGGCATAAGGCATGCTAAGCCTCCATATAATGGCCATGCAGTTACTTGGAAAGAATGTATGATACAATTTCGGATTACAACAGTCAAAAACGTAAGTATAAAAACATAAACATTACATGTGCTAGTGGGTTTTTCATCCGGAATTTTTAAGTAACAGCCACGTACAAGTCCGGATTAATGCCTCGTTAGGTATACCTTAGGTGCAGTGAGTTATAGCAATTAGCTGACCCATATTTGCATTAATGGTTGAGATTTTTTAGAATACCTACTTAGCAAAAGATATTTTTTTTATGTCAGCCTATTCTGTCTCACTGCTGGGCAAAGACCTACCCCATGGCTTTCCAATCCTGTGTACAATTTAGCCGTTCCAATCAATCCGTCAAGAACGAGTACAGAATTTTATAATTATTTTATTTAATTGACCATGTCCAACGCTTTAGGGATTGTAGGCCTGACGCTGTGACATAAATTAGAACAAAAATCACTAAACACTTGTAAAACAAACATCAATTGTTTTCAGAGATGATTTCACAGAATTGACGGAACCCTCTTCCCACTTCAAAAAGTACGGATCCACTTTGCCGGACCGACTGACCCGAACGATACTTTCATTTTTAAAAGTACACCGTCACTTAATTGCTTTTAAATCTAATTTTCTGCTTCCATATTTCGTGCTTTATCACTCCACGATTTGTTTTTTGTCGGAAAATGGATGCTCTTCAACCATTATAATGATTGTTAGTGACTTGTGGAAATGTTGGCTAGATTTAGCATAAATATTGAGTTTTTTTGAAGATGTACCAATTTTCACCCTTGTATCCTAAGTAATAAGGTTGAAAAGTGGTCGATTGTCAGTATACACAAACGCTAGTACACTAAAAGAAGCAGCAGTAATAGCCTAGTGTTGTGACCGACGCACTGTCAAGTTACAGGTCTGGAGTTTGAACCCAAAACATGCAACTCTGATGTTTCAAATCAAATATGTGTATTGTATAATTCTTACTTGCTTCATCATCATCATCATCAGCCTATAATGTTCCCTCTCCTCCTGAGAGGGAATGGGCTATAATCTACCATCTATCTAATTTACTTGCTTCGGTGAAGGAAAACTTAGATATTTTTTGACGGCATGTAAAGCCAAATCAGAGGCCCATGGGTGGCTTAAAAACTATAAAAACTCGATCAAACAAAACTGAACTAAAAGAGGTTGTGCGTAGGTGGTTAATCATAAAGCAATTCCTGGATGTACAGTTTGAAAGAAAATAATGTCTGTTTTTAAGGATCTAGACTGCTTCAGGGCAAACTGACAGACAAAGCCAGTTTCTCATTCATAATATTTGTAAGGATTCCTTTACAAAAGCCTAACCACGTGCAAATCTTTTCAAAGAAAATAACGTTCCTGTAAATAAAGCATTAAGCTACCAAGACACGTACGAACAAACATGTTATTTACACTCATTGTCAAGGAAATGAACAAAGATGTTCCGATAGGCAGTACAGTCGATTTAACAGCTCATTATGCTCCGATGCATAGGTGTATCGCGTGAGAATGGGCCCTAAGTTACCAACTATCGTTCCTGAACCTGCACAATAGGGCCCTTAGGCCCCAGGGAAGACAGGAACGCAATACGGTAGTGACGGTAAATAAAATTGACCGTGAAAGTCTAATTAGAGAGTGCATTAGCTGATTGGTAGGGGATTTTTATTTAACAAAGCAGCATCGAGTTAAATGGAATTAAATCTTACTTTAAATTCGGCACACAGATACTTTATAACCTGGAGCTCGAGGCAAAATAATAACAGCCGCTCGGGTCGATCTTTAGGTTAAGCTGTGCTTGCCTAGGTTGATCTGTGGATGGGTGACCACCCTTACATACCGAGTTACCTCCATGCCTCAGAAAGCACGTTAAGCTCAACAGCCGGCACCAACGTCCCGGCTGTCATTTGTCTATCTTTGACAGTCGTTAAGGGTAGTCAGTGGCCCAAAAAGTCTGACAACCAGTCTTATCAAGTGGTATCGTGTTACTCAGTACTAACTGGGTTGTGGAGGTCAGATAGGCAGTGGCTCCATGTAAAATACTAGTGTTCAGCTGGATCCGGTTAGACTGGAAGCCGACCCCAACATAGTTGGAAAAAGGCTAGGCAGATGATGATTAACACATAAGATACTTTATATCCCGGTAGTGTGATCTTGTGGGACAATTTTCGAACTCCACGCGGGCAGAGCCGCGGGCATAAGCTGTAGAAAATAAAGTAGTGATCAATAAAATCCGCAAATCAAAACGACCGGAAAACAGAGCAACAAATAAGCAATCAGCGCACCCTTTCAAAAAACACATTGATACGAAAACAAAACACAAAAAATAACGCGTGATACAAACGAAGTGTGAGATAACAGGGAAAATGTAAAATGTGACTCGTGATAAAAATGTAATTTCCCCGTATAGGTACACAGAAAGCAGCGGGTTTTTATTCGACAAAAATATTTAGCTTCGGGCCAACCTCCCCATTGTGCAAGTGTCACGAAATCCGACAATCGTCTGAGGGCACATTCAAATGATAATCTCACCATACGCTTTGCGAATTAAGCTGAGAACACATTTAGTATACGCCACTACGTAAGTAATGACGTCTGTGATGTCAGTTGCCTTAGTTTTAATGCATTTATATGACAGTGTTGAGACGTACTCTAAGTTATGCGCGCTGTAAGTTTAGTTTAATGCAGTTGGTATGTGTTTAGCAGATGTTGGAAAGTTTTGTGATACGGTTACTTGTCAGTCTTATAATGCGGCACACATTTGATAGTGTAATTTAATATGTGTTACTGGGATTACACTTCTATTATTTTTATTCTTTGAACAGCCATACTGTTTCGATGACAACCATTATAAATTACAGTGTTAATGATTTTAATTATAATACTTTGACAAGGTATTTCATCGCCCGGACATATGGTGAACATCTTGTCTTAAAAAGAAGCAGAAGACATGTAATTTTCATGCATCATGATGGTGTTTCTTTAGTTAACTGCTAGCAAATAAAAGCATTTTAAAATGACAAACAATATTGAAAATGAACTTTTACCTATTTTTCTATTTTTTTTTTACGAAATGGGCCTGCTCTTCAAAGCGATTGAGAGGTCTATGATGGACCGAGCGTGCCCAGGAGATGCCTGTTACAATTACAAGAAAATATGCATTTCTCAGTAACAACTAAACAGTAGGTGCTCGTACCTACCTAAAAACTTTTCGCATTCCCTAGTCTTCAGGTAGCATAACATAGAGATGTTTCCAGTTTCATTCGTAATACGTGTCGGGCACGGCCGATGCCAGAAATGTCACATTAGCCTGATTTACACGTGCTACCTGACGTCGCGTTATGTAGGTGAATGAGCACATTTAATCGCAACTTCTGAACACTTCCTTAGTCTCACACCACAGCCTGTCAAATCGACGGAGAAAATGATGATATGTTTGGTGGGCCGTAAATTACAGAGTAATGTATTAAGGTTTCAAAAACTTCACATGGGTTGATTATGTCTTTCAATTTTTTAGTAACTTTGCTGAGTAGTGTTTTTTTAGACCTTTCCATCTCTCTGCAGGACATTATTTTGAGTTTTCAGTTAAGAAAAGTTACAAATATATTTGTCTCCCTCGCTGTCTACTCTCGTCACGTTTTACAGCGATTCTCGTCGACTACTACTATAGAAATACATAAAAAACTACTACATTAAAAATAAACACAAAAATCGAGCACTGTTTCTAAATAAATTTAGACAAATACGTTCACAAGATTCGATTCTTGCCATTGCTACAATGTTTAAAAAAAAGGCTCAGGAGTGGGACAGAGCAGGCTAGGGAAAATAAATGTCTATGTCTATAGAGTTTTCAATGTTTAGAGTATCCACATTATTCACATAATATACCTTCAGACACGTTTGCACGCTCTAAAATCAAGCACTATAGCTTATCAGCACCAACTGAACACTCCCATACCCCGCCTTTCAAATCCATTCCACGCTACATATTCACATCATATTTTGAAAGCAAACAAACATCCAAATTGTTCTCCCCTTATCTCATTTTTGTTGCACACAAGAATCACAACACATTGAAAAATAATTTTCGTCGCGCTGCGGCTTCAGATACGCGAGACCCGTAGAACCGAGTGCGATTCCCCATAAGACACACAGAATAGATAGGTAACAGAAGGAAAGCTTCATAATATAACTGATACAAATACAGGCACATGCACTCACAGATACGCACCGTGTTGCTAGTGCATGCTTGGCTTTATATCGCTGTTAGTCATCCGGCGGCTAGGTGGGCAGACGATATTGTCACCATTGCCGGAATGTCTTATATGAGGCTGGCACAAGAGCGTGGAGCTTGGCACAAACAAAGAGAGGCCTATACCCAGGATTGTGTGAAGTCGGGCTGTGATTATGATGACTTAGCCACTCTTAAGAAGAAGAAGGAAAGACAGATAAGAAGTAGTATGGAAGGTAAGTACAGTGATCTCATACAAGTGAACTTCGCTAGCAGCTTGCACTTGCTGTACTTGAAGCGTGTCTGTGTGCATGCCGTTCTTCTGGTACTATTTATTCTGTGGTATCGAATACGAATCCCCATTAGAGGCGTCTATAGGGTACGCCATTAAATAAACATCTCTGGCAGGTTCGCTGCTAGTTATTAGCAGCACCCCATCCTCTTGAAACGCCGTGATACGGCACGAAGACGGAAGCGGGAGCAAAATCAATTTCATTTTTCGACACAAGCATTACGTTTATGGCGATTGAAACCGCATTTGCCTTGGCATCAGTGCCTATTTAATGGTGTTTATTTATGTGTATAGGTGTTCAAATTGTCTATTAATGTGGTGATAATGATTTTTTAGGGGTTTACTTTATTGCATCGAAAAGTCTTGTATTAAATTTACATTTTACTGTGACATTTTTGTTTTTCGTTGCGTAGTTAACGACATACAAAAGTACATTAACTCACGCCTTTGTCTCTTGACGGCAGACAGAAATTAAAGAATGCTATACGATCCTAATGATTTTCAGTTGTTTCGATCTAGGGCTAATGTTTTGTCATTGGTTTTGTTCAGCTCGTCCCGCCATCTTCTGCGAGATCTACCGCGACGCCTCCTGGCTGTATCAGGGCTCCAGAAAGTGGTTATTTTGGCCCACAGCTCATTGGGCATGCGGCAGAGGTGGCGAGTCCAGTACCACTTCAGCTTAGCGACTAACTGGAAATCATGGGGGGAGTCCTTTGCCCAGCAGTGGATAGATGGAGGCTAGTAGTAACAGTAACAGTAACAATCTTCAAAGACTTTGTTTGCTTATTTATCGATTTTACAAATGAGCCCCGAGCACGATATCGCGCGGTGTAAGGTAAACGTAACATGAAAACAACAAAAAAATATGTCCCTATTTTTATACTAACCCTAAACTGTCAGCTGTCAAACTGTTTTTTTTTTTTGGCTGCCAACCCTTTACTTACCACACAAACGGCGGCAAATTTAAATTTTGTGTAAATTTTGGGACACGCTTTAAATACACAAGGTTGTTGCGAGACTTGCGAGTACTACGTACTTGACCTTTATGTAAAGTTTTAGGTACTTAAAACTGAAGCTTATATTCTTTGTAGGAACGTTGCAAAATCGTGAATCGTAAGTATTCTGTTTTAATCGATATTTCTATCGAGGCTTTCCAGTAATTTAAGCCTAAAGATGTAGATCTCAAACTGCATTCCATGCACGCACTGTCTGCAATCAAACTGTTTAATCTGTTGAACAGTTTCATAATGCGCTAATGGCAATTGATAAATAGAATCTTATACAATTACTTAGTTATTTAAATTATCTCCACCATTATGAAATAGTAGTAGTAGTGATACCGCAGTTAAACGCTTCACTATCTGTTCATTTTTTTCTTTCATTCTGCATCTTTCTTTCGAACTGAAACGTCTGAACACAAAATGAATGAAACAAATACAATAAATAATAAAACAAAAATGAACATTCACTCAAAGGAAGCATCTGGGGGCCTAAAATGGCCGCTTTAGCAGATTCATATTTGGATAATAATATTCTAATAGGGGTCGCCAGTGGTCGAAATTCTACCAAAATTAATTTTGAAAAATTATTGGCATTCTGCACTCCTCTTTATTTAAAAACGATAAGTGTGCGAAATTAAATATCCCTCCGTATGCGCAATTTTCCAATTTTTTCTCTTCTCGTATTAATATAATGATGAATTACGTTACAATTCGTAAAATGGTTACAAAGTGATCACTCATGATATTAAAAGTGGCCATTTTAGACACACTTTTTTATAATTTTTTTTTTCGGATGGGAAATCATCAAATGACTTCTCCTACTCTGGGCGGAGTGGGATTGTCAGACTTTTACTGACTAAAACCCATCCATATTTTCCTTCCTCGCCCTTTACGTTCCGGGGCCACGGTATCTCTTTCGAACAGTCCCGCAACCCCGGATTTTAGACCCCTGACTTAGGTTTAAGTGAGGAAATTTAACAATCATTGTCAAAGAGCTGTGTAACAAACAATTTAACAATCATTTATAGAATAAAAGAATTTTGGTGTAGATACAATCAATTTTACTCTTTCTATATCTATTTACAAGCGCATATTTTGATTTAATACACAAACACAGTGTCCTGGAAAATTGACACCCGAAAAAGCATCGTTTAAAATTTCAACGAAAACGTAGCACTTTAAAGCGTCTAGCGCATTTTTCGTCCCGCCGATTCACAGGGAGATTTCTGTAATCCATTCTGATATCCCCGTTTCGTTCAAAGTCCACTCGTTTCGTGTCATTACAGAAAAGCGGACTGATATACACATCGGCAAAGTTATATTTGGCTGCTGGAATTGACGAAAGCAGTTCTAATTCAGTGGAGTTAAGGTGTATAATGCTTTGTGTTTTTTTATTTAAACGGTAGTGAGTTTGGTTCCCCTATACCATGTTTTACTGCGATTGATTCCGTCCGCAAGACGGACCGGGCGGGATCGGGGCTATCCTGTACTTATCTAATTTTATTGTCACTCGCCGACGTCCGTCGAACCCTCTGCCACTGAGAACGTTCCGAAGAAAGCTAGAAAATTCCCCCATAGGATATTTTTATCTGAGAAGGACATCTTTATTCGCAAGCAGTTAAACTTAATTCAACGTCTTGGTAGCAAGATAAACGTTCTGCCTGGATTCAGGCCTTTGAGAAATCTGAAAAAAATCGAGGTTTTGTGAGATTGGATCTTCATGTTTATAATCTACATGTATTTGGAAGTGGCAGAATAAAGATGTCGAAGCTTCATACATTATGTATTACAAATTACAATATTCGTGAAATAAAACTAGAGAACTTAGGCATCGTTCAGAACATAGTGCCTAGTAAGTAACTCTTCATATACTTTTAACAACCGTTTCTATTCTATAGTCCTCGCGCGCCTGCACGACTGGCGCGCGGAGGCACTACGCCGGGGGGAAACTCCGCTGCCGCGGCAAATTGCCGCTCAGCGGACAGACCTCCGGCGCGATCTCATGGCGACATGGAGAGAGCGACTGTCGCAACCCCGTGCAGGGCACGCCACGATAGTGGCGGTAAGTCCCCTCTTTGAGGAGTGGCTGGAGAGGCGCCACGGCGTCCTCACCTTCCGCCTGACGCAGGTCCTCACCGGACACGGATGTTTCGGGAGGTACCTGCACCGAATCGGGCGGGAGGAAACGCCCGGGTGTCTCCACTGCGAGGATCGACCGGAGGACACGGAGGAGCACACGGTGGAAGTCTGCCCTGCGTGGGCGGAGCACCGCCGTGTCCTCGTAGCGGCGATCGGCGGCGGCGACCTCTCGCGTCCGGCCCTGGTTCAATCCATGGTCCGGAGCGAGACGGAATGGGAAGCCGTCACCTCCTTCTGCGAAGCAGTCATGCTGGCGAAGGAGGTGGCGGAACGAGAGAGGGAGAGAGCCTCTCTTCCCGGCCGCCGCGGGAGACGCACCGGGCGTCGGGGGCCACGTGGTGGCTACCGGCCACCGTAGATGCGGGCCTGTGGACGGTTAGCTATGGGCTAGCTAGCCGTCCGTCCGTCTAGTGACGACAGGCCGTGTCGACGGCGCGTTCGTGTTCCACGCGCGCCTCAAAGAGATGTCAGCAGAAGAGAGGGGCCCGCAAGGGCCGAAGCCTGCCGGGGTTGCGGGACTGTTCGAAAGAGATACCGCGGCCCCGGAACATAAAGGGCGAGGAAGGAACATGGATGGGTTTTAGTCAGTAAAAGTCTGACACTCCCTCCCGCTCCGCCCAGAGTGGGAGAAGTCATTTTGATGATTTCCCATCCTAAAAAAAAAAAAAAAAAAAAGGGGTGCTACTGTCCCTGGTTCAATCCATGGTACGGAGCGAGACGGAATGGGAAGCCGTCACCTCCTTCTGCGAAGCAGTCATGCTGGCGAAGGAGGTGGCGGAACAAGAGAGGGAGAGAGCCTCTCTTCCCGGCCGCCGCGGGAGACGCACCGGGCGTCGGGGGCCTCGTGGTGGCTACCGGCCACCGTAGATGCGGGCCTGTGGACGGTTAGCTATGGGCTAGCTAGCCGTCCGTCCGTCTAGTGACGACAGGCCGTGTCAACGGCGCGTTCGTGTTCCACGCGCGCCTCAAAGAGATGTCAGCAGAAGAGAGGGGCCCGCAAGGGCCGAAGCCTGGCGGGGGTGCGGGACTGTTCGAAAGAGATACCGCGGCCCCGGAACGTAAAGGGCGAGGAAGGAACATGGATGGGTTTTAGTCAGTAAGAGTCTGACACTCCCTCCCGCTCCGCCCAGAGTGGGAGAAGTCATTTGATGATTTCCCATCCTAAAAAAAAAAAAAAAAAATGGTGCTACTGTACACACGCTGGGCTGCGGGACTGTTCAAAAGAGAACCCGCGGCCCTGGAACATAAACATAAAGCGTGAGGATGGAACACGGATGGGTTTTAGTCAGTAAATGTCTGACACTACCTCCCGCTCCGCTTAGAGTGGGAGAAGTTATTTCATGATTTCCCATCCGAAAAAAAGGGGTGCTACACACGACCGTCTTGATTGAGTATTTTTCGTCCTGAAGTAATTCATGTCTTTATTCAGCATTTTATTCGCCTCCTGCCGATAGGACCACTTCGTTAGTCATCTACCATCACTATGTCATGTTCGGGTCGGCTCATCACAATTGTTTCCAAAACATCCGATTTTATCTATGTCTATAACTTTGTGTAACAACCCTTAAAAATGGACGAGTCTTGTTTTGAAAAAACCTAGCTTACTGTCTCCTGAGGAAAGTCACAAGAAAATGCAACACGTTCAAATAAAATAAAACTTTAAGATACCCATCGAACATAATGTCTCAGTGATGTGATAAATATTTCATGTTACATTTGAAAATGGCGTGTCCCACACGTCTTGAAACTCCGCAAAGCGAATACGAGTTGAAATAAAAAAGATATTATTGAGAGTGCTTTTAGTGCACAAATTGTGTGTGACATAAAACTAATTTATCATGTACTATTCCATTTGGTGGCACGCATGATATTCTCTTATTTGATCTGAGCTGAAACTTGACACGTAATCTAGAATAAATTTATATTTGAGTGCGAAGTAGTACGGTTATGCTGTGGGTTTTCGTCAAAACGTGCAACTTTATGGAAGTTTAGCTCACGAAATATGCGTTGATATTCGTTTTCTTACGTACAAGCACGAAATGTAAGGTCTAAGAAGGAAATCATTAACCCAGATAAAAAAAAATTGAAGTGTGTTTTTAATTTCAAAATAACAGCTTCTGTCTGGCTAATCTCCGAAACAGCTGTACCGATTTTGACGCGACTTTTACTGGCAGGTAGCTGAAGATAGAAGGAGTACTTGGACCTAAAAAAAATAAAACCGTTGAAATTAATAACAAAATCCGATTTAAATATGGCAAATATATTTTTATAATAATTTCACGCGGATTAAGGTCGCGGGCAACAGCTAGAGCATTATTAAATGAATATTAGCAAATCGGAATTAAACTGGGGATGTGAGGGTCAAACAATCAAGCATATTTAGCGCATATTTTTGTCTGTAACATGTTACGGTCAGCACTTGAGGGTACCTCAGATCAATAGAACAACGGAATCGAACTCACCAACATCTTAGTCAAACAATTACTCCATAGCCGCTTTGATATTTAAATCAATTCCACTCCTCTAAGCTGCACATTTAACTTTCCTAATTGTTACCATTCTAACCTCATTCCATACGTAATTCCGTCACAAAACAGAGGAGAACGTATCAACAAAAAGCGCCGGGAATATGTTAAAGACGGCTGTTTCCTTACGGCCTGTTCGCCATCTCTTCGGCACATTAGCTATGATAATTGGAACATTTGGTTTGCGAATAGGATGACGTCACAGGACAATGTGATGGCACAGAATAGTACAGAAGGTGAAAGGCGAGAACAGGAGCCGGCAGATGTACATACAGTAAAGGCAGAAAAAATATGCACTTCCGTAATTTTTGTGTTTCTGAAAGCACGAACATCGCGCCACAGAGTAACCGTTGCACCTCAACATCTGAAACTCAAAAATCTTTTTGTTATTAATGTTATTTATTTATTTAACAATTATTGTACACACTAAATATAGAGAAGAAGAAAGGAACAAAAAATAGTACAAAAGTGATGCTTATTTCTAAAGAAATCTCTTTCAGCATACCTGCGAAAGGAGATACTAAAAAAAAAGAGATGTAGACATAGTGTGTAAAAGAAGTAGAGAAAATGGAATACATAAAGCATAAAACAGATTAAATATATACAATATAAGAAAACATACTAAGGTCCATGTTCACCGAGAAGATAACAGTCTGATTATCTAAAACAGCTGTTTAAAACACATTTTTGTATGGGAACATGTCACATTGACAGCTGTTTTTCGATAATCAGGCTGTTATCTTCTCGGTGAACACGGACCTTACTATACAAACTTACTACTTTCTTACTTACTATAAAAACAATAAAATAACAAATAATAAATACTTATGCAATTATGACAAAATGGATAGGTAATGTTCTTTCACTCTTCTCTTAAAAACTGCAACAGTTTGGCAGTCCCTAATGTCAGGCGGAAGTGAATTCCACAACCGGACGGCGTGGACAGTGAAGGAGTAGGAGGAGTATAAGTCGGTAGAGTGTGGAGGGGATTTGAGAAGGTTCCTAAGATGCGACCTGCAAGGTGCGTCAGAGGGACGAGAGTAGGAAAACCGTTCCCGTAGATAGGATGGCGTTTTAGGGTTGTGTAGGATGTTAAATAGCAGACACAATATCCGAGAGTTCCTGCGAAGTCGAATTGGGAGCCACTTGAGCATTTTGCGAAAATGATAAACATGATCGTACTTTTTAAGGTTAAAAATGAAACGAATACAGATGTTTTGTAAGCGCTCAAGTTTATTTAAAAGCTCCTCGGTGGCATCCAAATAACAGGCATCAGCGTAGTCAATGATGGGTTGAATGAGAGTTTGCGCAAGGGAGAATTTCTTAATTATTTTATCATGGGTAATGCAAATTAGGAAAGTTTTCTACGGTTATGACAGCTCTATATTATCATCTCATCATTACTAGTTCCTGTTTCCGAAGATAGACCATAATTATTATCTAAGCGCAAACTTTTCTTGGAGGATCTGCAGATGCGTATGCAGCGATCTCGGAATATCTCGACTGAATGCGACTTCCAAAAGTGCGTCATTAGATATACTTGAACCTCTATGTCTGCATTTATTTTCTCATGATGTATGTTAGTCGAACTTCTGCGTCTATTATTCTGTGATAATAATGCGGTGATAATATAGCTTTAACAAGACTTAAAAAAAAACTTATATATATGCCCGCGGCTTCGCCGGCGTAAAATTATGTACAAAAACCTTCCTCTTGAATCACTCTATCTATTAAAAAAAACCCACATCAAAATCCGTTGCGTAGTTTTAAAGACCTAAGCATACAGACAGACGCGGCGGAGATGGAAGCTCCACGGTAGAAAATTTTCTTACATTTTCTGCAATTTACAGGTTAGTGTCAGTTTGTATGTTGATTTAAATAATATGATTCGCGGCTGTTACACGCATCATCATCTGCCTAGCCTTTTCCCAACTATGTTGGGGTCGGCTTCCAGCCTAACCGGATGCAGCTGAATACCAGTATTTTATATGGAGCGACAGCGCACTTGGTAGGACTGGTTGTCAGACTTTTTGGGCAAAGATGGACAAATGACAGCCGGGACCAACTGCTTAACGTGCTTTCCGAGGCACGGAGGAAACTCGGTATGTAAGGGTGGTCACCCATCCACAGACCAACCTAGGCAAACACGGCTTAACCTAAAGATCGGCCTAAGCGGCTGTTACTATTTGGCCACGAGCTTCTCAGCGGCCCGAGTGGCTGTTACCGCATGAAATTAAAGAATTATAATCATCAATATAACCCTCTAAGTTCATGTTACTGTATTGAATGACAACTTCATGAAAAAGTTATTCAATACAGTAAGAACGTAAGAAAATTTGAATTTCTCGGGCTACCGTGGAGTTTCCACCTTAATTAACCAGATTTTTGGCGTTAAAACCTTAAATTAATTTCGATCTGTTTGAAGTTTAGGTCAATTGCATTGACAGCTCATCAATACTTGGTTATTAAAGCCTTTGAGCTTATTGATGAACCTAAAGATATTACGAAATTGACTTAAGTAAATAAAGTTTCGAAAAAAGTTATAAAATCAAGTTGACACAATGCTGTGTTGAAATAAATTCAGCGAGCTATATTGGCTTAAGAGTAATCCTTTCGGCTGTCGAATTAATATAGAGACTGTCAGCTTTAAAATATAAAAATAAAGATGGATTCGAAATACGTGGTTTGAGAACTGTTTTCCAACGTGTGAGGTGATTTTTAGATTTTATACGTAGCACGTTTTGTTTTTTTGTTAATAGATACTCATGACTTCATTATCTCTCACCTCAGGAGCTTGTGTTTAAATAATAAAAGCAGTTCGGTTCGATCTTTAGGCTAAGCCGTACTTTCCTAGGTTGTAGGTTGGTTGATGGGTGCCATGACCACCCGTTCCATACCGAGTTTCCTCTGTGCCTCGGAACGCACGTTAAGCCGTTGGTCCCGGCTGTCATTTATACATCTTTGACAGTCGTTACAGGTAGTCAGTGGCCTAAAAAGTCTAACAACTAGTCTTACCAAAAGGTATCGTATCACTTAATACTAACTGGGTTGTGGAGGTCAGATATGCATCAGTCGCTCCATGTAAAATCCTCGTATTCAGCTGCATCCGGTTAGACTGAAAGTTGACGCCGAGATAGTTGGAAAAAGGCTAGGTAGATGATGATGATGACTAATGGCTTGATCATACTCATCATCATCACTGAAAACAATTTTATGATTGAAACCAAGTGTGGACATAGTTACACAAAATAATGTTGACAGTAAATAATCTAATAACATTGAATAAACTCGCAGATTTAGAATAATTCCAAATTCGTTTGGACATCGCAACATGACAAACGACGGTGTTAGCGAATAGTGGCGGACTATAAATTCATAAAGTAAAAGTGCATAGAGGGCCACAAACCTCTTGTCTGTGCAGTCTAGTGGCCACTTCATGTGACTGATGACCGGTGGACCGCCGAGGAACGCGATTGTTCTCGCGCGACAAAATAAAAAGTTCACTTACATCGCTATTCACGTCAGTCGGAACTTTTTGCAAGATTTTTTAAAACGCCACGATTGTGTTTGACTGTCCAATGCTTCATTTTTATTGGAAAGGAGTGTCGGCTCCGGGATTAGTTTTCGTTAATCGCATTTTGAAGTGGTTTAAAAATTGTGTCTCGGAATTGGAGCTTCATCGTAACGCGTGTCTTGGGAAATCTGGGAAATTAACTAAAATGAGCTTAACGTAAGAGAAAATGCGGAAAAGCGAGATTTTGTTCCTTCCTTGTTAGTTACACTTCCTTACAAGTATAGAATTACGGACTTAGCAATTTATTTGTTTCTGTTTAAAAGACGTTAAATTAGTTATTTAAATTTAAAAGGTCAAAACTTAGGTTCAGTTCGTGAATTGTGAATCGTGAATGGGCGGAATTCGTCCATGGGGGGTAGCGGGGGAGCGGTTTTTCTATAATCAGTTTTTTGGCCATAACATTTTTCCTATGGAAAATTTTTGAACCGTTTGACTGCACTTGTTTGAAAATAAATTGTCCTAAAAGTCTTGCTAGCTGGCATGAGGATCGTAGGCCGAAGGTCGGTGGAGTGACGACGACATTTCTGGCAGTAAGTGGGTGTGTAATGTAAAATGCGAGCGTAGCGAGCGCGCGTCATGAAATCGTAGCTGGTTCTAATTCTTAATTTGCTTATATCTCGAAAACGGTGCGTTCTGTTCTAAAAATAATGAAAAATTAGCCCTCTGAAAAAAATACTATAAATTTGTAAATGTAAATTATGGGTAACTCCTTCTTTGAATTCTACCTCCTCCTGCGGCTTACGGAAGCAATTTTTTTAATTAAGAATATTTTTAATTAAATAAAAATACACGCAAACAAAGTCGTAGGCCCCATTTAATAACCAAGTGAGTATTAGTTTTAATGAAAAGTAAAGAAAAGGAATTTCAGCATACACTGAAATAACATGATGATATACAACAATGTTTATAATGTACATAGTAGGGAGAAAACAACAGCAGTCATAAAAGTAAACGATTATGCGACAACACTGTTGTTGGAATTTCGCTAGACGTTAGAAGTAATATTCTACATTATAATAATTATTATTAGAACCTTCGTAAAGGTCAATGACCTTATAAAGAGTAAAATTAACCTTGGCAAAATAGAACACCCAATCTCAGAAATTTTCCGCCCGTACGCGTATAGGCCTGTGAAGATATTTCGAGAATTCTTGGTACTTTATAAATAAATTAGGTTCACTTTAGTTAATTATTAAAGATCCTGAGATATCCTAGATGGTGGAAAATATAACGTGCATTACAGTTTAACTTTTTAATTTATAAACCTGCCATACAGTTGTAACGATTCTTTTTTATTCACACGGTTGCACTTGCAATATAGCGTAACTTTATTATAAAAAGTGAAAAATAAAAACCTTTTTACAAAAAAGTTTTTATTTTACAATCTAACGTGTTTGACAATTTTACGGTGACATATACACGTCTTGGTAAAATTCAAACCCGATTTTCTCACAAAATAACGGTTTTTAATATAAACTAATTCTATAAAGAGGAAAGATTTGATTTTGTTTCTTTGTTACGACTTAACTCAAGAACTGCTCAATCGATTTTAAAAACTCTTTCACTATTAGAAAGCTACATCTTTACTGAACTATAAACTATATTGATCACAATTTTTGCGGACGCAGTCGCGGTCGAAGTGCTTCTTTGAGATAAAACTTACGTCGTAATACTATGTAGTATGGCTTCCAAAATACCATATTTGTAAACGTAAAAGTAAGACGTTAATCAATACATTAGTATAGGAGAAAATCGATTTAAAATTTTGCCAAGTGTACCTATACATTTCATTGCTTATGACTGTACTGCCATACTTTCATCACCTTTACACCTACAGCTCGAAATTGTTGAGCTTCTAAGCAGAAAGAAAAATAAGCTTACCTTAGCATATGATTTTTGCTTGCATTTTGTGAAAACAAAACAGACGTTCTATCATCTGACACCTACACGGCTCCACTCACAACTTGTACGTCCCTCGTCACCTTACGATGTTTAAAATATGCAATCGGAATATTTTTGTAGGTACACAATATATAAATCACGTCACACTTGTTTTCTCCAGAAAGGTAGGCAGAGGCCAGATACCATATTATCTGTAAATCCAGTTGTTAAAGTGTCTTACAAAAATATTTTGATTTAAAGATTTAAAAGAGTGTCCATGGAGTTTGATTGTTCAGTCTTCTCCATAGAGATCTACGCTTTAGAATGAACAAAGTACTTTCACTAGTTACTACGCCATATGACTGGCAGTGTGGCTTTATCCTTTTGCTTTTGGCCTTCAAAAGATCATGTTCAAACGCTAGGCACCTCTGATTTTTCGGATTCATGTGCGCATTGTATAATAATAGTGATACTTGCTTCGGTGAAGGAAAACATCGTGAAGAAACCAGAGGTATTTCTTGACGGCATGTAAAGCCAAGGCAGAGGCCCACGGACGGCATAAAATCTCTGACACGAAAAAAGATTGAAATAAATGCTTTGAGTTTGAATAGGAAACGAGCGAACATTTAATATTTCTTCTCGTCCAACTTACCGCAGTGTCTCAAGACGAAAGTCTTTGACCAGTGTGTGTTCCAGGGACCGAAACGTGGTCGCCATAATGGGCCTTATGAAAAGGCTTAAAGTCCCCCAAAGGGCAATGGAGATATGCTCGGAGTTTCCTTGCGTGATCGAATCAGAAATGAAGACATCCGCAAGAGAACCAAGGTCACCGACGTAGCCCGAAGAATTGCCAAACTTAAGTGGCAATGGGCAGGGCACATTGCTCGCAGAACGGATGGCCGATGGGGCTGAAAAGTTCTGGAGTGGCGACCGCGAACCGGAAGACGATGCGTTGGAAGACCTCCTCACTAGGTGGACCGAAGACCTGGTGAAGGTTGCGGGAATCCGTTGGATCGTTGATGCGAATCGCAAGGGACCGGTCAATATGGCGACACTTGGGGAAGGCCTATGTCCAGCAGTGGACGTCTTTCGACTGAAATGATGATGATGATGAATATTCAATATTTGGGACGATACTGTATCGTTTCCTTCTAAAAAAAAACCAATAGCACTTTGCCTTGTTTTTTTTTCGGATGGGAAATCATCAAATAACTTCTCCCACTCTGGGCGGAGCGGGAGGGAGTATCAGAGTTTTACTGACTAAAACCCATCCATGTGCCTTCCTCACCCTTTAAGTCCCCGGGCCACGATATTTCTTTCGAACATAGCCCGCAGCATAGCACTTTGCCTTACCTGAAGATGGAAGCCAGAACTCAGTAAATAAAATACTCATTTAATATTGAAATACTTCTAAGAACACCTCCTAAATGCGTGCATTGAACTTCCAAACTGTCCCTTTTCAGTTGAAAAACTTTCTTCACAACACAATAGAAAAATACTTTTTATTATACTTGTTCAGGACTTCATTCACGCGAATAATGCGTGAATAAAGTAAACAACACTAAAAGTCAGTACTTGTCTACATTCTTTATCGCTTCGACACTTTCGGAGAAACTTTAGTTCACGAGACAAACTCGAAGATTCGAGAAGAAAGTTGGTGTACATTTCAGCGGTGGAAGTCTCCGTTGCTGATGCAAATGTCGTGAGGACTTATTAAGAAGTTGCCACACACAGTCTGTAATCATTCCTGTCAACTAAGCGAAGACGAGAGTTTAAGTAACGTCGTGAGTGAAAAGGACGTGTTTGAGTGAACCTAGTTTGTAGTTACGACGTTCTTGCTTTGAAGTGGGGGGAAGGTTTCGAGTTTGCATCATTCACGTATGTAGGACTTTTTGGTACTGATGTGGGAGTCTGACGCAGTTGAAACCGCAACATGGTAATAATTTGATCAGGCGCCGGGCACCGCGCAACTTTACGCCAATTGAAAAGTTTCACTGCACTGAAATGTAATGTTGTTACAACAGGTTGAGTGACATGCTCGCTGTACTTTTTAGATACGTTTTAATTGATATTTGCTTTTGATTGCTTTTCCGGAATACGTTTTATGCATTAGTTGATTGAGTTTGTTTTGCTGTTAGAGTTGTTTGTGTGGCTCTCGAACTACGTGGAACAAATGAAAGTATAATTTATAGTTTTCTGTGAAGTGGATATTTCGTGAAGTCCGATTATGAGTAAGAACTGGCGAACTAATCAAAATGAAAAACAAACTAGGCTTTCTCAGAAAAAAAAAAACTAACATTTTAGCTTTCCCAAACCCAATAAAACAGAACTATTCGGTTAATAAAAGGGAAAAAACATTTTACTTTAATAAAAAACACAATAAGTATGTCAAATGGCAACAGCCTGCGCGGTTCAAAGACCAGCAGTTGGCAACGATCTCAGGTCCATAAAATGTGAGCTGAATTTTTAACTAAACTATTACTTTATCGCTGGCTGGCTTAGCGGAAGACCAGATGTTTCACACTATCTTTGAGTTATAATTTCAAAGAGTAGCTAAAGCATTTTCCGTATCTACACTTACCTTAAAAATAAACGAAGGGATGTATTTTACATTTTTCTAGGAAGACATTATTTTTTAACCGACTTCAAAAAAAGGAGGTTCTCAGTTCGACCCGTATGTATGTATGTATGTATGTATGTATGTTTGTCCGCGATTATCTCGCGTTTGGCTGAACCGATTTTGATGCGGTTTTCAGAAAAGTGTTGGTTACATTCTGGGGAAGGTTTTAGTGTGTCACACTAATGGATATCCCGTGACGTTGCCGCATAGATCCCGTTTTGCTTTCTTGGATTGTAGATTTTGAAAGGCGATTGCATGTTTGTCCGCGATCATCTCGCGTTTGGCTGAACCGATTTTGATGCGGTTTTCAGAAAAGTGTTCGTTACACTCTGGGAAAGGTTTTAGTGTATGACACTTATGGATATCCCGTGACGTTGCCGCATAGATCCCGTTTTTCTTTCTTGGATTGTAGATTTTGAAAGACGATTGTATGTTCGTCCGCGATTATCTCGCGTTTGGCTGAACCGATTTTGATGCGGTTTTCATAAAAGTGTTTGTTACATTCTAGGAAAGGTTTTAGTGCATGACACTTATGGGTATCCCGTGACGTTGCCGCATAGATCCCGTTTTGTGCATTCTTGGATTGTTGATTTTGAAAGACGATTGTATGTTTGTCCGCGATTATCTCGCGTTTGGCTGAACCGATTTTGATGCGGTTTTCAGAAAAGTGTTTGTTACATTCTAGGAAAGGTTTTAGTGTATGACACTTATGGTTATCCCGTGACGTTGCCGCATAGATCCCGTTTTTAACCGACTTCAAAAAAAGGAGATTCTCAGTTCGACCCGTATGTATGTATGTTTGTCCGCGATTATCTCGCGTTTGGCTGAACTGATTTTGATGCAGTTTTCAGAAAAGTGTTGGTTACATTCTGGGGAAGGTTTTAGTGTGTGACACTAATGGATATCCTGTGACGTTGCGGCATAGATCCCGTTTTGCTTTCTTGGATTGTAGATTTTGAAAGACGATTATATGTTTGTCCGCGATCATCTCGCGTTTGGCTGAACCGATTTTGATGCGGTTTTCAGAAAAGTGTTGGTTACATTCTGGGGAAAGCTTTAATGTGTGACACTAATGGATATCCTGTGACGTTGCGGCATAGATCCCGTTTTGCTTTCTTGGATTGTAGATTTTGAAAGACGATTGTATGTTTGTCCGCGATTATCTCGCGTTTGGCTGAACCGATTTTGATGCGGTTTTCAGAAAAGTGTTTGTTACATTCTGGGAAAGGTTTTAGTGTATGACACTTATGGATATCCCGTGACGTTGCCGCATAGATCCCGTTTTTCTTTCTTGGATTGTAGATTTTGAAAGACGATTGTATGTTTGTCCGCGATTATCTCGTGTTTGGCTGAACCGATTTTGATGCGGTTTTCAGAAAAGTGTTTGGTACATTCTGGAAAAGGTTTTAGTGTATGACACTTATGGGTATCCTGTGACGTTGCCGCATAGATCCCGTTTTGCTTTCTTGGATTGTAGATTTTGAAAGACGATTGTATGTTTGTCCACGATTATCTCACGTTTGGCTGAACCGATTTGATGCGGTTTACGAACAACACACAAAGTTACTAATAACAGGAAGTTCGAGTAGACGTGGATTATAATTGTTTATCATGCGATCGCTCTCATTTCTTTTGAGGTTGCAAAACCGGCCTTTGTTTGCCAAAGTTTCATCCGGACCTAATAATTCAGTTTCTGTCTTTATAGGTCGTGGAAACCCAAATCGGCAAATAGGTAATTCTCGGTTCTTGGAACGTTCAGTTAAACACAGAGGTAGGATACTGACTGTTTATTCGTAGTTAAGTCTACCCACATCATTACATATCAAAATACCCTACATTTTCCCCCCCTTTAAATCCAAGATTGGTATCCTAAATAATATGTAAACTACTTTATTTATAAAATATCAACACTGGTTTGCTTAACATAATATTAACACTCGTTTACATGCTATTTTACTCATGTCTAGCTAGGTTGTAAGCTCGCAGCGCACGAGCTGAAGCACCCTGCGGCGGAGGCGTCGGAGAGTGAGCAGCGAGCGAGCAGTTATTCGCGCATCACGTTCATCACTCGTTTCAAAAGACCTGTTAATAGATGTGTGAATACACTGAGAACTCAAGCGTGATTCTGTATCGGTAAACGTTTCCGATTCGCGAGACAATGCATGTCGCTCACAATCAGCGGACAGTCGCGCATCACGTTCCGCACTTGTCTCTAGAGACCCAGAAGCAGATGCGTAGATACGCTGAGAACTCAAGCGCAATTCTCTATCCGTAAACGTCTCCGACTCGCGAGACAATGCATGACGTTCACGATCAGCAGTCAGTCGCGCATCTATTCTTCACTGGTCTCTAGAGACCTGGATGTAGATGCGTAAAAACGCTGAGAACGCAGGCGTGCTTCGCGATCCGAAGAGGTTTCCACGGAGCAAGTTGCAGCCTGATGTTCTCGAACAGCATCAAGTCTCTCCTGACGCTCTTCGGTAGATTCTTGGGATCTTATGATCCCCAATCTTTTAGCTCCTTTGGAACATTGGGAAAGATTTGACCTCTTTCTAGGCATGGTTATAGTTTTGTTGTGAAGATACCTGATCAATAAAATGTTAGTGACTGCTCCCCTGCGTTACCCGGTAGGCTACCGAGTCACGAAGATAAATGGAAAAGGAAATTAAACACTCAAATAACATAAGCCCGAAGGCATACTTATTCGATAAAATAATAAATGGAAGTTTTGGCCAGTAGAGTCAAATTTGCAATGATATACCATCGTCATCGAAAATCAGTCCTAAACTGTTACCGCACCGCGTGGAGGTACTCCCAGCTTATGTTATTTTAAACAGTGAAATCAGTGATAGCTTTGCAATAATTTTTACATCAGATGTTTCTGATCTTCGATTTTTTATAAGTCAACAGGAAATGTCCATCAGACCGAACAACTTTTGATAAGCGCTGAGAAGTTTGCTCATCAGTTGCATTGGCTCTACTCTGACGAGCATGTTCACGCATGGACAACAAGCGCAGAGTATAGTTTGCTCCTCAGTTTCATTTGCCCTAGCTTGACGAATATGTTCCCGCATGTGTAACAAACGCTGACTGGTTTGCTCCTCACATTTGGAGGCTCTAATAGAATGGGCGTTTTCACGAAGTTTTGACAAGCGACCCTTTCTTTGCTCATCAGTTTCTGCAGCACGAATAATATGTTGACGATCTCTTGCAGCATCAACTCGTCGCTTTTTTTCATCGGGAGTTTTCATTCTCCCTTGTGCGACATTTCCTTAAACCATCCTTCGTTTCTCTACCTAGGCCCATAGGCACACTGAATAATAAAGTAGATATGTCAATTGCATAATTACAGACTGATACAAGTACTACTCTAAAACTTATCACTAAAAACCTACCTTTAAAATAAATGGAGGACCTAACTATGTCATCATCATCATCATCGGCCCATTAATGTTCCCACTGCTGGGACAGGCCTCCTCTCTGTGAGAGGGAACCTAACTATGTACAAACTAGAAATTATCCCAAAACCTAAAATAAATGGAGTACCTATCACTAAAAAGTATGAAATAAAAAAAAAAAATTAAAGAAAAAATCAAAACAAAAATGAAATAAAAATAAAATGAAAATCAAAACAAAAATGACTAATTCGAATTAAAAAACAAAACTAACAAAAAAATTATAACTTGATCTGATTTCTTTTTAAAAAAAAAGAGAACCGACTTCAAAAAACCAATCCACTGAAAAGAACAAAATAATTGAAAAAAATTGAATGCACCTCACTCCTATCCTAATTCAGTCCCTATTCCGTTTTTATTTCAACCCCGTAAAGCAAATTTGTCCAAAAAAGATTAATACTAATAATAAGAAAACTAAAAATTATCTGGGTTTATATGTACCTACTTAGTTTTTGTAGTCGGTGCCAAACCAACAAAAACAAAAAAAAAATGCTGTCAAACAGAGAAAATAATACGATGAACAAACCAAACCAAAAATGTTACGAAAATAATAATACTAGTGCATTCGAATATTCACAGAAATAACATCTGCTCGCAACGAAGTGTGCCTTCAAGTGTTTGGCCTTTCTTTTTTTTTTCGGAATGGCATCTCGCAGTTCAACCTAGAGAGGTTGTCGTCTGCTTAACCGGACTATGGTTTGGTCTTTCGGGTTGCGCGCGTCGCTTATATAGGCCCAGGGGGCCCGCCCCCTTACTTCTCCGACGCCGCCGTCGCCGTCGCTTCGTGTGCAATTGTTTTTAATTTACTCGTAAGTTCATTGTTTTAAAAAATATGTATATGTCTTGTTGGTTTGGTACCGACTTCAAAAACTAAGTAGGTACATATAAACCCAGATAATTTTTAGTTTTCTTATTATTAGTATTAATCTTTTTTGGACAAATTTGCTTTACGGGGTTGAAATAAAAACGGAATAGGGACTGAATTAGGATAGGAGTGAGGTGCATTCAATTTTTTTCAATTATTTTGTTCTTTTCAGTGGATTGGTTTTTTGAAGTCGGTTCTCTTTTTTTTTAAAAATAAATCAGATCAAGTTATAATTTTTTTGTTAGTTTTGTTTTTTAATTCGAATTAGTCATTTTTGTTTTGATTTTTTTCGTCTTAGAGACTGTGATTGACGTGCATCACCAAAAATCGCACCACGAAATATAAAAGGCCCTAAGACACTTACATTTGCAACCACTTGCACTTGCAAATAATACTGTATTACTCCACATTAAAGTAGCTCGTGGCTAAATAATAACAGCCGCTCGGGTCGATCTTTGGGTTAAGCTCGGTTGGCCTGTGGATGGAAGACCAGCCATGGCAGCCATTACATACCGAGTTTCCTCCATGCCTCAGAAAGCACGCTTAGTGGTCCCGGCTGTCATCTTTGACAGTCGTTACAGGTATTCAGTGGCCCAAAAATCTGACAACCAGTCTTACTAAGGGGTATCGTATTACTCAGGACTAACTGGGTTGTGGAGGTCAGATAGGCAGTCGCTCCATGTAAAATACTGGTATTCTGCTGCATCTGGTTAGACTGTAAGCCGACTTCCAACATAGTTGGGATAAGGCTAGGCAGATGATGATGATGCTGTTCTTCTCCACAAATAGCCATTCGTTTGTAATTTTGTCATAAGATTTACAAAATAATAACTTTGCACATAAATTAATCCTACTTTCATTTACGTGACCTTTAAATATTTCTCACCTTGCCACATTTCACACACCCACACGCTCGGAGAAAAATTACGTCGAATTTTTTTCTTACCTCAGATAAACATGCAAAATGGTCGCTCCGTGTTCATTTTTCCACAATATAAACAGTTCTAAGCAGTGGGTTCCTACGAGCTACGCTTAGTCCTACAATGTTCCAAGTACTTACTGTATTTTACTCGCTACGTCATAAAGAGGTTTTAATAAAGTTTTCAGCAGAGCAGCGGTGAGCAGCGGTGGCCCAGTGGTGGCGGCCCTGACTTACGAACAGTAAGTCGTGGATTCGAACACAGACAGGCGCATTACTTTGTGTAATTTATTTCATCACCGCTGCTCTCAAAACAGTGAAGGAAAACATCGTGAGGAAACCGGCATGTCCTAGAACCAAAAATTCGAAGACATGTGACATCTACCAGTCCGCACTGGGCCCGCGTGGTAGATCATAGCCCATTCCCTCTCATTGAGAGGAGGCCTTGTCTCAGCAGTGGGCGATCATTATATAGGCTGATGATGATGATGATGATGAATAAAGTTTTCGTAGTACCCGCCTTGGTACATACCTACATACTATTCAGACATCGATACAGTGTAATTTTATAAATGCAAAATTAACTCTGTTTTGTATAATTATGTCCGTCAGATATATGTTCAAGCCTAAACCACTCTTGTTGTAAAGTAGGTAAGGGTGTTTATGAGAATTGCCTGAGACCCGGAAAAGGTAATACGGGTAGGCTACATTAAATTCAAGCATTTTTTGTTTCTTAGCCTGTACTGCCCGACTGCTGGGATAAGGTAAGGCTTATTCCCTTAGAGAGGGCAAGACGTAGTGTAATTTAATAGATTCAGGGCATGCCTAGTTTTCAACGAAATCTTTTACATTTTTGAAAGCAGTGGTGATGAAATAAATTATAAAAAAAAAATTATTTTACACAATTCTTATAATGGTAAAAATACCTGCCTGACCGCATCCACGACCTGGTACTTATATGCCAACATTGTTCTCATAATTATATCCAGCGTATGTATTTCTAGATATAATAAAGATAATAATGGTCAACTTTTTGAATTATAATGATCTTTACAGAAGAAACTGGTAAAACGGCCTCATACTCAACAAACTTTACAATTACTAATTCATTACAAGGCAAAGTTTATATAAAACAGCATTTCCTGTTAGTTAATTTAATAACGATTCCAATGATATAACTGATAGCGAGATAGCTAATGTAGTTTCGGAGTTATCATTGTTTTTATGACACGCGCCGGATTCATTAGGGTCACCCGGAATGGCCCCACACCAAAGGGCCAGCGCCATTTTGACAGCTCCACAGCTGAGTGGATAACCACTCAGCTGTGGGTTGGCTTCAGCCTCCAATGCCAAATTTCGAACTCGCTCTGTGGGAACGCCACAGTGGCCAACGTAATTCCGCGTTACATTTTGACGTATTCCTCTATTATAACCTGTGCCTATCTCGCTCCAACTTGCACATATGCTAGAAGAAAGAACAAGACAGTCATTTTATCGCAGTTCAACAACGAACGCCGCTTTTTACAGTGCACCCAGTACTTAAATCGGTCACGCGCCGACCGGTCGCGGCGAACGCCCCACATTATAGCACCAAATTTTTCCGTGTGTGAATTTTTAGTGTAGTGAAGTGTAAGTGTGGTGTTGTGTTATGTTTTAATCGTGCCTGGGTAAGTAATGAACATATTTTAATGATTAAACTGTTTAGTTTCCGAAGATTTCGAGCAGAAATAGTCATTTCAAGGACGTCGAAAACCGGTACGAACAGGTCAAGCGTCATCGACGATCTATTTTCATAATTGACTCGCCGTATTTATAATTTAACATCTTATTTTTATGTACCTACATTCTAAGCAAATAAAGACCTATTCTATTCTATTCTATTCGCCTTATTTAGCGGTAAACATTAATAGAAATGGAAATTATGTCTATTACGTATGTTTTTAATATATCGTTTTTAGGTATTAGGCGTTTAATTTCAATATAATCGTGTTTTTGTTGTGATCAATTCAAAAATCGTAGTTACGTAAAATTATCGTGAGCTACAGCCAATGAGCGACGGCGACGCGAAGCGCCGGCCCAATCAGACAGCCGTATTTACTTGCCCGCGAAGCGTTGGCCAATCAGAGCCCGTGTTTACCTTGTTTTGTGTAGTGATATAGTTTATTTTGATTGTTGATTTTAATTAATATTTTGTTAGCAGTAAGCCTTTTTTATGTGCTCTAAGTTTAGTAAATATCTTCAATATGAAAAATGTAAAATTAGATTTCAAATTTAGGTAACAGAATTTAAACAGTGATCCAAAGTTTGAGTGGGTGTTTTTTACGCCAGTTTTCAAGTGTATATTTTAATTATTTTAGACTAATTAACTAAACACTCTGAACAGCTGATACTCAGCCAGTGTCAAGTATGTAAACCAAACATTCATATTAAAATGTCAACAAAGCCAATAGGCACTTAGCATTCTTAGAATAGAACCGTAAACAAACCCATTCTTTTGTTTCGAACACGGCACTCGTAAATGACGTCATGATTTTGTAAAGCTTGTGAGATGAAAAAAATGTATGACGAGTGCTGTTCTTTTGTTTGATTTATATGGGATAATGTGTATTTGTTGAAATAAAACTATAACTTTTGGATATAAAGAAAGAAAAGTGAGACGAGTTGCAGAATGAAATCATTTTTTTTTTTCATCAACTCGTCCCTAATGGGTCGTCCCATTAGTAGAATTAAATACTTAAATAAAATAAATAAATATCGCTGGACATTAACACACAGCGCCATCTAGTGCCACACTAAGCAAGGCTTGTGTCGTGGACACCAGATAGTTGATATACTACACACATACTTTTTTGTTTGTAAATACATACATAGGACTTGTTATACATATGTCACCGTAAAATTGTCAAATTCGTTATATTGTAATATCTCTAGCGATATTGTAAAATCTCGAAATATTGTCAAATGAACATACTGCTTACAACAAAACGCATTATTTTTCGTGAAATGCATGCGATGGTAGTCAACTCACGCGGTGTGGAGGGAAGGAGGGGTCCCCCTTGCCCAGTGGTACAACTCTGATGAAAAGATATTGTACCATTCCTGAGAAATACCGATTAATATAACCTAACCTTAAAACACTTTATATTCCCCTAAAAAGCGTAGTCTATTTCCGAGTGCAGGGTTTAGAGGAACCTAACTAACCTAACGGGGGGGTGCCCCAAGTCCCGATTACACCCACCACTACACCATTCAGGTCGTAAAAATTACTCAGTTAAATAAATTATAATGATAAAAAAATAAAATATACTCAGACAAAACTGCGAGAAACCGCTAGTATGAGTATAGGCATTATGAAAACATTCGTTGTATTCAAATGAAGTGGGTAGCAGACTGCCCTGGGCTGAATGAGGAGTGCCTACTGTCTCGTCGTCACCCCTTAGGCGGTTGTCTGCCTACATTATTACAAAATCTACCATTGTACCTAGAGATACGGCTTTTTAGTAGAATGCTGGAACATCGTTTTGAATTTTAGAACATTTTCTGCATGAAAATGTCTTAGATATTTTTTGTAACGATATATAAAAAATATTAAAATTATACTCAACGTTGTTTTGAATCTTTATCTCTGTATGAAAAATATGATAATGTGCTTGTAAAAAAATATGTAGAATCTAGGACGATTCTTGTGATTCAACTTGTAGTTTTTAGTTAAAATAATTCAGATGTTTTTAAATTTAAAATTTTCAATTATTTTTCCAAAATCACGAATCATGTATTTCCCAAAGGAGTTAAACGTTTAATAAAAATACAAATGTTAATGTAATCATCACTAAATGAATTACTGAAAAAGGTCAAAAATACAAATACTGATTCGTACGTCGTAAATGTAAGCGTGGGGCTCAAAAACGTCACTGAATAATGCTTATACGATACGCCTAGTGGAGAAAAACTTACTCCACTAGTTTGCGCTTCTGGACTTATGCCAGGTTTCTTTTGACACCTGCACATTGAAGCAAACCAAGTTATCTCCGATCTTAGCCGAGTTTACTCACAACCAAGTAGGATTTATTTTTGCAATAACCATGTGATTAGTTTTATAAAGGGTGTACAACACCTCTTAACGAAGCCGAAAGGCACTTATTCTTCCCGTCATTGCGATCATTTTATTGGAACGAAGTTCCTTATCGCGCGTTGTGAAAGGGGGCTAGACGGAAACAATTCTTACGAAAAAGTTGTCACGACACTTTTTAAAAATAAATGAAGGTTGCAATGCGTTTGTTTCATTTCTATTTCGCATTGAACAGTATGGTGTCACGACGATTATTTTTGTTGAGTGAACATTACATTTGTTAATAATATAAAAAATATTATTATAACTTAAAAAAAATAAAATTTTATTACAATTCCTTCACTAGTTAATCGAAAGAACTTCGTTCCATCCGGGTGTCTCTTGACACCTCTCAAGTTTTTTTGTTCTACACCATACCTGGAACCTTCTAGTTAAATATTGGGGGTCAAAGTTCCGACTTTTTGACTAGTTTTTTTTTTTTAATACGAGTTTTATTGTAAGTCCATGCTCACCAAAGAAATGAGAAAGAAGAAAGAAAGAAAGAAAGAAAGAAACATATTTATTTGGCTTATGCCGCATGTCAGCGACGCGCTCATGTTCTGTACAAGTAGATACATAGATTAGTTAGTAAGTAGTAATAATATAATTATAAGTATAGCCTATGTAAGTATAGGTGTACGGGCCGATGGACCCCCACCTAAGACGCCGGCAGTTCAGTCCGTGCGAGCACCGCAAGCGGGTGCGCTTATACATTATTGTAATCCTGTTTGTTAATTTTATCCGTGTCTTTTTCAAAAATATAAGTTTCTTAAGCTACTTAATCGTTTAACTTCGCCGATTGCCACCCACAACATCTACAAAGTGGTCAATCGAGCCAGATCAAAAACAGTTAGTGTTTGTCACGCCACCAGTGAAAAGCAAAATGGTGGGCACGCGAAGTATGGTGCGCCGAGAACTCGCGCAACGTAAACTTTTCGAAGAACAAAAGGGAGCTCAAGAAACAGACACTGAAGAATGTCAGTCTTCAACCAGTGCAGCGGCCAAAAATACGGAGTTCAAAACACCTGCGGCAGGGCCGAGCGTCAAAACAGAACACACGTTGCCAAGGTCGAAAGGTCAATCCGACACATCATCGGTTAAAGTTCGAAAGGCGCAGTTGCTTTTGGATGCTGCAAAGCAAAAGGCACAGATACAACTGGAGCTCATAGACAAACAGCTAGAAGCGGACTTAGCTGAACTAGAGGAAGAAGAAAAATACAGTCCACACGAAGAACGCACTCACGACGTGGAGCAATGGCTGGAACGGAGTCACCACGAATTAATGCAATCGGCCCCCGATCATGGCAACCCCTTGGGCAAGTTGCATCCACCTGAGACAGAACCAGCCGCGCCTGCTAATGCCGTCATCTTTAAGGCACCAGCAGCACCACCAGGGCTAACTACGTCACATCAAAAGCCACCACCTTCAGTGCCACATCTGCCGATGGAGTCGCACCCACACACTGTACCCGTACTGCCACCAACGGCGGAGGCGACCAGTATGCAAGCGACTATTCAGATACTAGCTGGCGCGCTGAAAGACCTGGCTTCTACGAGTGCACCGAATACCAACCTATTAACTCGATTAAGCACGCCGAAGGATCTTCCAGACTTTTCGGGAGACCCACTGGAATTTCTGCAGTTCAAACAAGCCTATAATGAGTCAACTGAACTTTGTAAATTTTCTCCTGAAGAAAACCTGTGGAGGTTGAGAAAGTGTCTCCGAGGAGCTGCCAAAGATGCCGTCGCAGCCTTACTTATTTCTGCGAGTCCACCGTGCAAAATCATGTCAACTTTGGAGTTACGTTTTGGCAATGCTGATCTAATAATATCCAAAATAGTACAGGATATCAAGAAATTGCCCTCAATGTCACAAAACTATCATAGTGAAATCGTGCCATTTTCAGTGAAAGTGCAAAACCTAATACAAGCAGTGCGAGCAGTTGGACGCGAAGAGTACTTACAAGGTATGAGCATTGTTTCAATTATATTGTCCAAGCTGCCTACAACACTGTTATCAAGATGGTCTGATTATAGTTTCCCACTCATTACTGAAGGACAGAAATCCCGTATGGTCATTTTATCTGATTTCTTGCACGATGATGCCGTAAAAATATCAGTTACATCAAATATCTATTTTACGAGTCCTCGCACTGACCAAAATAAAAACAATCACCAGAAAAACAAAGATAGTTCCGGTAATCGATCTCAAACTATATTATTGCAAACAGATAATGATACCGATAACTGCAAGTTCTGCCGTACCTCGAAACATAAATTAACTGAATGTAAACAATTCAAGAAGGCGTTACGTAAAACCAGATGGGAATTCGTAAAACGTAACGGGATTTGTTATAAATGCCTACTGTCGCGCCACGCACGAGACACGTGCTCAGCACCGCCTTGCGATAAGAATGGCTGTGGCGAGGGGCATCACAATCTACTTCACTACGTCGGAAACAAGCCGAAAAATGACACTGAAAGCAGGCAGGTTCCAGAGCCGAGGTCAACGCCTGTGTCGACGCTGACGTCGGCGACGTCGTCGCCGACGTCCTCCGCCGATAGTACACAAACAGTGACGCATATAAACGCGAGTGAAAACAAAGTGTTACTTAAAGTCGTACCTATACGTATACACAGTGCTAACGGTGTGTTCAGTGCAAACGCGCTCCTTGATGACGGATCGACCGTCTCGCTTATCAGTGCGGGGCTAGCGAAGCGTGCGGGGCTTCGTGGCCGCTCAGAGACGATGCGAATTCGCGGAGCCTGGTCTGACGACGAACTGGTGTGTAAAACGACCATTGCGAATGTTAAATTATCGGGTATGGACAATAAGATGTATAATATAGAACTTCGGTGTGTAGACAAATTAGACTTACCTTTGCAACAACTTTCTGTGATTGATTATAGTTATTATAAAAACCTGTTTGGAATAAATGATAAGATATGTAAACATGATGTTAAACCCCAAATTTTAATAGGTCAAGATAACTGTCACTTATTGTTACCTCTCAAAGTTATAGTAGGGAAATTGTATGAGCCGTCCGCTACATTGACTCCCCTAGGTTGGTGCATGCATGGTATGTTGCGAAGGCAGCACGCTGGGCACGCGCAGGTCGACGCCGGCACCGTCGAGGCGCACGCCACTCTGTTGTTGAGCTCAGCAGCTAGCACCGCCGCGGGCAGGGACGAGCGCAGGCTACGGGACCTCCACGAGGAGGTGAGGCAGTCATTCGCTGTAGACGCCTTGGGAGTGTCAGGTAAGCCGAGACAAAATATTAACGAAACTCGTGCCGTCGAGCTGCTGGAAAAGTCTGTCGAACTCGTCAACGGTCGCTGGCATGTGTGTTTGCCTTGGAAGAATGAGGCCTGCACTATGCCCGACACCTATCCTAACGCTCTCAAAAGGTTAAAGGGAATAGAAAGGAAGATGGCACGTGACGATGGTTTCGCCGAAAGATACCGCGAGCGTATAAATCATTTGTTACATAATGATTACGCTCACAAGTTGGAAAAGCCACTGCCGGCACCCAGGACGTGGTATCTACCCCACTTCGGGGTAGATAACCCTAACAAAAAGTCACTTAGGCTAGTGTTCGATTCTGCCGCTCCAGTTGGTGATAAATGTCTAAATGACTATTTACTCACAGGGCCGGACTTGTTGTCATCTCTGTTTGGTATAATGCTGCGCTTTAGGGAATATTCAATTGCAGTAACCGGTGACATCAAGGATATGTTCCTTAGAGTTAAAATTCGGCCTGAAGATCAACACGCGTTTAGGTTTCTTTGGCGGAACAGGCCTGACGACCCAGTTGATATTTACATTATGACGTCACTTATTTTCGGTGCTAACTGTTCTCCCTTCGTAGCTCAGTTTGTTAAAAATATAAATGCGCGTAGATACGAGTCTAAATTACCAGCTGCTGTTAACGCGATATACAAATCGCACTATATGGACGACTATATTGATAGCCTGCCGGATGACACGGCGGCGATAGAAATGGTTAAAAATATAACTGAAATACATAGCAGTGGTGGTTTCCAAATCCGTAACTGGACAAGCAATAGCATTGCTGTTTTAGATAGTGTTCCGAAGGATACCTTAGGTTCTGCCAGCGTAAGGTTCAAATTTGAACAGGAGTACCATGGCGAGCGCACCTTGGGACTCATCTGGTATCCTGGAGAAGATGAATTAGGTTTCGACGTGTCTCTGAAACGAATACCTGAAAATATTATTTTAAATAAGGATAGGCCTACTAAAAGAATCATGCTTCGAATAGTTATGTCGATTTTTGATGTATTAGGATTCTTAGCACCATTCACCATTCAGGGCAAAATTATGTTGCAAGATACTTGGCGCTTAAACATAGGCTGGGATGACGTAGTACCCGATAGTATCTACAATAAATGGTGCAAATGGATTGAGTTATTAAAGGAAATAAAACAAATACGTATACCTAGGTGCTATAACAAAACTATTTTGTTACAAGGTGGGAACGAGACGGAAATAAAACCGGTCGCCGAGATTGCCATGATAAGGCCATCTCCTCCCGCCGCCGCACCCGCGATCCCCGCGCTGCCTGGAGCTATCTGCTACGAGTAGCTGCTACGAGACGTGTAGACCGCCTACGACAACCGCTACGTCTGCTACGCCGGCAAGTAATAATTATACACGCTTACAGCTGCATTTATTTTGTGATGCATCTGTTCAAGCCATGTGTTGTGTGGCGTATTGGCGATGGATAGTCAATGGGATTGTTTACGTCGCATTTATAGCAAGTAAATGTCGTGTTGTACCCGTTAAACCCATGACTGTACCTCGAGCCGAGCTACAGGCGGCGCTGTTGGCTGCACGATTGGCTGATACCGTTCTGAAGGAACACAGATTAGAGCCCGAGTAACGATATTTTTGGTGTGACTCCACAACCGTTTTACAGTGGATTAGAAATAACACACGTAGGTATAAAACGTTCGAAGCGAACCGATTGGGAGAAATTGACGAACTCACGCGTATTTCCGAATGGAGATATATACCTACCAAATTAAATGTAGCGGATCTTGGTACTCGTGATGAATTTAACCACACAATGTTTCACAGTGAGTGGTTCCCAGGGCCTGATTTTTTATACAAAGTTGAGTCCTTATGGCCTGCTGACGTCGTAAGCCCCGACATCGACAGAGACGAAGGGAGTTTAGAGTGTGTGGCTCTGATGCATGAGCCTACATGTAACTTACCTGTTCCTGAGCCGCAGCGGTTTTCCTCCTGGCTTCGCTTGCAGCGAGCCACGGCCGTCATTCTGAAATTTATTGACAGATGCAAGAGACTTACGGGTGAGGTTGACTGCGATGCGATGGCTCGAGCGGAGATCCTGTTACTAAAGAAAGTGCAAGTGGAATCGTTCTCCGCCGAAATATCTGCAATCAAAAATGGTAAACACTTATCACGAGATAGTAAATTACTTACCTTGTCACCGTATCTAGATGAAACTGGTTTACTCCGCCTCGGTGGCCGCATCGATGCCGCGATAGATGTGGACCTAGAAACGAAGAGACCAATCATATTAGATGGAAAGCATGACATAACGCGTCTTCTTGTCCTGTTCTTTCACATTAAGGCAGCACACGGGAACCAGGAAATGGTCGTCAATAACCTGAAACAGAAATTTTGGATTATTAGAATAAGGCCAACAGTTAAAAGGGTGGTTTCAAAATGCATGCTTTGTCGCATAAGGAAATGTAAGCCGCAAGTACCCAGAATGGGTGACTTACCTCACGCTCGAGTAGCACATCACCAACAACCATTTTCATTTTGTGGTTTGGACTTGTTTGGTCCAATGGAAGTGACTGTGGGCAGAGGAAGGCAGAAGAGGTATGGCGTTTTGTTCACCTGCCTCACTATACGAGCAGTTCATATCGAGCTTGTTCCATCACTCACGTCAGATTCTTTAATAATGGCGCTGCGACGCATGGCAGCACGGCGAGGATGGCCCTGCCATCTATATTCTGATAATGGCACTAACCTAAGAGCAAGCGATAAGGAACTGAAGCAATCAGAGCAGGCAATTAATATAGATGTTCTCAGGGCCGCCGGCGTGAACAACGCCATGCAGTGGCATTTTATACCCCCTTCCAGCCCTCACTGGGGTGGGGCCTGGGAGAGGTTGATTCGAAGCGTGAAGACTTCACTTCGAGTAATAATGAAGGAACGCGCTCCCCGCGAAGAAGTATTACTTACCCTGATGGCGGAAGTGGAGAACATGGTGAATAGTCGTCCGTTGACACACGTCTCCGTGGATCCTGAAAGCTTAGAATCTTTGACTCCTAACCATTTTCTTTTAGGTAGCTCATCCAGCACACCAATCATTGGGACTTTCAATGATTCCGACATGTTTCTACGCAAACAATGGAGAAAGTCACAAGCGTTAGCGGATATGTTTTGGCGTAGATGGGTGAAAGAGGTTCTCCCTGAGTTACTGCCTCGAAGAAAATGGAACGAGGAGGTGAAACCTTTGCAGGTAGGTGACGTAGTGCTAGTGGCTGATCCTAACAGTCCTCGTAGTACCTGGCCGAAGGGTGTTATTCAGAAGATATGCCCAGGTAAGGATGGACGAATCAGACTGGTCGAGGTGAAGACTAAGACTGGTGTCTGGAAGCGACCTGCAGCCCGCGTCGCGCGAATTTCACTTGTTGAGGAGTGCTGAGCCAGCACTAGGGGGGGGAATGTCAGCGACGCGCTCATGTTCTGTACAAGTAGATACATAGATTAGTTAGTAAGTAGTAATAATATAATTATAAGTATAGCCTATGTAAGTATAGGTGTACGGGCCGATGGACCCCCACCTAAGACGCCGGCAGTTCAGTCCGTGCGAGCACCGCAAGCGGGTGCGCTTATACATTATTGTAACCCTGTTTGTTAATTTTATCCGTGTCTTTTTCAAAAATATAAGTTTCTTAAGCTACTTAATCGTTTATCTTCGCCGATTACCACCCACAACATCTACACCGCAAGTGCACACAACAAAAAAAAATTGAAATATAATAAAATTAAAATTAAAAATAAGATACAAAATTAAAAACATAACATTATAAGGTAACTAAAGAGACATAAACTGTACAGAAAACAAAAGAGGTAATATTGTGTGTCTCACGGGTGCGCCAAAAAGGCCCAGTTCAGCAAACTGCCGAGCAGCTAGTGCCCGACGCTGGTTTTCAACTGGACCTGATGTAGGTGATTTCACGGACATAAAACAGTTTTGTGGTGTGAGTGTACAAATTAAATTTGTGTAAGTATGTGTGAAAAGATACTTAAATAAAATAATTGTGTGTAGAATATAAATATATAACATATAACAGATAAACTACTTAAGAATAAAACGAAAACGAAAAGTTCAAGACAAAGCAAACAGCCTAAAGTAACTAAATAAATGAGACTGACGTATTAGACATTAGACGCATAATATTATGACATCAATCCGTGCACTTTGTCGCTCAATATGCTGCAAGCAGCCGAGCGCGATGGAGTGATAATGTAATAGAAATAACAAAAATGAGAAGTGAACGGAAAAGTTTGCAAATGCGCTGGCTATTGTGTGGGTATTTAGATAAGTACGGCAAAAACATTGTGTTTAAAATCCGCTATTAATACTATTGTGCAGTCGACAAATATATTTTTACCGTGAACAAGCTAATAAGATACAGGTATGAGAGTTTGTACATCATATAATTGAGACATTAAGTGCGACCATGTCCAACTTCCGTTGCGATTCTATCAGATACTGCCGTAGACGTCTTCTGAATGTGTGAATGGTGCTGATAATTCTAATTGGTGGTGGCAGGTTATTCCATATTTTGGAAGCCGCATAGCGAAAACTACCCCTGAAGGCTGCTGTATTATGAGACTGGGTCGAAAGTTGTTGCGAGCATTGCCTTCTCCCACATTCACGTCTACTAGTTAACCAACTTAGCTTATTGTACAAATAGTCTGGTTTTTTATATTTAACCACACCGAACAGGAGGCAAGCCAAGTGTAGTTTCCGTCTGGACTTCATTTTTAGTGAGAAATGCTTGTTTAGGAAAGGTGTTACGTGACTTCGCCGGGGAATGTTGTAGCAAAACCGCGCGCAAGCATTTTGTACTCTTTGAATGAGACGATCGGTACGAGCCAGCAGGCGAGGGCCGTACACTGTGTCGGCGTAGTTTAACCTAGAAAGTACCAAGGTCTCCACAAGCTGTTCCCGTAGTGATACTGATAGGTGAGGCCTCATCTTATATAAAACTTTGAGACGATAAAAACAGTTTCTGACAGAGCTAGCTACGTGCTTTTCAAAACGAAGGTCTTTGTCCATCGCCAGACCCAGATTACGCGCTTCGTACACACGCTCGATTGGTTCACCCATTAATTTCAGGTCGAAAGACAAAGGTAGTCGAGCCAGCTGCTGTCTGGTGCCAAATACTATATATTTAGTTTTGGTAGGATTCAGCGACAGGCAGTGCTCTTCAGACCAAACGGCGATTCGTTGAAGATCCTCGTTAAGGTCTTTAATGGCACTGTCGTACTCGTCAGGTCTGAAGGAAATATATAGTTGTACGTCGTCGGCATATATATGGTACTTGCATCTCTGTAGGCATTTGATGATGTCTGCGCAGTACAAAATAAAAATAATGGGACCTAAAATAGAACCTTGCGGGACCCCCCTCTCAACAGGAATACGTGCCGATCTAAGAGTAGTGCCGTCACTCAAACGCAGGTCAACTAGCTGTTCCCTATCACTTAGATAGCTGCGGAACCATTGTATGGCTTGGGGGTCGAAACCGTAATACTTTAGTTTTGACAATAATAACGAGACACTAATAGCGTCAAATGCCCTGGAAAAATCCAGCAAAACCAGTACTGTGCACATTCCCTTATCTTGGGCAGATAGTATATTATCAGTTACATCCAGCAAAGCAGTAGATGTACTGCGCTGTTTTCTAAACCCCGATTGTAAATCTGGTAAAATATTATTCTGTTCTAAATACTTCGTAAGTTGGCAGCAGACAATTTTCTCTAGTACTTTGGATAAGCATGGTAATACACTTATAGGGCGTAGATCTTTTAGGGTTACTGGATTTGAATTCTTTGGCAATGGCCTAATGGAGGCAATCTTCCACTGCTCAGGGAACGTTGACGTCACGATGGAGCAATTTATTATGTCCGTTATAATTTTTAACGTGTGCGGCAAAGTCATGTCAACCATGTCCAGGGTAATGTTGTCGTAGCCTTCTGCGTTACTTTTGAGACTAGCGATAGTGCGTGAAACATTGTTCTGGTCCACTGGGGTGATTGTAAAAATTGCTTCACCGTGGCTATTACTATCATAATAATTAATAAGCGATGCGCTTGGCACGGGGTTACCGGGAACAATCAAAAAATTCCTGTTAATTAGGTCCGGATTTGTAAAATGCGACGGAAGGTCGTGTCTATGTTTAAAAGGAACTAAGGTGGATTTTAGATTTTTCCAGAGCAATTTAGGGTTTTTTATTTTATTATTAATGTTATATTTGAAATATGCAGTTTTTTCATTGTACAGGGAAGTGATTACTAAGTGCTTAAAGTCCTTGTAGTATTTCTTTTTTGAATCGGATTTCATCTTCCTATAATTATTTAGTGCTTCGTCACGTAAACGCATCATAAGCTTGATTGTGTCTGTAATCCAGGGATACGTTTTTTCTTTTACAGTACATGTTTTTATAGGCGCGTGAACATCAAACAACGAAATCAAATTGGTGTTAAAGACATGTACCATCTCATTTACGGAGTCGAACGATGAAATAGTACCAAGGTTTAATAACGCTAAGTCTATTCTAAATGTTTCCGAGCACACGTTTTGAAGGGGCCGAAACCTTACCAGGTATGGTTGAAATTTGTCACGCTTTATATTAAATTCGCTCACTACAATAGAATGGCCGTTGAGTGACCCAAAAGATTCTACCGCTATGTATCTTGCTGTCAAGTCAGTACATAGGAGATCGATGAGGGTTGCACTGGTTGCTGTGTAGTGAGTAGGGCTAGTTACCAGCTGTGTAAGATTTAGACAACTCAGAAATTCGTTAATATTTTTCGTTTTTGTTCCGTTTGTATCCTGCATATTAACATTAAAGTCGCCAAGCAGAATGATGTGGTCGCAATTACCTAAGGAACTAATCGAGTCTGTAATGGCATCGAGGAAAAGGACTAGATCTAACCTTGGTGGACGGTATGCTGTTCCTAAAGCAATTTTTTTGCCGTTTAATGAGAGTGTTAGCCACATTTGTTCGACAGATTCGAACCTGGGATCGACCGTACTAGCGCACGTACGCGCGCTCAGTCCCCGTCTCAGATAGAACCCCACACCCCCTCCACGACCCTCACGAACACTCGCCGGCCGCGGTGTGTGACGCAGACGATAGCCCGGCACCACCGGAGCGCGGCCCTCCTCGCCTGGTCGGAGCCAAGTTTCATTAATGGCCATCACGTCAAAACAATGCCTGTCAATTGCGCCCATCAAGTCATCGTGATCTGTACCCAGTGTAGTCTCATAATCTATACTAATATTATAAAGCAGTCTATACTTCTATACTAATATTATAAAGCAGAAGAGTTTGTTTGTTTAGTTGAACGCGCTAATCTCAGGAACTACCGGCTCGAATTAAAAACATCTTTTTGCGTTGGATAGTCCATTTATCGAGGAAGGCTATAGGCTATATAACATCACGCTATGACCAATAGGAGCGGAGCAGCAATAAGAAATGTTGCAAGCGGGAAATTCACGCGAACGAAGTCGTGGGCAGAAGCAAGGGTTTAATAAATCCCCTCACAATGAAACCACAGAAATGAGAAAAAAAATATTTATAACATGCTTATTCTCGTAAAGTTAACATTACTTTGATTTGCTTCTTATACTAATAGATAGGAAATATGTATAATAATGAACATGATGCTAGTTACTTTCTTTTTTACAAAAGACGGAAGTTTTATTTTGTAAAGAATAAAAGCGGCCAAGTGCTAGTCGGACTCGCCCATGAAGGGTTCCGTAGCAGATTTAATGAAATGTAAATTGGTGTTTACGATTTATGGCGTTTTAAAAAACACTACTGACTAGATCTCGTTCAAACCAATTTTCGGTAGAAGTTTACATAGTAATGTACATCATATATTTTTTTTTAGTTTTATCATTCTCTTGTTTAAGAAGTTACAGGGGGGGAGGACACACATTTTATCACTTTGGAAGTGTCACTCGCGCAAACTGTTCAGTTTAGAAAAAAGTGACATTAGAAAACTCAATATCATTTTTGAAGACCCATCCATAGATACCCCGGGTTTGATGAAAAAAAAGTTTTTGAGTTTCAGTTGGTATGGGGAACCCCCAAAATTTATTGCTTTTTTTCTAGTTTTATGTGGAAATCTTAATGCGGTTCACAGAATACATCTACTTACCAACTTTCAACAGCATAGTTATTATAGTTTCGGAAAAAAAGTGGCTGTGACATACGGACGGACAGACAGACAGACCGACAGACAGACAGACAGACAGACATGACGAATCTATAAGGGTTCCGTTTTTGCCATTTGGCTACAGAACCCTAAAAACCACTCATTTCGCTCTATTCGACCCGCAGTGACTGACGTAAAAACCACTTTGTAGTGCAAGCTGATTAGAAATGTATTCTAACAGTGTTTCAAACGAAGTTTGAGTCACCACAAATAGAGTTGCTAATTTCGCTCTTTTTAGGTGAACATGTCCCTTAAACAGCTGTTTTTAGATTATCAGACCGTAATCTTTTTGGTGACCATGGACTTACAATATAACTCGTAATAAAAAAAAAAGACTGGAACTTTGACCCCCAATATCTCCGTAACTAGAAGGTTTCCAGGTATGGTGTAGAACAAAAAAATGATCGCAATGACGGGGAGAATAAGTGCCTTTCGGCTACGTTAAGAGGTGTTGTACACCCTTTATACCTACTTATGTGCGTTACATTGAGTTCTACAACAAAACATGATTTTTCACCCCAAAAAAAAAGTCGTTTCCCAGCAATAATTTTTGCGTAAAGTTACTTAGTTTGATGTACAGAATGCTTGGTTGACGGCTTCGTGATGTGGTTGTTTACATCCTGTATATAATTAAAACCGCAAAAAAAGAAAACATTTGAGATATCATCATCATCTTTCTGCCCCCGGTCCATAATACTTGCAACACGTTTTTATTTTGTTACCGTTTCCGGTAAATAAACAGAGACCCAAATGGGATTGAATGTACGCATACTCAAAAGTTGACCGAATTGGATTTAATGTACCTAAGTATGACGATCAAAATATTTACTAAACGAGACTCTTGTGATGTTATTTTGTTTATTTTATTTTATTTTATTTTATTTATTTAAGGAAAAACAAACAGTAGCACAATAAGAATTCGTAAAAAAAAAATATTTTAACCATTACAATCTAAAACAATTATGCTACCCACATCGTTCTCCACAGATTACAATTAAAAGTTTTTAAAACTAGCTAATTACAACACAGAAACAATACATAAATCATATACAACGGTCATTCTCCTGGAACGATTATTAAGATTTTTAAACGTACTTGATTTTACACAAAAAAAATAATAATAATAATTTGTGTGCATATTTAACATTACGTTATTATACCTATATCTAATTATACGTTAGTAAGTTGCTGGTCCTTTAGGGTTGCTCGGATTTGTTTTCTAAATGCATTTTTAGTTAGAAAAAGAATGTCGATTGAATGAAATTCATTGTTGTATGTTTCAACTAAACGATGTAGTGGTGAACGCGAGCCAGCGTTGGATTTACAGAGGCTAGTAGCAAATAGACGTCGAGTGCGAATCTCACGTATGAACTGTTCGAGGAACCAGGTAACACAGACTCCTTACTAAGTCCGGACAGTCAAAATGATTACGACACACATTGTAAAGAGTCATAACTTCCAGAAGTTTCCGTCTAGACTTTAAGGTCAAAAGATTGTACTTTTCAAGAAGTAAGTGGTATGACATTTTTTTCCGATAACATCTCAAATTCATAGCACGAAGGTATTTACGTTGCACTAACTCCAATCTATCAATATATTTTATGTATAGAGGGTTCCAAATAGGTACTGCAAACTCTAACTGTGGCCTAATTATTGGTCTCGTTTAGTCGTCGAAATAGGACAGTTACGAGATGGGACGAAGCCCTCATAATATGGGTACTGCAGTAGTAGCCCTATTTTACCGACCTCAACATGTCGTAGAAAAAATCGTCAGGAAACTGCAGTGATGAAATTACATAGGTAACGTTTATTTTCATCCCTTCTATTCGAAAAGTGTCGTTTTGTTTCTCTATAAGCGGGAGCAAAGTAGCTCTTTCTCCACTACACTTGGACTCCCAATACGGGCAGTTATGAGATTTGAATTTGGAACATGAATCGTTCATTGAAATCGATCGCAAATTATATAAAGTACTGGCTGTAAGTGATGGCTGTACGGTGCGGGGAGGCCTAAAAAAAAAACAAAAGCACGCGATTTACTTCTGTTCTTGTAATCGGTACGTACTTCATTGTATTTTGCAAAAAATGAGTTCTACGTCGAGTTCTGAAAGTGATAGTGCATTAACTCCTGAAAAAATAAAAATAGAACCTAATAACGTCATACAAAACTTAATACCTACGAAATCCCGGGAACGATATTTTCTCATAAAAGGAGATGAAAAGTAGAGTATATGACTTTGAATCCCTCCCTATGCTCAGGATTCTATTTTAGAATTCCTCGCAATGCTCGGGATTCTATTCTGGAATCCTAAGCTTCACTCTGGATTCAAAATAGCGATGTTATATTGCTCACTTGTCATACAATCTACTATTACATAACGTAGCATTAGTGAATTCATTTACAAAGCTGCTTATGTCTGAAACTTCGAAATACGTTGGCGCCACTAAGCGAAAAGCAAATATTAATTCAAACCTTAGTTAACACTTAATACATCAAACCAAGCCTTGGTATCAAACCTTTGATTCCACACATTATCTCTTGAATACAGGTTTGTATGTACAGTTCTACCAGAAAAACTATACGCTTTGGAAATCCTTGATAGTCTTTGAAAATACGATCATGAGATGATTAGATCTAATAAGAGCTATCACAATCAATGAAATACTTACCTTTTTTATTATACTAACATGATTACAAAATCATCTGATTACAAGTCAAAACTTTTGAGTGATACTCATGTATCACTCAAAAGTTTTTCCTGGAATCGCCGATCTACAACCAGACTAGGAAAGACGGAAGGAAAACTTAATTAAAACGCACAATGATGGGTGAAATAGTTCTTCTTCTTCGTATCGCTGGCATGACGTCATTAATTAAATAGCCCAATGCTAAAAAACACGGCAGTATAAAAGCCTATTGCTTCGGCACTGAAGCGCATCGTTCGTGCGAATTCGGAAACACGAAAATTACCGAAGTGCACCCCTTCCCTGGTCTAACTGTATCTCGACGTACAAACTCGCTTTGTAAGTAAAGGGAATTGCCTCAACTCTGCCACGAGAGCCCTTAGACCGCGCGTTGTTAGATAACAAGATTACATCTCTGCTAGTCTTGTTTGAACTATTAACTGGATGTATAGGTACAGGGAATGGCACCATTGTCGTCTTGACCCATTTTAAAAGGAGTTTTTCAGCTGTTTTGTATTTTTAGTGAGACGGTCGATGGATAGTGTGAAAGACATAAAATTAATGATATTTTACGTATCAAACTATCAACAAACGAATTCATACAGTAAAGAAATAACGGAGAGTGTGGTTTAAAGTACCTAAACTTATTTATTTATTCACCAAGTCTCACAAATCAGCCTGTGGTATTTACTTCGTGTACTATAACCAAAAGTATCATGCTCTGTTTAGTTTTGCAGACGGCAGTACTTTTCAAATGGAAAAATAATGGAAATTGCTACTTTTCGTCTCAAAGTATTCGTTACATTCGTTTCAACTCATTTTCAGTAAAAAGTTCGAACCAAAGTCCAAAATGATGCACATGTTATTAGCACTTAAGCACTTCCTAACCTACTTAAGCTAAGCATAAATAGCTTTAACTGTAGTTTACGAAACGTTAACAAGTTGTTGAACGAGCTCCGTATTAATTTCCCTCTGGTAAATATTTACATCCCTTACTATCTCATAAACCCTTTAAACTAATTCAACAGGGCTTACTTCATTAACTTTAGGGGTTTTATCCTATAGCTTCGTCATCAATTTATTATTGAAATTGAAAGTAAGCTTTTAACTGGTAATTGTTGTTTAAAATTAACTCTAGATAATAAGAATTTATAACAAGAAAACGTGCCTGACCTTTTCGAGTATTTCATATTCATCCAAAAACTATTATAATATAAAATATTCGACCTTTTCAGCATGTCTATAGATTCCATATTTGCACGACTGCTGTATTTGGTTAAACTGGCAGCCGACCCAAATATAGCTGGCAAAAGGCTTGGCAGATGATGATTTGCACGACTTTCTGATGTCATTCTATCTATCTTCTAACGAAAATTTAGTTCCAATTTCACCAGTAACGTAACATCAAACAAAGCTATATAACTGTAAACAAGGAACTGCGTACTAATGATCGAAATTCTGATGAAGTAAGCGAAACATCTGTATACAGAGTATTAATTTGATCAGAGCAATGCCATCAAACTTCGTACTGACTAGAAACAAGCCGCCTCACAGAAATATGAGCAGAAATTCAAGTGAGAGTACTTCGATTTCTTTTTAGTGAGTTAATACTTGAGACAATGTGGTTACCTGAGGCTCCAGGTGTTTAGGTCTTCTAAGATTATAACTTGTCTGTAACATAAAGAAATCAGCTCTTACTTATACTCTGACGTTTTACGGGAACGAGAGTTCAAAATAGCTAATGCACATAGAACACATAATAAGCCTTGCTAGCTTCATAATAAGGACCAATCTCCAAAACAATTCAGACTTTGTTATCTTCAAACGACTGACAAAAATATCTTATTAAAAATATGGTCTGAACGCATTTAGTATTTTTTTGTCGCAAGTTCTTAATGTGATCAACTGTGTATTTCTCTTTACACGATACAGTTATCAATGTTCACTGCGCCAACAGAAGATAAAGGGCGAAACTGCGATAATCATCACATTTGACAGCCGAATAAAATTGATGAACGTACTATGATATTTTTTAGTAATACGAAAGGAAAACCGTTCAATGTTTTTCTATCACTCTAAAAATACATCTAAACGCGTTTCCCGAAAATATGAAAGTCACAAAAAAGCTAACATGGGCGACATTGACTCAATTTGGCCGTGATATATTCGGGAAATGGAATATTCGGCAGCCTCAGTTAGATTTATTGGTAGTTATGGAAGCCTGTTATTTACTACCTGCAATATGAGTACATTGTGTTTGACTATCCCTTGATATAGATCAGTGTTTTGGTGTGATTCGCGACTGTTACTGGTATCTATTGTTTCATATCAGACTGCTATTACGATAGAGGCAGAGTTTTGAAATACAGCAAAGCGGTAGGTCTAGGTACCTACGAGTATATTGAAATGATGTTTGTATTAATTGTATCAGGACTTTTTGAGATTTCAACCAACCCATTGTGGCCTCAACTTGTTGTACTCAAAGTAACTAATTAATTAATTAACTGATTGTTAATTAACTTATTTATTAAACTAGCTTCTGCCAGCGGCTTCGCCCGCGTGAAGTTTGATTATTGTCCCATGGAATCTTACTGCCGGGATAAAAAGTATCCTATGTTTTAATCCAGGTTATAAACTATCTGTGTGCAAAATTTCATCCAAATCCGTTCAGTAGTTGTCGCGTGAAAGCGCAACAAACAAACTTACATTCACATTTATTCTCCGAACTGCTAAGCTATCGGGAGTTACACGTGTTATTGTGAGTCAACTATAAAAGATAGACATATGCTGTCTTGGGATATTTTTTATATAATTTTATGTGGAATATTTCCGTTATACATGATTTCTATGTAGCTTTAACCATTAAGGCTGCACACGCGACGGAAGCTAAAAAAACCAAGTAACTTCTCCCGTTTTCCCAACATTTCCTTTCACTGCTCTGCTCCTATTAATGGTAGCGTGATGAAAAGTATACTATTACCTGCTCAGGAGTATGTAGAATAATTGTACCAAGTTTCGTTAAAATCCGTCGAGTAGTTTTTTTTTCTATAAATAACATACAGACAGACAGACAGACAGACAGACAGACAAAAATTTTACTGATTGCATTTTTGGCATCAGTATCGATCACTAATTACCCCCCGATAGTTATTTTGTAAATATATTTCATGTACAGAATTGACCTCTCTACAGATTTATTATAGATAAGAAGAAGAATAGATATAGATAGAAGAAGATAGATAGCTTCTGCCAGCGGCTTCGCCCGCGTGAAGTTTGATTATTGTCCCATGGAATCTTACTGCCGGGATAAAAAGTATCCTATGTTTTAATCCAGGTTATAAACTATCTGTGTGCAAAATTTCATCCAAATCCGTTCAGTAGTTGTCGCGTGAAAGCGCAACAAACAAACTTACATTCACATTTATTCTCCGAACTGCTAAGCTATCGGGAGTTACACGTGTTATTGTGAGTCAACTATAAAAGATAGACATATGCTGTCTTGGGATATTTTTTATATAATTTTATGTGGAATATTTCCGTTATACATGATTTCTATGTAGCTTTAACCATTAAGGCTGCACACGCGACGGAAGCTAAAAAAACCAAGTAACTTCTCCCGTTTTCCCAACATTTCCTTTCACTGCTCTGCTCCTATTAATGGTAGCGTGATGAAAAGTATACTATTACCTGCTCAGGAGTATGTAGAATAATTGTACCAAGTTTCGTTAAAATCCGTCGAGTAGTTTTTTTTTTCTATAAATAACATACAGACAGACAGACAGACAGACAGACAGACAAAAATTTTACTGATTGCATTTTTGGCATCAGTATCGATCACTAATTACCCCCCGATAGTTATTTTGTAAATATATTTCATGTACAGAATTGACCTCTCTACAGATTTATTATAAGTAAGTATAGAGATATAGAGAAGATATAGATTACTGCTGGTGGCAATTTCTTTTGAAATAAGCTGTACCTTTGTTTTCTAAGTTATTTTATTATGTTTCCTTTCATTCTCTTGTGTGTACATACATGAAAAAATAATTTAAACCCAGGGCTCAATTCGGGCACCCAGGTAGACCTGCCCGCCTAGCAAGACCACCCGACATCGACTCTCTGTCGTGTCTACGGTGGTCATACTACGCGGGCTGGTACTTGGATAAGGGACATAGGATATCTATACGATATATTTTATCGTGGTACACATCTCTCTTCTCTCTCTCTTTATCTCTTCTTCAACCTTCAGCCACCCAATGGCGAGTATAGGTCTCTTCTAAATCGTTTCACTTTTGGCGGTTCTGCATCACGACTAAGGTCCATGTTCACCAAAAAGATAACTGTTTTTAGATAATCAGACCGTCATCCTTTTTGGGTGAAAATGGACCTAAGTATCCTGTTCTGTGTATCCTGTCGGTCACTTGAATGAGATCATCTGTCCACCGCTGCCTAACCGTGATCAGAGGCCGATGTTATAGCAGAAAAATAACTTAATTTATTCATTTATTGGGGACTAGCTTCTGCCAGCGGCTTCGCCCGCGTGAAGTTTGATTATTGTCCCATGGAATCTTACTGCCGGGATAAAAAGTCCTATGTTTTAATCCAGGTTATAAACTATCTGTGTGAAAAATTTCATCCAAATCCGTTCAGTAGTTGTCGCGTGAAAGCGCAACAAACAAACTTACATTCACATTTATTCTCCGAAGAACTGCTAAGCTATCGGGAGTTACACGTGTTATTGTGAGTCAACTATAAAAGATAGACATATGCTGTCCTGGGATATTTTTTATATAATTTTATGTGGAATATTTCCGTTATACATGATTTCTATGTAGCTTTAACCATTAAGGCTGCACACGCGACGGAAGCTAAAAAAACCAAGTAACTTCTCCCGTTTTCCCAACATTTCCTTTCACTGCTCTGCTCCTATTAATGGTAGCGTGATGAAAAGTATACTATTACCTGATCAGGAGTATGTAGAATAATTGTACCAAGTTTCGTTAAAATCCGTCGAGTAGTTTTTTTTTCTATAAATAACATACAGACAGACAGACAGACAGACAGACAGAAAGACAGACAGACAGACAAAAATTTTACTGATTGCATTTTTGGCATCAGTATCGATCACTAATCACCCCCCGATAGTTATTTTGTAAATATATTTCATGTACAGAATTGACCTCTCTACAGATCTATATCTTATATATATATAAAGGAGAAGTCCACTCACTGACCACTCATCACGAAATCTCGGAAACTACTGGGCCGTAAGGACTCAAATTTGGCACAAGCACTCTCTAGGGGGTGCAGGCGCGTACTAAGAAAGGATTTTTTTAAATTCGCACCCCAAGGGGTTGAAAAGGGGTGTCAAAGTTTGTATGAAAGTCCTATGTTTTTAAAGTTAGAGATATGAATGTAAAGCCTGAATGTTCCTTTTGGCTTCTAGGTGCTCACTAAGAAAAGGTTTTACGAAATTCGGCCCATAAGGGTACAAAAAAGGGTTTTTAATGTTTGTATATCTATATATATAAAGGAGAAGTCCACTCACTGACCACTCATCACGAAATCTCGGAAACTACTGGGCCGTAAGGACTAAAATTTGGCACAAGCACTCTCTAGGGGGTGCAGGCGCGTACTAAGAAAGGTTTTTTTTAAATTCGCACCCCAAGGGGTTGAAAAGGGGTGTCAAAGTTTGTATGAAAGTCCTATGTTTTTAAAGTTAGAGACATGAATGTGGGCTTGAATGTTCCTTTCGGCTTCTAGGTGCTTATTAAGAAAAGGTTTTACGAAATTCAGCCCTTAAGGGTATAAATAAGGGTATTTAATGTTTGTATGGAAAAAGTTAATAATCCAAATTGAATTGAATTATGTATATAAAGGAGAAGTCCACTCACTGACCACTCATCACGAAATCTCGGAAACTACTGGGCCGTAAGGTCTCAAATTTGGCACAAGCACTCTCTAGGGGGTGCAGGCGCGTACTAAGAAAGGATTTTTTTAAATTCGCACCCCAAGGGGTTGAAAAGGGGTGTCAAAGTTTGTATGAAAGTCCTATGTTTTTAAAGTTAGAGATATGAATGTAAAGCCTGAATGTTCCTTTTGGCTTCTAGGTGCTCACTAAGAAAAGGTTTTACGAAATTCGGCCCTTAAGGGTACAAAAAAGGGTTTTTAATGTTTGTATGAAAAAAGTTAAACATCCAAATTGAATCTTACGTCAACGCGTTATTGTATACTTTACATTGAAATTAGAATTCGGGAACCGATATGGATCCAAATTGAATTTTACGACAACGCGTTAATGCATATTTTACGTTGAAATAAGAATTTGGAAGTTCCTTGAGGTTTATTAGCGGAAATTCTAGGTGGCCAGTATGTTTCAGTGATATGCAGGCGTCTGCTGAAAGGTATTGAAATGAGGTTCTATTACGTTTTAAAGTTTTTATTCCAATTTCTAGGTGGCCAGTATTTTTCAGTATGCAGGCGTCTGCGGAAAGGTAAGAAAAAAACGTTTCAACAAACGAACTCAAGCGATACACGATCAAGCTCATTTCTGCTCTGCGATATTTTGCTGTTACTATCTAATTTGCTTTTAAATTTTTGACATCATCGTTGTTTGTTTTGTCTTCGTTTTGCTATGTTTCACTTAGTAATTTTAAATTGGAGGATAATCATTTTTACTGTGTTCTTGCCTATTGCCTGGTTGGAATTTTGTTATGTCTATTTCTTTGCGAATTACATATTGTGTATTTCACACTTTATTATTACTATAATAGGTTTTTTTGTATTAGTCGTTCTTACTAGAAAAGGTGTCCTTGAATACCTACGTTCGTATTTTAATTTTAGTGTGGTTGGTTTAGGCTGGTGTTGCAAAAGAATAGCTATAAAAAAATTACATTCCAAATAATATTTGTTACTAAGAGGTTTTGAGCATTTGTGCCGGACGGGCGTGATCGCTAGACTCGGGGGTGTATGTGTGCCTGTTTGGTCCTACGATAATATTGGTACTATACACGCATACTCTTCGAACCTAGACGGCGCTGACGTCCTACACCTGTAGGTTGTAGATACCTCAGTCGTTTACTAACAGGGAAAGGGGTTACTGGGAATAAGAACACTGATAAACTTTCATAACTTTTCAGGAAGCGATTGGCATGACTTTCGCGCACTACTTTTTACTGCTTGATTTACTCACTTTATAATATAATATTTGCCGTACTGATGACTACAATTTTGGTACAATCTGATTTTACTAACGTACTACGGAACTTGACTGTAACGAGAGCCGCGAATCGCTTCCTGTTTTTTAGGATATTTTATTATGTAATTTCACTTTGATATTTACATTTTTCCTGTTTTATTACAATTCTGAACTTATATCTAATTATATTTTAATCGTAACATAGTTTGTACATAGTGTTATCTATATACTAACACGAAAAATAGGTAGTTCTTTATTGAAATTAAAGAAATATAGCTAAATGAGTACAAAACTTTTCAAAACTTGGTTGGTTGAAGGATCTTTCAGGATAATTTACACGAAAACCGGTGCTGTTACTGTAAGTATATAGAGTGCCATATACAAGGAGGTTGTATGGCCTATCGAGATCTACTATTTACTTTTATGCGTTTACATTATCCAGCCTGTAATGATCCTTCAACTGTCGGTATGTTAGACCAAATTTACATGCTATGAACACAGATTAGCGCGTTAGACCGTCATATCCTCGACAAGTGGCTTTCCTGAAGGGCTACGTTCATGCTAAAAAACTATATCCAGGCCTAGATCGCAATCTAGGCTACCTGGATCTCATTAAAATACTAAATTAATCAAATACAATGCCACTTTCGAGCCGATATGAGTGTAACGCTTACTGTTCGGTTTATTTACTAAATCTAATCACTGACGCGCTTGTTTATTCGTCACTGTTATTGCCCATGTATCACTGACTCTACACTATTGATTCAAAGACACTATTTACACTTGTTTTGGTGACGTTCGTCGCGAACATATCTCCCGCCGTGCAGTGTAGTGACGACTCGCTGTACGTCGGCGCGGCACTGCACCATGCCGGCGAGCGACGAACATAGTCGTCGGGGCCCGCCGTCACGATGCCCACCGCCTCGACGTCTCGATGTCAGGATCATTTCGGTAGGGGCACGAGTTTCTTCACCGGACGCTTCAGGGTACCGCCGGAAGTGCGTACCTCAGCAGTCCGGACTTCTCCGTCGCCCCCAGGGAAGACGGCTATTATGCGGCCTCGTGGCCACGTGTTTCGTGGCAGCTGACCGTCCGCTATGAGGACGGGGTCGTCGACCTGTAGACTGGGGCCGCGGCTGTGCGGCTCCCGCCGGTACTGAAGCTCCGGCAGGTACTCTCGTACCCAACGACGCCAGAACATGTCGGCGAGTATCTGCGAGCGCCGCCACATCTTTTTGCTGTTGATGTCTTGTTCGGTGAATGTGCCAGGTATTGGCAACCTTGCTGACCCGCCGAGAAGGAAGTGATTCGGCGTGATGGCTTCGTCGTCGTCGCTGTCTACGGAGACGTGCGTGAGTGGCCTACTGTTGACTGTGTACTCCGCCTCACACAGTAGAGTGGACAATACCTCTTCGTGCGGATGTCTCTCGTGGAGGACGGTGTACAGGGCGGACTTCACGCATCGTACGAGGCGCTCCCAGGCGCCCCCCATGAAGGGCGCTGATGGCGTGATGAAGCGCCACACGATGCCTCTACGACTGGCCTCCCTTTGGAAGGCGTCTCGGAGCTCCTTGTCGGCGCCGTGCATGTTGGTGCCGTTGTCGGAGTGTATCTCGGTGGGGCAGCCTCGGCGAGCGGCGAATCGGCGCAACGCTAGTATAGCGGAGTCTGCGCTGAGGCTGGCGGCGATCTCGAGGTGGACGGCTCTGGTGGTGAGACACGTGAATAGTGCTACGTACCTCTTGTGATGCTGTCGACCGACTGTTACTGAGAGCGGGCCGAAGTAATCGAGCCCGGTGTAGGTGAACGGCCGCTGATGATGTGCTAGGCGCGTTCTCGGGTGGTCGCCGGTCGCAGGCACGGAAGGTTGTGCCTTGCGAATACGACACTGCAGACATTGTGCCAGCACTTTCTTCGTAGTTGGCCGCATCCTGATGACCCAATAGTGTTGGCGCACTTCGTTGATGGTAAGTTCGGTACCGCTGTGCTGTAAACTTCGGTGCGTCCAGTCTACATACAGTTGGGTGATGCGATGGTCGCCGTGAAGGATAGGTGGTTGCTTCGTATCGTCAGCTATTTCGCTGATGGCGGCTATACGGCTTTTCAACCGTATGACGTTGTCGATGATTTCCACTCGAAGCGGCTTGAGTCGACTATCCTTTCCTATAGTTCTGTGTTGTTGCAGATCCGTTATTTCTTGAGAGAACGACTGTTGCTGTGAGACTTGTACGAGTAATTTCTCTGCTTTCTGAAGAAATTCTGCTTCTATTATTTGTTTCTCGTGTCGAGTGCCTGATGTCTTCGCCATTATCTTGGGAAGAGGTTCGGTCGCCTTCTTCTGTTGTTGTCTCCAGTCAGGATCCTTTTCTGTGTTTTTTCTAGTTCTCTTGTAGAACGTTTTCTCTGTTCTGTTCTGACACAGATGTATGAAGCGAAGGACGCTTGCTGTAGCTCGGAGTAGTCGCTCCCATTTTGAGAATCGGGATGGATCTGGAATAGCTTCTATCAGGGAATAACTGTTGACCTTGTCCTCGGTGACTGTGAGAGTTCTTTCCTCCCCTGTTTCTGTATCCACCGGGGGTTTTTCTGTTGGCCAAAATGACGGATCGTCGAATAAGAAGGTAGGGCCACGGTACCACTCATGATCCTTGTCAAAGTGGTGTGGAACGTCGCGAGTGGCGCTGTCAGCTACGTTTAGTTTCGTGGGTATCCATCGCCAGTCTTCGACCTTGCTGTTTTCTTCTATGGCCGCTATGCGATGGGCAACGAACGGCTTGTACGCTCGAGATCCTCGTCGAATCCAAGTGAGGACGGTTTTGCTGTCTGTCCAGTATGTCACCGCAGCGGGTTTGATGCCGTGTTCTTCGATGACAGCTGCGGCTAGGCGGGTTCCCATTACCGCGGCCTGAAGCTCGAGGCGCGGTATTGATTGGAGTTTGAGTGGTGCCACTTTCGCCTTTGCCATGACGAGAGTGACATGACATTTTCCGTCAGCTGTTGTTGACCGCCAGTATACCGCTGCTGCGTATGCCATCTCGCTTGCGTCGGTGAAGACATGGACTTGTGTTTCGGTAGCTTCGCTGTACCCAGGATAGCACCTTGGTAGGTCGACGTCCTTCAAATGTCGCAGATGTTGTATCCATCTTCTCCACTGGGCGGACAGGTCTGGTTCGAGAGCCTGGTCCCAGTTGGTTCCTCGTCTCCAAGCTTCCTGTAGGATCTGTTTGGCTCGAATAGTTACCGGCGAGGCGAGACCAAGTGGGTCGTACAATGACATGACGATTTTCAGCGCTTCCCTTTTCGTCGGTGTTTCCTTCTCGAGGATGTCGCTTGGAAGCCGTGCGAGTGTCAAATTGAAGCCTAGCGTGTCCTCAGTCGGTTTCCAAATCAGACCGAGTATCTTCTCTGTGGCGTTAGTTTTCCCGATGTTGACTACTTCAGTCCTGTCCTGTGTCGGGTCTATGTTGTCGAGGACTTCTGTGCTGTTTGAAACCCATTTTTTGAGTTCAAACTTCGCCTGTAGGTGTATGTCCTTGACTGCTGTTGCCACACGCGTTGCTTCTTCAACTGTTCTATAACTGTCGAGGTAGTCATCCATGTAATGACTCTCTATGATGGCTTCTACTGCTTCCGGTTGGTTGTCGCTGTACCGCTTTGCGTTCCAGTTTTTTGCGTAGATGGCCGTGCACGGCGAGCTTGCCGCGCCGAATATTATGGATGTCATGCGATATTCTTCAGGAGCTCCCTGTCTTCTGTCGCCCCTCCACAGGTAGCGGAGAGCATCTCGATCTTGTTTACGCACCTTCACCTGCATGAACATCTCCGCTATGTCGCCGGCGACCGCTATAGGGTGTCGACGGAATCTCATCATGACGCCGGGCAGTGACTGTAGTAGGTCTGGACCCGTGAGTAGGAAGTCGTTCAATGACATTCCTCTCGATTTGGCTGCGGCGTCGTGAACTATCCGGAATTTCTCCGGTTTCATGGGGTTGTACACCTCGAAATGGGGTAGGTACCACGTCCTACCAGCTGTGGTTGCTTTGGGCGCTTTTTCAGCGTATCCCTTGCTGATGTACAATTCCATCTGTTCTGTATATCTGTCGCGAAGAGTGGGATTGTTGTCGAGCTTCTTTTCTGTCGAGACGAGCCTCTTGAGCGCTGTCCCGTAGCTGTCGGGCATTTCGATGCTTTCATTTTTCCAAAGCAGGGCCGTTTCTATGTGTCCGTCTTCTGTTTGTTTGGTGTGACGGTCTAATATGTCTTCTGCCTTCTTCTCAGGATCGGAATCAGGACGGCGTGGGTTGATGACCAGAGATTCGAGCGCGAAGAATTCACGCAGCTGTTCGTTGAGATCTTGATCATTTTCTGTGAGCCTGTTGACGTAGTGTACCTGGTGACCCAGAGTTCTTGTGTGCGCACCGTGAAGAGTCCAGCCCATCGCGGTGAGTGAGGCAACGGGTTGGTTCTTGGGGCCTTTGCGGACCTCGGTGGCCAGCAATAGGTGCCAGTTGTCCTGACCTATTAATATCTTCGGCGCGCCGGTGTTGTAGATCAGCTGTGTTCTGAGGTCATCCAGATGTTTACACTGGACTACGTCTTCTTCGCGTATCGATTGCGCTGCGAGATTGAGCTTCGGAATGGTGCGCGCTCTGAATGGCATCTTGTCCTTCGTCTGGCTGGAGAGGGTGACTGACACTCTTCTTGACTTGGGAGTGTCTATCATCGTGTTCCCGATCGCGCCTATCGTCAGGGGTTCGACGCGGCCTTCCGCTCCGACTTGCTGCGCTAGCTCTTCGTCAATCAGCGATACTGTTGACCCATCGTCGAGGAGAGCATACGTGGAAGCTTCTCCCGCCGGTCCTACGACTCGTATTGGTATTATTTTGAGGTAGGCTTGGCTCGCTGTTGTTCTGGAGCTGGCGACTGTTTCTTTGGCCACCTCTTGCTTTGGCGGCTGGTCGACCGCTTCTTCGGACTTCTTTGTGAAGTGCAGCAGTCGATGGTGCGTGGCTTTGCACCCCCTTGTTTCGCATCTCTTTGGTCGACACCTATGACCGCTTCGACGGTATCGCAGGCAACGGAAGCATAGGCTGAACTTCTTCGCGAGTTCCCATCTTCTCTCGTTGGAGGCCTCTCTGAATTTGTTACAGTCAGACTCGTGATGGCTCTCCTTTTCACAGATTCGACATTTCGAAGTCGACTTATCTGTCGCTGTATGCGTTCTTTGCAAACTCCGTTTGCCTGTTGCATTTTCGGATGAGTGTATGTTCTCAGGAGGAGCGAAGGCGCTGCAGAAGCGCGCTTGTTCTGTTATAAATTCGCTGAAGAGCGACAGGTCCGGCAGTGATTGGTACTTTTCTGTATAAGTCCTGTACCACTGTACACGCAGGGAGTTCGGCAGCTTTTCCGTGAGGGATCGCATCAGCTCGGCGTTGATGAGGTAGTGCTCCTTTTTCAATGCTCGTAGAGTCACTACTCCGCTTCTGACACGACTTGCGAACGTGCAGATATCTTTAGGTGCTTCGCTGCAACGCGGCAATCCTCTTAGCCGATCTGTTTCGGCTTGGGCTATCGAGTCTGGACGGCCGAACTGTAACTCGAGTTCCCGCATGATGTCATCTGGTCTGGCGTGACCGATGAGTTCTGAGCTCACTGTCTCCAATGCTCTTCCTTGAAGGCTCCTTCTGAGTCTCGCTGTATTCTCGACGTCATTGAAGTACGTCCGAGTTGTTTCGTAAATGGCGCGGAACGAAAGCCATTCCGTATGTGACCCACTGAAATTTGGTAGGGTCATGATGACCTTCGACGCCGAGGGTTGGTTCGCTGTCCCTGTTTCTATTTTCCTGTCGGCGAGCGACGCTATAGCGGATGTCAGTTCCGTTATGAATGGACGTAATGAATCCTCCCCCCTGCATTGTTCGGGCTTCTGTGTTGGTACTGTTTCTCTTGGCACATTTTTCACTGTAGGATGTAACGATGGTGCCCTTTCCCGGTTTCCTATTTCTTTACTGTTGATGTCCGCAGGGGGGGGTGTGTGGTGTCTATCTGTATTCCCCTCGGCGGCGTCATCTTCTGGAAGCGGCGCTTCTTCGGGCGCTTCTTCCAACCAGGAACGCACGTACTCATCGTTTGAGTTTCTGTCATCCATATATTCAGCTTCAGAGTTGTCTTCTTCGGCCCTCTGAAGTTCTATTTGTGCAAGCTCCAACCTAATTTTTAATAAAGCCTCACGTGCTTGTGAAACTTTACTGTTAGATCGCGTCGTCTTGTGCGACGGCGATCTGCTATGTTCGATACGGGCGTCACCCCGGGTAGTCATCGGTACGGCATCAGTAATTTGTTGAGTAATCCTCGTTCTGTCTGAAGGCTTAGCTGAAGATCTAACTGAAGGCTTACACGTAGAAGGCTTTCTCGTCGTATTTGAAGGCTTAATAGTTTTATCTGAATTACCTTCTGACCTGGTTCGTTTAGTAGCAGATGGTGAGTCGGCTGCGTCTTCACCCCCCCGCGTAGCAGAGGGGCGGTTGGCCAGCTGTTCCAACCCCTCGGTAGAGGACGGTGAACGGGGTGGCAGCTGGTGATGGATGGCTGTGTCCTGACGCGTCTCGACCGCCTGTGTTTCCGCGGGAGATCTGCCTTGCGATCTTGTTCGCATCTTGATTTATTTATAAACCGCACTGTATTATTCGAACCGATCTACTGTTTATTTTTCACTGTTAACGTAAGTCTTCAGCGTGTAAACTTCACTGTTACTTCACTATAAGTTTTATCCATGTAAATAAGTAGTTATTTGCTTTAAAACGCGTTTTATTTCTCAGTTATGCACTTGTTATACGCTTCACTATGTATTTTTACTATATACTGTTGTTATATACTTCCCTATTTACTTTCACTTATGTACTTTTGTTATATACTTTCACTTATGTACTGTTGTTATATACTTTCACTTATGTACTGTTGTTATATACTTTCACTTATGTACTGTTGTTATATACTTTCACTTATGTACTGTTGTTATATACTTTCACTTATGTACTGTTGTTATATACTTTCACTTATGTACTGTTGTTATATACTTTCACTTATGTACTGTTGTTATATACTTTCACTTATGTACTGTTGTTATATACTTTCACTTATGTACTGTTGTTATATACTTCCCTATGTACTATTGTTATATACTTTCACTTATGTACTGTTGTTATATACTTTCACTTATGTACTGTTGTTATATACTTCCCTATTTACTTTCACTTATGTACTTTTGTTATATACTTTCACTTATGTACTGTTGTTATATACTTTCACTTATGTACTGTTGTTATATACTTCCCTATGTACTATTGTTATATACTTTCACTTATGTACTGTTGTTATATACTTTCACTTATGTACTGTTGTTATATACTTCCCTATGTACTATTGTTATATACTTTCACTATTTACTGTCACTTATGTACTGTTTACATAAGTTATCGGTATATAACTTTGAGGTACTGTTCACATAGGTTTAACTCGACGCACTGTTTATTTGAGTTAACGTATATAACTGAGGTATATAACGTTGACGCACTGTTCACATAAGTTACCTGGACGCACTGTTTATTTAACGTATATAACTGAGGTATATAACGTTGACGCACTGTTCACATAAGTTACCTGGACGCACTATTTATTTAAGCTTACGTATATAACTGAGGTATATAACGTTGACGCACTGTTCACATAAGTTACCTGGACCGGTACAACCAGAAACTACACTATCACTGACGAACTGAGGATATCCGGCTCTGAAGGACCAAAAAATGTGCCGGACGGGCGTGATCGCTAGACTCGGGGGTGTATGTGTGCCTGTTTGGTCCTACGATAATATTGGTACTATACACGCATACTCTTCGAACCTAGACGGCGCTGACGTCCTACACCTGTAGGTTGTAGATACCTCAGTCGTTTACTAACAGGGAAAGGGGTTACTGGGAATAAGAACACTGATAAACTTTCATAACTTTTCAGGAAGCGATTGGCATGACTTTCGCGCACTACTTTTTACTGCTTGATTTACTCACTTTATAATATAATATTTGCCGTACTGATGACTACAATTTTGGTACAATCTGATTTTACTAACGTACTACGGAACTTGACTGTAACGAGAGCCGCGAATCGCTTCCTGTTTTTTAGGATATTTTATTATGTAATTTCACTTTGATATTTACATTTTTCCTGTTTTATTACAATTCTGAACTTATATCTAATTATATTTTAATCGTAACATAGTTTGTACATAGTGTTATCTATATACTAACACGAAAAATAGGTAGTTCTTTATTGAAATTAAAGAAATATAGCTAAATGAGTACAAAACTTTTCAAAACTTGGTTGGTTGAAGGATCTTTCAGGATAATTTACACGAAAACCGGTGCTGTTACTGTAAGTATATAGAGTGCCATATACAAGGAGGTTGTATGGCCTATCGAGATCTACTATTTACTTTTATGCGTTTACATTATCCAGCCTGTAATGATCCTTCAACTGTCGGTATGTTAGACCAAATTTACATGCTATGAACACAGATTAGCGCGTTAGACCGTCATATCCTCGACAAGTGGCTTTCCTGAAGGGCTACGTTCATGCTAAAAAACTATATCCAGGCCTAGATCGCAATCTAGGCTACCTGGATCTCATTAAAATACTAAATTAATCAAATACAATGCCACTTTCGAGCCGATATGAGTGTAACGCTTACTGTTCGGTTTATTTACTAAATCTAATCACTGACGCGCTTGTTTATTCGTCACTGTTATTGCCCATGTATCACTGACTCTACACTATTGATTCAAAGACACTATTTACACTTGTTTTGGTGACGTTCGTCGCGAACAGCATTGTTTAATTAAAATGGATAGTCAAATTATTATCACTACTAATGGGAGGCAAATTCTTAGCCAAATGGTAAATATTCCTGGCGATGGCGCATGCTTATTTTCATCTCTATCCTATTTGGTGCATCACTCATGGCAGCGGGAGAATTATTGCCATTTGAGTTCCAGGTGTTTCAAACCTTCAAGGGACAAACAGGGAGTAAAAATAATCCGATTCTCAGGAAACTTCAATGAAGGTCATTTTGATGTTTTAATTCCGTTGGCCAATTTGAATGTGAAAGCGCGTTTTTTGCGTATGGGCAAATCCACCGAGCGGACCCAGTGCGGTTTGGCAGATGTCACATGTCTTCGAATTTTTGGTTCTAATAAAGTTTGGTTTCCTCACGATGTTTTCCTTCACCGTTCAGAGAGCAGTGGTGATGAAATAAATTACACAAAGTAATGCGCCTGTCTGGGCCACGTGTTCGAGCCAGCATTGTGCGCCACGTGTCTAACAACTGGGAAAGGTTTCAACCTTTCACCCTGGAGCGGTCAGGAGCTGTTTATTGTTCGATGCGTAAATACGTTACTGAAATGTCTTGCCATGGCACCTACGGAACCACCTGTGAAGTCATGGCAGCGGGAAAACTATTCCCATTTGAGTTCGAGGTGTTTCAGGATGGTATTTTTATTGCTGTTTTCTTGGAACACTTGGAGCATTTTCTTGGAACATTAACTCGCTAAATCTCATTTGATAAACACCAACGTATGAAACACGCGAGTGAAACCGCGCGGGCACAGCTAGTTTATTATAAGTATAGATAGATATAGAAGATAGATGTATCGGTGTAAACGAGAGCGAGAGGGCGCCAGGCAGGCGGTCAGGTATTAGAAGAAAGGAATTAATAAATATTGAATATAAAAAAAAGTGTGGATTATTTGTAGAATATGACTCGTAAGCGGTTTAGGTATGAATATGTTGACTTCGTGTTTTAATTGCAGACCCTTAAGTAAAAAAAATAAAGACAGAATTGTTTAATAATGATTTTAAGACCACTCTTTGCAATTATTTTCTATCGGGCCGATTTCGTTCAATGTATCGAATTCGTCCACGGTTTTTGAAATACATGATGAATATTAACAGTTTTTTTATGTGCTAGAATAAATAGTTTTTTTTTAACTGCTTAAATAACATCAATTAGATGTTGTCAGCCCCTTAAACTTCTGTTTCATCTCGATTTTGGCGTCCCGTCGTACCCAGCCGATACGGACGAGTTGTCAAGAAGTGACGCTGTCAAACATTTGCTAACAAGCTGCTATAAAGTTCTATAACTAAAAACATTTCTGAAACCTTTGATTTTGTTGAAACAATGAACACAATAATATTGTCTATTCGTAATTGTTTATTTTAGGTTGCGTAAGTTAGGTAGCGTCTGAATGACAATTTAGTTACACAGACGTCAGACACCCTTTGTAATGTTTCGTGCCTAGGCAGACAGTTTGGGTTCAAGGACTGAAGATATAATGGTGACAGAATTGCAAGTATTTCAGGAATATTAAGGTTCATGAAACAAAAGGTTGAGTGATACGTTCCTGTAGGTAAAGATATAATAATTGTGGCGAGTATTAACAACGAAGTTATGTATAGTGGCACATCAAGGTTTACTTTTCCAATATAACATGACTTCGCTATGTATAGTTTTCCCGTACAGTGAGAGTTCCGCTTATACTGGTTGTAATAGCTTGATTGGTCGCCGTGTGTGTGAAGGTATGAGTATTTAGGAATAAACCTCTACATATCTGTTATATTTTCATATCAGTAACCAATTGAATGATCCTATAATCCCTACTACGAGTAATATTATAAATTTGAATGTAAGTTTGTTTGTTACGCTTTCACGCGAAAACTACTGAACGGATTTGGATGAAAGGACATTGCTCGTTGTCCATACATGGCTCGCCTAAGATCCAACAGGGAGGTGTATTCACTTTTTGGGTTTTAGATAATGTATAATTATATTCGAATGAACCTAAATTAAAACAACGGACACTTTTGAGAATTCGGAAAAAATCAAAATACTTTCGGATTTTGAGGTTATATTTACGTCAATAAAAACATTCGTTATGTATGTAACAACTGGTATAGGGGTCTTTTCGCCTCGGTCAGGACCTTTCGTTTCTTTTTATTTTTTATTTATTATCTATGTTTTGTTTACTATAATTGAAATAATGTTACTTTTTATGTGTTTTGCCCTGCACGGGCTAATAAATGCTTTTTCTTTCTTATTGCTCGTTTCAAACAGCGCTTTCAACCAAGTTTTTTGATAAGCCGTATTATTCCGCAAAATCATAGCGGACTGTTTGTAACTAAAAACCATTATCGTTTAACAAGTGTTGAGAATACTGACGCTTGTCTGTGTCAAACTCTTATTAAGAGTGCTGTACAAAGCCTAGGCTGTATGAGCTATAATACCTTTGCCTATTAAAAACCCCAAATTGAACCAAAAAATAATAACATCTTATGTTCGAGGATTATGACGGAAGTTAATACTTTTTAAAATGTTTTCGAAATTAAAAAGTGTCCGTTTAATTGAAATATTTGTAATGTATATTATTAAAAGAATTATGAATTATAGTTAATGTTTCATGTGTGTTGATTCATAGGCTATTTTTGACAATGTCCTTTGCACACAGATAATAAATAACCTGAATTAACACATAGGATACTTTTTATCCCGGTAGTAAGATCCCATGGGACAATAATCAAACTTCACGCGGGCGAAGCCGCTGGCAGAAGCTAGTAATATTATAAATGCGAAAGTCGTGAATATGGATGTATGGATGTTTGTTACTCTTTCACGCAAAAACTACTGAACGGATTTGGATGAAATTTTGCACACAGATAATTAATAACCTGAATGAACACATAGGGTACTTTTTATCCCGGTAATAAGATCCTATGGGACAAACTTGACGCGGGTGAAGCCGCTGGCAGAAGCTAGTATGAAATAAAATGAATAAAATGGTGGCGTGACGGTTGACAGAGAGAATGGAAGAATAAAACGTGTTGCGCTTAACATGGGATGAGGGCACGAAAATGATGATGATGAACAGAAACTCATGATGGTGATTAGAAATGAAAACATCCGCAAGAGAACCAAGGTCCCCGACGTAGCCCGAAGAATTGCCAAAGTTAAGTGGCAGTGGGCAGGGCACATTGCTCTCAGAACGGATGGCGGATGGGGCCGAAAAGTTCTGCAGTGGCGACCGCGAACCGGATGATGCTGCGTCGGAAGACCTCCCACTAGGTGGACCGATGACCTGGTGAAGGTTGCGGGAATCCACCGGGTGCGAGTCACACGGGACCGGTCAATGTGGCGACGCTTAGGGGAGGCCTATGTCCTGCAGTGGACGTCTTTCGGCTGAAATGATGATGATGATAAACAGTAACTAATCATTCATTTACGTAAACGTGGATAATTCCTAAAGGGTGAGGCTTTTTTTTTCGGATTGGAAATCATCAAATGACCCCTCCCACTCTAGGCGGACCGGGAGGGAGTGTCAAACTTTTACTGACTAAAAACCATCCATGTTCCTTCCTCGCCCTTTACGTTCCGGGGCCGTGGTATCTCTTTCGAACAGTCCCGCAGTCCCGTGAGGCTGCGAGGTAGACCTAAAATTACACCCAATATCTTTAGCTATCAATACACGGGGCACAAATCTAGACTCCGAGCCTGCTACTGAGAAATGCCTGAAGAAAAACCCAATAACACTTAAGCCGACCTGGGAATAGAACCTAGGGCCAGGTCTCAGCATTTACACTTGCGACTATAAGACCAACTATGTTCACGACGAACGTCACCAACAAACCAAGTGTAAATAGTGTCTTTACCATAAACACATAGAGTCAGTGATGCATGGGCAATAACAGTGACGAATAAATAAGTGCGTCAGTGATTAAAGCAAGTAAATCAAACAATGAAAAGTAGTGCGTGAAAGTCCTGAAGAAGTTTCGAATCGCTTCCTGAAATAGTTATGAAAGTCTATCAGTGTTGTTATTCCCAGTAACCCTTTCCCCTAGTAACGATGACTGAGGTAGTCTGAACCTATAGGTGTAGGACGTCAGCGCCGCCATGGTCCGAAGAATATGTGCGCAAGGTTACAGTCTAGGTACGTCGTCGTCCGTTAGGCACACATACACCCTAGCGTCCAGCGATTACGCCCGTCCGCCCCACCAACTATAGGCGTTTTGAACGACGTATCTAACATAGTTACTTTATTTCAACAAAAAAAGATGTCTGCCATAAAATAAATGCTATTAGGGAAAGGTCGGCCGAAAAACGGTAAAGATAGAATCTTTTTTTATAAAAATCAAATTATAATAATTTTATTTCATAAACAGACCATGTTATATAAAAATAAGAGCCACAGACATGCTATTTGCTGATTCAGTGAACTTTTCTAAAGCACACATAACATTTAAATTATATAAATTACGCATGCTCATATTAAAACGTCCTCAAAGAAAATTGTTTATTATGAAATTCTTTTTGATAAAAGAAATCTTATTTTTAATTTTCTTTATATAATAAGACACAATACATTGATAATATAGATATTACCTACTAAACAAAATACTCAAATTCATTCCATCACACACACCGAAGAAGGAAAAGCTCGTGGCTTTATAAGGACAGCCGCTCTGGTCGATCTTGCCTAGGTTGGTCCATGGTTGGGCGTGTACCCATTACATACCGAGTTTCCTCCTTGCCTTGGAAAGCACGTAAAGCCGTAGATTCCGGGTATCATTGGTAAAACTTTGACATTCGTTATAGATAGTGGCCCGACAATCTGCCAACCAGTCTTACCAATATTATGGCTATCGTATTACCCAGTTATACTAATCTCAGACAGGCAATCGCTTAATGTAAAATACTGGTATTCAGCTGCTTCCGGTTAGACTGAAAGCCGACCGAAATGGCTATGCAGATGATGACTTGTCCTAACAAAGGCAAAATTGTTTTGCCTCTAGTGTACAAACTGTCTTAGGCGTTAAACCTCCTTACTTTAATAATAGCCAGCTTTAAGTTGAGCCTATACAAACAAAGCCTAAGTAAATTTCATATCTGCACCTTATTTTGTTGTTCTAGGATTTACCGCTCATGCATGTGTATTAAGTATTAAGTTTATTTATATCATCAACATGTCTCAGGTCGTAAGTTACTTAGTTGCTGTACACAACATTACGCTTAGAAAATCTTTGATGAGGTAAACAGCGTTACAAAGTAGGTAAACTCCTTTAAAAATGTAAATATTAGTAGCGGTTTTTGACGGCTTTTGACCGTCACAGCATAAACGCTCGCGCGTGCCCTCCACGCCAAGCCACAATTATCTGCTATTTTGTCACATATTTATGTCGTTTGGCGTACAGGGCACGCGCTTGCTTGTCACGTATATGTGACAATGGCGTCCAAAAAAGATTAAGCAAGTGGAGCGGTGCGGAGACTTGTAATATTAGGCGCGGTTCATACAGAAGAAACGTGATGAGGACGTGTGGCTTAAGATAAACTTAAACTGAACTTTATAGTTAAGTGGCATAGCGTCGTTTTCTTTAATTATGCGCGTCCTCGCCACGTCTCTTCTAAATCGCGTTTAGACCAGTCATAAAAGAAGCGAGAGACACGATGTAGATTTCAAGCAATGTGATAGGATATTCTTTAGAAATAAGCCTTTGTACCTATTTTCTATTCCTTTCTTCTTTTCTGTATGCAGTGTGTGCATAATTTGTTAAATAAATAGGCGGAATCCCGCATGTCTTCCCTTCAGTCCAGCATCTCCACTTCGGTGAAAATTTTCCGATTGTACCTGGACTCCGGTCCAGGTACAATCGGAAATAGACTGTTTACATTTCAGAAAGCTTCGTGGTGGTTGTGTGATATATTTTACTTTCCAGTAAGATTTTACGCGTTGTTATCGTCTTATCTAGAAAAGCTATTCTTTTAAATGATCACCTATTTTGCCAATTACATTTTATGATGTTTTCATGGTTGATGGTTACCCCATATATCAACAATTCAAAATGATTACTTGAGTACTTAAGACACGATTTTTATTTTACAGTTCAATAATTGCTTGAACTATGAATCCTAATCCGATCCAAAGTTAGGATTCATAGTTTTAGCCGAGTGCTATTAGACAAAAGTATTCAAAAGGTGGAACGAAGTTTCCGGGATTATTATGGGACTTTTTTATTGAGTGCCTCAAGGAGTGGAGAAGAAAGTTAAAGCAGCTCGCGACGTTTTTTTTTTGGTCATTGTAATCGATGTAATGCATATTTCAAAGTATTCTTCGAAAATTTCCTATTTTCTGCAATTATTTCTTAAATATCGAATTTTAAGACCAAGATTTCTTTTGAAATTGGTATTAGATACTTTTTTACTCTTCTCTTTACTCCTCTAGAAACTCAATAAAACCAGTCCCATGAAAATCCGCCTACTGTAAACTTCGTCTTGTCTAATTGCACTCGGCTATTTTGCTTTTTTGACGGTTCTAGTAGAGTATACGAACAAGTGTGTGTAGAAACTTAAAGAAAAGAAAAAGTATTTATAAAACTCACACAGGACATAACAGAAAAAAAAAATAGAAAAGACAATAAAATAAAATTTGTCGTCATATTATTATATTATTGTGTCCCTACCATAGGTTTAACTTCACTATAATGTCGTAAGTCTTACAAATCGATTTCAAAGCCCTTTTAATGAACAATATTTCAAAATAACGTGACAGATTAAGATATTATTTCGCCGTCTAGAAGTCAAAGTAACAATTTAATTTTGTGTGCCACTTAAATTTAAACTCAAAGTTTTTGATAGGATTTTAATATCTCAATTCGACGGCTGCTTTCACAAGCTTTTTGCAAGTTTTATTGAGTAACAATATAGTTTTATAAACGGATTAATAGTCCCGTAATAATAAAATTCGGCAATGGATGACTGCGATAACTTTGACTTGAAGCTATCGTAAAAGTGTTTTTCTTTTAATAAAATACTAAGTTGGAAAGTTCTGAATGAAAAAGTTTTTTACTGTTTCTGCGTATGGTAGGGCCACTTTCTCTTTTCAACCGATTGTAAAATACGCTATGGGACCAAGTTTTTAACGTGAAAGTACCTAAGTATCTCAGTCTGTCTGTCTATTATCTTTTCAGGCATTAACAGCTGAACGGTTTTTGATGAAACTTAGCTTTTACTTAGGTTAGAACATGTATTATGTCACCGTAAAATTGTGAATACCGTTAGATTATAATCTAACTCGCAAGATTGAGCACCTGTTCCAGATTAGTCGGTCTTACAGTAGGCCGGTCTGTTTGTTTCTTTGGTTAATTACAGACTCATTTTACTTCCACCACAATTTCATATAACTAATTCTAAAGCTGTGAGTTATTTTCTACACGAAATCAATCTACAATCACCACAACACTGTTCGTTTACATTTGACAACAAACGAATCAGCGCGAGAGGTGCGTTCCGTGTTCACAATCTTTCGAGAGTTTACAATCTCGCTAGATAGATTACAATCTAACGATACTTATTTACAATTTAACAGTGCCATATATAAAACCTATTTTTTAGGGTTCCGTAGCCAAATGGCAAAAAACAGATCCATCATGTCTGTCTGTCCGTCCGTATGTCACAGCCACTTTTTTCCGAAACTATAATAACTATGCTGTTGAGACTTGGTAAGTAGATGTATTCTGTGAACCGCATTAAGATTTTTACACAAAAATAGAAAAAAAAAAAACATTGGAGGTTCCCCATACTTAGAACTGAAACTCAAACATTTTTTCATGGGTCTTCAAAAATGATATTGAGGTTTCTATTATACTTTTTTTTCTGAACTGAATAGTTTGCGCGAGAGACACTTCCAAAGTGGTAGTGTGTTCCCCCCCTGTAACTTCTAAAATAAGAGAATGATAAACGTAAAAAAATATACGATGTACATCACTTACCATGTAAACTTCCACCGAAAGTTGGTTTGAACGAGATCTACTTAGTATGTAGTTTTTTTTTAATACGTCATAAATCGTAAACCGCAATTTACCTTTCATTTACAACGAACTACCAGAACTTCTATATTACGTAACTTGCTGCGACGGAACCCTTCATGGACGAGTCCGACTCGCGCTTGGCCGCTTTTTATCTCGTACTTTTACTGTTAAAAAAACGTTAAGTGACGATTTATAAATGGAACGACTGCGAAAACACTATTTTTTTTATTTAATTGTTTACGTCCAGCCTTCTTATCTACAGAATAGCCAATCTTTTACCACAACAATGTCATTAATTAAACGCCAGTGCAAAAGAATTGAATATGCAGTCGTAAATATTCATTGCACTTCGCCGGTGGTCTCCTATTACTACAGATCTATAACTATTCCAATAGATAGTTAGGTGCAATGTAATACAAGTTCTATCAATGCTGGCACTGTTTTGCACTTCGACCTACATAACTATCTTGACAGGAGTAGGTAGTTGCTACTTGGTTTATCACGTATTCTTGCGAGACAATCTTGTGTGGCCGAAGTTTATAAATAATTTAAAACTTTATGCAGTGGAAAAAACGTACTGGAAAGTCATTTAGAAAAAAAAATTGGGACCCGATGTTAAAACGTTGTGCAATATTTATTTACTTATTGAAACATTATGCACATAACGTACAAAGGCGGACTTAATGCCTTGGGCATTTTCTACCAGTCTATATACCAGATGCAGAGATAAAACAGTAGGTGCGATAGTATAATATTCGGCTACGCTAAGATTTTTTTAAATGAACAAAAGTCGTAGAAGTTGCGTGACCGGCACCTACAGCTTCGTAGCACTCGTAGCCGATCCGCTACGGCGTAGCACCACCGTAGGCGTGCGCGGGGCTCAACCCGTAGCAGACATAGATTACTCTATTTTCAGTTCTATTGCCAGTCCCCAAAGACTGTCCCTCATATTGTTTATTCCTTGGCGACGGCGTGATGAGCTGGACTCTTACTTGATTGGACTCATATTGCTCTAGAGAGAAAAGAATGGAAAAAAAAACTATGGGAGACTTTTTAGACACATGGCTATCGCTTTCAATCTTTTTCGTTTACCTAAAGTAAATAACTAATGTATTTTTGAATAAATAAAAAAAGAGTGTGAAATACCTCTTAATGAAACCGAAAGGCACTTGTTCTCCCCGTCATTGCGTACTGAGTGTGCGCCTTTCGGATTGGACAGGGTTTATTAACATATTGCAGATATATAGATAGTATAAAATACGTAGAGCCTGCAGAACAGTAACCAATGCACACAAATTAAAAAAAAAAAATCCACGACAGATAAAACACGTTCCGCACACCCACATTAATTAATAAAGGGGCTTGTTCACTTGTCAATCGACATCAGTGCGGTGCTGGGAAGCAGAAAACTCAATTTGCACGCGCCGGGAACCTCGGCGATACAGTACATTGTATCGCTAAATGTCACATACACTTGCAGTGCACGCATCGAAGCAGCCATGATCTTTTGACAGTTGACATGAAGCAAGATATTGGCTTGGTATCGCGTAGATAAGGCCTTAATTATTTTAGACTGGTTTTGCAACATTGTTGCATTTATATAGAGCGCAATTGAGATTACCGGCCTGTGAAGATTTTTGTATGAAAACAGCGGCCAAGTGCGAGTCGAACTCGCCCATGAAGGGTTCCGTAGCAGCAAGTAACATAATATACAAGTTCTTGTAGTTCGTTGTAACTATGAGTTGATTGAATGAAAGGTAAATTGCGGTTTACGGTTTATGACGTATTAAAAATAAACTACTGACTAGATGTCGTTCAAACCAATTTTCGGTGGAAGTATACAATAGTAATGTACATCACATATTTTTTATAGTTTTATCATTCTCTTATTTTAGAAGTTGCAGCCCCCCCCCCCCCCCCTGTAATATCCCACACGTATGGGTTTGATGAAAAAAAAATTGAGTTTCAGTTCTAAGTAAGGGGAACCCCAAAATTTATTGTGTTTTCCTATTTTATGTGAAAATCTTAATGCGGTGTACAGAATACATCAACTTACCAAGTTTCAACAGTATAGTAATTAAAGTTTCGGAAAAAAGTGGCTGTGACATACTGACGGACAGACAGACAGACATACATGACGAAGCTATAAGGGTTCCGTTTTTTGCCATTTGGCTACGGAACCCTAAAATAGGATGTTGTGGGTCTATATAGGTATCTATATATTTTTCCATAAGGTCCTTGTCACCAAAAAAGCTAGAGGTATTTACAATAAAATGTGCCATGACTGTACTTGTTTGTTTATATATTACTAGCCGACCCGACAGACGTTGTCCTGTCAATTATGAATATTTAATTCGAATTGACCTACTATCTACCACCTACCCACTACTTACCTACCACCTACCCACTACCTACCTACCACCTACCCACTACCTACCTACCAACTACCCACTACCTACCTACCTACTGCCTACCTACCACCTACCTACCACCTACCCACTACCTACATACTAACTACCCACTACCTACCTGCCACCTACCCATTACCTACCCACTACCCACCTACCATCTACCCACTACCTACCTACAACCTACATACCAACTACCCACTACCTACCTACCACCTACCCCTACCTACCCAATACCTACCCACTACCTAACGACGGAAAAATTAAAAAAAAAAAACAAAAAAAAGTATCCTATGTCCGTCTCCCGGTTCTAAGCTACCTCTCCACCCATTTTCAGCTAAATCGGTTCAGCCGTTCTTGAGTTATAAATAGTGTAACTAACACGACTTTCTTTTATATATATAGATAACCATTAAGAGAGACCGGGAAGTTTAATCTGCTTCTGGAGGGAGGTGGGCTGGTTGGAGTAATCGGCCACCATGGCTCACGCACAATGGTCCACTTCAAGGACTAAGTGAACCCCAAAATTTATTGTGTTTTCCTATTTTATGTGAAAATCTTAATGCGGTGTACAGAATACATCAACTTACCAAGTTTCAACAGTATAGTAATTAAAGTTTCGGAAAAAAGTGGCTGTGACATACTGACGGACAGACAGACAGACATACATGACGAAGCTATAAGGGTTCCGTTTTTTGCCATTTGGCTACGGAACCCTAAAATAGGATGTTGTGGGTCTATATAGGTATCTATATATTTTTCCATAAGGTCCTTGTCACCAAAAAAGCTAGAGGTATTTACAATAAAATGTGCCATGACTGTACTTGTTTGTTTATATATTACTAGCCGACCCGACAGACGTTGTCCTGTCAATTATGAATATTTAATTCGAATTGACCTACTATCTACCACCTACCCACTACTTACCTACCACCTACCCACTACCTACCTACCACCTACCCACTACCTACCTACCAACTACCCACTACCTACCTACCTACTGCCTACCTACCACCTACCTACCACCTACCCACTACCTACATACTAACTACCCACTACCTACCTGCCACCTACCCATTACCTACCCACTACCCACCTACCATCTACCCACTACCTACCTACAACCTACATACCAACTACCCACTACCTACCTACCACCTACCCCTACCTACCCAATACCTACCCACTACCTAACGACGGAAAAATTAAAAAAAAAAAACAAAAAAAAGTATCCTATGTCCGTCTCCCGGTTCTAAGCTACCTCTCCACCCATTTTCAGCTAAATCGGTTCAGCCGTTCTTGAGTTATAAATAGTGTAACTAACACGACTTTCTTTTATATATATAGATAACCATTAAGAGAGACCGGGAAGTTTAATCTGCTTCTGGAGGGAGGTGGGCTGGTTGGAGTAATCGGCCACCATGGCTCACGCACAATGGTCCACTTCAAGGACTAAGTGCGGAAACCTAAACCCCCATGATGATGATGATGATGATGATGATAACCATTAAAAATAACGATGCAAATTAAACTTTAATTAAAAATGGTCGTTGATAAGTTAAATTAAAACCCACAGCAAAATTTTACGTTAATGAGAACGCAATCGAGAAATGATCGAATTGTAATTATGGGCACACTTTGACCGCAGTCGATCGATCTAGTTCATTTTATACGTATCAATATAATCAACTATAAATATCTATATCAATAAAAATTGGTCGACGGTCCCTGCCAAAAGCTGACGATAAGCAGAAGGCGTGGATGTGGATCCAATATATGTCCCTATAAATAGTGGATGTCCCCACACATGGCAATAATATGAATAATCGCATAAGCCGACCCCTCACAATCCATTAGGCCGGTAAGGAAATTGTGCGTCCCCGCCAAATATCAGATTTCACGTTGATCTGTCTAACGCTGATTCGTTCTGACCAGCGACAATTGAATTAATGTCGTCTGGTCTCAACGCGATTTTTGTCATATTTTCGACTCATTCCGTTCCACCCACCCCACTGTGGAGACGAATTATAGCCAGATATACACTTAATTGGTTTGGCGTTGCGGTCGCGTGACATTTTCGGTGCATTGCCTTTGTCATCGGTTTAAAATTTTGGTGGGACCATTTTTGCGAATTAAATAACGAATAAATAAAATTGGCAACGATTTAACGGTCCCCGTGCGGTAAATATGAATTGCAAACGAGCTGAGTTAAGTGTCGTGTTTGTTTGAAGCAGTGAATTGGGCAAAGTGGAAAGAGAGCAGTGGTGGCAGCCTCGATTTATGAGCAGTAAGTAATGGATTCGAGCCCAAGCACATTACTTCGTTTAATTTATTTCGTCACCACTACTCTCAAAATGGTAAAGAAAATCGGCAGATCCTCAAACAAAAAATTTAAAGGCAAGTGACATCTACTAACCTGTTCTGGCCCCGAGTGGTGAAGCCCATTCCCACACACACAGAGAAAGCCTCAGTCTCAGCAGTGGGAACATTACAGGCTGATTATGTGAAACAGAGAAGAGGTTATGACTGGAAAAGTCACATTGTTGTGCCACAATGAATATTAACAGGGGAATAATGCGGCGCGTCGCAATAGTCCTCGGGAAGATAAATTTATCCTTGCGTCGGGAAATGGACCATTTTTCACGGCACCTAACACTAGGTGTCACACGCTCGGTGCGAAGACGCCGTTACTTACGTACTACGTGAGTTGAATACAACACGTGCTCGTATTAACCCTGGCGTGTATTCTTTTAGTGGGCTGTTGTTTGCACTTTCATTACATTAGCGCTATATCGAATCAACGAGTGATTCTCTACAAGGTGTAAATGTGTTAGGTGAAATGAGAGCGCTTTGTCAACCTGTTGGTGTTTAGGTAAAGTGTTGGGAAAATACTCTGAGATTTAGTGAAGTGGTAAATAGAACTCAACTGTATTTGCTTAGATAAGTGAGCAGAAAATGTTTCAGTCGGAAATAGACCTACCGATGGGCGGAAAATCTGATTTTTGCGAATTAATTTTCCACGTTGCTGAAGTCTACCATTTTCCTTTTCAATGATTTTAATTGGTAACTGTGTTACTCCATAAAATATATATATTTACCGACACAAATATAACAAAGCGAAAGTTTGTATGTGTGTATGTTTATTACTCTTTTACGCAAAAACTGCTGAACTGAATTGCAATAAATTTTGCACGCAGATAGTTTATAGCCTGGTGGACCACATAGGATAAATTTTATACTAGTAGTACGATCCCGTCCCGATCAAACACGATACAGGCAGTTCCGACAAACCTTCGAAATAAAAATTTCACCTCTACATTTTTCCAACAACGGGCCATAAAGAATAACAGAACACGTAATTGCACTAAAACCCACATTATCTTGCACCTGCACAGCAGAACACACATTCAGCATTTTCCACGTTACCGGACGAAAGGCAACAAAACGCGTGGTACTCCCAGATACCGCTAAACTGTTGTTTCAGGCACCTCTTGAAATAATATGCATTATACCGCAATGACACATGAGCCGTGTTTTCGTTCCGCGACGAATTTTAGGGCTGTTAAGGGAACGTTCGAATAATTATAGACCAGTGTTGTTGGGGATGATGATGTAATTTATTATTGCAGGTTTCAGATTATTTAATAATTAATCGTTGTTTTAAATGCAGAAGAGAAGAAATGATTAACTGCCTCGTTCGTCTAGTGTTTACTTACGTACGTTGTCTGAATTTGAGATCCTTTGTCGATTCCCAGGTTTGGAAAAAGTGTAGTAGCAACCTCGGAATTATGGATTTGTAGCTGGTCGATGGCAATAGGCAACCCCTATTCCATGGGACTCAAACATAACTCGAAAATATCAGTGTATTGTTAGGTCCTTCTGTGCTTAACCTTTCGAAAATTCCATGCAGGCGTGTTGTTACGAGTATGTTAAGATAAAAAGCCATTCTACGTTTCACTAGACAAATAGCAGTGGTTTTTCCTAGACTATTTATATTGAGCTATCTTCTAGATTTTCAGTGAAGATAGAGTGCACCGCGGAAACAGATGTGACTTTGGTAGTGGGTCTTAACGGATTAGTCTGCCGGTTTATGTAGTTCTAGCTTTGTGGAGATGTTTTGTTTGCTCAAACGGAACTGGTAAAATGTGGATGATTAGGTACTTCATTGTCACTAGAACGAGTACCATAACAGTTCTATGATGGAACTACTGTTGTTGTTTTAATCACTAGTTCCATTTTGGAAGAATCTGAAAACAATGATGATTTTTTTTTATCACTTGTTCCACTTATATCATTCATTCCACTTATTCCACTTATATCATTAACAGTTCCATGATGGAACTACTGTTGTTGTTTTTAATCACTAGTTCCATTTTGGAAGAATCTGAAAATAATGTGGATTTTTTTTATCACTAATTGTTCCATTTTTATCATTAACAGTTCCATGATGGAACTACTATTGTTTTTTTTACGTAAATTTTTAAATCTAATAAAATCTTTGATTCCTAAATAAGTTGCAAAATTCTTACCAAAAACACTGAGAAGACGAGGAACTGACTATTTAGTTTTAAGCGTGATAAAACACCTCCCAAATGATTTTATTAACGAGGTTTTGGCACAAACAATATTTTTACACATTTCGTCTGTTATGTTTCAATTTTACTTAACAGGGGGCGAGCCTATTGCCATCAACCGGGCACAAATCCAGACTCCGTGGCTGTTACTAAGACATTTCTGATGGAAAAACCTAATAACAGTTTACCCAACCCAAGAATCGAACCCAGGACCTATTGTATTGTATTGTACAACAGGCTGGTGTCCGCAACTCCACGTCAAAGCGCGTATTTTGCGTATGGGCTATGATCCACCACGCGGGCCCAGCGCAGTTTGATAGATGTCACATGTCTTCGAATTTTTGGTACTAGGTTTCCTCACGATGTTTTCCTTCCCCATTTTAAAAGCAGTGGTGATGAAATAAATTACACAAAGTAATGCGCCTGCCTAAGTTCGAACCCACGACTTACTGTCCGTAAGTCGGGGCCGCCACCACTGGGCCACTGCTCAACCCAGGACCTAATTAATGCTCAGCAGTCGCCAGTCGAGCTTGCGATCACTAGATCAATGAGGCCGTCTCATTCAGTAATATTATAACATAGATAAATTAAACACTACAGCAAAATAAAGGGTGTAAGACCAGAAAGGCAGTTTTCTTCGTCATTGCGATCATTTTTTGTTCTACATCAAACCTGGGAACCTTCTAAGTAGTTACGAAGATAGTGGAGGTCAAAGTTCCAACTTGTTCACAAGTTTTTTTTTTATTCATGTTTTTATTCAATCCATCCACCAGCACAATGTTTTGAGTGCATTACATTTAGCTTTACCGTAAAGCGATTTTTTCACCCCAAAAAAGAGGAGGGTTATTTAGTTTGATGTACAGAATGCTTGGTGAAGAGTCTGTTTACACCTTGGATACACACACAGATTAATTAATCACAAAAGCTACATATTTGACGTGACGTCACTAACTCCCAGAATTTACAGCCTTGCCATGCCTTAGCATATAAAATACCTACAGATACGTATATAAAGATATAGGAAATACCTGTAGAAAATTCGCCGGAGCTCCTTGCGGTGCACCGTCGATTTGACTATTCCTTCAACGTGAAGGAATTTAATTTATCCGAAACGTTCCTTGCAAACGTCTGTAAAGTTTTACCTCACGACAAACTGATAACACCTTGAGCCAGCGTGATTCGTTCTAGAACAAAATTTATGGGCGTTAAAAATTGCTCGACTTACTGGATGTGTTTTGTAAGAGGTGGTATGTTTTGTGGGCTGTGGTTTAGTTCTTCTTTAGGTATATTTTTGACCATTATTATCAGATAACTTGGTATAGGGAGATTTAAGAAGATATACATTTCGAATTATTTTGCCAAGAAACATCCAAAGATTTAGTTACCTAAAGTGTCCTATAATCTTGTGATTGCAGAAGCGCAGACTGTCTTTCTTTTTTGAAAAACGTTGCCACACACTAGGAATTATTCCTGAATCTGAGTGTGTTTATAAAATTTATAATGACATACACAAGCAGCCAGACCCGGTACAACTACCTCTAGGCCTCTAGGCCATCAAAATTTGTTCCGAGCGCGGAACAAACTCGCGACACGCAGTGCAGCCAATCATACCGTCAATGCAATGCCTGTACTTACTTCAAATCATGAAAAATCAGTAGTGGACTAGAAAAGCTATCTAAAAGATCTTACTTAAGTTGTAGTTTGACTTTGACAGGTGTCCGTCTCTGTCTTGAACTAAAGTTTGACAGTTGTGCGTCAGTCACAGGAATGTCTGTAAGCCAAACTATGTGCTAAGGTAACGTTTATAGAACGCGGTCTTAGAGTGAACAGACACGTGAAATCTTTTATCATCTAAAATCTACATTTATTCATCACTGTCGAAGATCACTGTTGAAATTAATGATGTTTCTAATCTAGAAACGTCAAACATAAAATTAGGTGCAACCCTCGCACAACACGTCATAATGGACACGGACAGTGCGCAAAGCGTGTTTTCATTTTCACAGACAGGTTGACAAACAATGAACCTCATTGGTACGTTGCAACCGTGGCTACCATGTTCATTACGAGCTGGCATTTGCGTGACCAGCCGAAAATGAAGCCTGGCTGATAGACAACCGATTTTTACTATCGTGTGATAGTAAAAATCGTGATTAGTGTTGTTTGTGGTAGTTTTAGTGAATATTGACATTATGAATCAATAAACAACGTGTTGCAGCAGTTTTCTGAAGGATAAATTAATCTATATCATCATCATCTGCTGGCAGAAATTTCTTAAGAAATAAGCAGTACCTTTGTACTCATATTTTTTAATGTGTTTTCCTGTGTTGTTTACTGTGTGTACATAAATAGTTAAATAAATAAATAAATCGTTTAATTTTATCAGTCTCAGGAGGGCAGGAGATTAATGTCCCAATTTATTTGGGGAGAGTCTGTATGTCTTCATCTTCCATACTCCTCTATGACTCGTCATCTCATCAGACACCTTCTTTCTTGCCATATCATCTTTCATACCGTCCATTATTAATACGTAACTATCACAGCAGTTAGAAACGAAAACTTTCTTATATTTTATCTATCTTAAACACACGCCACACTCTGGTTTTAGCAGCAGGATCGGACGTTTCATAGAAACCTTCAGTAACTAGTCAACCCAGTATGTAACGGGGAAGCTGATTTTATCATTGGGAAGAGTTACTAGTTTCTTTTTTTGATACACGCTGCACAACGAATTTGTTCATCCAGATTTAAAAAGATGCTCTTCTTTTTTATTTTGGTTTATTTTTGCCAACTCAGCATACAACTTATTACAACCGACCACGACTGGTGCAATCCGGTCGAAACGTCGGGCTTAAATTAAAGGTAAATTCGCGATGAATTCCCGTTTTAATATGTTTTATAACTCATTACATCCTAAATTGTCACGATTCTCTCGAAATTTCAAGCAGTTCCCAAGACTTTATCGCAAAAGGCAACACAGTAAAACAAGTTTAATTTTAATAGAAACAAGTACCACAAATAAGTGTAACCTCAACCTGAATAATGCTCAGATAAATGTCGCAATAACAATTACATAACACCATCAGTGTCGCTACAAATCACGCTTACACGTAATAGGGTTTCAACAAACAAGTTTGTAAACAAGTGAGCTTTGTGTGGCGTTTCCACGGTGCAAGTACTGTGCTTATAAACTGCAAAATGAGCATAAATAGCTCTAAATGTACAAGTATCTTCTTATTGAGCAGTGATGGCTTAGTGGCAGTGATGATGGTGGTATCGTCACTGATGAGAAATCTTCAAATGACCCCCTCCCGCTCTGGGTGGAGCGGAATGTCAGACTTTTACTGACTCAAATCCATCCATGTTCTTTCTTAGCCCTTTGTGTTCCAGGGCCGCGGTATCTCTTTCAAACAGTCCCGCAGCCCCTGCGGAAGGTGGTTGGTTTGTCCCTTGTCGAAAGTCATTTCCCAGCAATTATTTCTGCGTAGAGTTACTTAGGTTCATGTCCAGAATGCTTGGTTGATACCTTCGTGAACGGTCTGTTTACATCTTGTATAATATATTATAACCCTATATTTGATTGTAATATTAAACTACAAGTGCTTAAATAATTTAGCCTTGTTTTACTAGAGTATCATTTCAAAATACCAACAACAATATTTCATTTTAGTCCACCTCGGATTAGCTACAATAATAACAACATTACCGCCAACTTATCTAAACCGGTCCTGTCACGTCACGGTGTCACGGCAAATCGCATTTACACAATGTTAATTCTCATTCCGACAGGTTTGCAAACAAGGATGCCTCGAGCCTATACTTACTGCTTCATTTCAGCGTACTGATAAGAACGAGACGGTTGTAAAGTCGCGACCGCATGACAGTTGTCACGCTCTCTCGGGGGAGTTGGAAATTACGCTATCTTGGACTGACGTATCTGATTTTCTGTCTTTGTGAGTATTCGGGTATTGATCTGGCGATGATTAATCCACTTAGTTTGCTGGAAGTTCAAAAACCATTTACGATTATCTTTTAGCTATGTTAATATAAGTTATATGTTGTGTGATAACACAGACCAGCAAAGTTGTAGCGATGTACTCAAATCTGCCTCAAAGGAAAGACAGGCTCGCCTACAATAATAAGGGTGGATTAACGCAACCCTAAACCCTTAGCTTTTGTTACGTGTTTTATCCTTTACAACAAAAGCCAAAAGACTGAAGAACGTGTGAAAATATCGTCAGTTTTAGATTTAGCGGAGCCACAGAATTTTGGACGTATTTTTCTTTAATCATAGCATATTCACTAACGCGGTGGAGCTTCGCAGCTGCGGCGAGCCGATAACACGCCGCGTGACACCTGCCGTCGTTTGTCACGTCACACTCCTTGTTATTCCTTCTCTCCTAATTGATCCCAAAAACCAAAGTTTCCCAATTTAACCCATCTCTCTCTTTTAAAACGCTTCAGATTTTAGGCGTGTGCTAGTCTACGGTGTTTAATCATAGCGTATTCACAATCACGGCGTCTCGCGGCTGCGGCGTGCCGATAACACGGGCGTGACACCTGCACGTCATTTGTCACGTCACACTCCCTATTGTTCTTTCACTACGATATTGAACTTGTTTGCTTCTGTCCCGTCTAACCTGTCGACTGCTTCCCTCTGTTTTCACGCTAAATTGGTTTGCGATTTTGTGAAGGGTATGCGAAGGGCTTTAACGGTGCACTTTTCAATGCCTTAAGATTAATGTTCTGAGTAATCTATTGTGCGACGTCGAAAGGTGCTCCAATACTGTAATTATAGTACAGACGATGAATCCAATTCAGTGTAACAATAGAAGAGGTTGTTGAAGGGGTAAATTGTACTCCTATCTGATTCGTCTAAGGATTTATTTCTTTTATTCTTTTTCAATGAAAATCTCGCTTTTCGTTGAAATATTCCACGATTGAATAAAAGTAACATTGTAACTACCTTTATACCAAAACGGTTCAATATACACTTATACGGTTTAGTTGACGAACTAAAAGATTGTTTGATAAATTTATAAGTTTAAAAAAAAAAACTCCATGGACGAACCGAAAAATTCAAACAGTGTCACTGTCCGTTCGAAAAAAAAATTAACGTAACTGTGAAAAAAAACATAGTACCTAGAAACAATAACATCCCAAAATAAAATCCATCAAACACGACGACGCGTTGATTCTCGAACACTCATCCCAAACAAAAGAAAGTCAACGCGATCACGTTACCAAGTTATTGTGATTGTGCGATATAACAAATGAATTGCTATAAACAGAATTGACTGGGATGCTCGTGACGTACCCCTCGTCACGCCACTATGGTCCCGTGGTCCGTCCGTCTGTCTGTCCCCGACACACGATATGTTATGCCCGCCTGAACTCTGACAGTGCTCTCCGCTTAAATTGATTGAAGGTTGCATGGAATGGTCACCTGTTTTGTTTTTGATATCGATGTCTGGATTTTATTTTTGACCTGTTTTCATATTATTTGAATTTCAGCAAATGAAGCGACCCAATCCATTTTCATTTCAATAAAGTTTTATTTTCGATATCAATCATTTCAAAAACTCTTGTGGCTGTGAAAGGGTTAATGGATTCAAACTATACTTAGAGTTTAAATTATTTTTCAATAAAAGTCAGTAAATTTATAGGAATTTGGTATTTTATCGACAACAATAGCGTGAATAGCCACGAATGAACGTCAATAAATATTACTATCAATAAAATATAGCTTAACACCTAAACCATTCTGACCAAAATTATGACATGCCACTGTGGAATTTAGCACACTATTCAATCCTATACACTAATAAATTTTCCACTAAAATTTAGCATTCAAAAATACAACAGCCATAATTAATATTTCCGTTCCAAAATGCGCTTTCAAAACAATAAGCAAGCGAACAATGCGTTCAGCAGTTCCAATACTCCGAATATATTATCTTTGACTCTCAATTGGAGAAGCATTAAGTTGGGTACGACACATATTCTCAAAACTTTACCTCGGAAGTTCCCCGGAAACTAGGTTATCGACAGTGCAGCCGATCCAACTATCTACAAAGGAGTACGCCTAGAACTTCTCTAATGAGACGAATAATTAAACAGGCCAGTATATAGAAGCTAAATTAACGTATGTGATCACTGTTATATTCTTTTACTGGGACATTTCCTTTGTTCTCACTGGCTTCGGACCCACTTGATTAAAACAGATTGTAGTGTGTTAATTAGCAAGTGTGCAATCGGTTTTTCTATCAGTTTCATGGCTTGTTTTTAGTTTTACAGGGAGAGTATGTGGACCTCCTTCTTATTCCAATATTCTTTTTAAATTTTCTAGCTTTATACAGGGTGTAAACCATCTGATTACGAAGCCGTCAAGCATACTGTACATCAAACTAAGTAAATTTACACCAAAATTATTGCTGGGAAACGACTTTTTTTTTGGGTGAAAAATTATGTTTTGTAGGAAAACTCAAAGTAACGCACTCAAAACATTGTGCTGATGGATGGATTGAATAGTACGGAGGTGGTGGAGGTGTTTAAATTAAAAATCTTACAATAAAAACTTTTATTTACTTAAAAAAAGACAAAATGTTGGAACTTTGTCCCCTAATATCTCCGTAACTAGAAGGATCCCAGGTATGGTGTAGAACAAAAAAAATATTGCAATGACGGGAGAACAGGTGCCTTTAAGCTTCGTTAAGAGGTTTTTCACACCCTATAACCAGCGAAATGTGGGCAGTGCACCCTTTAGGTACATCTTTGCTTAACTCTTAAGGGGCTTATAGGTGTGATGTTATGTTATGTGTTTTTTTTTTGTTTGAGACAACGACTTTGACATTTGATGAGAACTTTTGTCTAAGTTGTTCCTAGTGAACATTTTCAGCAATATGTTTACCTGCATTACTAGAAAACTGACCTGCACTTAATGAAAGAGAGTGGGGCTGTAATCCACTACCAATATATTTTTCTAATCTGTTTAATTTTTATTAGTAAGTCACTACTGATAATTTTTGTGTTTTGTCCTGTGCGGGCTTATAAATGCTTTTTCTTTCTTTCTTTCCATAGCCAGTGTGGGTGGTGGATTTGGTGAATGTCACGCAAGTCTTCAATTTTATAGTTCCTGTTCCTATGCCAGTTACCTCACGACATATTCCTTCACCATTACTACTAAGTGCTACTGAACTGAAAAAAACCTTTTAACAAAGAGTAAGCCGTGAACAAGAATAAAAGCCATTCAGACAACTTAAGCTGTGAGCACAACATCTATCCCAGTTTCCAACTACGCCAATAAAAATATAATTCGCAGAAATCTAAACAGAAACGCGGTCAGCGTAACGAGGGCTTCAGAAGAAAAATCGCAAGAGTTTTGAACATAAAATGTTAACCATACATTTTCCTGAACTTCAGTGGTTAATTACCAAGGCTATAATAGCCGCAAAAGTATACGTAATACCAGTTTATAATCGTGCAATGTTTAATTGTTCTGCGGTTTTGTTATTAGAGGATCTCTCGAATTAATGTGGTTTTTCAGTGTATTGAAATTATTATTTTAATCACCCGAGTTAAAAATGATAATGATAAAACTACTAACTAACTAATTGCTAATTTACTACGAGTATTAACTATTCTAATAACCACTAACACTAATTAACTAACTATACCACACACACACTAACACTTACACTAACTACACTCGGTTCCAAAAATAACGGGTCAGTCACATAAACCCGAATATATCCCGAACTACGTATGCCATCCTAATGAAACGAAGACTGTTCAATTGAGAATTTAATTATACAGATAAAAAATAAAATAAAACTTAGTTGCACCCACAATATTAATATCTTAATTAAAAAAAACTAAAGTATAGTCATATTTTTGTAAAGATTCCATTTTTTTTTTTATGGTTGTTTTTTTGCTGTTTTTCATCACTTTCTTCATTTAATACTTTGTATTGCCTCCACGAGCTCTTCTGACAGCTTCCAGGCGATTAGGCATGCTGTACACCAAATTTCGGAGCCGGTGCTGAGGAATACCTTACCATTCCTCCACCAGTGCTTGTTTGAGCTCGGGAAGCGTGATTGGTGTGGGGTTTCGACCTTTCACGCATCTCTGAAGCTCGTCCCAGGCGTGCTCGATGGGGTTTAAGTCCGGGCTTCGCGCAAGCCACTGCATGAGTTCGATACCGACCTCTTCAAGGTAGTCATGTACAATTCTGGCGGTATGGGGACGCGCATTATCATGCATTAATATGCCATGATTTCGGAGCATTGTAGCCACCAGTTGTCTGTCTTCCCTGGCCGTTGTGCATCTTGGTCTGCCATTTCCTGGTCTTCTAAGGTGTGATCCGATCTCTTGGTACCGGTGGACTACCCGCTGAACAGTCGACAAAGATACACCAATGTTTCTGGCTGTTTCACGCTGGCTCCGAGTTCCAAAAAAGTTAGGATTTTGGTACATTCCTCTAGCGTGACTGCCATGCTTCACCTCACAGAATAATAATTATGCACGTGGAAGACGTTCACGATATTTTTTTTTTGTGACAGAATAGAAATGGAAAGCATCCATAATGACATGAAACAAAAATTTTGTTTTTATAAATAGTATTTTTTTTAAATTTTGTTTTTCTAATGAAGATTTTTTCATCAACCAGTTTAAATAATATGCTATTAGAAGCGCAACTAAAAAGTCTTTGTTCTGTTTTTTATTTCATTGATCTAACTTTTACAGTTCTAGAGGTAGGGTAAACTTGCTTAATTCGTACTTACGCCAAATTCGTACTCCACTTAAAACTCGGCTTTGGTAACAGCTATCAGCGTCTCTAGTGTCAAAAAATATAAATAACAGTCCGCTAGGAGTAATATTGTTCTGTGAGTCGGACGATTCCACCTGACAGATAACACCTGTGAAGCTGCTCTCGACAAAAATATTGAAAAAGTAAGCTTTTTTCGACTATTGCTGTAATATTTTTACACATTTCGTAAGAGTTTTATTCAAATAAGGTCGTGTATAACCTATTTAACGATTTGATACGTATTAATGTGTATCTTTACGATTTCATCTGACGTGTTATCATATTCGTAACTGTTGTCAATTTTTTTGCCGGTAAATTTAAAATTTGTTTGGCTCTTGCTCCTATTTCGTACTTGAGTTAAGTTCTTAAAACAGCTTAAAACGTACTGGTACGATTTAGCGATGATTGCCGAGAATTGGCGAAGATCATCCGTCGAATTTGTTAAGAATTCCTACTTGTTTTAGTAACACATTGTTGATTTTGATGCTGATTCTCAATACTGTATACCAATGAATAAAACTCAAAGTACGATTTGGGATGAATGGTCTTAAATCGTACTTTTTTCAGTTTTTTTTTAATTGTTTATTTTTGAGAAGTTTATAAGGTTTATGTTAAATTTGATTATAGAAACAATAAAGCATTAAGCAAACAAAAATTCCTAATAATTAAAACTAATTTATCTTTCCTAATTTTCTAAATATGATGGTTTTCCCTTAAAGGGTACGAATTATGCAAGTTTACCCTATTTCAATTTTTGTGACTGACCCGTAATTTTTGGAACCGAGTGTATTATATTATTTATTTACTATTTTTAGGGTTCCGTACCTCAAAAGGTAAAAACGGAACCCTTATAGGATCACTTTGTTGTCCGTCTGTCTGTCTGTCTGTCTGTCTGTCTGTCAAGACCTTTTTTCTCAGGAACGCGTGGAGGTATCAAGCTGAAATTCATATCAAATACTCAAGTCTATGGTCTCTTGGAGCTGTGAAAAAATCAAACTTCTAAGTCAACGCGATCAAAAGATACTCCCGTTTATGCCGCAAATTTTCGACACTCGCAAGGGAATCAAAACCTACAGGGTACTTCCCGTGAACTCAGAATCTTGAAATTTGGTACGAAGCAACGTCTTATAACACAGATAAAGGAAAAATTGCGAAAAGCATACATTTTTAGTTACATCATAAAATAAAAATATTTTTAATAATTTTAAACTTATTACCCCTTTACTCATGAACGCGTAGTGGTATTATATTGAAATTCTTAACAAATACTCAAGTCTATAATATCTTTAATCTGTAACAAAATCAAACTTCTACGTCAACGCAATCAAAAGATACAGCAATTAAAGCCGCATATTTTGAAACTCGCAACTACTCGCAAGGGAATCAAAACCTAAAGGATACTTCCAGACGACCTGGAATCTTGAAATTTGGCATGAAGCAACGTTATAAAGTACACATATAGGAAAAATTCCGAAAATCTTAAATTACCATAACTTTTACTTATATACCTACAGGTTTGTACGGAACCCTCGGTGCGCGAGTCTGACTCGCACTTGGCCGGTTTTTTTTTTGTTATAACTAATTCACTTTAAATTAAATAGCCTAGTTTTAATTCAAGTTTTAATGTCAGGTGTTCATCATCATCATCATCATTTCAGCCGAAAGACGTCCACGCTGGACACGTGGCCAGTGTCGCCACATTGACCGTTCCCGTGCGATTCACATCCAGCGGATTCCCGCAGCCCTCACCAGATCATCTGTCCACCTAATGGGATGCCTTTCAACACAACGTCTTTCGGTTCGCGGTCGCCCCTCCAGAACTTTTCAGCCCCATCGGCCGTCCGTTCTGCGAGCAATATGCCCTGCCTGTATAATTACTTTGCAGAAATACATGACATAAATTGTTATGAAGTTTTAATTCCGCGAAAATGATAGATGCAGCACCGCACTCAAAAATATGCATATTCATATGAAAAGCATTAATGTTAGCACACCATGCACCCAAACCTATACTTGATTCGTGCTTTGCCCCTCCGGGACATCCTCAGTAGGTGTGTTGACTCGACGATCGCGTCAAAGAGGTTTTTACCTCTACAAGAAAGAAATAAAAATGACAGCGTACCTAGAGGAGGAGCTTTTTGACGCCATTTTTTAAGTTTTTAGTTTAAGTTAGTTAGTTTAATTAATTTTAGCAAATTGTAAATAATGTACATTTATATTACTTATTAAATAAAATTTCTTAAAATGACATTGGCATTTATTTATTTATTATTTATTTATTTAGGTATTTAACACTTCGAGCAATAGTACAGAGGCGGGCATTTATCTTCTAGATAGATTCAAAACAAAATAATAAGCACCGTTGAATTAATCTATGAATTAAAAAAAAAAACCTCAATTGAATACGATAAAAGATAAGCTGGGAACATACTCTCATAAAGTAATAGAATAAACTAATAGAATATGCAGGACACTCAATGAATTTTCAAATCCTCTACTTTTATTTCTAAACTCCTAGTTGTCTATTTCCTTTAAACCTGCAATTTTATATTCAGATATCAAATTCTCCGTTATTTCTACCAAGAATAACAGAAAATAGAATTTCGGCAATACCCAAGGCAACTCGAATGTTTGTCTGTATATACGATCTGACCTATCTATATTTGAACAGTTTCCTTGTACAAATCTGCTGAACACGTATGTATCCTCGTACAGCTAACAGTATTTGCATGTGAATGAAAATCCAATATAGTTAACCTACTTATTAGAAACATGCTCAAGAAACCGAGGCAAAGACATATTTATGCAAATACATAGCTTCTGCCAGCGGCTTCTCCCGCGAGGAGGTTAATAATGGCCTCAGGGATCATACTACAGGGATAAAAAGTATTAAATGTTTTAAACCAGGTTATAATCCATCAGAGTGCAAAATTTCATCCAAATCCATTCAGTAGTTTTTGCGTGAATGAGTAACAAACAAACATCCATACTCACAAACATTCCTGTTGCTGAACGTCACTGTCTGTATCAAGATTTCGTTTAGAACAAATATATATATCTAGTACCATACAAAAAGAACTAAAACAAGATTCAATATCGTTTGAATAGACAACTAGTTCAATTGATAGAAGAGCCTGCATGCAGTTCACAATATTTCTTTTAAATTATTCACAGTTTTCCTTTCATACTCAGAGTGGTTTATTTGATTTTGTTCTGTAGGTATTTCATGTCCTCATATCCAGGAAATGTACATTACGTTATTTGAAAATACTCGGTAATATTATCTGAGAGCATATTCACCACTTTACGTATCGTAAGTACGTCACTAAAATATTCATGAGTAGTGCAAGCGGAGGGTCCGAGAATGTCACCTTTGTGTGTGAGACACCTTTTTGTAGGGGTGGAACATCTAATGCATTCACCTTTTTTCCATTCCCACAAACAAACATCACAGAGATTTCAAATTCGTATAGTAATTCAATTTTTCTCTTTTCATCTTTTCTTTTTTGAGAGAATTATTTCGAAATTTTGGAAAGGTCAAAGAAATTCCATGTTTTCTTTAGAAGATTCTTTCTTTTTACGTCTTTGTTACACATTTTATTTCACAATTTCACAGCCAAACGAACGTTTTTTTAGAAAAAAATGAGATTGATGAAATGATTCAGAACTTGAATGCCTCTTGTTATTATCATTGCAACATTGAATTTGACAGAATGACAAAGGCTAGGAAAAATTACATCTGGGTTCTTTACATTGAAAACATATAATAACTTAATTTTACTTTGGTTTTCCTATGAAATTATGAATAAAAGACGAAAAATAATATTTTACTTTTCATATGGTTCAGCAGTTGTCTTCATTTCTAAGTAATAGAATCACAAAACATTTTTAGCTAGCATTGGTTTTCATTTGAAATTGAAGTAGAAAAATTGAAAAATTGTACCAAGTTGAGACTAGACAAAGATACAAGTTACAGCTTGTACACATAAACACGGTGCGACGTCGCCGTCGTATCGTGGAAATCTATGACATCGCAAGGTAACAAGATGCACGGTACAACGTCGTTGAACTATCGGAAACTACGTCTAGTGCAGTCCATTTAATACATATATCATAAATCGTGACACGTTGTGATGTCGTGGCACATGGTGATGTCGTAAATTCCTACGATATGACGTCGCATCGTGACACGATGCCGCATCCTAGCACGATGCGACGTCGTATCGTGTATGTGCATACTTCCTTACATGTCTATTGCTTACTTGGCATCAAAATACTTTTGAGCTTGAAAATTTATTGTAGAAGTATAACTACTACTAAAATGTATAATTATGTAGTTTAATTCAGTCCATCCACAGATTGAGGACGTTTAAGTGTTAATAAACATACCATACGTAAGGAGATAATAATTCATGCAGCTAGGAATAATCCACCACAAAATTTAGTATGCAATCATCGTCTTATAGAACCGGCCATCTACATATTTGTGGCAAGGAGTGTATACCTCCGCCATGCTGCTTTTAATCCCAGGACAGTCTCAGGTGTTGGATTACTGCATCTCCAGCCAATATCGGGAATGAGAGAGTGGGATCGCAGATGCACCAACGTATAAAGACTATGTTGGGATTTTAATAAAGGTAAAAACTGCAGTTCATAAATATTGGAGTTTTAAAATTGGAACGACTGGCAGTTTTTTTTTTAATGTGTGGATTTTAACATATTTTTCTTGTTGCTGTCTGGTTTTACGGTTTTACGAAATGTTCGGAATGATATGAGTCAGTTTTGTACGCCAGCACATCAAGCTAATACATTCTGCTTTAGTAGATTGGTAACTTTATCGATAGAGAATTAGGTTCAAAATTTGACAGTTTCGGGTAGCTTTGGTTTCGGGTCTGCACTTAATGTATTTTAAACGTGACTGCCTTTAAAGTTATTTCGTCAGTTTTCGATTCTTACGTCTTTGTCCACATGATTAGAGATAGCTCTAGCTATTGTACCATAACCGAAAAGAATTGCTTTTTAAGAGGTTTCAAGTATAAGCCGTTGGGGAACTGCTATGCCAGTCCCAGCCAATCATTCTGACGCTTTCTTAACTGGCATTGAGCTACCTCCTTCCCACTTAGACAGTTGACTTTGTGTACCAATAATTCAGCCTCTTTTGTCTTATATTACAGTTTAAAAACATAGATACCAAGGTAGAGCTCGTGGTAAAATAATAACTGCCACTTGGGTCGATCTTCAGGTTAAGCGGCGCTTGTCAGGTTGGTCTGTGGATGGGTGGCCTCATTCCCTACTGAGTTTCCTTCGTGCTTCGGAAAGCAAATTTTAGCTCATGGTTCGAACTGTGGATCTTTGACAGTCGCTACAAGTAGTCAGTGCTCCCAAAATCTGACAACCGTCAAATCTCAAAACCGAGATTAAGGTTACTAAGTGACGATAAACAACAGCTTGGTCCATAGATGGATGACCACCCATTATATACCCAGTTTCCGCTGTGCCCCGGAAAACACGTTAATCCGGTGGTCCCACCTGTCATATGTAGATCTTTGACAGCCGTTAAGGTAGTCAGTGGCCCACATGTCTGACAACCAGTTTTACCAAATGAGGTCGTATTAACCGTACTAACTGGGTTGTGAAGGTCAGATAGACAGTCGCTCCATGTAAAATACTGATCTTCAGCTGCATCTAGTATACTGGAAGCCGACCCCAACATAATTGGGAAAAGGCTAGGCAGATGATGAAAAATATAAAAGATACCAATTTTGGACTTAACGTTTTAGAAGCACAGCATCTATCTATGTCCTAGACAAGGTTTTCTCGTTATAAGACATTTCAAAAGTAAGTTTATAAATCATTCTCAACGTAGCGTAGTGTAGGTTGAGATTTATGGCTGAATATTCCTGTACCTGCTTCAAAATTGACGTCATTATTGCTACATAGATCCGTGAATACATCGTTACGTAATATTGTATCTCCGGCAAGTAGTTTAACTTGAAAGTTACGGCCTTGTATGTACTTCTAGTGTAATTAATGTTTCATTAGAATTTGATCCCATGTTATATTGCTCACTGAAAGTTGTGGATACTAAAATTACTCGATGCTAGAACGTATTCTGAAAATGTTCTCTCATTTATTTGAATAAAACAAACATTGTCCAGACAAAAACTATTTCTTAGAACAAGGAACCTTTGAGCTGTTTCATAACATAACCTACATTTGAACAAGAGTTTTTAGGGTTCCGTAGCCAAATGGCAAAAAACGGAACCCTTATAGTTTCGCCATGTCTGTCTGTCTGTCTGTCTGTCTGTCTGTCTGTCTGTCCGCGGATAATCTCAGTGACCGTTAGCACCAGAAAGCTGAAATTTGGTACCAATATGTATATCAATCATGCCGACAAAGTGCAAAAATAAAAATTTAAAAAAACATTTTTATTAGGGTACCTCCCCCAGACGTAAAGTGGGGAGCGATTTTTTTTTTAATTTTGACCCTGACGTGTGATATATTGTTGGATAGGTATTTAAAAATGAATAGGGGTTTTCTAAAATCATTTTTTGATAATATTAATATTTTAGGAAATAATCGCTCCGAAAGTCAAAAACAATGTGTCCCCCCCCCCCTCTAACTTTTTAACCATAAGTTTAAAAAATATGAAAAAAATCACAGAAGTAGACCTTTATATGAACTTTCTAGGAAAATTATTTTCAACTTGATGAGTTGAATAGTTTTTGAGTTATATAGCACTTTTTCAAAAAAACGCAAATGATAACTTTGTTTTTCATACAAATACTATGAAAAACAAAGTTATTTTTGCTGACGAAAAATGTTGGTATTTTTAATGGTCTGGGAAGTTACGGAACCCTACAGTGAGCGTGGCCCGACACGCTCTTGGCCGGTTTTTGAACTTTCAAAATCGATAGGCAAACCCCTCATTGTCTCCCAATCATCTGCCTAGCCTTTTCCCAACTTTATTGGTGTCAGCTTCCAGTCTAACCTGATGCAGGTAAACACCAGCTAGTATCTTTTATAGAGCGACTGCCTATCTGACCTTCACAGTCCAGTTAGTACTCGGTAATACGACCTCATTTGGTAAAACTGGTTGTCAGACATGTGGGCCACTGACTACCTTAACGACTGTCAAAGATCTACATATGACAGCTGGGACCACCGTTAACGTGCTTTCCGGGGCACGGCGGAAACTGGGTATATAATGGGTGGTCATCCATCTATGGACCAAGCTTATTTAGACACGAGCTCCCCTCGTTGTCTCCCAATACGAAACAGAAACACAAAATGAAACAATTGTATTTAAAACGGACGATAATTCAACCGGCCTGATTACATGAACAGCGTGAACTAAGTCCCGGCTTACCGCGGATTTGCAGGCACATCTGTGTCAGGCTCGATGCAGGTGATTAAAATCCCACTTGCCACACTTATTGTACCGTAGAAACGTGTTACAAGTGTGTTCAGCTGTTTATCGTCACTTAGTAACCTTAATCTCGGTTTTGAGGCGTCTTAGCGGATTTTGGATCCGGTTTCTACTAAAATCTTGGGTGCTCTAGTTTCCTTAATGTGTTTTCCTAGCGTTAGGTTCGGAACTTATTTTTCGAAGTGTTGAATAGTCGTTGAGAATCATATTATGTTAGAAATTGCTGGTAATTATCTTTACTATGTGAAATGTACACGAAACATGTGGAACATGTGGGTTATAATTCAAAGCGTAAATGTAGGTTACGCCAACAATTATTGAGTAAAAGGTTTCAGGTAACATCTGATTTAACAAAGCCTTTTCAACGGAAACTTTCGTTTATAAATGTTTCAAATTTGTATATACCAACTGTGATAGAATGGAAATCATACAACGAACGGACTTTTCACATCAATATTTCAAATAAAAATGATCCAATATTTACCTATTTCGCGCTGACAATTCTGGATTATTTTTTATGTTAGAACTTTTTGTAAAGACAAAAAAACCTCGTCCATTGAATTATTCTATTACACCCATGGACAATTTTCCATGTATTTACGTTCATTCAACTCACAATTTCGTGCTATTCCAAATATTTTCCCAACTTGCACTACATTCTATGGGCACATTTAAACCGCTTTTCAATACGGTATCGGTGCGAATTCGCTCACATACATTTCGTCCGTGGCATTCGTCGGATTGCATCGCAACGGCAAATGGTTGCAAACAGATAATAAATTCGGGATTACCGCGGATTTCGGAACGCCATCTGGCGGCCACAGCCGTAGCCCCCGTTGAAAAGTGATTGGAACGCTACACTGACATTGCTCGTGTAAATTATGTAATTCATGTGCCTATTCCAATCGCGCATTCAAAACGTTCCTTTTTTATTTTGTCATTTTTGGGATCAGCTTTAAATTGGGTTGGCCCTCCATTTTTATTTTCGTTGTTGATAAAAGATTTAAATTGGGTGAAGCGTTCTGTATCAGTGTAGATTGTTTTTGTTCAGTTGGCAACACTGTGTAGTTGTAAAATGCAGCGAAGCGCTGAAGCGTTGACAGTTTGATTTTAGATTAGACAAACGCTTTTGAGAAATCTTACAATGGTATTTCCTGTTGTTAACTTTACACAGCCTAATAACGAGATTTATTAGCAGATAATTATTATTGACAAGCTTTATTATTATCGACCATTATTATTAATACCTCATTTTAAAAACAAATTAAAAGCAATTTCCACTACACTGACGAACTTAGCAAGAAATTCCACTCATTCCATTTCCATGACAGTATCCAACAAAGAATTTACTTAATGACAACTCACAAACTCCTAGTGTAGAAAGTGCAATCGTAAAAGTTCCTTTGTGGGGCTAAATGGGACGTTTTAAGTGAGCGCCGCTTTAAGAACTATTGTCTCTATGCAGAGCCGGTTCAGTTTGGATGGCAATAGGCTATCGGGTGAGCGATCCATTTACCAGGAGCACGAGGTCGTTATACGTCGGTACTTTTGTTAATGCACAGAAATCGTGCACGTTTAAAAATTATCCCTGTACTTACAAGGTACCGTCAAAAGCCTGAAATGACTAGCTGGTTATTGTTGTTGAATTTCAATAATAATTGTTTGGTTATACATTATGTTTGCTTTTGACTGTACACGTCATGTAGTAGTAGTACCTACAGTTATATTTGTACACTATCACTGCAGGTTTCCTGACTCCGTTTCGCTTTTTTTTTTTCGTAAGTGTTTTATTTAATTTTCAGTAAGTCCAATAAAGAGTTTCGGGGAATACAGCATGGAATATTTTAATCAAAAATGTCATAATAGTGCTACGTAATAGTCTTTCATCATTGATAAAAAATATCCACGCTTCCCCTAAAATCTACGACACGCCGAATTGTGAATTAAATTACATTATTACTCATACAATTCAACAGACATAAAATTAACTAAATCTCTCTAATAAACAAAGAAAGCATCAGTCAAAACGCGTAAAGGCTCCCCTAAGAAAAAAACATACCATTCTAAATTCCTTCTAGCACGCAAATGTGAGGTCGCATAATTCAGTACCGAGCGAAGATTTAAACCGTTAGATGACTTACTTTGGTTGAGCGAAACATTCACAATGAAAAGAGTCAACTTACAATAATGCAAAAACCCATTGGTATGATTTTCAGAACATTTTTTTTTAAAGAACGAAATAACAAAACAAAACCTGAATAGGCAAAAAAAAATGGGTAAGTAAATAAATATTAATTGTCAATATACAAGTCCTTCAAAGTAATAAAGTAAAATACTTATGCTGAAAAGCCTTAGCCCAGCATATTTGTATATTGCTGTCGAACAGCGGAGTCTCCTAACACAGGTATAACTTGCTTAAATGGAGGCTCCAATCATCAACTAATAGAAAACTTTTTGGTTTGGTATTTGAAACACTAGGGATACCACCTGACGCTGATTGTCAGCTCATATAGTGCTATACGATCAAATACTATGTACTTTGGATTTGTCATTCTCAACAAAACATAAACCTGACCAGCATTTATCGAAGTAGGATGTATCTAAGGATTTACATTTGCAGTACCGAGTACTATCACCCGAAGTTTATCACGTCTGGTCGTCCCCCAGTGTCATGATGTCGTCCACTGACGCGTACATCAAATAAAGTTGTTTTACTTACTTATCTGACTGTGAGGGTACCGAGGAGGGTGCATTAATGACCTTGCTTCTTTTACCCGTTGCAAACACTCCAACAACGTAGGTAGGTATTTAGATAGAATGGCAGAATAGACAGTGGTTTTGGGGTTGCGGAATGATGGAGATAAAGCCATCAATAAACCTGTAAATGTGTATGGTTTTGTCTAGAGTTTTTAATTATCTTACCCTTACATGGTTTCAAATTGTGTTTTTTGAGTGAAACGTTAAAAAATGTCACAGAATAAACTTAAATACCCACTCAACTCAAATGTATGGAAGAGCTGATAGTTTTTCACGATTAGAATGTTGGTCCCACAGAGAAAGTTGTTCAGTTTGATGGTGTATTACACATCCTTAAATACGGCCTTATGACCCTTAGTAATGGGTGTTTCCGATACATGCTGTCACAATCTGCTGCCCAGCCTTTTTCCCAACTATGTTGGGGTCGGCTTCCAGTCTAACCGGATCAAGCTGAATACCTGTATTTTACATGGACCGACTGCTTATCTGACCTGGTAAAACTTGTTGTCAGACTTCTTGGGCCACTGACTACCTGTAACGACTATCAAAGATGGACAAATGACAGCCGGGACCAACTGCTTAACGTGCTTTCCGAGGCACAGAGGAATGTAATGGGTGGTCACCAATCCACATACCAACCTAGGCAAGTACTGCTTAACCTAAAGATCGACCAGAGCGGCAGTTATTATTTAGCCAGCTCCTCATTCTGATATAAGCTGTATAAAGGTGTAAATCGTACTAATGAAAAACGTACGGATCCCACAAAGTATTCCTAAAACACACTTCACGAGTTTCTTACCTCTTTGCACCCATAACAAGGTTTGTCCGTAATGTGTTTGTTATGAAAGAGAATTTTCTTTAGAAATTATTCTATTTCGCGTGAAATCTATGGATTTCAGTAAAGTTGTTTGGGTGCAAGAAACCGTGCTGTTAAAATAAATAGCTCGGCTTGTATGCTTGTACGAGCATTTCAAAATACGCTGTGTTAACGTATTAACCCTTTTCGTTAGGTTTGCTAAACACGTTTTAAAATATTCGATGAAGCAGTTACTTGTTAAATCGTAAAGCCAAACTGAACCTATTTCTACAATAGTACTGAACTCTCTACTGGGTCATGGTTATTAGCAAATTCTAGTCAGCACCTATGACTGCTGGATCATCTTCAGGCCTGTTCGGTACAATTCGACCTAAGTCAAACGGTGTTCGTAATGTATGTATTTCAAAACTACTGAATTTTGTAGCCCGACTATGCCGAACATAAGTATGTAGCAGCCCCTTACATACTTCATCTCAACATGTTTTTATTTTTTGTAAAAGTATACGATGCTACCATTTTTCAAAAGTAGCGAAAAAACATTAATGAGCCACGATTTAACAAAAATACAATCTAGAAATATCAATCTTGAACATTTACAGACAATACGACTCAGCCGGCATAAAAGCCTTGAATGTTCCCACTGCTGGGACACTAAGCCTCTTTTTGCTGGCCCAGGGAGAGTTGGTGGATATTCATAATTATCTTCCAATTCCTGGCTCTAGGACTACTGCTCCTGCAGTTGAAGGTGTCTATGTTTTCTCACGTTGTTCTCTAACACCGTTTTTTGAGTAAAGACCGTTTTTTTAATCGAATTAGCATTAGCATTTAAGTTCAATTGTTTGCAGCAAGCACTTGAGTATTTTGATTATATTCATTAAACTTTTCTTAAAATTAAAACTAATTTTAAAACCGACGTATTTATGTCGAGTTTAAACTGCTCGTGATAGGGCCTCAGTGGTGATGAAATTAATTACTCAAAGACAAAATTCCTGTCTGGGTTAGAATATAACAATCGTCAATAATCACACACAGTACCTACAATTAATTCATCCCTTACCCGTTGAACTTGAATTTCAAACCAGCAATCGTGCATAATAACGGTGTATCTCAAAGATTATTAATTATACGATGTGTACAATACAGCATTCTGAGTATAACAGCGGCAGCGTAACAACCACTTGTAAAATGGCTGCGGGCTTGGGGCTGACCGCAAGCCGCCCTGTGCCAACAATCTCGACGATGCGAATGGCATGACTTAACTATGGAGCTATCTATAAATAGCTTGATATTATATTCGTGTGGGATCTTATGGCTTTTGGGATGGAATTAGTTTCTTGTGCAGTTACTATGGCGCTTTTGTATTTAGAAACACTTCGGTCTAACCAAAATTTTAAACGCAAGCAGTGTGTTTATTCCTGAGATCGGGAGCAAAGAAGAAGTCGATGTCTACAAAAATGTTATTGTACTGGTTGGTAAGGCGGCGTAGGGGTGCTCGCAAGCCCGCGTTTGTGCGACAGGAACTAACTGCAAATAAAGGTCTTGCACGCACCCTACGGCTTATTGTCGTTCTGGGTACTACGTAGCTGATTTTGTCGCGAATATCAATACAGTCATAACTATTACACAGATCAAACAAGAACGTTGTTTGCAACATGATTCGTCTAGACTTTAAACTTTGCAGGTTATACTAGCAAAAGGTCATGGTAGGATGCATAGGTACGATGGCATTATAAAAAGCGTTTACTTCTTTGGTACCTACTGAGAATCTCAGTTAGAGATAGGATGAGAATGCTAAGAGAGATATGGTGTTACGTGAATGGATAAATAAAAAAATAGTACATAAGAGGAACTCTGAAAGTGGCGGCGGTGACAGAAAAGTGGTGTGGTAATCACTTGGTTTGGTATGGGCCATGTGACGCGAAGGAATGAGGAAAAAGTATGGAGAAAACGTCGATGGGTACGAGAGCAGAGGAAGATCAAAGAAACAATAGATGTAGTGTAATGGATGAAGTGGCTGATGAGATAACGAGTAATAGAAAAGTATGGAAGCAGAAGACAATACATGCTGCGTCGACATCAAATAAACTTAGTAGTAATGGTAGTCTTCACCTTGTATTCATGATTCTTTGATTTGAAAATAACCGCCGGACTCAGCAATTTATTCCTGATTCATTGTTCATATATCATCAGTAATCATAAGGATTTTTCAACTGAGTACTGGCAACATTTTAGTTTCAAAATTTTACACATAAAATACTAATTGAAGGGGAAAGTGGACAAAGGTGTTAACTAACAAAAAATTCAAATTGAGATATGAGCGTTAGAAAAACTTTAAATGTATGCATATTTGGTAGTTAACACCTTTGCTAGGGTCTGTATTTTTGGATATGAATTAGAATTAAAACCTATGTTCAAGCAAGAAACACGATTTTTTCAGTTTTATCAGATAACACCTTTGTCCACTTACGCCTTCAATTCCATTGTTTATTTAAACATAATGTCCGTATTACGCCGTCATAATCCAGTATTATGGTTGTCATATCCCAGATTATGGCCCATAACTCACGGGTCACATTAATTTGTACATGAATAAGTGAAGCTAGTGTTGGTATAGTGTTCCACATAATGAGACAGTTGGTCCATCATCAATATCAGCACCATTACTAGTTACCTGAGCTTGAGTAGAAATTAGTTGGGATTTTTTTTTGTACTAAACATTATTATTTTTAGGTCCTTCTGGACCCAAAAGCCACAAACTGAATCAATGAACTCAAAACGACTGGGACATTAGTTTTTCAAAAAATAACATTTTTTTTTCGTTTTTTTATAGGTACTTATAAGTCAAATTAACCGTGTATAAGTTTAGTATAATTAAGCCAATCCCAATTGTCATAATAATTGTCAATTAATTGAGTGGAACTTAAGGCGACTACAGGAGCTTCGCGAGCTTTATAATGCCTGAAAGTATATGATTCACTGCAATAAACAAAACCAGAAAAATATATGATGTTCTTCAGGATATATGCTAGTACTCGTAAAATAGTGTTTTGAAAACATAATACAATTAAATTAATCAAAAAAAAAAAACAGGAACTTATCTCTAAAAATGTCTTTTAACGAGTAAAAACCATAGTAAATAATTCTACAAGAAAGGCATCATAGTGTTTTATTTTTTTAGTCCAATCAATAGATTTTTTGTAAATCGATCGAAACCAATCATTTCGCACTATCCGGCCAGCAGTGACTTACGTATCAGCCACTTTGTAGTGCAAGCTGATTAGAAATATATTCTAACAGTATTTCAAACGAAGTTTGAACCACCACAAATAGAGTTGCTAATTCAGTTCCTGTAGTCTCCCTAAACATAACTGGTGCAATTAATGTTTGAAAAAAAGTCTCTCTTAAAAAGCTCTATGTCAAATCTTATTCAAACGAATTATTGTTGTTGGTTTCTTTTTGCCATTTACCAACGGAACCTTAAAAAAAAAAACAGAAACAACGAAATTACATGTAATCTTACGTCAACCCTATAAACTGGATGACAGTAAATAAATATTTTTTACCGAAAAACTTGCAAGTTTTTCGCCAATTGTTATTCTCAAGATTTCTTTAAAGATTGATCACACAGCTGTCATCAATTTTAATAGTTGCTAGTCATTACTACTCATTAATCTACGTTATTTCGGTGAAGAGGTCTTTAGGACTGCTATTATTTGTGAAGTTTTCTTAGAAGAACATTAATCGTCTTTATAAGGTAAGTTATTTATATTTGAAAAAGCTGAAAAAAATGTTTTGTGCCTTACATACATTTTTCAGGTAGGACACAATCCCTGTCGAACTGATTTTCTATTCTATAAACTTTCTGATTATTCGTTTTCTTATTTCTTTCATTCGGTAATCTCTGAAAGTGACTTATCACAGATAAAATGTTTAGATAAAATAGTGATTCTTCAATACAGTCTAGTTTGCTCATGACGTTGATAGATACACAAAGAAGCTACAGCATTTTGGTAACTTCAAGTTCAATGAAAAGACAATGGTGTCGATTCTGTTGAGCACAAACTAAACTTAATTTAGGCTATTGCTATCTTTTACTAAAAGGCAGTGCAAGAAAAGGACGGCTATAGTTATGAACTAAGTTAGAGACGTCAATCTAGTTTATGCCTTGCACTTCACCGTATTTTTAGTCGACATGTTTTTACGTGCACCCTTCATTTGTATGGAAATATTAGTTCCAATTAAATTTTGACAGCTCTTAATTACGTCCGCCTCTTTCTCGTTTTGTTAGAGAGAAAATGATAGCAATAGCCTAAATTAAGTTTAATAATCAATGAAAAAAGGCCCACAATTACTTCAGTCTTCATTCACACTCAAACGGCCAACTTGAGTCCGAATGCTACTAGCCTACAAGCTGCTAGTCAAACGATGCAGGCGTCTCTCGCAAGGTAAAGTTCTATCACTGCCAATACCGCAAGTGTTTTCATTGCTCGCGGCTTGTTTACCCTCAGTTGCAGCCTAGCAGGAGGCCATTAGGTGTACGAACAAATTTATAATGCAAATACGATTACATGCCCGCGTCGGGCTGCGGGAGCTAATGCACTCGACGCCCTCGCTATGAATTGCAAACTGCGATGGAATTTCTTTCAATATATAGAAATAAGCAATGAATTTTCGCTTGCCTAAATGTTTGGTTTATTTCTAGATTTAGAATTCTCGAATGTTTCAGCCGGGATTTGGGAATGAAATCGCTGGGAAACCGGCTTGTTTTGTTTTCCACCAGTATTGCATTTCCTGCTCGCGGATTTTGGGAATATTTCTTTTGAAGCTTTTTTCGCGGAAACCTACTTTTGCTTTTTTGAGCTTATGTTAAATAATAGGCTAGTTTCCACCATCAATAAATTGCAAGTCTATTTAGTTCGTCAGTTAGAGGATTGGAAAATAATGGACACGTATCTTTTGTTTTTGTAAATCAACGAATATTGACAAAGATAAAACGCATCAAAACTCGGGAGTGGGGGCTCGTGACGTCAGAACTCACTAAGAATGGTATTGGGAATTTTAAAAGCGTCATATCTTCGTCAATTTTGTTTTATGTGACAAAAGAAAAAATACGGGTCAAATATTTTTTGATAATCTAAGTGACAATCAATGTGGCGACACTTGGGGGAGGCCTATGTCCAGCAGTGGACGTCTTTCGGCTGAAATAATGATGATGATGATGATTCTAAGTGACAGACTAATTAGATTTTTTCAGTTTACAAGCCTATTAAAGGATTTTATACCTGATTTCTGCCTTTCATACATTTGTGACAGTTTTTTTTATGAAAAAGAAATGTAAAACGGATAGGTACAGTGAAACTAGATATTTATATTTTCAGCAGAAATCATTCGTTACACGATAAAAAATGACTTACATTGAAGGAAATACGTTTAGGTCGTAACCATTTATCATAGTTAGGCACGATATATTAAATAAAAGAACACAGACCCAGGCATCGAGCAGAAATAATGACCAAGCTAGAACGAGCCTAAAACCTAACTCATGACATTGACCTTTATCAACTTCGGCCGTATTATTCGGTGATGGCAAGAAAAATAAATCACAATAGACTAATTTGAATGTTTTCAAGCTTTCCGTTTACCCGGGGAGGCATGAATAGACCCTGATCGCGCTAACAATGCCCGGCTACCCGGTAACCCGGCTGAATGCGGCCAACCGGGTACCTAAAGTTTTTTTTTTATCTTTTTGTGGGAAACATAAACAGAAATGTTTGGGTATCGCTCTTCCATTGTTTTTGTTAACGCATGTAGAAAATGTTTATGTTTTTCGGTGTTCCGAGCTTTGATGCGGAAATATTAAATTGCTTTACTCTTCTAACATAATTTCTGTAAATTTAAAAAGAGAAGGAAATGCTCTCATTTACTTGAAATAGCAAAGTTTTATTCGTTTAAAGTTAGCGGCGCTTCAACATTTAACTCGAGCTTAGGAGGTGAATAAAACCTTTTTTCTCTCAACTTTCTTTGCGCAATTACGCCGTAATCATTAAAGGGTAATCCCTTTTTACATCTGCGAACGTTTGTACCGCCCTGTAATTATTCTGTAGAACGGTAGTCGTAAATAAAGCAGGATGAGCGTGGCTTGTATAAATCACTCGGCGACTCGCGGATCCCAGCTTAATTCGCGGATAGAAGAACAAAGCCCACGGAAATAAATACACGGAGCTACAATGTTGAAAATTAGATGGTTCACCGCCGAAACAGTTATTTTCTATTTGTGACTATAAATTATCGAATTCTTGGAAAGTAGGTTGGCAAGTCTATTTTGTTGGCGAAAGATTGTTTCCTTTGAAAATTGATTGTGCTTTCCGAAGCCTATTTGTACAATAGAACGTTTTTTAACTGGGTTGTTAGTGAATTTTTCTAATGACCTCGTTGCTGGAAAATGTTAGAAATAGGACATTATTTCTTCTGACAATAATTTATTACAGACTTATTTTTCTTTTGAAAAAGAAAAGAACTAAAGAAAGAAAAAAACACCTAAGTACGTCATCATCATCATTCATTCATATTTCTCTATTACTCGTAACTCAGTAGTCCTTTCCAGCCATATCATCCCTAAAACAGTACATCCATCGTTTTTAAAAAAAACTACTTAAGAACATGGCCAGCAAAACACTGTCCATTTCCATCCCACAGCAAATCCTCAATCATTTCATACAAAACAAACCAACCACAGAGATGACAAAGCCAGTAATTGCCGGACTTAATTTCCTATTCCCTCACCATTGTGTTAAGGTGTTCAGTACGCCATAAAAGCCAATTAAGGCGCTCGCTGATATCTGCCAAGACAAGGCTTAACTTGCTCTCTAAGATGGGGTGAACATGCCCCCCATGTGTAATTAGACAGCTTTTATAATTTAATAGGATCAAGAGTGGATTTTTCGTTCGATTGTTTTATTAGTTGTTTTCCTAAATAATTACGTTTTTTCACCTGCTTTTTACCTGGCTTACGAAAAATTATACGAGGGTAAAGTTCTATTGGGATAAAAGGTAACATAGGTTATATTTTATCCTAACTTGGTTCATGGTCCATGGTCTGCCTGCTTGCCAGACTTCAACAAAATCAATTCAACCGCATGAAAAAATTTAAATTATAAGCATAAAAATAGAACCGACTTCAAAAAAGTGAAAAATAACTTTAGCTTCAGAAGTCGGTGACCATTGTTTGATTGATTTATTAAGTTTTTTTGTCACCGACTTCTGAACCTAAAGTTATATTTCACTTTTATGAAGTCGGTTCTATTTTTTTGCAAAAAAGTTTTTATTTTTCACTTTTTAGTGGTTCACTTGTGCCCCTTCACAGCGTACCGGTGCGGTGGCGTGATGTTATGTTATGAACTGGTGTAAACAATAGACAGACAATAGATTTCAGCAATCCCAGTCCATTTGATATCATTTATTGAGGAGTTCCGTTCCATATCTCCGAAGTTCGTGATCAGGGCTGGCAGTCTCGACAGAGATAACGACAAAATCGTTAACTTTCTGTTGCTAATTACTAACAAATGCATTCGGTTGCATTATTGATGCTTACGAATAATGAAAGTCTCTACATCCTAGACGCGTTTTGTGTAAGCATAATTATTGCAACCGAATTTATTAGTTAGTAATCCGCTATCGAAAGTTAGCGATTTTGTCGTTATCTCTGTCGAGACTGCCAGCCCTGATCATGACAATATTTCTATGGGACCAACTTGGAAGTATACCCTTTCAAACAAAAAAAGAATTTTTCAAATCGGTTCAGGCGTCTTCGAGTAATCGGTGAACATACATACAAAAAAAAAATACATACAGTCGAATAGAGAACCTCCTCCTTTTTGGAAGTCGGTTAAAAATAAGGTCACTATGTTTTAAAATTTAATTCTCCTCTCTATATTTCGCGACTTCTATGCTACATTGCCTCAAGCACATTTCCATTTAACATGAGAACACAATAAAAAAAAAGATTTAACAGCACATTTGTTGCAAATGACAGTGCTAAGCGAATTCAAAATATCGTCTAAGTGCCTCTCAAGAGCATCGCTTCGCAAAATTTAAAAGTCACACAAGTATCACACATTCTGGCTCTCAAAGTGGCTGTTACCCTGTAATATTGTTCAGTGAATTTGTCAAAATCATTGGTTTTTTAACAAAAAAGAGGCTCAATCAGAGCACCGTCTGGCCACCCCGTTTGATATTCTCCAATCGTAGGCATTCGCACAAAAGAAAATTGGTCAAGCGTTATTGTCCACTAGGCTGAACCGTCCCATTGTTCAATTGAAGAGGGGGTTTTATTCAAAGATATGTACAGTTGGCTACGCACGAAGATTTCTTAGGAAGCACCCTTAGCCGCACAAAAGTTTTGAATTGCCAGCCTTGATTGAATTATAGCCTTATCTTTTGTTTGGTTAATATCGCCGATCGTCGTTAATTTATTGATTTCGAAAAGAACAACAAAATTGGGGAAAATGTAGATGTTGTTTGCTCCCCTACAGCTGCCTTGCTTTGTCTATAGGTATCTTAACTGTAGCTGACTGCTCAAAGTGTCAAGGTGTTGATAATATAACATTTTTCCTTGATCCCCTAATCAGCATGGCCCTAATATTCCCTAAATAAATGATATCGTTAATGGATATTTATGAAATAAAGAAGATTAGTGTCTTCGTGTCCGGAATAACGCCCCAAAAATAGACGGCAAACGTAACAACACTGAAAATGCTCAGTGTCCACGTGGCGATGGCAAAGGGGACAATACGTCTTGATACTTTCGATACTTTTAGAAATATGTATTTATTTAGACTGTTTATATAACAGTATTAAAATAAACTCAAATAATGACCGATATTTTAAACCGTATAAAAATTAATTGATTTTTAAAACTCTAACTTTCTCATGGCTATAAGGTTGAAATTGACAATGATTCTTATACGCAGTAATAAGTATCAGCAAAATGGGTAAATGATTAAGTTATCTTTCTGTATCAAACATTAAAATAAAATAAACACAACATAAATGGCGAAGCTGTACGAATTTTTAATACATTAAAAATCTAATATGATACAACTATACAAAGATGGAAAACAGCTTTACAATATTGAAAACTTTTCTACAACATAATAAATTCTTGTGTTAAGAAAGTATCAAGACTACACGATCGAATTAAGATATGGTGCAGGAATATCCTGACAGGGGATTTCATTAGATGCAGCTTAACCGCGAAGAGCAAACACTGGGGATGGAATCTTGGTTATTTTCTCACTCACAGATTTTTTTCGCTATGTGCACTGAATTTTTATCACGTATACCTGGTATATAGCACCTGTGTATGTAGAGAACGATATTAGGTTTCATATATGATTTTAATATGCATACATATATGTTTTTTATTCATGAATAGTGTGGTGTGGGAGGTTATCATTTTAGATTTTGATGTGAGAATAGCTGTTTTGGAGTTCACAACGACGCTGAAGTTGACGTTGAATGGCGTTGTAAGGTTAACGTGTATTAGAATTTTCTTTCTTGAGGTAATGTGAATAAATCAGCGAAGCAAAATTTCATTCTTCTATTATGTGTTACAGTTCAAACACGCTTCGCTGGGTCGTGTTTTGATAACTATAAATTGTAAACGACGACGACCCGAATGGCGCAGCGGTAGTGAGGCTGCCTTACGTTCTTAGGGTCCCGGGTTCGAATCCCGGTAGGAGTAAATGTTTGTGTGATGAGCATGGACATTTGTTTCCGAGTCATGGATGTGTATATGTACCTATAATAAGTATGTATTTACAAACAAAAAGCATATATGTAGTATATCAAATGTCTGGTGACCACGACACATGCCTTGCTTAGTGTGGCACTAGATGGCGATGTGTGTAATGTCCAGCGATATTATTTTTTTTTTTTTTATAATAGCCTCGTTGGTATAGTAGTTGCTAGCGCGGCTGCTGAGTATGACATCTTGGGATCGATTACCAGGTCGGACAAAGTGATATTAAGTTTTTCATTAGTGTTTTTCTCAGAAACAGCCAAAGGGTCTGGAATTGCGCCCCCTATTACTTGAGACTTAAACATAACTGATGAAATGCGGGTGTGTACTAATAAGTAAACCTTTGCACCTTTGCCCCTTTGTACCCTTTGGTTATTACAGGCGTGATGTTATGTTATGTCAACTGTAATACGTAGTGTTGCAGATTTGGCTCAAAAGCATAAAATGTGTTAACTCTTCATCTTACAAAACAATCTCTAAAACAAAAGAGCTTCAATGTTTCATAGAAAACACTTCAGTCCCCTCAAAGTGTTACCATTTGAAATATATGACACTGAATAATGACGTGTGGGCCTAGAACAATAACTTTAGGTGCAAAAGAGTAAAACCAATCTCACTAAAGCTAGAGGGGGGTCGAACAAAAGAGTCCAGAGCGACAAAGTGCCTGAATCATGCGAACGCAACTTTGTTCCATGTGTCAGATTCTGAAGGGACGGAGATAGTGGGTTAGTTTCTTCGGTGAATAAAAGTTTAATGGCGTAATAATTCTTGAATTTGCTGTCTGTTCTCGATAAAGGAGCTATTCTATTATCTTTTGTGGGTGTGTGAAGATTTATGTGATTGATTAGAGATACTGCAGTACAAGTACGTAGGAATCGATAGGACTCGATAAGATAAATTTGACAGTCATTCTCGATAAAATGAGTTTTTGACTCCATAAAAACTCATTTTATCGAGAATAACTGTCAAATTTATCTTATCGAGCCCTATCGATTTCTACGTACTTGTAGGGCTGGTTCGCAAATCTACAGTAGCTTCTACGTCAATGAGTAAAGAACATTGTGACTATCGAAATATAATAAAGTCAGGTTAACATGTTTGTGCCTATCAACGTTTTCTTACGGACAATGAAATGAATTGAGCTCGAAAGCTCTAAATCTTTACATTACGTTAAAGTTACGCTCTATCTAGGTGTCATATTTTAACGTTCTAATAGTTTAATTAAAAGCTAAAGATTGAAGTGCAAGTGGGCTGGCCATCTTTGTTGAAAAACCGTTGGCCAATGGAATAAACGAGTCTTGGAATGAAGATCGGGTAATAGCAAGCACAAGCAAGCTTATAAAGCCATCCAGCTTGATGGGACTACGATATTTAAAAGAAGAGTAGGATGTTATCTGACAGTGGACTACGAAAGGCCCAATTTAGTTTTTCATTGAGCAAAAATCTATTTAATCCAAGAAATCATCATGAATAAATATCCTTTCCAAACCATGTTGGGGTCAAAATCAAAATCAAAAATATTTATTTGCAAGAAATACTTCATGCAACAAGGAAAGATCTTATGTCCTAAAAGTCATAGTATTCTGCCTGCAAGCAAGCGTGCAAATTAGTATTATTATTTAGTAACATTTCAATAATTATTATCATGCAATTAATATTATTACAATTATTATAAAATCAGTATTATTCATTTACATTATTCACTAAATTATTTTTTAAATTCCTTATCGCTATAGAAACAACAATTTCGGTCGGATAGCAGGGTACCCGGAGGCAGGTGATTACCTGTATTTTAATATGGAGCGATTGCCTGTCTGACCTCCACAACCCAGTTAGTACTGGTTAATGCAATATGCCATGTTAAAACTGATTGTCAGACTTATGTAAGAAATATACTGCCTTTAATCACTGTATGCACTTTATTTACTGCATGGTTAACAACTATTATATTGTAACTCGAGACAACCTTCGACGTCTGTATCCGCAATAGTAATGACCGTTGTAAGAAATATTTTTACCAACTGAAATAACGGTGTTGCCACCTCAGAATGAACGAATGATCTATGATGTTATGGTATTATTGAATCTATAATTAGATATGCTAACACTTACCAATAACTTAATCCAAGAAAAGTGGATTGTTGACCATAAAATTTATGACTTCTGACTAACCTTGGCAGAACTCTCGATCAATCCATCAACCTGACTTGCAGTTATTTTTAAGAAAATATATAAAACTTTTATACCAAGTTATAAATGATGGGCACTTGATCCTGTGCAAGGCAATCAAGTGAATTCACTTATCGAATTGAACCATTATGTTAATGTTAGATACGTTAGGTTTTTCTTTGTCTTGAGATTTCTTTCAACAAAGTTTAAGGTAATCAAGTGGGTACCTAGTCTTATTGCCTTAGCTTTTTTGAAGAGTAAACGGCATTTCAGTTAATGCTGTGCTTGGCTTGTCATGGATTATATTTTTTAAAGTCTGATGATAAATAGTCTTCTGTCTTTATTGATGGCCCACGCAACTTTGTCTGCATCACATATAAGAGAGAAAAACTAAAGGAAAAAAAACCCCGTTTTTGCAACATTTTTAATCCCTAATGGTTGTAGCGTGATGTTATATAGCCTAAAGCCTTCCTCGATTGATGGACTGTCCAACACAAAAAGAGTTTTTCAATTCAAACCAGTAGTTCCTGAGCTTTATAATATTAGTATTAGATCACTTCACTATCACTATCATCACTATCACTATCACTACATATTATAAAACAAAGTCTCCCGCCGCGTCTGTCTGTCCCTATGTATGCTTAGATCTTCAAAACTACGCAACGGATTTTGATGCGGCTTTTTTTAATAGATAGAGTGAATCAAGGGGAATATTTTTGTATATAATTTTACGCAGGTAAAGCCGCAGGCATTGGCTAGTTATAGTATAAATAAAAAAATCTTCATTCTATAACGTATGGTTAGTGTCTAACCTAGTGTCACAGTTTTTATGCCGCTCATGAGCCTCTGATTATCTCTCAGGCATGCTGGTTTCACCCACTATGTCTTTCTTTACCGGAGCAGGTGATAATTCTACAATACGCACATGAATCCGAAAAATCAGAAATGCGTGCCTTGGGTTTAAACTCAAGACCTATGGCTAGGCATTCCGTCAGTCTCACCACTAGGCTATCACTAGCTTCCCATCCGAAAAAAAAAGAAAAAAAAGGAGTGCTACACACACGGGTTGCGGGACTGTTCGAAAGAGATACGGTGTCCCTGGAACATAAAGGGCGAGGAAGGAACATGGATGGGTTTTAGTCAGTTAAAGTCTGACACTCCCTCCCGCTCCGCCCAGAGTGGGAGAAGTCATTTGATGATTTCCCATCCGGAAAAAAAAGGCTATCACTGGTATGTGATAAATAGTGATTGAACTAAACAAGTAGGTAAGTAGGTAGGTAGGTACTTGTTTATTGTGTGGTTCATACTACAAAATAAAATCTTCACTATATTACCAGTATGAGTCATAAAAGGCGAGTGAGGGATTACGTCTTGAAGTGGCGTCTTCCTGTCTGCTAATAACAACAAGCTAAAATCTTATTCCTCTCCCAAGATTATTATGTACACGAGGAAATCTTTTCGACGTCCTTCATAATGTATTATATGTATGGCTACTTGTAGAGTAGGTAATTTGGGAATTTGTCTGTCATTTTTAGATCTTTGTTTGTCTATACGGGTATTCAGAAGCCCGAGTAACTAAAGGTCAGATAGGCTGGATAGGCAGTCGATAAAACAATAAACCGCTGCTTTAACAACGGAGTGCTCATATAAAATGATTTTGTTTTTTTTTTTTTTTGTTTTTTTTTACTGTTCATGTGTATCATTTTGACGTGTATGTATAGCAGTTTTGTAAAGCACAGCAGATTTTTATTAAATTTAGAAAATTTGGAATACGTGGTCCCTTCCACCCCGTATATATATAAAGTGAATTGACCCACGTGTGAAAGTGAATGCTGAAAGTGGTTGAACTGTACACAACTGAATATTTGCCGTTAATTAGTTATTCGTAGCTTTTTTAAAATGTATGTTCACTGTATGTATTAACATATAGCATTTGCACTACAAATATTAGACCAACTGAAGTTGCAACGGTTGCAATATTTTTTGAATGAATGAATGAATTTAATTCGTGATGATACAAGGGGGAAAAAATAATATTGAGCCAAACAAACATAGAGAAAACCTAGCTGGACAGTTAGATCACCAAAATCTGACATGGAATATCTTTTTTTAATTATTTCTTGGTCGTGTTATTTTCGTGCGCCATGAGATTTCGTAAAAACCAAAAGCTACTGATTCTTTGCTTCTATTTAGTGAACCCACCATTTAATTAATTTACTAAAATTTCACCACGTTACCCGACAACTACAGCTAGCTTACAAAATACCTAAATAACAGAAAAATTCAGCCCGCGGTTACTAGCCACCGATACAGTACGTTTTAATTTCCCGCGGCTTCATAAAATTTTATCACCCATTCAGTAAAGCGATTCCAATTATACATACATACATGGTGTTCTGTTTGGCAAAGAGGAAACAAGGGGATATTAGCAGTAGCCGTCTGTCGGGCTGGCGCCCCTCAGCCGAAACAATGATTACTAGGGGAGGGAGGGAATAAAAGAAACGGATGCAGAGCCTCCTCATATTGTCTTACTGAATTTGCCGACGTCATTTATTAGCCACTAACATAAAACATTTTTATGGGAAGTGATATGAGACTCACAATAGTTGGGAAGCTCTTTGTCGGAATAAGAACAAACGATTTATGGACGAATATAAAATTGTATTGCTTCACAACGTTTTGCTTTGTTTTTGCTCATTCGTGATATGTATGTCAGATTTGCTGTTCAGTAAATATTTCCCGGAATGGAACTGCTTTGTGAATAACTGTTATAACGTCAGACTCCAATTACATGTTAAGATTTAACGTAACATTGCTTGATTTCTTCAACATCATCATCTTCCTGGCCTTTTTCCAATTAAGTTGGGGTCGGCTTCCAGTCTAACCGGATGCAGCTGAATACCAGTATTTTCCATAGTGTATTTTGCTGGATTTCTTCAACAAATACAAAAAAAAAATTAGCTCCTTGAAACAAAACTTATTTTAAAAACAGACATAACCACCAGCCGCTGCATACAATTTCTAACCACGACTAAAACAAAGAACCACCACAAATATAACGAGAAGAGTGTGGTAATTATAACCTCCCCAATTGTACCGTCAGTTCGTGAGACAATTTCTTCCAATTAGACATGGAGACATTTTGAATAAAGGACAGGAAAACCCCTATAGGGTTTCAGTATCTCGCTAGTGGGGAGGGGGGAGTCGACATGGCGTGCGACAAGTGACAAGTCGCGACGTGCACGGATAAGCAACCACCAGTGAACTACTGCGAGCTTGCGGTTTCGATACTTGCGACTATGATGGCGGAAACTATTGAAAGTAGTTTGTACTCGTATTTTCAAATTCTTGAAAAGGAAGGATAAATTGTATTTAGAATGGATTTGGTATAGGGGGAATCACGGCAAACTTTTAACCGACTTCAGAAAAGAAGAAGGTACTCAATTAGCTTGTTATATTTGCTACCTCGTAACTCCGTCATTTATAAACTGATTTGTCGCCGACTTTTGAGAGTAAAGTTATTTTAGATCGACAAAAAATCGACTTCCAAAAGAACACTAAATAAGTTTTTTGGAAGTTGATTTTTTTTTTGTTAGGTAAATACCAGTACAACAAAAAAGTTAAGATGAGCTTTTCTAGATCACGATAAAATAACATACTAAACCGAATCAAAAAGAAGGGAAAAGTGTACAAATTGATCCAAAACCACATTCACTATAGTTTTCACTATCAGAAACAATAAACATAACCTGTTACTCCACATTCGAGCGTATCATGAAATTACAAATCATGTTATCATGAAGTTAAATAGGCGGAGCGCTTGCAATTGCATGTCTATGGGGAATTATGCATTACGTAAAACAGTAATACGTGTTACAAGCTCATAAACGAGGCTTCATAAAATAAATTTGATTGTGTTTGCTATGCGTTTGTAATCTGTAAATTACATTAATGTCCCACTTCTGTTACAACCTTTTCCGTACAATGTACTGTTTATGTGCATTTAAAATACCTTTCACACACATAAAAAGTTAGTGCAGTGAAATTGTAGGAAAGGCGTTTAAAATATATAATTGTTGAGGAATCGATGCAGCCTCGTTTAAATCTGTGCAGCCATTTAAATCGTACATTTCTCACAGTTTTATTTTTCCATTAACAACAAGTATTTTTATTAAACCATGATCATATTTCCAGATTTCTTTCGGTAAATATTAATAAAACTTCAATTTTAGCAAAATAGCTTCAAGCTACAGAAATTACATTAACTTGTTTCCAACAAAACATTTTTATGAAGTCATACAAGATAAGCAACCTAATAAAAGTCTTTTAAAAATAAATCAAGTATCTTGACGGTTCGCTCCGCTATGACTAGACATTTTTACTTGTTCGTCGTCGTTTGACGCCCCGCGACAGTGCGTTTTCATTATATGCAGCTTAGTGGCTACGGGTAAATAAAGCAGCCCATATTGCCGACTCGGCTTATTCTCACGAATTCTATCCACCACGCCAGCACACCGACTATAATCCGCTTTTACGATTCCACTCCGCGCACGTTGAATTTGAAATGAGAAAAATAACCTCAAATTCTTTGTGAGTAGCAGCTTCCGTGGTATGAATGAGTTCTATACAGGAAATATTTTTAGTCATATCAAAAGGATGTCCTAATTCTAAAATTATGAAGCTGAGTTTTTTGTTGAGGCAATTACATATTTTTGGAATTATTTCTGTGAGCACTGACTGGTGTAGTACCCTGAAAGTTGAATCTAGGTTAACAACATACGAATCATAACTACTGATATTTTAATATGTTCAGAACGAACTAACATTATCATTATTGAAGTAAAATAAAAGTAAACTATAAAAGGCCGTTAAAATACTCCTCCTTATGACGTTTGTTAATGTTACAGCACCATGACTTGTGACATTTTATAATGTTACAGCACCATGACTTGTGACATTTTTTAATGTTACAGCACCATGACTTGTGACATTTTTTAATGTTACAGCACCATGCTGAGATAGGCCTTTTGGCCTCGTTCAGGACCTTTCGTTTCTTTTTAATTTTTTATCTGTGTTTAGTTTTCTAGTTGTAAATAATGTTAATTTTTACGTGTTTTGGGATGATTCCTGACTAAAAAAATATAATTCTGTATAGTCCGTCAGTTTAATTACCGAAAAATATTGGATACACTATGTGTATTTTGTTTTAACAAATTAATAAAAAATACGAAGATAAACGCGTCAAAGACCATGCGTGGGGATTTGTGACGTCACTTCCCGGTAAAAAAGTGTACTCAAATTTGACGACGACTTTTCGACGCACTGTGTCGTCTTCATTTTATGTTTACATGAAAAAAGAAAAAATGTGTGGCCATTATTTTTTGGTAATCTATCCAACGGATTAATTGGATTGTTTTTATCATGCATCCTATTATAATTGCATATAAATACGTAAGAAAATAGCCGCTCAAAGCACTGTATGTTTTGAAAGAACGCATTTAAAGCATAATGCATGACAACAGAAAAAGATAGAATACGTAATTATACAGCGAATCCATGTCAACGATAAAGGTCACCGCACAGTTATAACCATTGCACGGCATTACCGTGCAAATCACAGGAGCTGATGGACGCCACCGATAATGCCAAACTCGTCGCCGTTTGGGCTGACTCAATTTAAATTAGCATCTACACGCTAATAAGAAGAAGCATCACCTCAACTCGAGCCGTACGGGATTCTTGCTATGAAGCTTCATACTGCAACACTCATTTATGAGCATATTATTAACGGCATCATGTCCGATTAGGATCAGCTAGTAAAGAAGAGCTGACGCGATACTCATCCCGTGTACCGGATGAATGCAATAATTTACTGCAATCAGCAATGTTACATTAATATTATTCAGCTGTGGTTACCATTATACTTGTACCTTTCTTATACTGTAATATAAAACACTAGCTGACCCACGCAACTTCGTCTGCGTCACTTATGATAGAAAACGAAAGAATAAAAAATCCCCGTTTTTGCAACATTTTTCGTTCCTGCTCGGCCCCTAATAATCGTAACGTGATGTTATATAGCCTAAAGCCTTCCTCGATAAATGGACTATCCACACAACACAAAAAGAATTTTTCAATTCGAGCCAGTAGTTCCTGAGATTAGCGCGTTCAACCAAACAAACAAACTCTTCTGCTTTATAATATTAGTATAGATTAAATAATTAATTGATGTTTACATTAATTAATTAATTAAGTTTAAATAAAATACAGTTAAATAACTTGTGGGAAGTATGGCCAATTTTTTATAAAAATTAACACTTCTTGAAGTTGTATTCGTTCTCTAAAAACTCGAAGTTCTCTCTGGTCGCATTAGACACGTGGCAGGCTACTAGGTACTTGCCTGTCAGGACACTTTTGTCTAATAAAAGGATTACCAAACAAACTTTGTTTTAACATCCCGTGTCAATCAAGCTGCTACACTAATCCGAAGTAAGTAAATCATGTCACTTGGTTAAGCTGTTGGTGATAAAATAAGCAAAACTTTCTTATTTTACGACTAATATTATTAGTATGATGACAAATAAGGAAAACTTGAGTCATATTGGAAGCACTTAAGTTTATTTGGTTGTTCAAAATAAAGTTTATAGAAATTAGAATAACTAAAATGTGTAAACTATGAAAAAAAATCCGGATACATTTATATAAATATACCCCTTTGAAAACTACGGCTTGATGCAGCCCCCTGAAAAAACACCCTTCTTTAGATCACATAAAACCACAGCGGAACAGAAAATCAAATCAACCGCACAATATACGAAATAATAGGAAAATAATAAAACGAGTGGTGTTAGCCCGGGGTGGGACTGGGAGACTGGGACCTAGCCCGACCAACAGTGTCTCTTATTTCCTGAGGGAACCGCGTTATGGCACTACAGACGCACCTATCACAACCTGAACTAAAGCTGCAGACGAGGCAACTTTTTGTAGGGATACTGTTGCGCAAGTTTATTTTGTGAACAACAAAGGTGGATTGGAACAATTTGGACTTGATTGACTGGATTTTCTCCTACTAATGCAACCTAATCAAAATTGAAGTTTTTCACTGAAGATATTTACGAAAGTATATACCTTATTAGGGTAGATGACAAAAAAAATCTAGTTAGTCTAACAGTTAGATTATCAAAATATTTTGACCTGTTTTTTCAATTGTTATGTAAACCAAAATTGACGAAGATTCGACGTCTTTAAAAGTCTCAATACGTCACGCCTTGGTATAATTTTCAGTGCGTTCTGACGGCACGAGCACTCACTCCCGAGTTTTGATGTTTTAGTTAATATTCATTGATTTACAAAAACAAAAAAAAATACGTGTCCATTATTTTCCAATACTCTAACTGACAGACTAAATAGATTTGTAATTTTTTGATACTGTCATTATACCTATTGTAACAAATTCGTCTCCGAAACCGCTGGACTGATTTTGACAGGACTTTTACTGACAGATAGCCAATCTCAAAAAATGCTGTTTTATTACTATTTACTATACTGTATTGAGGTGAAAGCTGCGTCACCTACTCGCATCGAATATCATTGCACTCCTGTGCAATATTATGTAGTATTAGAATCAGAAATGAAGACATCCGCAAGAGAACCAAGGTCACTGACGTAGCCCGAAAAATTGCCAAACTTAAGTGGCAGTGGGCAGGGCACATTGCTTGCAGAACGGATGGCCGATGGGGCCGAAAAGTTCTGGAGTGGCGACCGCGAACCGGAAGACAATGCGTTGGAAGACCTCCCACTAGGTGGTCCGATGACCTGGTGAAGGTTGCGGGAATCCGTTGGATGCAAGTCGCACGAGACCGGTCAATGTGGCGACACTTGGGGGAGGCCTATGTCCAGAAGTGGACGTCTTTCGGCTGAAATGATAATGATGATTAGAATTTTGAACTTTAAATTAGATGTCACAGAAAATACTTGGTATCCTCCATAAAAAGGACCTGTTATCGCAACGTCATAGCAACAAAAAGTCGCCAAGTGTGTCGCACTTTAATAAAGAAACCGATTTTAGCTACATCCCGCAAAACGCGATTCCATTCGCTCCCCCTTTCGCCAATGTCTATAAACCACGCTCTCAACTATGTAACAAAGCTAGCAAATAATGTTGATCTCATATCGGACAGAAAGAGCTGATGGCGTATTTATTTATATAAAATATGATGCGCTTTTGTTTTTGTTTATGTGTTTTGAGGCGAAATTGGTTTTGTAGTGGTGTCTGCTTTGAGTCAGCTAAGATAGTGTAAGATTTTCTATAAAATTTATATTTTTCATTCCTTTTGTCAGCGATACCAGCATAACATGTAGGTTAATATTTTTTTATATTATTTAGAAACAGCGTGATGTTTTTTTATAGATTCTAGATAATCATAAAAATAAATCATTAATTGCATAAAACATGGTAGTATACAATGGTGTAAAATAAACTAAATATTTCATCACCTGAGTCGCAAGCTGTCAGTTCCATAGAAAAACTGTCAGAAAATGACAGCTCAAACCTAAATTGAATCGCATTTGGACGTGTTGGTAACCCCGCAGCATACACTTCATAAAATCATCATCATCATCATAATTTCAGCCGAAATACGTCCACTGCTGGACATATGCCTCTCCCAAGTGTCGCCACATTGACCGGTCCCGTGCGATTCGCATCCAGCGGATTCGCCAGATCATCTGTCCGTCTTCCAATACAACGTCTTCCGGTTCGCGTTCACCACTCCAGAACTTTTCAGCCCCATCGGCCATCCGTCCTGCGAGCAATGTGCCCTGCCAATTGCCACTTAAGTTTGGCAATTCTTCGGGCTACGTCGGTAACTTTGGTTCTCTTGCGGATGTCTTCATTTCTGGGAAAATATAGGACACTAATAATAACTAAAAACTAAAACATAACCATCTACTAACCACTCAAAAGTACCCCACCTTTCAGTTACCCCTGCAACTAATCAGTGCCCATAATACATGATACCTGTATTGTTCTTCCCAAAGTTTCAGCTCATCAATCAACCGGAGGACCGGGTGCTTTATAAAATGTTGCCAACTCTGCAAACCTTGTGGGTAGTTGGTAGTTATTAAAACTTGTTGCCTCTACAAGTTTCTAACGATGGATATTTGTAAAATGTTATATGGGTACTATGTGGGTAGTTGGAAATATATTACCTATGTAGTTACAAGAATAGTTTTAGGTAATGATACACGAGTCGATTTATGTTAAAACAAAAGTAATACGTAGACAGATCCTTGCTTCTGTATTAGTATACAATTCCATTTGATGTATTCTGATCGGAATGGCTTTTCCACATAAGGCAACATTAAACAGCAAATTGTCCCATATAAGTCAGGACAACGTTTTAGTCAGCAACATCAACATATTAGATGCTCATCCTCATTCCTCATTCGGATAATCTCTACAAAAAACAGTTATAGTGCTACCAAACTAATCACCACCCTTGGCAGAAAGTCCAATTCGTTAATCACCGTATTTGCAGAAATTCCAATAAAAAAAAGTCAGATTTTCATAATGTTACTTTAAAATTTTAACTGAAGCTAAGGGCAACACTTGATCATACATATATTATGTGAGCAATCTTTAATTCTGCGAGTCAGATGGTCTCCGTCGATCAAAGCGAGGAACACGGGCCTGTTCATTCTCGTGCTGTACCAAGTTCTTTATTTGCTTGGTATCAAAAGCTATTCTTTGTAAGATATTCTTCAAAAATTTAATAATGCGATCATAAAATCTTTTACCGCTAACATCGAGTCAAAAGACACTATTAAGTTGCAAACAAAGTTGTCGTCAAAAGTTATATTGTATCGAATCAAAGTTTGATCTCTAGTATAATGGACCGGAAATCTCCCGATATCCCGATAAACTAGTGGGGACAATAGTACAAGGAATTTCGGGAATTTGGGGGAAATAAACGCATTTGTTTTGCTCCACTGATTGTGAAGGAAAATTGGGAAATTGAGTGGTGTTTTGATAATTGCGTAGTTTCACACAGTATTCTGGAAGTTTCAGATAAATTAGTGTAAAAGAAGAGTAGATTTATAATTAATATATCTGTTTTTCTCAATTTTTATTTGAATGAATTGAAAATAATATACTTAAATCTGCTCTTTCAAAGGCAATCAACAATAGATGCGACGTATTTATCGTACTCTTATCAGCAAGCCTCTTGTAATTGATGCCCATATTACGGGAGACATAAAATATAACTATGTGGTTCGCCATATTGGAATTGGAATGATGTCACTTAGCTAAACATTTATTGTCATCGAAACTAAACGTGTATAGGTTTATACATGCAAAATTTCAGCTCAATCGGTTGGGCATAATTGTTTTAAAATCAGGTGTTAATCTGTTTGACGTAAATATACAATGCAAGTTAAATAAAATAAAATGCTTGCAAAACGGTTTTATTTACAAGATAATAATTATTTTTATACAGAAATTATCTTTACCCGTCGTCAAACACAAAGCACTTCAAAAAATATTCCCTCCCAAGGAAGAAACTTCAACCTTATATAAAACCGTTAAACCGTTACTATAACCCATCACTGCAAATAAATGCAGCATGGACCCACTATCGATACCGCAGTCCCGCTTGGCTAGTGACTCGTGAACGAGACGTTTGTATCGCAAGCTTTCATCTAACGCGGCGACTGGACTGTAACAAATGATGGAGGGAGGCTGATGGGGACTACTCTATACCTATTACGACTTTTCAGTTACGTCATTTTTCTTTTGTTATTTTTGTGACGTCATTTTGTTTGGGGTTTGGTATGTCTGAATGACGATAATTCGAGAGACTTTCGGATATTTAGAAGTTTTGGTGACTGGAGAAATCTAGAAGACGATAATTACGATCATGGTCTACATTGATTTCAGCTGAATGACGGGTTTCAAGTGACGTCAAAAGTTTAACTTTATGTTTATGATTCGACAAACAAAGTTTTCATTGACAATTTACTCGTAAAAAAAATTAACGAAACGTCAACATCGAAAATCATGGTGACATTTTTTCATGAAATTGTAACGTTAAAATTTTCTTACAATTCGAATACCAAACAATATCTAATTAATTAACCCGAATGTATACCTCGAATCATACCTATTTATATACACAATTTGTAATCACATAGATACAGTTACGATTCAACTGCGCTGATCCATTAAGTGAACATAATTTGTACCCGTTTTCCTCTATACAGTAATGCACTTATGGAGCACGGATAATAACAGATGGCTGGCCCAGATAGCCGGCAAATAACAATGAATTTAGGTAGACAACACATTACCCAGAACCCGTAGTTAAAAGCCACTTTAAACTACCCTTTCCCCTAAATTGATTGTTATAAATCGCACTAGCTAAAATGCAGCTGATGCCGTTAACTTGTATTTATTTTTCAGGGGCCAGAATATTTTTGGAGGAATAAAGACAAAATCATTTTTATTAATCTGATATTTGTGCTACTGAGATTATAGTTATCTTAAGATTACACTTTTAATTAAACAAGTGGAACCAAAATATAAAAGCGATGTTGTCTTTACCGTAAATAAAAAAACGAGAGAGTAATACAAAAATGAGTAGGTCCCATTGAGCACCACTAATAAATAAAAAACTACCTAAATCAGTTCGAATCTTTATAGAGATTGCTCTAAAATATGGTAATATGGTAATGGTTACATTCATTGAAATAGCAAACGAAAATCAAAATATAGTCACACAAATAAAAGTAATGTTTCATTCCCACAACCCATAAATCCAATTCACACAGCAAAATAACATTTCAAACCTCAAAAGAAACCATAAAATGGCTTCCTTATTCTCCCAAATGTCCTAATCTGAGATATTTCTTGAGATAAACTTCTTTCTGATAGGTTACGGGCTGAGGGTATTTTACGGACTATGCACCCCTCACCAGGATTCAATTTAGATCCTCGATCTGATAGGAGTATAGGGACCAGACTATCTGAACAACATGGCCGAGTAGTTCAGTTAGATTGAAAGTTGACGGACGTTAAATAATTTTATAGTTTTCAGGGAAAGATTGTAAGAAGAACTTTTTCGGCAACGGTTTGCAAAAAACGTTGATGGTGTACCCTGAGTACTCCGTTAATGTTTTCTGCAAACCGTATAAATGATTACATTTTTCACCTGCTGTCGAATATTTGGTTTTTCCAAGTACACTTGTTGGCTTTGCAGTCAAGTCTGAGAGTAGTTATTTGTGTAATTTAGGTTATGGGAATCATCGACATGACGAAACCTTGCTGTTCAGTATGAGGTTTCATACATTGCTTTGATCGGTTAATGATTTACATCGCGTGTAATCTAAGGTAAGGGGGTGATCTTAAAAAGTAACAGACCCACCTACCATTCCGATCGGATCCACTTACCGTTCTTTTTATTATTCTCATTTCTGTTTAGATTTTTTTATGATTATGAACTATTTTTGCCAAATAACCACAGTAAGTTCGTGTCTACATAAAACACAATTTTCCAGAACGCACCGTCATGCACATTTTCGTATTACTTTGAACATTTTAATAGTTCTGAAGTAACTATTTACTAGTTCGGTCAGGCAACAATGAAACCCATTTCTACTAATCGAAGTACTTCGCGGTACTATAAACAGTTGCTTAGTGGTACTATAAAAACACAACTAAGTTTTCTGTAATACATGCACCTGACAAAGTTTTATACATGCCTAGAATAAGAATATTGTGAAATATTTGATTAGATCTTACAGAGTCTATGAAACTTTTTCTGCTGTTTTCCGCGGTGAATATTTCCGCGCTTGATCAGTGCATGGGACTGTGAAATCACCAGATTTCACTCCTCATCATCATCATCATCATCATTAGCGTATTAATGTTCCCACTGCTAAGACGCAGGCCTCCACTTTATGAGAGGGAATGGGCTATTTAATTGTAACTGGATTATAATAATCCACCACGCGGGCCCAGTGCGGGTTGGTAGATGTCAGTTTGTCTTCGAATTTTTGGTCCTAGGACATGCCGGTTTCTGCGGGACTGTTCGAAAGAGATACCGTGGCCCCGGAACATAAAGGGTGAAGAAGGAACGTGGATGGGTTTTAGTCAGTAAAAGTCTGACACTCCTTGCCGTTCCTCCCAGAGTGGGAGAAGTCATCTGATGATGACCCATCCGAAAAAAAACAAAAAAAAAGGACACGGTTTCCTCACAATGTTTTCCTTCACCGTTTTGACTCAGCATCAATTATTTGGACGGGGTTTTCAGCAAGGTTTTCTTTCCAGAAGTATTCGACATTAGTTGAAAAAACCATAACATCACGACTGTAAGCCCCGAGGGGTAACACAGAGATGTAACTATAGTGGGTTTTTGCCAGTTATGTTTAAGTCCCATTTAATATAAGCGACTCTATTGCAATTACCAGGCACAAATCCTTACCTCTAAAATGAATTACAGATAAAATTATCCATATATAATTCATTTTAGAAGTAACATCATGTTTTTTAGATGTAACTATATTATTCCCCGATTCCATGTTGAAATACGTGTTCGTTTAGTAACTAAACAGAGATACAAACGTAATTGATATGCTTGAGGTTTTCAAGAGGTTACGCAGGTATTGATAATTATAGAATACAATATGCACAATGCTTGTATACTGACCGCGAATTCGGTCTCCCTCAGTATTCAGGTTAGGGAGGTCAGATTACACTTGCTACAGTGAAATACTGATATTCAGCTACAATTAGTTGGACTGGAAACTAGCTTCACATAGCTGGGAAAAGGCTAGGCTTATGGAGATATTTAGTGAGTAGGTACCGTAATTTTTCTTTTCGTTTTACTTGGTTTTTGCAGTGGTCTACGATAAAGCTTGGCGTACAGAAGATTTCAGTAATTTTGAAAAAGGTGTTAAGCTAATATGGTTTCCAACAAATTAAACTGAACGATTTTTAGATAAAGGAAAGTTGCTTGAAATATTAGGTAAATGTACCTAATTTCACTTACAAACCTCTTATCTGTATGGCTACAAACTACACACGCTTGTTGTAGTAGCAACTACGACGTCTGCGACTAAATAAGTGAAATAAATTAATATGAGCATGCCTGCCGTGCATGCCGTGAATTTATAGACTACTTGCTCTGTCTTCTCTTATCTCAGCTACTAACACTAGAAATAAGTTATTTTGTATTGCTTGCTAACACAATGAATTACTGTTGTCCGAAAAATAAAGAATATTATTATTGTTATTATTATAAGCTATCGCAAGTGACAAGAACCGTGACGTCACTCATGAAACAGTGAGGAACGCGCATGTCGCGTGATGCAAGTGGTGTTGCAAGTTGCATCGGTTAATGTAGTTATAAATACTCTGTGTGCATCTTTCACTAGCAAAATAACTACCTGCCACTGTCATAATAATTTTCGTGAACACGATAAGTACTTACATGAAAACAGCTTGATAAAATAATTTTAAGACTTGTGACGTAACATGTCCCTTGAGTTCAGACGTCCTTACTAATATCTGCCACGTTTAGAAATAAGGACGTTGAACTTACATCGTTTATGTTATGTCATGATTCTCATAAATGGGTGTGAATGTTAAATTACCAACTTCAATAAATGTGTTTGTTCCTATAACACAATTACACTAATAGTCACTAATTTAGTCACTATAGTTATTTTTGGTATGCCTGTTACTTTGATTCTTTTACACAGAATTTGCTAAACAGTGCACAATAGTGACTGATAAATGCTGAAAAATCATCTTCTTGCCTCTCTGGACCTCGTAGCCGCTCTCGGGAACAAGCACAATGTTATCGGCAAACAGTATACACCAGGGTGCCTCTTTCTAAATGTCCGACTTGAGAACGTCCGGGCAAAGACCTCTGACAAAATGCAAAACAATAACGGTTCAATATTTAAAACATTCAATCATTTATTGTTGTAACCAGCTTCTGAGAGCGGCTTCGCCCGAAGTTTGATGATTGTCCCATGGGATCTTACTAGCAGAATAAAAGTTATCATATTGTGTGTGAATCCAGGTTATAAACTATACATGTGTACAAAATTTCATCCAAATCCGTTAAGTAGTGTTTGCGTGAAAGAGTAACAAACATACATTCACACATCCAGACTCACAAACTTTCGCATTTTTAATATTATATATACGTCACCGTAAAATTGTCAAACACGTTATATTACAATATAACGTGTTACTCTCTAGCGATATTGTAAACTCTCGAATTATTGTCAACTGAACATACGGAAGTATCTCTGCCCCCGTAATCGGGACTTGCGGCACCCCCCCCCCCCCCGTTAGGTTCCCTTTAAACCCTGCACTCGGAAATACCCGCGAAGGGGCATATAAAGTGTTTTAAGGTTAGGTTATATTAATCGGTATTTCTCAGGAATGGTACATTATCTTTTCATGAGAGTGGTACCATTGAGCAAGGTCCCCCTCCTTCCTTCCACACCGCGTGAGTTGACTACCATCGCATGCATTTCACGAAAAATAATGCGTTTTGTTTTGTGTTGTAAGCAGTATGTTCGTTTGACAATATTTCGAGATTTTACAATATCGCTAGAGATATTACAATATAACGTATTTGACAATTTTACGGTGACATATATAAATCATATATTAGATGATATACATATATTATAAGTAGGGTTTCACGACTACGGCGAAGCTAAAAGGAGGATTTTATTCATAGTTTGGACTATAAAGACACAACTTTACTCCAAAACCTAAGGACTAAACCCAAACCATATTCCCCAGAAAAAAGACGCCTAAACCCGATCAAGCACCCAAAACTACAAGGGATATGTTTCTTTATCTGTCAGTTTACATGAAGTAAATCGGCAGATACCGCCCTAACGGCCCAGCGGGCGCGTTGTGGTCCATTCTATTATCCTAACGACTCCATATTACGTTTACCCAAAAATGTTTATGGCGCATACGACCATTTGGAACCGACCTAATCAACCGACGCCGCTCCGGTGGCTGTAACTTTTTCTATACACGCCAACTTACATAGGATAATGTGCTTGTTGAGGGCAGATAAGACAATATAGGGCTACAAATAATGATGCTTTGGTAATTACTGGCTTAATCCTGACGTATATACGCTATATACTTGTGTAGCTAAAATGCACAAGGAAATTATGTAGAGCGTGTGGTCCCGGGTTTGATTCTCAGTTTTTGTAAAATGTTATCGGGTTTTTGACATCAGATTTTTTGAGAATTAGAAACATTTATTTTCGATGTAGACATTTTTACTATTGGACGTATAGACCGCATGTATAGACTTCTAACAGTCAAAATGATAAAGCACCATTTGTTTGAAGCGATTCCCAACATTGAAAATAGTGTTGGTACAAAAACGTTATAGGTGAACTGTTTTTGAAAAAAAAACGTGCATTCTTGCTATACCAGGAACAATCCCATTCAACAATATTGCATACATACGTGAAAGCTGTTTGGAAATAACAAAACAACACCGAACATTTGGTTATTCCTGTGTCTGAATCCGATTTTTATTTTTCAGATTTTTCCTTTTTCGGTTGTTTTTGCGGAAAAATATAAATCCTTTTCTCTGAAACTCTAAAAGTGTTTTTGTCGGTCCAACTTGAATGTTGAAATAAAAAGAAAAATGGAGTGAATATTTTGAAAAAAGAAACAGCTTCTAAAATCGCTTACAATAAAAATGATAAATGGCCAGTCTTTTTTGCATGCCAATCGACTCAAATAATAATACTCGGCTAGTGTATAGCCATCTGCAAAGCTCTTTCGTTGGCTTCACTTCGTTTAAATCCTGGAAGGTGCAGGTGGCTCTGGAGGAAGGGCAAGAAAGAAGGTTATTATTATTCTGCAGAAGGGCTCCTCAGTGGCATGTATCATTGTATTTTCAGGCCCAAGTTGGTCGCTGTAGAAATAACGTGCTCAAGTAGGTTATCATCGACCCGTCCCGAATGACAATTAATAACAAAACTAGGTTCACTCAAATCTGTATGGTTCTTTCTTTAAAAGACCATCTCAGACACTAATCTGCATACTTCTCATGAGAGTTGAACAAGATTATGTCTGGACTTTAAAAGAGACTGTGACCTTTGAGTTTGTTTCGGCTGTTTCTTCTCAGAGTAGTCAGGTACGATACACCGTCCCCATCTAGTTTAAAAATAAGGACGTGTAAAAGTGTTTGTGAAAACCAATTTGCAAAATAAATATAATTTATCATTTATAAACCATTGCAAATAATTATCTATTCAACCATCTACCTATCTAAGCCCCCTTCTATCAAAATATCCAATTAAAAACTACAACCTCCCAACACCCCAACACTAATAGAACCTTCAAAAGGGAACTGCATCAGCCCCTTTACAAAATATTCACTTTCAAAAAACCTTCAATATTATTAACGAACGGTTTGGAACGGCCGGCATTCACGTAGTATGACGCTTTTACATCATATTACTCTCGCATTGAACGAGATTGATGTGTGAAAAAAGCTCTTGAAATTGGTAAAAAGGGAAGGCTAAGTGTTAGGGGCTGGGGGCATAGAGTGAAGATCTATAGACGCGACCGTTCTACTTTTGAAACGGCAGTTTTGGCGCGTGAAACGCAATTGGGATTATTTCATCGCCTATGTAATGTGCTTTCAGCTTCGTCATGGACAATATTGACGATTGACTTAGCATCTAAACTTTACATAGTGTTATATACTAACAAAAAAAAAACTATTGTATTTATAATAATAATTTGGTGGTATTATTCTAAACCCTTACTAGTATTTCTAGTGCCTGTACGCTTAGATCTTTTAAACGACCCAACGGATATTAATGCAGTTTTCAGAAATAGAAAGAGTGATTCAAGTGACAGAGTAACTGTTCGGTTCCCGGGTCGGCGGGCAAAGTGTTTTTGGGTTTTTTCAGCAGGAATTTCTCAGCGGCAGTCAGGGAGTTTGGATTTGTGCCCAGCCGATGGCAGTAGGCACGCCTCCTATTACAAATAACTGACGAAATGTGGTGTACTATTAGTTAGGTGCACCTCTAACCAAACCCTTCGGAGATAATAGGCGTGATATTATATTGACAATAGGCAAGACGACAGTATAAAAAAATTACAAATCTATTTAGTCCGTGAGTTACATTATTGAAAAATAATGGATACGTATTTTTTGTTTTTGTAAATCAATGAATATTGACAAAGATAAAACGCATCGAGGGGCTCGTGACGTCATAGCTAGCTAAAATTATACCTAGGCGTGACGTATTGGGAATTTTAAAAGCGTCGTATCTTCGTCAATTTCGATTTACGTAACAAAATAAAAAATACGGGTCAAATATTTTTTCATAATCTACTTAACGGACTAATTACATTTTTTTAGTCGTCTAACCAATTCTGCTATGGTTAGTCGTAGTGGGGTGATAAAGAGCGGTAGGTGACTGTTTCAGGCGCTGCAGCCCAAGCACAAAGAAAAAGTACAGACAGGGATTGATCTTTGTAGTGAATAGGTACTTCTTCAGGCGCTTCGAGCACTTTTTGAGTGAACAAAAATCATAATCATGGTACTCGCGTGACCGTCACGTAAGCTTTTAAATATTTTCACCTTTACGAGTTTTCAATTCTATCAGCAGTCCCCACAGACTGACCAACATGTTTTTTTTTTTTCAAATTGACACCCATCATCCTCCGTGATTTGCGCTTATATTGAATAAGCTGCAAAAATACTAGTCAGTGAAGTTAGTGAACTGCCCGTGGCTTCACTAGGGGACTCGTCAGAATGGCCGCGATGTTTATCATTTATTTTTAAAACGCGCTACGCCACGTTTATATAGCGCCCTTTTAACCTTGTATTGGACCAAATTAGTGAGTTTTTGAGTAATATTGTCCGATTAGAGTAAAAATAAACACTTTTTATTTATATCTTTCTTTCTGAATGTACAAGAGTGCGACTTCTACACAAAGTTCTTACTCTATGCCGAAAGTGATCGAAAAACGTAGGTCGCTACAATTTTGTCACGCGTCTCACTGAACAAATGTTCCCTCAAGATTCGGCTTAACTTATGTGCCGCACGTTTTATTTCGTGGTGAATCTTAGTCGTATATTGTGTTTTATGCGTTGGTTAGATGTTAGCGATCGGTAAAACCGATATGGCATCTGATTCTAGATATAGGCTGAGTGTTAGACGTGTCGAGGAAAAGCTTAAAAGTAAATAAGGACTTCGAAAATTTATATACACACTCGAAAATTTATATACAAAATTTATATAGACACACAAAGAGAAATGACAGACACACGGAGTTTATATGAAATTATTTATCAATAGGCAATTTATTTATTTATTTAAATTTCATTTTTTTTATTTTTTATTTATTTATCATAGGTCTACCAACAATTGTTTACACTGGATACAGGGACATAATTCATTCATAAAATTAAATAACAGCGCAACAATTACTTATAGGTAAACACCACATGTACAATACAATAAATTCGGGAGATAAGCTAACTTAGTAAGTACTAAGCGCCAATATTCAATTAAATTAAACTTGAGATGTGAAAACCAGAATTTGACAAAATCGTTTTTAAAAATAAATGAAATTGAATTATTTATGAAAATGACAACATTATTAAATGGCTAAAATAAAAAATTAAATTACATTGGTGAGTTGGAATTGATAAATTATAAATAAAGATCGACATAAAATAATAACTAATTGACTAAAAATTGATAAAATTAAATAAAACTTATAAATTGTTATTAAGTATTAATTTTTAACATGAAAGAGAGAAAACAATCATTAAATATTAAATTAAGAACAATGGTAAAAAGGACCCAATGAAATAATGGTAATAATAGGTTATGATAAGTTTGACACGATGAACCAATAACTGACTGTGACTAGGGGTTGCTTGGTAATCGAATAAGGATGGCTTTTTGTTTAGCAAGAGAGTCAAAGTGGAGATCAATAACATCACTGTAGCTATTTACCGCCTTGCACATTCTTGCGATAGGCGAATTGGATCCCAAAACTGTCCTTCTAAATGGCGTACAAAGAGGTGTGATGGCACTACGCGGGATTCTAGATGGTGGACGAAGACTGAAAAGAGAAAGAAAACTAGGACTGTCTATTTTATGCTTAAAAATTTTGAAAGCAAACATTGCGTCTATTAAGTGTCTACGTCTGTCTTGCGAGGTCATGTTAAAATGCTTTAATCTTTTATTGTAAGAACGTACTTTTTTGGCGATTTCATGTACAAGAGTGGTACAATTTCTATTATTATTTAATAGGATCAAAGCTGTCCTTAAATAGTTTCTTCGAAATCTATCTATCTAACTAACAAATCAAGTTTTATACTCGTAGTTTGTTGTCAGTTTATTTAATAGTTTTGAATTGGTAATGAATAAAGTTTCTTCACTCAGGATACTGTTGAGGCTGCCATGGCGATGTAGCGCGTCAACAATGTTTGGGGAAAGGCATATTGATGGTTTTGCAGCCATCATGCGAAAAAGAGAAGAGCTTCCCTGCTCGCTCGTCTTCGTGGCAGTACCAACAGTATTTTGAGTTTATTCGCAGATAAATGGGAGTCTCCAATGCTGCGACATTGGATGAAACTCCACATATAATTTAACCGTATTATGTGTGTATGTATGTCTACTAACACACTATGGGCTTAGCCCGAAATAAACGTTATTATTATAATGTAGTCAGTTTTCTCTACTTTAAAACTATTAAAAAAATATATATATTATTTTTATATCACTTTAAACAAATCAAGTAACTGACACTTAAAATTGCCTGTTCGCATACATGGAAGATTGCCTTTAAATAAAGAAAAGTGTCAATACGTCACTTTGACGGTCATAATGTCTCGAAGGCGGCAATTACAGCCATTGAAGCAATTGTATAGGAACAGCGGACGAATCGGTTGACCCCAATCAACACGTGGTAACTGTCTTTTTTTTATTCACTATCGACTTACGTCAATGTCACCTATTGTGTCATTCTGAGACATTCTGTATGTAGGTGTTAGAGAGGTCTGACAAACTTATTGATGTTATAATCGTGGATTTTTTGTTCATAATTTTGTGAAATATTCTTGTTTAATGTACCAAATAAACAAGTAAACGTAGTTCATAAAGGTCGAGGAACGATTTTGATCTTAAAAAAACAGTTTCTAGACCTTTATGAACTTGGAGGGTTGTATTGATGATTTTGATGATTATAATTTTGTAACTACATACGCCTTACAGTCGCGTATGATATTTTCATCAACATACAACCTAGCGCTGGCCTGCAAATTGCAAAAAAACGTTTGAATATTTGAATTTCGCTTTGAGCTACCCTGACGCTTGCACCTTATGCAACTGAACATCAAAAAACAGTGTTAGTGTCAAAAACTACACTTAAAAGCATAATTTATTTCTAAGCCCTTCAAGACTTTTACTGCTACGTGTAAAGATGATTTATAACTATTTGTTCCTCTAACAATGTAGCCGGTCAAACAAAAAACGTAAATTAAGTCTACAGCGTTCTGACGTACGTGAGTCAGAAAGTCGACGCGTGCAGTTTCATTACCTATTACCTCCCCTACAGTGTACAGACATTGGTCTATGGGGTTATTGAATCGGACGATAAGGTGCCACGGTAATTTCCTGCCATTTACCATCATTACTCTTCGCCATGATCATCTAATAGGGTGACCACACAAAAAGTACAGTCGTAATAGAAATTCTTTAGAATTTTTCGTCTACTATTTCCGTCGTCTGAATTTTTTTCTGAACTATTATTGAAGAGATCGGACGGACATGGCAGTTATTGAGGATTGAAATTGGTGTACTTATAGAAATTAGGGGTTGAAAAGGACGAGGTTCGGACCTGCCTACCTCAATTTCGTGGTAAGTGTTGACCTTTTGTTGAGGGTGTAATACAGTCACGTAAGATATTAAGATAGAGATGTTTTAGGTATACCTAGAAATCAGTTCTCGGATCTACACTATTATTATAAAGCAGTAAAGTTTATAAGTTTAGAAGTAGTAGAACTACATAATCAATTAATAAAAAATGGTTAAACGAAAGAAAGAAAGAAAAAGCATTTATTAGCCCGTACAGGACAAAACACATAAAAATTAACATTATTTACAACGAATGAAAAAAAAAATCAAAAATTAAAAAAAAAAATGTTAAGTAAATTATTTTTTACCACACCAATCTGTAGATTTCTCAAATTAGTTTGTGTTATTAAAGTCTCATAAATAAAGCACATAATAAACTAAAGTTTAAACGAGACAACCAATCAAAAACCATAAACTCAAAACTCTTCCTCAACCACAAACTGGCCAGTAACAAGAACTGCGAAACTAACACTAGAACAATATATCAAACTAATTTGTCGTCCAACGTACAAACCGAAGGGAACCAGTCAGTTAACAAAGAGGGAAGTAGCCGAGACTATGCAAGATCGATTAATGCCCCCTAATTACGCAATTTCTGGCGTTCTCTAATTGTGGTGTGGACCAGTATATTCTGCGTGACAGTACGTTATTTCCCTGGAGGGCGGTAAAGATAGCGTGCGCGGTACATGTGTGAAAAATTTACTGGAATCGTTGAATTTTAAAATTAGTATTATTTTTGGTCGTTTTTGGGAAAGGACATGGTTGATATTGGGTTTCAGTTTTGTTTGTTAGGTGACAGGTTTGAAGATAATTTTGTGTTTATAAAATAAAATATTAGGCATCCATAGGATAATATTAGGCATCTATAGGTTATAGAGTCGTGTTGACAGTGCATTTGTATTCCCATTGCTTCGCTCGGAAAAGTAACTTCAGTTTGATCACAGCAACCTAACCTGACCCCGTATTCACAAACGTTCGACTCGTTTCCGATTCGACAACTCGTATATCTGTCTTCTTCTGGCATTACGAAAACGACCGAGATAGACATACGACTTCCCAAATCGGAAGCGAATCGAAGCGTTGTGAATACGGGGGCTGGTGTGTTTTTATGCCGCCCATGCCATGGGCCTCGGACTTTGCTTTACATGCCTTTGAAAAATATCTCTCAGGCATGCTGGTTTTCTCACTATGTTTTCCTTCAGCGAAGATTGTGATAATCATACAATACGCACATGCATCCGAAAATTCATGCGTGTCTTTGGTACGAACTCGACACCTATGATGACTTGGACGTCCAACTTAACCGAGAATAAAGTACAACATGCTGTTTACAGTTATGCAAAATCAATGGTAAAATATCTTCACTTTTATTTTTCACAGAAAGAAAAATGGAACCTGCGAAGAGCTAAATCTAAAAAGACTCGTACAACGTATTACGGTACAACTACGCCCAGTGCACTATTAATACCTCCACGCTCGAATCCCACTAAAGACTCGACAGACGCTTCCAGGAACTACACATCAATGTAAGTAGCAACTACCTCGCGTCGGGGCTAAAATTATTCACTGACTCGTCGCATTGTTCTCTCATACTTTATTTGTCTCAAATGCTTTACTCCTTTTTGTTACGATGCGTGTCGTTGAGGAGGCTAATCCCTTGCTTCTAATTTGTGATCAAAAATAAAAGATCGATCAAAGTAAATTCTCGTATTTGTGGAAGCTGAACGAATTAGGTTTAAAGACATTTAGATGAGGTGTTGGTTTATTTGGGAGCATGTTTAGTTTAGTAGATATTATTATATGAAAACGGTTAAAGATATTTAGTTAACTTGCTACAGTTATCAGTGACACCAACTTTAGGCAGTTGTCCCACTGAAAACGATGAGCAAACAGCGAGTAAAGCTCAAGCATTGTTATCAAGTATCGCTGAGCAAGTATTATCTTTGATAGCTTTTGTCGCTCAGCGAGAAACTAGTGGAGCGAGCCCTTACCGGCAGTGTAGACAGTCAGCGGTCATCTATTCATATATGCATCTCTTCTGTTTACTCAGGACAGTTCGGACTGCCAAGTAAACCATAGATCTCAAGTTCAAACCCAACGCACCTCTAATTTTTCGGATTCATCTGCGAATAATATCTTGCTTTGGTGAAGGAAAACATTGTGAGGAAACCAGCATGCCTGAGAAATTTCTCGACGACATGTGAAGTCAAGCCAGTGACCCATCATGGGCGGCATAAAAACTCTGACAAGAACAGAAAGAAGTATTTGCTGAAAAGTATAAATCAAATGTCATCAAACAAAAGCTTCCAACAATGTGTTATATTAAAATGTGATAGATTTACTCTCGTTTAAAACTAAACTATCTGAAATGAAAATCTGTTACTCAAAATTCAAATTAAACGCCTTAACTGAAAATACATAACATTATTTAAGATTAAAAGTTGACACTGTAAATGTTTAAGCTAGAACTAATTTGGAAATATGTTAATATTACGAGCTTTCAAAGCAATATAATTTTATTGCAAACAAAAGCTACATAGCTTTTGTCCGCCGCTTCGCCCTGTTGAGGTCGAAAATTATCCCACGGGAACTTTCTTTCAGGATTACAATAAATTATGTAAAAAACAAAACTGTACTAACATCATCGTCTTCCTGCACTTGTCCTATTCTGTTTGGGGTTTTCCGTACATTTTCCTCTTCCATTTTCCCCTGTCAGACGTCACGGCATCATTTAGTCCATTCGCTTTCATATCACTCCTCACACAATCCACCTATCTTATTTTTGACCTTCCTTTCCCTCGCCATCAAACCCGTGTACCTACCAAATTTTTCATCTATTTCTTTTTAGCCGTTGAGGCATAATACGGTTAACATTTGGATTAAGATGTTCCCAACAATTTCATCAGGATAAACGAACAAGGAATTTTGAAAAAAATGTTACGTACACATGTAAATTTAACAACGACTGTGACGGGCTCATTATAACTTGGTTAATCAAACACAATTGATTAGCCTCCATTACTAGGTGCTACACAAACATAAAGGTGTTTGTTGAGTACTTATATACGTCTGAATATACATAGATTCAGCAGCTATGCCAACGAAAACCGGCTAACGAATTAAACAGGTTCATTAAACAATATACAAACATACATATTATCTTATCTTACTACTGAAAAAAGTTTTGAGTAACAGATAACAAACAATTGAGTAACCTATTACATAAAAATAGTGACTACATAACTATAGTTCCTAGTAGACAAATTCAGTTTTGTTATTATTAGTTATGTTATTAGTGGCTCGACAAAAATGATTATTTCCTAACAAATTTTTAATTCACGTTATACCAAAGTGTTATGTAAAAATAGGCACATTATTTGTTAGCGCGTACAAAACCGTTTGGTTAAAACTTGGTCATGGGTTTGGTATTGTTCAGTTATTAGTTACATCACTTTATTATTACTGTAACCAAACTATTTTGTTATCTGTAACTGAACTTTCCGGTTAAAAGTAACATAACTTTTTAGTTACTAATTAGTGTTTTTTTATAGGTTATAATAGGTTTTTAGCTTATAGCCGAAACTAATATATGTAAGTACCTAAGTATAAGAAGTTTCAGCAAGATATAATTATGCATTATATCCTTCCTCAAATCTTACCAAAACTCCTCATATACTTAGTTACCTACTTACTAATTTCGGCTACAAACTTGAGATCTCTACATAGAATAAGAAAAATAACTTTATTTGTTACAATTATAATGTATATTTATGTATCAAATCAATTCATTTTAGTATGAACTTATATTTACACTACACTTGCACTTAACCTAGCTATACACACTGGAATACTTAATATTAAAAATATAGGCTTCCGCAGATAGTCTGAGATTCGTTCAGGGTCATAAAATCCAATTCTCAAAATGTCCAACTTCCAAAATGTTCAATCATTGACAATGTGGTAGAGTTTCATGAGGCGGCGGCGGTGTTTCCTCTACGCCACGCGCCGGGCAGGCAGACTGTTTTCTCCGCCGCGCCGCGTCCCTAGTAGCATTTTTTGTTGGCATTTAGTTGGGCCACATACCTCTGGTTAGTTGGCAAATGCATACAATTGGCGGGCAGTTTGCGGGTTGGGCCCAAAACTGATGGCCTACGTGGATTTGCCTACGAAGGCCCAACTTGCGATGGGGCTAACGTGGATTTGCCTACGAAGGCCCAAGTAAGTACTTGGTGGGCCTTCAACTAATACCAATGTTTACTACCGAGCTGGTAGTGTGAACTAACAACCTTGTGTGAACCACTATTAGGGTTGAAATATAACCAAATTGCTATCTGATCTAAGGCGCGGGTCATATACAAGTGGCGTATGGAGGTGGCGCGGCGCTGGCGCGTGTGCGGGTGCGCGGGGGGCGAGGTAGTGGCGCCATTTACTCGCCCTTCCGCGCACCCACGCCACCATACCCCATACGCCACTCGTGCTTGACCCGCGCCTAAGCAGAGTAAGCAGGTAATTATATTTACTAAATTCACTCGAACCCAACCAAATCGTGGTAACACAACGATAGCGACTTCTAATTGGACTACAACGCCATCTATCGAGGTTGGGGTACAACTTTTGAACCTTTACGATATTATCATTACGGTTTCGTCATGAACATACCGCCCACCAAGGACATTTAGTGACGGAATGTCCTTCTTAAATTATCCTTAATTTTCAATTTTGTACTTTGTTTACAGTATAAACCATAAATCTCAATTATAAACAAAAATACAAAAATATGTTTCGTAAATCTAAGAGTTACTAAGAGTTAAGAGAGTACTAGTAAGCTCATACTGGGTAATTATACCTGTACCAGTATATACGTATCATCCCTAACAGGCCCATTGAAAGGTTTAAGTTGGACCGATGTTAGTTGTTATCATAACTTAAATCCCTACAAAAAACTCCCAACAGTAGGAATAGAAGCAGCAGGCCCGTAGTTAGTTGGCCCAATGTTGTTTTAGTAATTTAAATCCCTACAAAAATCTCCCAACAGAAGGAATAGATGCAGCAGGTCCGTCGTTAGTTGGCCCAATGTTGTTATAATAACTGAAATCCCTGCAAAAATCACCCAACAGTAGGAATAGTAACAGAAGGCCCTTTGTTGGCTATTCGTTGGGCAAATAGTGCATGTTTATGACAATGGGCCTATTTTAAGTTTCGGTTGGCGGAACAACTAACCGTCTGCCAATACATTCCCAACTGTTGGCATAAGGAAGCCAACGGCAATTGCTACTAGGGGTCGTCTGTCGGCGGCAGTTCATTTTTTAAAGTTTTGTGATGTTGCTTGATATACTATATTTATGCAAATTACAACTACTGTTTTACCACTGCACAGATCACTGGGGACACTGATCTTGTCCCACAACAACTAGAACTTTCAATAAACAACGCAAACCACGCGGCACACCGGCTGTCTCGCCTCGCAAAACGAAAAGAAGAAAAGAACAGGTTTCAACAGCTTCCATTTGATTTGACACAACACTGTCAGCAAGCGGAAACAAAACGTTTCGTTATGTGCAGCATAACTTTAATCACCACCTAATATATTGCTGTGTTATTGATGACCAAAAATATTCTAGAAACAACATAATCAATATTAGTTGGTCTCAGTCAAATTGTTTGTTTGTTTGTAGTAACTTTACAACACAAATCTCAACAATACTTTACAGCTAGATACAACCTAATACCAGAGTTGAAAAATAGCAACAAAATCGATTAAAAATAGATTTAGTTGGGTTAACTGTAAGTCACAGGTGTCTTTTATTATAACAAAACATGTTATGTTGCATAGTACCGAAATCGAATGTTGTATTAGATAACATAAACTTTGGTAGTTTTCAACCAACTCAAATAGCTAAAATATTTTTGTAAAATGCAACAAAAGCAGTTGATCAATACGTAAATGAAATTCGTTTGTTAGTTAACAAGGTTTGGCTATTTGTCAGTTAACTCAACTAGTTCTGTTAAATACTTTTTTCAGTCGATCCTTGTCATGTCTTATATCGGCAAGTGGTACAACGATTAATGCTTCTCCATAGAGTTGTCTGTTCCTTTTTCACACCATCAGCATTCTGTTAACCTTAGGACAATTTATTTGTTGCCTTTCTTTTTCAAAAGTCATTAATGCGAATATGGCTGAGAAGTTTCATTTTTTTAACGTCGTAATCCATTCAAAGTTCCTAGTTTTAGTGGGAAGACGAAGTAGAGCAAGAAACTCCTCAGCAATACTTCAATAATTGGCAGTGTTTCTAGCCATAATCGTCCTTCATACGAATATACATAGTTCTGTTTCACATACGCAATATGATGGTACCAATATTTCTATAACTATTTTACAAGGTGATTTCAAACTCAGTAGCATGTCATTGTTGAAGTACGCCAAGACAACCAGGAAGCATACAGTTACATAAACACATCACCATCTCAAAAGGCTGAAAGATATTAATACAGAACTCGGATACTAACAATAAAAGTCGTAGTGAAATGTGGATCCTACGAATAATGTAGCTAAGAATACGATCCCTTCGCAGCCATAGTTTCTAATATTATAAATGCGAAAGTATCTAACTCATACGAGTTCCTGGGCTGTCTGTCGGTTTGTTTGACAGTCTGTTTTTTTGACGCTTAAACGGATTTTGTCATAAAATATTTTAAGGTAAAAGGGTCAGGGTAGCCCGCGAAATTCAAATTTTCTTACGTTTTTTGCAAGTTGCAGACCAGTGCTTGGTTGTATGTAGAGGAAAATATCGTTCGCGACTGTACGACGTCTGTTAATGGGATAATTTTGGACCACAATGCGGGACTGCCCATAGACAAAAGATAATATCAGTAAAGAACTTGGGACCTTAGCAAAATTATGAACGTTTCGCAAAGACTGAGTTGCGATAAAGCATTATCTGGTTTTAGTGCTTAATAAACTACACCTGTTTAGACGTTTCCAGAACTAAAGATAATTTTCGTGCGGGAGTAACATAAGGTCGTTGTCCTTATATTATGCGTGTGTATTGTAGCTAGTTACGCTGCTAAAATTGTTGTTTCAGCTATTGTTACGAATAGACAGCAGGGTTGGCACGAAAGTTTGTTTAAAGTTTAAATCTCAAAACTACGTGGGCAATTTTTTTTTCCGGATGGATTTGTGTTCTGGCTAAAAAAGTCTTACAAAGGGATGTCGTATTACCCAGTACTAACTGGGTTGTGGAGGTCAGATACTTTTTCTGTTGGCAGCGATGTTGACGAATTTTTCGATACCCTGTAACCCTTTTTGATGCTAGAACATATTTAGTTAATTTATTTCTATTATAGATTTAGTGGTATACACACTAACTCTATAATAGAAATAAAAATATGTATATATTGTAAATAATTAGTCTGTGTTAGAAAAATGAATTAATATATACTTTATCGCTAAAGCATTAGGTTCAAGATTGCTCGGTAAAATTTTACAGTTTCGGGTAGCTTTTAGCGGCGTCTATACCTTCATAAACGATAAATAATATCAGTACCTATTATAACATGAGTAATATTGGTTTTAGTTCTTTGAAAATATAAAACTACTATGAAGATAAAAAAAAGCCTTGCCTAACCTTTTCAGTGATTAAACCTTCAACGTTGTTTCTTGTAGGCGTTTTATTTAATTATCGGTTTTCTATTAACTCTTCCAGCGACCTTTCGTTAAGACATAGGTCAATCAAGAAAAGTAGTCGTATTATGTTTCCTTTAATCAAATATTCATATTTATTGTGTATCACCAAAGTGCGTATAATGGGTGTAGAAATAAAGCCTACAGGCACTCATTCTCCCAGTTATAGCAAATTTTTTTGACCATTCCTGGGAAACTTGTAGTTACGGTATGTGGGGGCCAAGTTTTTAATTACCATCATCATCATGTTTTCAGCCGCAAGATGTCCACTGCTGGATATAGTCCTCCCCCAAGTGTCGCCACATTGACCGGTCCCGTGCGACTCGGATTTGGCGGATTCCCGAAACCTTCACCAAGTCATCGGTTCACCTAGTGGGAAGCAAGTTTTTAAAGTTATAATATTACTTTTAATACCCCCATGACTCTCTTACTATTCAATGCATCAATCAGCACAATGTTTTGGGAGCGTTGCTTCGAGTGCCGTAAAACGTCATTTTTGACCCCAGCAATATAAGCAATATTATAAGCAATATACCTACTTGATTTGATGTACAGAATGCTTGGTTGATTTGAGGGGCCGTTACACGTGTATTGTGTGGATGTGGTGGTCCAGACCATCAAACTGTTCGTCCCATTGAAAAAGTTGTTCAATATAATCTATATACTGATAGTAATAAAGAGGTAAAGTTTTTCAGGTTATAGGGGGTAATATCTGGATCTACTGAACCGATTTTGAAAATTGTTTTATCAATAGATAGCCACGTTATTTGTGAGTCTCATAGGCTATATATGTTTCTAAAAAAAAAAATAAGGGAAGGGGAATTAGAGGAACATACATGTCGGAACGGGTAAGCCGGGACGCGGTCCGCTAGTGGTCTATACAATTCTTAATTTGAATATAGGTACTTTTATAGAATACACGCCATATTTATTACTAGCTGACCCGCGCAACTTCGTCTGCGTCACATAAGAGAAAGAGAGGGTTACAGAGATTGGGTCGTAAGCACCTATAATACAATTTTCAAAGAGCACATCATACACATCCTTCCGCATAATGAAAATGCGCGCCCGGTACATGATCATTATTTTGCTGCGGAGTTATTTAAAACGGTGTATCTCCTAAGATATGCATTGAAATCAATTTACGTGCAATACGAAACGCGTCCATCAATTCTGTTAATATTGTTGTTAGCAAAATTTGAAGTAGATTGGACCAAGGAATCACATTTTCCCATACAAACTTAGCCCACCTTTTCACCCCCTTAGGGGTATAATTTCAGAAAATCCTTTCTTATCGTATTATGGGCATACGATAAGAAATGATTTTCTGAAATTATTATACAAAAAATACACCCTCCAAGCTTCAGGTTTCTACAATCTGCGGTAAAGACTGTGCGTTGATCCATCACAGTCCTTCAGGACAAAGCATTTTTATTATTTGTAGATAGTAGGATTTGAACTCGTTTGTATTTGTAACTTTTCGGGCTTTATGTCTGATGTACATTCGTATAGTCTACATTTTCTTCGTAGTATTTTTTTATTTGTAAATACAGGGTGGAAACGATTAACCGGGCAGAAAGAGGAGCTTCCTTAACCGTTGAGTATTAGAAACAGGATCGATTGGCATCAAAAAATGTTTTGTGTAAAATAGCATTTTTTTTTGCCAACTGTACTTTTTTTTAAATCTCTGAATGGGGATCAAAATTTCACGAAAAATTACGGATGGTTTCCTAAGACCATTTTCATGTAGCTGCAACGGTTAAGGTTTATCATTATTGGCATCAAAAAAATTGTTTTATGTAAAATGGCAATTTTCTTGCTAACTGCACTTTATTTTTCAATTAATCTGTGAATGGGGATCAACATTTAGCTAAAAAATTATGGATTGTTTCAAAGACCTTTTTCGTGTAGCTGCAGTTCCCCTTACTGCCCCGTTTACCGTTTCCACCCTGTATTACCAACTACTTATACCGAGGAAAGCCGATTTTCTTGAGTTCCGCTATTTTGGGCGTATTCACTTCAAAAATCAAATTTCAAGAAAATTGAGAAATTATATTTACCTGTATTAGATTTGAAGTATTTACAGCAACTTTGAAAGGTTTATACTTCATTGGATTTTGTTCTATAGGTGTATGAAGTTTATTAATTTTAAACACAAAACCCTCTTTTTTACGTCTCTGGATGAAATTTTTTAAAAATGCTGAAACAGGTATTTCTTTATTTTTAATAATAAGTATTTACTCTGAGTTTCATGATTCTAGAACAAACTAAAAAAAATTTTTCATACAAACTTTACCCCCCCTTTTCACCCCCTTTTTCCAAAATTTTCCATAATTTCTATAGCCTAAATGTTATTCTGAGTTTATTTAAATAGATTAGTGAAGTTTTCATCAAAATCCGTCCAGCAGTTTTTACGTGATGCGCGTTCAAACAAACAAACAAACAAACAAACAAACAAACAAACAAATAAAAATTTTAAAAATGGTTTTAATATGTTCAGTTACTTATTTTAAGTCACCCTGGGCGATTTTTTTTTTTAAATCTTCAATGTACAGATTTTTTGGTCTCAACGATTTTATTATATGTATAGATATCTTTGGTATCAGCCCTGTGTACCTACTAAGACGCGTGCGTGGCGTGACGCGCAATTTATTGGCTGCCTTTGTTAGCCCTTTGTGTGCTCATCGGCAAAACAAACAACATGTTTTTATTTCATTATTAGCACTCTCCTCTCATTATATAGTATGTTGCAAATATTTCCTTTCAATACGAATTAAGTTCTAGACGTTATGCGTGGACTTTTTGTTAACTATACCTAGTGTTTGTTATAGGATAAAGTTCGTTCAAATAATATTAATTAGAATTATTGATTTTTGATTGGCTAGTTCGTCTAGTAATCGCAAACGCGAAGTCCTGGTTTTGATTCTCAGGACTACTGGGTTTTTCCATTAGGTATTTCTCAGTATTAGCCACGGTGTCTGGATTTGTGCCTAGTTGCTGGCATTAGGCTCGCTCCATATTAGGTACGTCTCTGTCTAACCGTTCGCGGATTACAAGTGTGATATTATGGTTGTTGGATTTCATTCTTTACTAGCAGCATATAAAACTTTTTACCGTACGACATTAAAGTAATCATTGAAATGATTGAATTTCAAGAGTTCAAATGGTTTTTCTCCTCGTTGCGCCGACTCCTTGTAACATGGGTCAAAGACACAGATATAAAAATGTAGACCTCTCTATAAATCTTATTAACCAGCAAAATGTATAAAAATACCTACTCCTCATGCCAAGTTTCCTAGAAAAGCTAGTCCAAATGTAGTAAATTTAAACGTAACGTTGGCCCATATTTCAATACGTTCAGCTTAAGCTCGCAACAAGCTACTCAATCATCTAAGGAATAGTTCGGGGAATCGATTTTATACAGCGGTTGTGACTTGAAGAAACTTCGCGAACGATTTCGTTGTGAAAACTCACTTAAAATATGACGATAAATATGGAAACCCATTTTATAAGTCGGAAAAAAAAATGTGTCCAAGCATGGGTCAATTTGAATAGGAATCGCTCAAACTGCATGTCTAGAGTCGTGTCTTCATTTGTCTGCACCTGTTTGACCCACCATACAACAGAAATGAATTTCTAAGCCTTAACAAAGTATCTGAAAGTTGGCCATCAAATCATTCAAAGGAAGCAATGAGTGTCTAACACTTTCAAAATGTGCGAAGACTGAACATTAAGTACTTAATGTTTTTGTGGGTGGTGCAGCATGTCTTCTATTCTTCTCTATAACTCGTCCTCTTAGCAGACACCTCCTTTGTTGCCATACCAACAGTGACACAGTCTTTCCATCGTTTCTTTGTTCATCCTCTATTACCCTTATAGGTCCTGTACGAGTCATGTATCGTACATGGCACGTGCGCATTGCATAATCAGCACCTTTCCGTCACCTTGCACAAATCATAGTGTAAAAGCGAGAGTACACAATCAGCGTTCATAGTCAGCTGTACGCATTCACGCATTATTCATATAGCATTAAGTTACGTGCAAGTTAAATACAGGGTGTAAACCACGTAATCACGAAGCCGTCAAACAAGCATGCTGTACATCAAACTAAGTAACTTTATGCAAAAATTATTGCTGGGAAACAACTTTTTGGGGTCAAAAATCACGTTTTGGGGTATAACTCAATGTGACGCACTCAAACCTTGTGCTGATGGATGGATTGAATAGTACGGGGTTCGTGGAGGTATTTAAAGTAAAAATCTGGCAATAAAAACTTGTATTTAAAAAAAAAAAAACTTGTCAAAAAGTTGTAACTTTGACCCCCAATATCTCCGTAACCAGAAGGTTCCCAGGTATGGTGTAGAACAAAAAAAATATCGCAATGACGGGGAGAACGAGTGCCTTTCAGCTTCGTTAAGAGGTGTTTTACTCCCTATATATTCAATAAACCATCATCTTTGACTATCTGTGACTTATCATTCAAGCTATCAATCAAGGTGTGTGCGACCCATTCAGCAGCGCATACAAGTATCATCCACATTTATACTGAAAACTTTCTCTTAGCGCGTCACATGCCTATACCGAGTCAATTGGCTAGTTAGTACAGCTGTGTGGTAAAACGTATTTGAAGAAGTCATAAAAATTAGGATTAACCGTTCCATGTCCACGAACCTGTTTTAAATTTCTAAAATTCCAATCCGACCTAGTATTACCAGACTGAATTATTAGGTGCCTACCTATCTATCTTCTCTCATTTCTTACATTACATTCGAAGACAATGCAATTCACGGAATAATTAATCTGCTGTATAATTCAGACCAATTCAACTAAACGACATAAACTTAAATAAAGAAAGAGCTCAAAGTAAATCTCAGCAATTACTCTCAACTACGAGTACTATCTAGATAACCGAATTGAGAATCTTAAAATGTAATGGCTAAAGAAAAACTTCTTTAGGCCCTATAAAATAGAGTTAGTTGCTATAATAGCGTGATAGCGAGAACTTACCGCATATCCCTATAAAACTACGGTCTTTTATCGTTCGACGCGTAAATTCCCGAATCCTCGGGGATTGCAATAAATAGCTGAAATCCTGAACTTCGACCACTGACGTCGGAACCTGATAGGACTTAGACAAGCCCCGCTAACATCTTGGTCTTTACTTTGGAAAAAGTTCCGAATAAAACTTTTTACGTCGGTGTCGGTCCAATTTGGGATCAAATGGGCAATTGTCTTTTGATTTAAAACAGTGATTTGGTTACTTCTTTAGGTAAAGTATCTATTCTTATAATCGTTTGTATTCATAACGGATTTGATTTCAAGCGTCATCAAATTTGAATACCGTTAAAGTGGAGAAGAGGATTATAATTTAGTAGTTATAGCATTTGAAAGGTAGTTCAATAGTATTTGATTGTCATGCTGGCAAAATCATACGTACCATGTATTGGCTCGAACTCATCGTTCAGTTTGTCCGTTACGTCATGGGCACTCAAACTCATAGGGTCCATCAAGGGGCCGTCATCGTCATCATCAGCAGTCTCTGTTAGACATAGGCTTCATTAACTAAGGCCAATTTAATAGATCACATTTGACATCTGTCAGTTCATAGTAAAGGTTAGGTAGGTACCGGTATACTGGGGGGAATAGGGATCCAGGGGTGAATAGAAACAAAACTTTGAAAGGGATTTTATCGCTGAACTCACATTGTATATTGCCAACAAGATACTTTTATAACTAAGTATAATTTAGTTAACACAACACAATAGAGTACTTGTTGGTACCATATTATTATCATGATTGTGAATTCAACTTTAAAATCCATTCCAAAGTTTTGTTTCTATTCACCCCTGGATCCCTATTCCCCCCAGTTTACGGTACCTTTTTGCCATTATTACAATAAAAAATAACAAAAAAAAAACAAAAACAAACAACAAAAAACTTAAGCAATTGTGCAGTTCTAACTGTTAAAAAAAATGGAATATAGGCCAGCCGTTACAAAGTTATGTTGTTGTATTTTGATGAAGTGTCAAATGTGATCCATTAAATTGGCCCTATTGTTACCTGCACTTAACCTGAGGGCTCTATTTCGTCTGCATTCAAGAACACGTGTACCTTAACGTTCATCAGTTCTAGGGTATTGTATTGTATTTGTATTGTACAACGGGCTGGTGTCCGCAACTCCACGTCAAAGCGCGTATTTTGCGTATGGGTTATAATAATCCACCACGCGGGCCCAGTGCGGGTTGGTAGATGTCACATGTCTTCTAATTTTTGGTTCTAGGACATGTCGGTTTTCTCACGATGTTTTCCTTCACCGTTTTGAGAGCAGCGGTGATGAAATAAATTACACAAAGTAATGCCCCTGCCTAGGTTCGAACCCACGACTTACTGTTCGTAAGTCGGGGCTGCCACCACTGGGCCACCGCTGCTCTCAGTTCTAGGGTAATATGACCATCCCATTGCGACTTCAGCTTGCATATTCTGTGAGCCATAAATATCAAAGAAGGTTCTCTGCCGGACCACCTAAAGACAAACTATCAATACTTCCAAACCAGTTAATAGCTCTAAATAAGGCATTACAATTTAAAAGGTGCCTTATTAAGCCAAACTTTAAGAAGGGTTACGTAATCTTTAAAAGTTGCCAACAGACAGGCGTTGTTGGACCCTTGTCAGACCTTTGTTGAACTCCCAAACATTTTGCCTCGCAAGTTGTTCGCTTCCACCTAAATTCTTTTATTAGTTAACTTTAAAGCCAATAATTATTATTGCTCATGGGAATATTTACGGAAATATTTGATCGTAAAGGTTGATATGGTGTTTCAAGGTTCGTGTCGACGCAGTGGCCTTGACTGGAAGACGGTTACGTACTTATTTACTTAACAAAAGTGGTCATTTTAATAGAATTTGGCAGGGGTTGATGAATGTAGTCACAACATACAACAACAAAATTCATATTACTTACGCTATAGCATCATAGCTTGACAATTTCAACTGTGAGCCACCCCCATAACAATTTTACATTTTCAATACCCGGTGAGGATGGCGAAAACCACGACGAAACTTTCTTATCTTACTTTAAAAATCTTGTTTAAAATACGCGTCTATAAAACTATTCTGCCAGTACCAGTACCACCCTTGAACGTCTGGGATTGTGTTATGCTGATATTTAACATTAAAGTAAATGGCAACTTTCCAATGTAGTTCTTATAGACTAGGCTATAAAGTACATGAAAGTAAATGACCATAATATAATCTTGGCCTTTGGATTTGCATTCAAAGTTTATTGTTGGTGGTGAATGACACTTTGCTGTCTTTCTCGCTAGATTTATTTGTAATTATGTTTTGGGTGTATTGTATGCCGCATAAGTACTGAATTAAAACGAATAATATTCAATTATCTATTCTGATATTACAGATAAGCAGCCGTTCCATCCAAAAATACTTGTATTCAGCATCATCCGTTTGAGAAAAGGTCAGGCAGAAGAAGATGTTGATATTTAGGATGAATTATTTTTATCGTTATTGACTACCAATAATTAGTTAAACCTCGAGTCGACAGATTCTTCCTTCAAGTTTATTTTTTCCCATCGAACCACCGCACAGCAATCACCCATGTCTATCCTTGATAGAAAACTCATTCATCACCTGCCTATAATAGCCTTTTCCCAACAATGTTGGGGTTGGGAAAAACACAAGGGTGGGTTCGTTTTTACGGGGTACTGTCTGCCCGGGGAGTTCACGTTTCACGTGTCTCCTCGGGACTAGGTAGTTAGCTCTAGTTAGCTCAGTATTAGGATTTTAGGCTGTTAGGCTCCCCCCGCCAATATGGCAGATATAATTTATCAGGCGGCGCGCAACGTAGTGCTGAAAGCGCACTTCGACGACCTGATACAGGTACTGTTGGATGACGACAGTCCCTATATTCAGGACAAGTACTCGGCCCTTTTAAAGCCTTTTGAAAAGGCCGGTTACAATGCCCTTAGGAAGGAGATACCTTCTAGGTCGCCCACGCGCTCCCCCGACCCGTTAGCTCAATCCTCCGACATGGAGATTGTAGAGTCCCAGCCAGCCCCCGAGAGCTCTCCGGAGACCTCGGGCACCAACTCCTCGTCCTCTGAATCTGAGGACTTTCAGTTGGTGCAGAAGGGCAAGAGGAAGAAGGGAAGGCAAGCGAAGGCCGGTAAGGCCAAGAAGGCCGTCACGGACTTCAATGCGCCTCCCCTTGCTCCCCTAGCCTCCCCGCCCCCGTCCGGTGTTACTGCACCCCCAGCTGCCTCCCAGGGCAGCCGCCCGTCCAGCCCTATGGCTATTTCCTCACCGCAAGGTGCGGCTCCTGTCAGCCGCCCTGCAAGCCCTATGGCTGCTTCTCAGCCAGCCCCCACTTCTGCTGCTCCTTCTTCAAAGAAGCAGTTAAAACCCCCGGCTCTGTACATCCAGGAGAAATCCAGATGGACAGAAATCTCCAAGATGTGTGTTGATCGCAAGATCAACTACACCAACGCCACCTCTACCCTTCAAGGTATCAAGGTGAAGACCCCCACGTCCACGGACTTTAGAAGTCTCGTACACGCGCTTCGTGGAAGGAACGTCGCCTTTCACACGTATAGTCTCCCTGAGGAGAAGCCGACCCGTGTGGTCATCAAGCGGATCCCCAAGGAGATTCCCTCCCAAGATATCCTGGAGGATCTCACCTCCCAGGGTATCCCCGTTTCGGCGGTCCACCGCCTTCACAAGAATAGGTCCCAAGGGGGTGACGAGTACGACATGGTACTCGTAATATGTGACCCAGTTGAAGGGCACCACCCCATCTTCAAAGTCCGGTCAGTATGCTCGCTCTCGGGCATCATCATTGAGAGGCCTAAAAAGCTTAAAATCGTCGGGCAGTGTCATCGCTGCCAGCTTTATGGCCACAGCCAAAAGCACTGCTACGCACCGCATAGGTGCGTAAAGTGCCTCGGCGATCATGCCACGGCAGACTGCACCCGTCCTAAGGACAGGAATCTCTGCACAGAGCCGCCTAGTTGCGTCCTGTGCGGTCAGTCTGGCCACCCGGCTAACTACAGGGGCTGTCCCAAAGCCCCCAAACAGTCCGCTGGAAAGTTGGCCAATCGCGCCAACCAACGCCAGCAGAGGGAAGCTCCCTCTTCCTTCCAAGTCCCCTCCAAGGTCCTCCCCGAGCGTCTCAGCCCGCAGAGGCCCTCCCCATGGAACATGCTGAACCATCAGCAAGTGTTCCCAGCCCTCGCGAAGTCCCAACCCAACCCCCCCATGCCCGGTCTAATGGAAAACCCTGTACCAGCGCCCACTCCGGTGGTCGCCCCTCAGGCTCTTCCTAAAACCCGCGCTCCCGTCTCTCAAACCCGCGCTCCCGTCGCTCCAACCCGCGCTCCTGCTTCACAGGAATCTAACCTCAAATACTTGATGAAGTATCAGCCCCTTTGCACCCCTGAGGCCGACCGCATGGTGGCCGAACTCAGGGCTGCAACGGACCTTCAACAAGTAGTTGATATCATTGATGCCTATCCGGTCATCAAGTCAGCCTTAAGCAATCTTAGTTTCGCGCCGTAATGGATATTACACCCGGTATCTCTTGCACCCAACCCCGGTCCCTTAGATTAGGTTACTTTAACGCCAACGGCATGAGAGGTCAACGCGACGAGATCGCCTCTTTCCTCCGTGACCACAACGTTGATGTACTCCTCATCCAGGAGACCTTCCTTAAACCCAGCCACCGCGACCCCAAGATTGCGAACTACCGTTTAGTTCGCAATGATAGGTTACGTTGCCACAAGGGTGGTACTCTCATTTACTTTCGCAAGGAACTACACTGCATCCCTATCGACCCCCCTCCTTTAAAGTCCCTACTTGAGGTTTCAATCTGTCGGCTAGCTATGACCGGTCATCAACCGATCCACTTAGTGTCTGCTTATTTGGCCCCTTCTAACACGTCGGAAGATCACAACCTCCTGGTTAATGATCTCACCCTCCTTTTCGGCTTAAGTGACTCCGTGATCATCGCGGGCGATCTTAACGCCAAACACCCAGCCTGGAACAGTAGAATGACGAACCCGAGAGGGAAAGTCCTCTACGATCTAGGTCTGTCTCTCAACTTTGACCCGATCGCTCCTATCGAGCACACCTATTATCCCGACACTCCCAGCTATCATCCTGACGTGCTCGATATAGCGCTGCTCAAGAACGTGAACCTTCGGTTACACTTGATTGAGACGTTACACGAGCTCCATTCCGACCATCGTCCAGTGCTCATGCACTTGATTCCTCGCTCGGGTATCATTGACCCCAGCCAGCCCCCTCCCACCACTCTCACCACTGACTGGAGGAAAGTAAGCGATATGCTGAAATCTGAAACGTCACCGCTTCTTGATGGTATTCCCGACCATATTGTCTCTGTCGCAGACACCGAGGCCGCAATCAACTCGTTTACAGAACACGTTCAGTCCATACTGAAGGATTGTTCTCGAGAAGTACCAGCGATGAGCGATCAACGCTGGATACTTCCCGACGACATTCGTGAACTGATAAATGAGAAGAATGCGGCCATACGTGCCTACAGCTCTTGGCCCTGCGAAGCGAACAAGATTCACATGCGTTCCTTACAGCGTGCTGTAAAGAAACGCACCAGTGAGTTTCGTTCGAGTCAATGGGACAAAACGCTCAGCGAACTTGAGCCCACTCACCTAGCTTTCTGGCAGCTTCAGAGGAAGTTGCGCACCTCGGAAGAGGTTTCTTCTCCACCCCTCATCCGTCCCGATAAGAGCGTCGCTTTTGACGACTCTGAAAAAGCAGAATGTCTGGCCGACAGTTTGGAATCCCAATGTTCACCGAGCACTCTACCAGTAGACAAGCAGCACCTTGATGAGGTGGATGCAGAAGTCGAACGTAGAGCTTCGCTTCCCCCTGTAGAAGACCCCGATGACCCTCTCCCCGTCATCACCCCGGAAGAGGTCAAAGACATCATAGATAAGTTACAGCCTCGGAAAGCCCCAGGCGCCGATGGCTTCACTAATAGAGTCTTTAAAGCCCTCCCCGCCCGGCTCATAGTCCTTTTGGCTGCCATCTTCAATGGCGCCCTGAGCAACAATATGTTCCCCCAAGCGTGGAAAGAGGCCACTGTTATAGGTATTCCCAAACCTGGGAAACCGAAAGCCCAGCCTTCGAGCTACAGGCCGATCAGTCTCCTGAGTGCTCTCGGCAAAATCTATGAAAGGCTTATTTATAAGCGTCTCAGAGATTATGCCGAGACAAAGGGCCTCATCCCTAAAGAACAGTTCGGCTTCAGGACCGAACATTCTTGCATACATCAAGTCCACCGCATCGTCGAACACGTTAGCGCTGGTTTCCAGCGCGGAGCGATGACAGGCGTGATGTATTTCGATATAGCGAAAGCCTTTGACAAGGTCTGGCACAATGGCTTATTATATAAGCTATACCAACTCGGTGTGCCTGACCGTCTCGTGCTCATCTTACGAGACTTTCTGTCAAACCGTACCTTCCGCTACCGTGTGGGTAAGACGTTATCCTCTCCCCATCCTATCCGTGCCGGAGTCCCTCAGGGCTCCGTCATCTCTCCCCTCGCGTTCACGTTGTACACTAGTGACATCCCCAAGAACAAGAAGGTTCAGTTAGCCCTATTTGCCGACGACACGGCAATTTACTACACCGGCCGTTCTATGACTAACATCCGTCGCATCCTCCAAACAGCTGTCGACTCGCTCGGCGCTTGGTTCCGTAAGTGGAGGATTGAGGTTAACCCTGACAAGAGCCAGGCAGTTCTGTATTATAAGGCACGCCTTAAGCGATCGCCAGGTCCCCCCGTCACTATGTTTGGCAAGCCTATCCCTTGGGAGAAGCAAGCCAAATATCTTGGAGTTATTCTTGACGACCATCTGTCATTCAAGGCTCATATCAAAGCAGCTCGTGACCGAGCTGCCTTTGCTATGGGCCGACTCCATTTCATGATCACTAGGAAGAGCAAGTTGTCACTCAAGTGCAAGTTGCGTCTTTACACCGCAGTCATCCGTCCCATCATGACATACGCTTGTATCGTATTCGCTCATGCCCACCCGCGTCATATCCACACGATGCAGACCTTGCAGAACCGTTTCCTCCGTAAGATCACCGGTGCCCCCCCGTACGTCCGTAACGACAGTCTACACGTAGACCTTAGAATCCCTACCGTTAAGCAGTTCATGAAACGCCTGTCCAAGCGTTACTTCGACACTGCCATCAAACATAGGAACCCCCTAATCGCATCGGCCGCCCGGTACGACCCATCGCGTATTAGCTCAGTCCAACGTCCGCGTCACACCTTAGTCACCCCCGACGATCCGATCACTATCTTGCAAGAGAGTAGGAAAGATACCAGTACAGTTCGTAGATTGTACAAATACAAACCGAAAACCTTCCGACCTCGCCGCCGAGGTCCGGCGCGTAACCCCACGTCAATCCCTCCCCGACCCTTGCCTGAGCCAGCCCGCGATGCTGAGCCTTTAGCAATAAAACAGTCCCTAAATAAAGACAATCAGATCCAGCCTGTCCCTTTGCTGCCCCCAGCGACGCCCTAAGCCGAGGTCCGTACCCCACAGGGGGTGCCCTTAGAGCGCTGTCGCTTAGTTTTTAGTCATTTTTGCCCTGGCTGGAGGCCTTAAATTCAAGGCATCCACAGGACTTGCCCGGTTAAGCAGAAGCCAGTCTTCGTAGACTGAACTGCGAGATGCCCTACACAAAAAAAAAAAAAAAAAAAAAAAAAAAAATGTTGGGGTTGGCTTCCAGTCCACTCGGATGCAGCTGATACCTGTATTTTACATGGAGCGACTGCCTATCTGACCTACACAGCCTAGTTAGTACTAGGTAATACGATACCACTTGATAAGACTGGCTGTCAGACTTTTTGGGTTACTGACTACCTGTAACGACTGTCAAAGATCTATAAATGACAGCCGGGACCAACAGCTTAACGTGCTTTCCGAGGCACGGAGGAAACTCGGTATGTAAGGGTGGATTGATAGAAAACTCATTAAACAACATAATAAATACCAGTGCCTCCCCTTAAACTATTCCGCCAGTACCACCCTGAAAGTCTGGGATGGTCTTACACAGAAGGTACAAAGTATTTAAATAAAAAAGGCATTTTTTTCTCGACAGGGAACGTAACGAGGTGGAATCACGATGCACTCGATATAACATCGCAGCAGCTATTACCTGCCCGGAGTTTGCGGAAAATCGTTATTGCTCACCGAAAGCGGGTATGGTTACAGTGCCGAAATGAAAATTGGATACGTATATTTTTCCGGTAATAAGATTTTGTTTGTAGTTTGTTAAAATTATGCTTGTGTGGATGTGGATTTCAGGTACTGGCTTACAATTTTGTACTAATAACCTAGTTTTGAAGTTGAGTTTTGAGGAGCTCGGATCGATTTTTAGGTTAAATGCCTATTACATTACTAGCTACCTCCATACCTCAGAAAGAACGTTGACGTTGCTTTGGTCCCGGCTGTCATTTGTAGATCTTTGACAGTCGTTGTAGTCAGTGGCCCGAAATTCCAACCAGTCTTACCAAGAGGAATCGATTTATTCAGTACTATCTAGGTTGTGGAAGTCAGATAGGCAGTCGCTCCATGTTAACTCATCGAATGCCGTAATTAGAGACACAATAGAAAGACAATTGCTTATGTCGAACTGTGTAACTTAAGACACGCGAGAGGTTAAATACTGGTATTCAGCTGCATCCAGCTAGACGGTTCTCTATCGTATTACCTAACTTTTTAATCCATAATCTAAAATGACATATTTTTTTTGTCATAATCATCATTCGTCCGAATGATAATTTACCCGAACTTTAAATCACATAATATCATATGCCATAACGTTGAAATCCCTAAATATAATAAGCACTAAATCCGTTTGTCATAAGTATTACAATCAATAATATACAAAAGACATAAAATCGTTTTCAATAAAAGTCATAACAACAAAGTAATATCAGCTAACAAAGTAAATAACTTTTTTGTTAATGTCGGGAAAACCTTGGCCGAACAGATTCCGAAACATTGCGCTCATCATTCTTTCCAAAAACTGAACAACAGCTGCAACCTGAAGTCATTTGCAATGCTGGATACTGACGAAAGTGAAATATCCCGAATAATTTCTGGTCTTAAAGATGACTGTGCAGTTGGATGGGATAATATAAGCAACAGGATCCTTAAACGCTTTAAGCATGTATTGACACCTCCCTTAACGCATATTTTTCGAATCTGTCTTTCCAAAGGAATTTTCCCTAACTGTCTAAAAAAGGCTGTTGTTATCCCTATATATAAATCTGGAGACCGGGACTTGGTCAATAACTATAGGCCAATATCATTACTCCCTTCAATCTCAAAAATACTAGAGAAAATTATAAACAGCAGACTAGTTAGCTTCCTGGAAAAAAACAACATCTTGTCACCGGCGCAATTTGGTTTTAGAGCCAAATTATCCACAGCCGATGCGGTGCATCACCTTACCAATTATGTCTCAGAAGAGCTGGGCAAAGGCAACCAGGTCATGGGAGTCTTCCTTGATTTAGCGAAAGCTTTTGACACTGTCTCTGTTTCTGTGCTTCTGAGGAAATTAGAGGCCATAGGGATAAGGGGCACGCCTCTGACATTACTTGCTGACTATTTAAACAATCGATACCAGTGTGTTAGGATCGACAATTTTACGAGCGATGAGCAGAAAAATACTGGATTTGGTGTTCCCCAGGGGAGTATATTGGGCCCTACCCTTTTCCTGGTTTATATTAACGATCTGTGTGACCTAAATATCAAGCACGGCAAAATCATATCATATGCTGACGACACGGCGCTAATATTTTCTGCTGAAAACAGTACCGAACTGTTTGAAAACGCTCAACTTGGCTTTAATACTGTGACTAATTGGCTTCAAAGCAATTTACTAACACTAAATGCTGACAAGACAAAATACATCCACTTCTCCATGCGCAAGCCTCACACAGCTAACTTCCATGTATATGCCCATCAATGTGATAATCGGTCAGTCAACATGTGCAATTGTCCTTCTATCCTCAAAACCAGTAATATTAAATACTTAGGGGTTATAATAGACGACACACTCTCTTTTAGGTATCATATTGAAAGTCTGGTTAAAAGAGTGCGCAAATTAATATTTGTATTTAAAAAAATACGAACTTTTGCAGATCCTAAATTAATCACACAAGTTTATTTCGCGCTCTGTCAATCTATAATTAATTACTGTATTATTTCATGGGGAGGCGCATCAAAAACTATCCTGCTCCCCCTCGAAAGAGCTCAAAGAGCAATTTTAAAGGTAGCGAATTTCCATCCCTTTTACTTTCCCACAGATCAGCTGTATAACTCCTGCAACGTGCTGACTGTGCGCCAGCTATTCATTATGCACTTAGTATTAAAACAGCACACCATGCTCACGTACAATGCTGACAATACTAACAAGAGACGGAATGATATGGTATGCATTTCTAAAGCAACCTCCAAACATGTTTTCGTGGAAAGATTCTTTACATTTTTAGGCCCATTTCTGTACAATAGATTAAATAGAAAACTAAGTATTTATAAGTTGAACTATTTTAGCTGTAAAAAGACTATTATTACTTTTTTACAACCCATAACCTATGCACAGACAGAAGATTTACTTGTTGTCTTCAAGTAAACAGCTGACATGTTTGTTTGTTTTGTTTTCTATGTAAGTCGTAATTTTAGTAATTTACTTTTATATTTCCTTTAATGTTAATTTATTTATTTTAAGTAGGTATTTATGCACTTTCTAGCCTGAAACACAGGTTCCACCTAGTTCAGGCAATAAGCAACAGTGCCCTATTTTACTTGTTATGATACTTAATTGTAAATGTGCCCCTTTTGATAAATAAACGATTATTATTATTATTATTATTATAAGTCCTTTTCTAAGTAAATGTTTAATCATATGTAGGCGTTGACCTGCAATGCAAGCAAGCATGCAGCAAGCATGCGGCACGCATGTAGCAAGCATGCGGCAAGCATACAGCAAGCAAGCATGTAGCAAGCAAGCATGCAGCAAGCATGCAGCACGCATGTAGCAAGCATGTAATGCAAGCAAGCATGCAGCAATCATGCAGCAAGCATGCGGCAAGCATACAGCAAGCAAGCAAGCTTGCAGCAAGCAAGCATGCGTGCAAGCGTGCAGCATGCAAGCAAGCACACAATATGCAAGCAAGCATGTAGCATGCAAGCGTGCAGCATGCAAGCAAGCATACAATATGCAAGCAAGCATGTAGCATGGAAACGAGCAAGCATCATGCAGCAGGCATGGTTTCTGTCACGGCTCCGGCGCTGCGGGGCTCCGGCGGCCTCACGCGAGCTTATCGTCGCAGATGGGTTTAACGCTCACCACCGCAGCTTCGGCTTGCTGGCCGGCTTCGCCGGCCAGCCTCAGCCGCGGCGGCGTGTGTTACAACCACCTGCTCCTCAACTCGCGGCCCGCCTCGCCCCTCCGCGCCTACGCGATTTTAAATAACACTCTTGGGGTAGGGCAGACAAGACTACGTGGAGTCGGATTTACAGCAATTCTTTTCTGTCACTAAAACCTAACTTTTAGGGATTTTTAGCGACTGTTAGTCCCTAAAAAATCCCTAAAAGTTAGGTTTATAAATGACCATTCGGAATCATACACATTATGTGATACAATACTTAGGACATACGACTTTATGTCATGTAAAATTAGGAGATTCAATTATTATAGTATTCAATATTATGACAAAATAGTATTCGAAGTAAAGTTAATTATGTAAAACATAATTTCGGTGTTTTGAACATTATGGTTACTGAAGTTTATAGCAAACGTGTTATGGATAATGATTTTCGGACAAAAAATTTAAGGACAATCAAGGGAGTACCCAGCTAGACTGAAGCCGACCCCAATACAGTTGGGAAAAGATGAGGCTGATGAATCTAGTTTCGAATGTAATTGTGGATTCTTTTTGGCTCTTACCTTGTAACCTTAAATTGCTTAGAACAGAACAAACATAACATGTTTCTGAATACCCTTACAGTATTGAAATGGTGCAATCTTATCTATACTTCTATACTTACTGTTATAAAGAGGAAAGATTTGTGTATTTGTATGTAACGAATAAACTTAAAAACTACTGGACCGATTTTAAAAATTCTTTCAGTAATGGATAGCTACATTATCAGCAAGTAACATAGGCTATATTTTATTCCCGTACTCCTACGGGAACGGGAACTATGCGGGTGAAACCGCGTGATGTCCGCTAGTTTAATTATAAAACTCTTTACTATAAACTTGAACATTCCAAAGAATCTCTTTATAAAAAGTGAAACTACTTGGTTTGTAAAATGAGCGAACGTACAAACAATAATTTCCCCGCTCAGTCTAACAATAAGGTATCGGCTTTGGTATTTCAAGTGCACAACTGCTGAGCGTGCAACATAATACTTTCTATTGAAGGTGGAAGTGGTCACTTTGAGCACGATTTTGCTTTGCAAAAACAATATCTTTACAAACTGAAGAAATATTGGGACATTTTCGACGGAAACTGGGGGTGCATTTTACAGTTTGGCAATTCCATTGGCTATTATTTTATATTGAGGCGTAAATTTTGTTTGTCTTTGTCGTCTGCAGCCGGAAAGATAGGAAGAAGTAAGATAAGAACTGACAGTCTGAACTGCCAGTCTTATTGTAAACTTATTAAAATTGAAAATTATGACGTTACAAATGTATGCTGAACGCTTTTAGCGTTGATCAGGCACTCAACGGTTTTAACGGCATTATATATTTTATACGTTACAAAATTCAGAGTTTTGTTAATAATCGACGATTAAACTACATGCTCAATAAAAACATTAAGTAAGTAGTGCATAAAAAGTATCTCACAGATGATGTCTAAAAATGCCTAAAAAACATGCATTAGATGGTGTATTTCTGGATTACAACCATGCGGTGGCATTTACTATATTAAGAAGCTCATCAATTCAAGGAGACACAACATTTTAAGATCACTTTAGTCCCGATACAGTTAGCACTATTTTTTAATAATTTATGCTTCATTTTAAGTCGAAAAACGCATTAAAGACTTTGGAATTCTCATTGGCTTCTAAGAAAATGTGTAATCTTTACAGCGAGACAGCTGCTTAACTATTTAGATACACGACGAACGCGGACACGGGACGACACTTTCAGAATAACATATCGTTTTAAATGCCGACTGACAGATGACACATTTCGACATTCTTCAACTTGTCGTGTCTGAAATACGCGCCGCACCGCCCTTTTATATTTATTTTTGCTCGTCACCGTTTGAATCACCCAACACGAGAATAGAACTCTATAACTTATTGTTTTAACCGTAAAGTCTAAATTGACGTGCTTCAGCGCAATCGGGCTGGCTATTTTCTACATAACACCCTTCACTTTAATAAGAGCAGACAAAAAGTCAGTTTAAATCTAATTCTTGAACACGCTAATGTGACCGATACGGGTTAGTGGGCAATTAGTTAAACACAGTATCACTTCAGTAAACAAGAAAATCTCAGTTTTGGGTTACAGTGGGAATTAAAAGGTCGAAGAGATTAATATTTAGATAGGACGAAAAATAATATTTCCATGTCAGTTCAACAGTGAATATTTAATCACGTACAATTTATTGAGACCATTATATCTGTCATGGAGAGAGCATAAATGTGTTGTCAGTTTATTAATACCAGTGTTACATGAGTTACTAAAGATGTACACATGTTAAACAAACGGTACTTCTTTATTAACTTTTTTTGTCTATTAGCGTGTTTATGATTATCGTCAACGCAAGCGAAACGAAGAGGGTAAGCTAAGATAATAGATCTGAGGGCCCGAATAATTCAAGCTTAGCGTTTATACTGTTCAAATTCGCCAGAATGCGTATACTGAGTCTGCAAAATAATTGAGCCATTCATAAGGCTCGTGATAGCGGTCCGGGCCCGTCCCGGCACAATGACTAATAAGAAGTTAATCCGCAAATAAAAGTGGAATTGAAACAGAAGTAGAACGCCTTTGCGCCGTGTGGGTAGGCTAACGTCGATTTGTCTTTGTCGGCGTCACTGAACTCGTCAGAAATAGATTAAGCTCTCTCACTCCATCTAATGGCGCCTCATTTGTTTGGCTTTAAGAGAAAAAATGCTCTTAAACTCTACGATAGAATCTTGTCGATGAGTTTCGTTTGTTTGACTCAATTTGAACAACTGAATGCTCTAATTGTTAGGGTGCTTCTAAATGAAACGTGACGTTTTTAAAAACACTGGAATTAATTTGTATTTTTTGAGTCTGCTTTAAAATGTTATCGGCAATAGTTAGGTAACTGAGTCAGGTCTACTAATAAACACAAGTGATAGAAAAACGTTGTTGGCAATATGGCAGTGTGACCTACATTTAATGCCAAAGAAAATCAAGAGGAAAGTACCAACGACACATATACTCCACACACTATACCACTCGATACCAACACAATGTGAGCGACAAACATTCCGCCAACATGGTTCCCGGTAACTTCGCTGTAAAGGCATCTTAACATTTTCAAATTCAGTTAACACTTTCAAGTGGCACCTTCAGCAAATTGTTTTAAGCTGTTGTGTTCCTGTTCCGTTTACCTTAAAAAATGTTATTGTGTTTTCGTACCTTACTTTTATGCTTCGTTTACTCTCCAATTGGAGGTAAATTCGAGTTTGTTTCGGTCTTGTTTATTTTTCTACTTATTTGTTGTTAATCGAGTTCGCAGCAGACGCCAATTTTGATCAAAGTTGGCATTATTACAAGGAGTAATTAACATTTTGCAATAACGTTAAATCCGATTTTGTACGGAATGAACTTTTACAATTTCTGAAAGCCTGCTGTAGTTAATGAAGTATTGCTTTTACATTTAATGAAATATACGACTCGTAGCTCAACTTTATGAGTTTGTATTGCAATAAAAATATGGCGCCGAACTTTTGAAATTCCGCTTCAAGTAGTTTGTGTTACGTGCAGATGGCATTTAAATATAAGGAAAAGAAAGAAATTAAAAATCTGCTTCTGCAGGATGAACTGGCGAGGATTTAATTCGCAGTAGATAGCTCAAACCAGACGGAAGGGGAGAATTTTAGGGTTGCTCCATAAAATCTTGTTGCGAAACCATTGTGGCTAGCAGCTGCGTTGTTTTGTGCATATTTCTTTTGCTAACTTTTATTTCGCACAAAATTTTGCCGTGTGTTTTTTATTTCAGAGTTTTTGATTGCGTTGGTCAAGATCAATCATAACTTTGATTGGGAGCCGTTTTTGTTTCTGAAAGAGTGAGCTTATGATTGAGGGCTCTTAATGATTCAAATACTAATCAAGAGTGACTGAAAAGGCCAACAGATTTGTACTGATAGAGTTTAAAATCAAAAGTTCTGTTGACGCATGAAGAAGGCTCACGTGCATCATACCTAAATATTTCTTTTGAGCACTAATGATAATTTCATTCTGTTGGACATCATTCTAATTCTATGAACTTCAAATGATTGACTGCAACAGAACGTCGTTTTAAACTGTTTTAGCGCTAAACGCATTTAGTGATCTGTGAGCAAGTGATTCGTCTCAATATTAAATATCCTGTTGTCTGTGTAGATTTCAGTTTATCCAAGTACCAGGTAGGTTTTAGGTATGTAGATTAAATATATACTTAACATATTTTATGGACTTCATAAATAACGTAAGTACTTAAAGTACATGCCCGATGAGATCTAGAATCAATTTGTCAGTTAAAGTGCCATGGAAGGATTTGGAATCAGCATTAATATCGAAGAACAAGATATGTAGTATGAATTCTAGAAGGGATTTTAATATTCATAAGGCAAAAGCTTTTCTTCTTTGCTGATTTCTGTCAAAGAGGCTTTATGGTTTATAAAACTTCATTATTTTATCATCGCTAGAAGTAGTTATATGTTGTAATCTTTTAATGCTTTTTATTTCAAAAGATCAGCTCATTTGTACAGATTTTCCTTCTACATAGAAATTTTTCATCGGTAATTTTAAGAGGGGGAAAATATAATGACCACCAAAAATAACTTTGTGACCACTAACATCTATCACCTAAAATATCAATTGATCACCAAATTTAGTAAATTGAGCACCAAATTATTATGAGGTGTTTAATGACAAACTAATTTTGCCTAGGCCGACTTGGGGCACCACGACACGGATAGATTAGGTTAGAAGGATATGGCCATACCCTTTGTGGTTATTTTTATAAACCATTCAGAAGTAGACCTTCGACCGGGTCTCCCTCGACACGGATGCAAGAGCATAATAGTTCAATTCCTGGTGGTCATTAACTAAAAAAATTAAACTTTTCGTTCTAATTTCATGATAAAATGGGGATCAATTTTGGTGATCATTTACTAATTTTGGCAATCAAAGTGTTTTTTTTTTGCCGTTACGTTTTGCTAAATCTGGTGGTTCGTTAATTACATGCCTTTTAAAAACTACGCGGTCAAAATGTTTGGAACGGTTGATTTTTCTGAATGATAAACTGAATACGGTAAGCGTTCCTACGGTGTCCTAATGTGTGTCTTTTCATAATGAAAATGACGTAAAAGCTTTCTCAGAATACGCTTGTGAAATTAATGAGGGTTTTTTTTTAAACCCTTCCCTACTCGCTGGATAGATGGAGCTGAACTTGGTAAGTTACTGCAAGGAACGGAACGTGACATCATTTCACTTGGATTTAATGGTTATAGTCGGAAGCATAAGCATGGCTTAGGCAAACGAAAGTGTCAGTCAACGAGTGTATGTGACGAGACGCAATGTTTTTTTTTTCCAAGCGTTTTGGCTTTGACACCTAGTAACGTAGTCAGTACAATGCCATCTACAGTTCTTGGAAACTAGTTTTTTTTAATACTAACTCAAAACGAAAACCTCTCATTGGCAAAACAAAAGCTAGTACCTAATCAAGCTTGAAACCCAAAACACATACATGAAACACCAACACATTCTACGTCTATGAACGCGTTCATCAATTCCCGACTCTCCACGCATTCGCACTTTAAGTGCGAGTTCTCTTTTAGTTTCACTGTTTCCGTGTCGAACTTTATTTGTTGTATTTGTAGTGTGTGAAATAGCCGTGAAGGCGTCGTGAAGCCGACCACCCAGTGGGACGATGACTGCTTAACGCGCTCGCCGTCATTTCTTCTGATTTATTGAAACGCAAAGAGCTCTCGGCGAGAGATCTGTGCACTGCCGGCCGGAGATATGGGGACAGTATGCGCGAATCGAAAGGGGTAAAGGAATTAAAAAAAATATGTTTTTTTTTGTGTTAATTTTGAATTGCATTTGAGAGTAATGCAGTGGCATTTCTTGGCGAAATGTCTGTGGACTTATATGAGCCTCTACTTAATATTATAGAAATACTAGGCGTGAAATTATGGCATGTCACTAATTGCCTTGGAATCGTAAAATTTATACAAAAAAACCGAAAGCCTAAATTTTTATACATCAACGTGCGTTATATTTATTACTAATTTTTTAACAGGCAATAAGAGCTTCTATTAAGCTTTTTTTACTTGCCTACAATGCGCAAAATGAACATTATTTAATTGAAATTCACAAAAAAGAAACAATAGGCCCAAATATAACTCAGATTATCACCATCCACGAAACCACGACACGCAAAAATTAAGTTGCATTGTAATAATTGTACAGTACAATACAAAAAGCAACATTAAATCTCTTTTAGTAGCATTCCATTTGGCCAGACATGTACAACAGATATTAACACCAGCTTAAATTAATTTCAAATTTATGTTTCGAACTGTATTTTCTCACGCGGCCACATTGATCACTGCGGCTTCTTTGTGAATGATTTAGCCACATTCTAAATTCAAAAATGATCATCAAAGATCTATAAATAACCAGTAATTGAAGCTGATTTCTTGTTGTTTATTTATTCGTTTGTGATGATTTAAATGTCGTAACTATGAAACGAGTCTTTGTTTGTTTGAGACCGGTCGGTTATTTGGTTAGAATGATGTACATTGTTTGTTTGTGAATTTATGATAATATATTATCATAAATTCACAAATGAAGGTTTTTAGGAGTTACAATACTCTGTGTGCCTCAGTAAAATGAAACAAATTTCAATTAATATCTAGCAATCATAATGAGCTGAAAGTTTCACAATATGAGCGTGAGTTCCTGGGTTCGATTCCCGGGTCGAGCAAATTGTTTTTGGGTTTTTCGATCAGAAATTTCTCAGTAGCAGCTTTGTAGTCTGGATTTGTGCCCGGTTGATGGCAATAGGCTCTCCCCCAATTACCTACATGAGACTTAAACATAACTAGCAAAATGTAGGTTTATACTAATGGGTACAGCGCTGCGTAACCCTTCGAAGATTACAGACGGAATGTTTGTTCTATGTGTGTTAGACAGTTCTGTAAAAGTCTGAAATTCTTTTAAAGTCTTACGGCCGAATACTGAAACGTCACTCAAAATTTAAGTAACACTTATATTTAACAGATACTCAAAAATGACGTTTGGCCATACAAAATTTTAAGTTTAGGAGCTTCTCAAATGTTAAGCAGCTCTTACATTTTGAGTGACGTTTCAGTATTCGGGGGTTAGTTTGTTATTGCTAGGTAAAACGATTCTAACTAGAAAATTCGGTCAATGTTACACTATAAAAGTGTTTATAAAGAGTTTTAAATGAGCTTTAGTCGGCCACGCTTCCATTTAGAACTAGATAGTTAGAATATAAACGTAAAATGTAACTTTTACAACGACTTTAGATTGATTTAGGCTTTGATTTAGTTGCTGCTTTGTGGATGTATAGCGCTTACTCAGCGCCATACTTTGCGTTAAACGTTGACACGGTCGATACGTACAAAAAACTCGCACTAAGCATACTGAATGGTGCCGATCCATGTGTCATTTTCGTGAACGGGCGCTGTCAGTTGTGACTGGTCATCTCTTAGTTGCCATGGCTTATTTGAATGAATTATATTATTTTTACTATGGACACTTTTAACGTGCACATCTTGCTACATTGTTCTCGCTTAATATACATCTCAACATGAATGATGTAACCAAGATTTTGCGACAATAATTTTGATTTAAAAGAGTGTCCATGGAGTTTCTTGCCCGTTCTTCTCCATAGAGATCTACGCTAGGGAATGGGCAACTACAGTACTTTCACAGTTTTTATGTCTTGTGACTGGGACTGTAGCTACATTAATTTTCATCTTAGTTTCGACAGTTCAAAAGTGAAAATACTGACTACTGCCTACTTGAAATAAATGCTTTAATTTTCGGTGTGCAATAAAGTATAATGTATTAATCTATCTAAAGTGGTTCCATACAAAAAACCTTTCCTTCATAACAAAGCCAATTTCCTCATTCAAACAGCACCTGGCCATCTGCAGGTGATAAACTAAGATCATAAGAGTAAGTGCACTAATAAAGTTCCAACTTCCAGCAGATGACAACCGTAGTAGCAATAATGCCGCCATTTTATACGGAACCAGCTTTTTACAGTAGTTTTAACTCCGACATGAAAGTTACACGGAACTCTAAATGGGTACATTTTATTTTGAAGTTGTTCACGAAGGATTTAAATTGATCGTGTTGTTTGTACCTTTTTTTTCAATATAATTGTTGAATGTATTTCCATATTTTTTTCGGATATATGGAATGTGATTGAACATCACCTAGTCTTTTTCATTGAAAATAAAATTGTTACTATCTTTTTTCGTTTTACTATTTTGTGCAGCGTCAAAAGTCGGATATGAATTTGTTTTTTATTTTGTTTCAGTTAATGTTTGTTACAGTTCATTTGTTTTCAATTATTCAGACGAAATCTAGGCCCTATATTCTATAAGGCACTTCGTCCGCAAAAATTGTGAAAGCTTAAAAATATATTCTTACGGAAGCGTGTATTAATTTCGATTGGATTACATAATATCTAGGTTCCCAAATATATATTTTGATTGAACACTAATTTAAACAAGAGTTAGTTGAATTGAAGTTTTCAAACTCTCAAACGCCGGTGGGTCAGCCACTGACCCAGTCGAATTTTCAAATACCCGCCTTCAAAAAATGCATTAAAACTCGACTGTACTTACTTTGGCCATGCATTTATAGTCTACACTACATTCTCAACAATATTTCCCAACTCTATAATGATTATCTGTGCCCAAATGCATCGACAGACTTCAAAATAAAATAAAAACTTTAGTGTAAACAAATCCGGCCATTTTTTTCCGTGTTGCGTAAGCGCAGTTTCGTAATTAAATTGTTTTATTATCGAAATAGTCGTATTTTAGTATAGTATTATACATCAAAATGAAGGTGAAGAACCGTGCTACAATATTATGTTAAAGCAATTTAGTTTCGGAATCTCAAAGTTGCAGTAATTTGCCTGTGAAAAAGTGATAGGTATTTATACCTATAGTGCTGTGTGTAAACATTGAATAAATATTTTTATGTGATTAAAACGTGTGTGTTATCGGAGAAATAGCAATTGTTTAGTATGGTGAGTACATTTTATAATTTTAGAAACAACAAAAAGAGGAGTCTTAGAGTTAAAAAGTTACGTAAACATGTGTGTTAAAAAGTACCAGCGGCCCGACCGCTACTGGTGACTACGTACACCCAGTATCTTTGGATTCTACTAGGATCTACATTTCAATTAGAATCTAAGATTTTGGTCTTATTTTAAATATTTTAATCGCGAAATAGCCGTTACGTGACTGTTTTTCAAACTCTACATTTATTTTAGAGTATTAAATTAATATTATATTTCTTGGTTTTTGGTTAAATAGATTCCTTAACTATTCAGCTATTCACTGTAAATTTTATTTTGGTCTAAGTCTTGTAGTTTGCGATCGTCAAGTGTTTTTATATACAAGTGTCAAATTACACGAAATAACTCGTGACCTTGTAGCGGTTCAACCGTTTTACCCCCGCCCAGTCCCGCGGTTGGAGCGTTTGAGAGGTTAAAATTTAAATTCCTCATATCTCGTCTTCGTATCATTGTCCTCTCTAAAGATATATTTGGGAACCTAGATATTCTGTAATCCAATCGAAATAAATACACACTAGCTTAAGAATATCTTTGATTTACAAATTATTTTGGTATTACGTTTGTATGAAATACGCATGCTCCGCCGGCCCCTTAATGTAAGATTTTTACTTTAAACACCTCCACGACGCCCACAATTTTCAATCTATCCATTAGCACAATGTTTTGAGTGCGGTTTATAGAGTTTTACCGTAAAACGTGATTTTTCACCCCAAAAAAATAAAGTTGTTTCCCAGCAATAATTTTTGCGTGAAGTTACTTAGTTTGATGTACAGAATGTTTGGTTAACGGCTTCCAGATGAGGTTGTTTACACCATGTAAAAAGTGTAGATATTTAATTAAATACCTATACTTAAAAAAAAACTAAAAAAAATAAATAAAAAAAAACTTACTTAAAATAGGTTTTGCTATCAATTTTAGTCTTTAAAAACAGTTTACAGACACTTTTATTTCCCGCCGTGTTTTTTTTGCCCAAAAACGTAAAAACATCACAGGAAGAACCCGAAAGGAACAGTTCTAAACCCTTATTTATTCTTATTACATGAGGAAGTAGATTCTTATCCGATCCTCAGGTAGAATGAACGACAATAGAATCTTCCGGTTGACATAAATACGGGAAACCTATGTAAATGCGGGAAATTTAGACGGTTGCGGAAAATGTTAGGGCTGGTACTTACGGACCTTTTTAATGTCTCTTCTGGTAGTAAAGTTTGTAAATAGTTGTGTGGGTTTTCGGATGATTAAGTGAAATTCAGGTGTAAGTGAAATTCAGGTGTAATCATTTGAGTGTAATTGGAGTTCTGTTTAGTCTATGGGTTCACTCTTTGGGCCTATTGCGATCGACCACTGTTATGGGTTGTTAAGAATTGCTTTAAGCAGTTGTAAGTCGTCTGAGGACTTGCCCAGACGAGGAACTTACCTATGTCCGTAGACCACGCCAAAAATATTCTTGTTTGTATTTCGCTGACAATGATATTTACGGGCAAAAGTCCCTCGTCTGCTCGGGCTCTTATACATTTTTAATTTTTGTTACTATGTATCAGGGAGAAAGTAAACTTTCATTTTAAATTTTCATAAGACCCAAAGATAAGGAAGAATGGTAATTGCCTCGTCGCTACTACTGTGGACAAGGTCCTGGGTTAGCTTCCCAGGCCGGTCAAAGTGATAACTACAGAATCTGGATTTGTGATTTAGTTTTTCTTCCCTGTTAGGTATGTACATGAGACTTAAACATTACAAGCGAAATGTAAGAAGTTAAGAAAGAAACAGAATTTTTAACTGACGTCAGTTATTATGGCACACACGATAATATAAAAAGATACAAAAAAAAGAGAAAATACATAGCATGCGCTGTGTGCCTCACGGCTGCGCCAAAAAAGTCCATTTCAGCATTCATGCCAGACAGGCGACGCTAGTCTTCCAATAAACCTTGAGGAGGTAAGTGACAGGCAGAAAACAGTTTCAAACATAATATACATATAACTAAATGGTCACAAATAAAAAGATATCGAGTAAATTAATTACCTTTTATACGTATGTTCAACTTCGGAAAAAGAAAAATAAAGGTACCTAATAAGTATTTTACCGTGTTAGAAAGTAACACTGGTAACAATAAATAAATACAAAGATAAGACTAGACGAAGTAAATATTTTTACAAGAAAATAATTCAGGATGTAAAATACCTCATCACGAAGCCGTCAACCAAGCAGTCTGTACATCAAACTAAATAACTTTACGCAACAATTATTGCGGGGAACCGGAACTTTTTTTTTGGGGTGAAAAATCATGTTTTGTGGTAGAACTCAATCTGACGTACTTAAAACATTGTGCTGGTGGATGGATTTAATAGTGCGGGAGTCGTAGAGGTGTTGAAAGTAAAAATCTTCATTAAAAACTTGTATTTTTTTTTAAATTTAACTTGTCGTAATTTTGGAACTTTGGCCCCCAATATATCTCCCTATCTAGAAGGTTCCCAGGTTTGGTGTTGAACAAAAGCAGGATCGCAATGACGGGGAGAACTAGTGCTTTTCGTCTTCGTTAAGAGGTGTTTTACACCCTTTATATACCTACAGTATTTCACAGGTTCTCTATCAGGCACTTCTCAGAATTCTGCTTATAGCCACCGGGATCACAGGTGTTATGTTATGTTTCATGTCCCGATAAGGGCCAATATTACTAAAACCTTAAAATAAAAGTAAAATATGCTAGCTTAATTGCACCCAATGTTTACCTCGTAAACTTTATTCAATCTCATTTACTTAAATGCCCACTGAAATTGCAAGTTTGACCTACTAACCTACTGTCTAGTGCAGCTAAAATATAGTTCTAGCATATTAGAGTTATGATATACGAGTTCCAATAACATTTAATCAGACCTTTGCAGTCATAGCGCCTAGGCTTTCTTGGCGGCAAACTATAGAGGTTTTATGTCTTGCTCCGTGTAAAGTAGAAAGTAGTAAATTAATTTAAATAATTCGTTTTTACGAGTTAATAAATTGAAAATTCGATGACACTTTCAAAATAGTCACTGCAAGCAAAACTCCATTCAAATATTGATAGTTTCCTAAATGTTGCATTAAAAAATTGTAAGGCGTTTTCCAGCTTTTAGGAAATTATTTTACTCAATAGTTCCTGTACCTATACAATAGAAATAAGAAAGAAAGAAGAGAAAGAAAATACATTTATTTGGCACACGTCACAAGTGCACACAGAAAAAAAATAAAAAAAAACAAACGAAATAAATAAATCTTCATATATTATTATTATTATCTATATATATAAAGGAGAAGTCCACTCACTGACCACTCATCACGAAATCTCGGAAACTACTGGGCCGTAAGGACTCAAATTTGGCACAAGCACTCTCTAGGGGGTGCAGGCGCGTACTAAGAAAGGATTTTTTTAAATTCGCCCCCAAGGGGTTGAAAAGGGGTGTCAAAGTTTGTATGAAAGTCCTATGTTTTTAAAGTTAGAGATATGAATGTAAAGCCTGAATGTTCCTTTTGGCTTCTAGGTGCTCACTAAGAAAAGGTTTTACGAAATTCGGCCCTTAAGGGTACAAAAAAGGGTTTTTAATGTTTGTATGGAAAAAGTTAATCCACTCATCACGAAATCTCGGAAACTACTGTTCCGTAAGGACTCAAATTTGGCACAAGCACTCTCTAGGGGGTGCAGGCGCGTACTAAGAAAGGATTTTTTAAAATTCGCACCCCAAGGGGTTGAAAAGGGGTGTCAAAGTTTGTATGAAAGTCCTATGTTTTTAAAGTTAGAGATATGAATGTAAAGCCTGAATGTTCCTTTTGGCTTCTAGGTGCTCACTAAGAAAAGGTATTACAAAATTCGGCCCATAAGGGTACAAAAAAGGGTTTTTAATGTTTGTATGAAAAAAGTTAAACATCCAAATTGAATCTTACGTCAACGCGTTATTGCATACTTTACATTGAAATGAGAATTCGGAAACCGATATGGATCCAAATTGAATTTTACGACAACGCGTTAATGCATATTTTGAAATAAGAATTTGGAAGTTCATTGAGGGCGTAATTTCTAGGTGGCCAGTATGTTTCAGTGATATGCAGGCGTGTGCTGAAAGGTATTGAAATGAGTTTCTATAACGTTTTAAAGTTTTATGCCAATTTCTAGGTGGCCAGTATTTTTCAGTACGCAGGCGTCTGTTGAAGGGTAAAAAAAAAACGTTTCAAAAAACGAACTTAAGCGAAACACGCTCAAGCTCAAGCTCATTTCTGTTCTGCGATATTTTGCTGTTACTACTAATTTGATTTGAAATATTTGACATCATCGTTGTTTGGGTTGTCTTCGTTTCGGTATGTTTCACTTATGCTGGGGCTACACTATCGCGATAACGCGAAGATTTGCGTTGTCGCGACACGTCTGGCCAAAGAATTCGTCCTATCGCGAATCATCTTCGCGAATACGAACGCCCTTCCCGCCGCTGTCGGTAAATTGCCGCACATCAAAGGCTTTTGTCGCGACAAAGTTCGTGCGTGCGTTCGAATCTTCGCCTACAAGTCTGGCCGTAGCATTAGTAATTTTAAATTGGAGGATAATCATTTTATTGTGTTCTTACCTATTGCCTGGTTGGAATTTTGTTATGTCTATTGCTTCGCGAATTACATATTGTGTATTTCACACTTTGGTATTAAGTACTATAATAGTAGGTCTTTTAGTATTAGTCGTTCTTACTAGAAAAGGTGTCCTTGAATACCTACGATCGTATTTTAATTTTAAAGTTGTATCTTTGGTTTAGGCTGGTGTTGCAAAAGAATAGCTATAAAGAAAATTACGTTCCAAATAATGTTTTTTACGGTACTTACTGGTCGTAAGCATTGTTTAATTAAATGGATAATCAAAATATTGGTTATCACTTCTAAGTGCAAATTCTTAGCCAAATAGTAAATAATCCTGGCGATGGCGCATGCTTATTTTCATCTCTATCATATTTGGTGCATCACTCATGGCAGCGGGAGAATTATTGCCATTTGAGTTCCAGGTGTTTCAAGGGACGAACAGGGAGTAAAAATAAAATAATCCGATTCTCATGAAACTTCAGTGAAGGTCATTTTGATGTTTGATTCCGTTGGCCAATTTAAATTTCAAAGCGCATATTTTGCGTATGGGCAAATCCACCACGCGGGCCCAGTGTGGTTTGGCAGATGTCACATGTCTTCGAATTTTTGGTTCTAAGACATGCCTTTCCTTTCCTTTCGTTTCCTCACGATGTTTTCCTTCACCGTTTTGAGAGCAGTGGTGATGAAATAAATTACACAAAGTAATGCACCTGTCTGGGCCACGTGTTCGAGCCAGCAATGTGCGCCACGTGTCTTACAACTGGGAAAGGTTTCAAGCTTTCACCCAGGAGCGGTCAAGAGCTGTTTATAATTCGATGCGTAAATACGTTACTGAAATGTCTTGCCATGGCACCTACGGAACCGCCTGTGAAGTCATGGCAGCGGGAGAACTATTCCCATTTGAGTTTGAGGTGTTTCAGGATGGTATTTTATTGCTGTTTAAAACACCAACGTATGATACACGCGAGTGAAACCGCGCGGGTACAGCTAGTTATAATATAAAATAGTAAACTGACTGACTGACTGACTGACTGACTGGGTGATATATCAACGCACAGCCCAAACCGCTGGGTCTACAGATTCCAAATTTGGCAAGAAGGTTCCTTATGTGGTCTAGGGGTGCACTAAGAAAGGATTTTTCAAAATTCACCCTCTAAGGGGGTGAAACGGGCCCCCAAAGTTTGTATGGGAAAACAAGATTAGTTAGACTATTTCATAAGAAACTTCACAAGAGTACTCCTATTGATAAATGAGAAGAAATGGGTTTCAGTTTTTTTCAAAATTCAACCCTTAAGAGGGGTAAATGGGGTGACAAAGTCTGAAAATCAACGCACAGCCCAAACCATTGGGTCCACAGATTCGAAATTTGGCAAGTAGGTTCCTTATGTGGTTTAGGGGTGCACTAAGAAAGGATTTTTCAAAATTCACCCTCTAAGGGGGTGATTCGGGCCCCCAAAGTTTGTATGGGGAAACAAGATTAGTTAGACTATTTCATAAGAAACTTCACAAGAGTACTCCTATTGATAAATCAGTAGAAATGGGTTTCAGGTTTTTTCAAAATTCAACCCCTAAGAGGGGTAATGGGGTGACAAAGTCTAAAAATCAACGCACAGCCCCAACCGCTGAGTCTACAGATTCCAAATTTGGCAAGTAAGTTTCTTATGTAGTCTAGGGGTGCACTAAGAAAGGTTTTTTCAAAATTCACCCTCTAATGAGGTGAAACGGGTCCCCAAAGTTTGTATGGGGAAAAAAGATTAGATAGACTATTATATTCGAAACTTCACAAGAGTACTCCTATTGATAAATCCAAGATAGCGCTGAGGAAAAGTATTTTTTTTTCATCTCGGGTGTCGTTTACATGGTTTTCGAGGTCGCTGATTACAAAAATGAGATCAAAATGAAAATCGAAATGGCATTAAAGTAAAGTTTTCGTCATGTGTGTCGTTTTCATGGTTTTTGGGGTCGCTGATATCGAAAATGAGGTCAAAATAAAAATCCAAAAACGCACCTATGATTTTTTTTCCTTTTTCCTTCATGGGTGTCGTTTTTATGGTTTTCACTGAACACAAATCTAAGTTTTCTTTAAATTTTGTTTGTCTTCGTAGCTACGTATCGTTATGTAATTTACCGGCCATAGTAATTCCATCCTAGACAATAATTTAAGATTTTTACACAATACTTCTGCAAATTTCCTTTGTTCTGCTTTGAAACCAACTAATTTATGAGCAACCCAGATATGTATATCTTTAAAATACTGCTCGATCTTGAATTTTACTTACTCTTTGTTTTGCGCAATGAAATTCCCTCATTAGGGTTCCGTAGTCAACTAGGAACCCTTATAGTTTCGCCATGTCTGTCTGTCCATCCGTCCTCGCTTAATCTCTGTGACCGTTAGCACTAGAAAGCTGAAATTTGGTACAAATATGTGTATCAATCACGCCGACAAAGTGGTAAAATAAAAATTGGAAAATAATGTTTATTTGGGTAGCCCCCCTATATGTAAAGTGGGAAGTGATTTTTTTTTATTCCAACCCTAACGTGTGATAGATTGTTGGAAAGGTATTTAAAAATGAATAGGGGTTTACTGAAGTCATTTTTTGATAATGTCAATAATTTCGCAAATAATCGCTCCAAAAGTAAAAAAACAATGTGTGTGGGGGACACACATTGTTTTTTACTTTTGGAGCCTCTAACTTTTGTAGTTTAGTTTAGAAAATATGAAAAAAATCTGAAAAGTAGAACTTTATAAGGACTTTCTAGGAAAATTATTTTGAACTTGGATGGAAACAAGTTTTTGTACAAAAAAGACAAAAAGTTGTACAAAATAATCTCTGGAATAAGTTCGTAGTATAATCGTATATGAAGGCATTTTTTTTTAACTTCGTTAACATATTTTATTATCCTGAACGTATCTTTTTTCGGAGTGGATTGAACACTTATTGTGACAGACGGGAAACTACGGAACTCTACACTGAGCGTTTCCCGACACGCTCTTGGCCGGTTTTTTTTAATTAAAATTACCCCAAATTCAACGCGATCAAAGCCGCAGACAAAGCTATCTAATACATAAAAATATTGTGTATTTTTGGTAGATCAGAGAACAAGTTGAAGGCTACTTTTATACCTCTAGGCACAGATATTATAATACTTCGTACAGATACCCAATCCCATACAAAGAAATGACACCTCCCTAAGTCAGGTTATTGCTCCGGTTATATTCCTTCCTCCATTATACAACAGATGACAGCACCAGCGTATCACTAATTGCCACAGATTGGAGTTTTACAACGCCATCTAGGAGTTCACCTCGATACTGGGTTGTTTCGATACTAAGTGGCATTGCATGTACTAGATGGCGCTGTTTTATATAGATTCTTACCATCGCCGTGCGTTCAAGAACGAGTAGATAATAACAATACAACAAAAAATGTAGGCGAAACATTCCTTTGTGTGAGTGAGTTAGCAATATTCACGCTGCAGCGAATGCTTCTTCATGTGTTTTTGAGTATTTTAATACTTAAGGTGGATGCTCCAGGGAAGCCCGCGAAATTCAAATTTTCTTACGTTTTTTGCAATTTGGCCAGTACTAGTTTGTATGTTGATGAAAATATCGCTCGAGACTGCAAGACATATATGTAAATAAAAAGGGAAAGTTGAAACTCTGCGAACAGCAAAGTGAGGCCCGTCAAATTACGTCTCGCGGCTTTACCTTTTTAAAGAATCATAATTATTTTGGTCTGAGCCTGTAGGCTCAAACCAAAATAATTATGATTCGTTGCAGTAAATCCATATCACGTATCTATTTACAGAATTATAAGTAATTAAATCGTCAATACAATCCCATTGAATATCTTATTCATGAAAAAGTAATTCAATGGGATTAGATTAATTAAGGTGAAAGCGTCAGAGGGCCCGCGACATTCAAAGTTTCCTTACGTTTTTTGGAATTTGCAGGTCAGTGCTAGGTAGTATATTGATGAAAATATCGTTCGCGATATATATCGACTACAAGACATATTGGAGTTACAAAAATAGAAAATGTCGACTGACTAATGAAATATTGCTAATATGGTTTATTTTTCTTTGTCAATCGTTTTGACCCGGTTGGAAGATTCATGTCAAATAATGTTTTTTTCAACACACTTGCTCATAAAGTGGCTCTAATTTCACCGCAATTAGGCACATAATGACACCTGTAATCAAACTGTGACTTTTTCATTGCTATTATTCACAAGTGAGTTATAGGGTTTTTTTTTTATTTTATTGGTTGAATTGCTTTGTTCTTAAAAAAGTTTCGATACAAAAAAGATCGTGTTCAATAATACAAATAAATTAATGTACCTATTGCTTGCTCATTTCATACAACTTCGTATCTACATAGATAATTTCAACTTATAAGTTTTTAATAAATAAAACTTTCACTCAAATGCAACTTTTGTTTTCTTTTTTTTTTTACTTTTTTTTTAATAATAAAACTTCGAATTCCCCATTTCGTACGTGGCTAAAACGCTATCCGCTAAAAGCCAAAAAAAAAAGGAACCTCATTCTTTTAGTCTATGGGCGATCGCCATTGTTAGATGCGCGCGCATAGGAAAACTGATGAATTATTCCCGCCATTGCGAAAAAAAATTCACAACTCGTTTTCACTGTTGAAATTATAGTTATTTTTAGTATTATTTTATTCTCAAGTGTGGTGAAAAACGTCGTATGATACACGTGTGTGTTGATGATTACCGTCTCGGCTCTCTTAAGAACCTCGCCTAACGGCTCGGTTCTCAATGGCGCCTCGGCGGTAATCACCAACATTACACACTTGTACCATAATGTACTATTACGTATTAGTTTGATTATTTTACAGCATAGTAGAGAAATGCGTAACCAAATTTCGTAAAGTAAGTTAATTAAATTTCAGTTTAAATCGGTGAGTGTTTTTGCTTTGAATTATCGTATATGCATTATTATTATGCTACTAACTACTGTTTCAATTGGCTAAGACAACCTACACAAACGTAACAGGATATTTTATTGTTTAAATTTACTTAATAATATATTTTTAGCTACATCTTATTAGAATGTTCTATTCTTGACATTATTAGCCCTGTATGGAAGCAGAATTGGAAAAAAGTTATTGGTTTGGAAGTTATGAGCGTATCATCTTTGGGCGTAAATAAGTAACGTATTTAACATGAAAACGAAAAAAAGCGAAACCATACAGGGATAGATTAGTTATTACAAATTTCAAATAACTTTAGTTTGATTGAACAGATACATTCATAGATTTTTCATGATATCCAGACTACCAAAAGTCTGCATAGGAAACGCGCGCCCGGTTTAGTTGTAAATCGCATTGCATTTCGCTGCAAGTTGCCTCCCTGCGGTCAGTGGAGAAGACGGGAGGCATGCAGCGCGTGTGTGTGCGCAGTGTGTGGGTGCACACATGCTTGGTTTCCGAACCCGCGCGTGCTGTGCATGTAACTGGTTTTGTTTGCTATCGTAGGTAGGCATGGCTTGAACTATGGAACCCGATATTTCTTTATTAAGATCTTTATTATATTATCTTTGTGAATATTCTATGATTTACAAAAAAAAAATATATGTGTCCAATATTTTAAAATACTTTAACTGGCGGACTAAATAGATTTGTATTTTTTGATACTGTCGTCATTCCTATTCTAAAGTTTCACGCGCATTTTAGAATTATAAAGTACCGACTGCCTACATCAAATGCAAATAAAGAAACTATTCCTGCAACAATGACTTTTTCTGAATAGTAAGTTCTTTTTCGTGTAAACCTAATTAAGGCGCTTAGACGAGTTAAATTAGCAACTCTATTTGTGGTAGTTCAAACTTCGTTTGAAATGCTGTTAGAATAAAGTTCTAATCAGCTCGCACTACAAAGTGGTTGTTACGTCAGCCACTGCGGGCCAAATAGCGCGAAATGAGTGGTTTCGATCGATTTACAAAAAAACTATTGATTGGATTAAAAAACTAAAACAGTATCATGCTAATATATTGTAGAATTATTTGCCAAAAAATCAGAATGATCGCATGCATATTAGTATGTTTTTTATTGTTTGAAAGATCTTTTTAGAGGTAAGTTCGTGATTTCTTTTTATCGAGCCAAATTAATTGTATTATGTTTTCAACACAGTATCATGCTAGCATATATCCTGAAGAATATCATATATTTTTCTGGTCTTGTTTATAGCAGTGAATCATATACTTTTAGTAATTATAAAACTCGCGTTTAGCTCGTGTAATCGCCTTAAATGACGATACGAATGCCGTAGCGGTAGTGAGACTGCCTTACGTTCTTAGAGTCCCAGGGTTCGAATCCCGGTAGGAGCAAATGTTTTTGTGATGAGCATGTACATTATTTTGTTCCGAGTCATGGATGTCAATATGTACGATAAGTATGTATTTAGTACCAACTACCTGGTGACCACGACACAAGCCTCGTTGCTTAGTGTGGCACTAGATGACGCTGTGTGTAATGTCCAGCAAGATTTTTACTTATTTTCATACCAATGTTTTAATAAAAAATGTATCTTCTTACCGATCATCACAATTTATAATCTCTCAAGTTTTAGGTATTTTATAAGTAATAGGAGTTTGTTGTCGTCCGGTGACATATACCTACCTTTCTTTTTTTAGGTGCTTTGTGGATATATCAATACGTACTGCAAATGTAGAAAATGCCCAAGGCATCCGCCGCAGTCCGTTTTTGTACATAAAGTTTTAATGAATAAATAAATGTCGCCAAGAACCTACGTGAAGCAAATATTGTGGGCAAGTCCTCCGCCTATTCCCTGTGGTTACACAATGTATTGTTGATAACTGTATACTAAGAGATTATTGTCAACGCTTATTGTACTATTGACCGCTATTGAAAATAAACAGCCAATACTTAAACAATTTACAAAATAACACATTTTATTATTTGATGAACCAACAACCAGCCTCACAGTCACATCAAAGAAAAAAAATCTAATCAATGAAATTATTTGTTGATAATAACAATATCTACCTACATTATTCAACGTATAACTACGATCGAGTAACTACCTACGTGTAGAACGTTTCGTGTTATGTAAGAAGTAGTTCCGAGTTTAATAAAATGAGAAAAGTATATTATTATTTACCTTGGAAATGTTAAAAGATTTTTTATATTTCTCTAAACAGAATACATTCATGTTGTTTTAAAGTTTAAATTTAATTAAAATGAAACAACTAAACGTAAATCAGTTACGATTGTGGTAATATTGAATGTGATAAATTGAGTAAAACGCCATCTATTGCAAACAGCTCTAACGAAAATGATTCACAGATGGCTGACTTTTGACAACTTTATCAATATAAGGGTACGAATTAAGTAAAAGGCTTTCTTTATCTATTTTGTTGAAATAACGTGATTTATGAGCGTAAATAGATAGATTAGCGTTAAACAAGGAACTTCTGATTTTTTCTAATCTTATTTCTTCCAAAATCTACCGTATAACGCATTTTAGTGATTGTTAATTTCATTACTGCTACCTATGCTGCCATCTATTGTCTTTTTTCAAGACTATTTATAATTTGTTCTAGTTGAGACCCCATGCTCTAGGTGACAAGGGTGGTTTACGCGGACGAAGTCGCGGGCAACAGCTAGTATATAATAATAGCAGTCTATGACTTTAGTCTACTTTCAGTAGGTATATTTGATTACTTATTTGCTTAATTTAAAAAAAATGAATAACTGTACCTAGCCAATACTTTGGTTTTGCATCTTATCACAAGGTTTTCCAAAACCTAAACAAAAACCTAATCATATTCTTCGCAGTCACCCCACCTCTCAAGTACAGTATCAACTTTACATAACATAAGTAAACAGCAAACCGTACTAATTCTAAGTACCTACACGGTAATAAACTAAAGCGCCTACACTAAAGCAAACTGCAACAGACATGAGCAAATATTGCCGCGACTGTCTTTAACTGAGTTTAATTCCCCACGAAACTCATAATTTGGAGCTCATATTAAGTAATTAAACAAAATTTTGTGCTACATACCAATATTTGTCGTAAAATGTTATGTTACCTAATCAGCAAATAAACTTACCACAATTTTACTAGTTTTATTTATTCATTTTATAAAAGGTAGCCTCACAGCTGACTGTACATCATCATCATCATCTCAGGCGAAAGACGCCCACTGCTGGACATAGGCCTCCCCCAAGTGTCGCCACATTGACCGGTCCCTTGCGACTCGCATCCACCGGATTCCCGCAACCTTCACCAGGTCATCGGTCCACCTAGTGGGAGGTCTTCCAACGCATCGTCTTCCGGTTCGCGGTCGCCACTCCAGAACTTTTCGGCCCCAACGGCCATCCGTCCTGCGAGCAATGTGCCCTGCCCTGCTGACTGTACATTAACATGAAATAATCGAACATTACGCCAGTACACAGAAAAAAAAAAACATTTGATTAGCGGGCCGAGCAGAGTGACTTGAATTAATTGGCATTAAAATAAATGTAGTGTGTGCTTGTGCGCGTATGGGTTACTGATAGATCAAGTTAATAAAATATTATTATTTGAATCTAAACTAATATTATAAAGCAGAAGAGTTTGTTTGTTTGGTTGAACGCGCTAATCTCAGGAACTACAGCCTCGAATTTAAAAAATCTTTTTGTGTTGGATAGTCCATTTACCAAGGAAGACTTTAGGCTATATAACATCACGCTACGGTTATTAGGAGCGGAGCAGGAATGAAAAATGTTGCAAAAACCGTTTTTCTCTCTTAGGTGATGCAGACGAAGTTGTAATCTCATAAAAATATTCTCCCCATATTTCCGTCAAGTGTATTTAACTTAGATAAGTGTTAGTTAAAATCGATGGAAAGCCATGGGGGAGGCCTTTGCCCAACAGTGGGACAGAACAGGCTGACACAAAAAAAAAGTGTTACTTATCTTGATGTGCATTTTCTATTTTTGCAGAAAACCTGATCGAAAACTCATTTACTTATAAAAAAATATTGCATCATCCACATGTTTGCCAATTTCTTTTGTTTTTTTATTAGTATGCAAGTATCAAGTTACTAGGCCTTATTACTTTATAGGTCACATTTACAATTTCGTCATAAACAGTAAAGTTACTGTTGAGGCAGGCACGAGGAACAATTAGCTAACTACGGTACAAAAATAATTGGTTTGATGTTTTCAATATTTTAATTGGTGTTATTTTTTGTTTTGTGTTGACGGCACGAATTTATAACTTTACTGGCTAATGATTACCAGGGTAATTAATATTACTTGGGTAACTTCAAATTCGAAAACATGTGACATCTACCAAGGCGCACTGGGTCCGCGTGGGGGATTATAGCCCATTCCATCTCATTGAGAGGAAGCCCAGCAGTGAGAACATTATAGGCTGATAATGATGAGCTGCTGGATTTCGTAAATAGGATAATGTCCTTATTACGGCCGCGAATCATATTTTGTTCAACATACAGTTTGACACTGACCGGCAAATTGCAAAAAAAGAAAGAAAATTGATTTTCGCGTGGTATCCGCGCTTCACCTTTAATCAAATGTCGGTATAGTGTTAAAGGTAAGATAGATATGTACCTAAAGACCCTCTCGCCCTACCTGTGGACAGATATGACACAAAATGCTAATGTATATCGTCAGTTACTACTTCGTTATTAAAACGAAAGTAAATTTTTAACTCCAAATTTCTCCCTATACAAGTACCTTAAATGACACAAATTAATGTAGTATGTTATGCAAATGGTCCGGAAACTATATGCGAAAAATAAACAACTTTAACATTTTTGATACCTCAAAACCGAGCGCTATATTGGTCTATAAATCGCAATTGTGATTTAACTGAGACCGGCTGTCCTACTCTTTCGTCAACATCATCCAAATGCTTCCAGTCTGCCCAGCTGCAGTTTAACACCAGTCTTCTACATGGAGCTGTTAGAGCAAAAAAGTAAACCTTCCACAAAAACATAAAATCTTAAACAAATCCAACACCCGCATCATAATCCAAACTACAATACAAAAACTTTTTACTCCACACAGTATCACGCTTCAGTACTACAGCCTCAAAGTGAAGTTGTTCCCGTGAAGAGCATGCACTAACAAACTTGTCACTCAGTGTAGGAGCTAGTTAACAATGGGTTACGTGCATTAATACTCGACCCTGCGAGACGTTGAGGAGCTGCGTACTTTCTGGATAGTTGATACTCTGTGACAATGTTTTTTAATTTTTTTTTTAAATGGAGGTATGTTTGAGTGTTAATTTCTACTGGCATGCTGTAGTTCGGGACGGTACTGTTTAATAGTCATTTCAAAAGTAGGTCTAAAATTGTGACAAATGTTGTGTTGTCTGCTCGTAACAATTTTATTTTCCATCCACCCGCAGTCTCCAGTCAACCCGCGATCATGGCGCTTGCAACAGCGTCCAAATATCGGGAGCTCAAAATAATACCTAATCACGGAAGATATCCCGTAAGTGACAATATAAGTTTAGTTTTACACCGTGAAAGCTTAAAAAAGTGATTTTCCGACATTTTCTTTGTATATGAGTAAATTTTTCGAAAGAAGAAATTCCTTAGTAGCTAGACATCAATAAAATTAAAGAACTACAGATAATAAAAATCGTCATCATTTGCCTAACATTTTTCCAACCATATTTGGGTCGACTTTTAACTAACCGAATGTATCTGAATACCAGTATTTTACAAGGAACGACGCGCATATCTAAACTCTGCAATCCAATTACGGGTAACACGACACCCCTTGGTAAGACTAGTCTTATCGTACCCCTTCTAGCCTTTCGGATAAACAACGAAAGATTGTGTTGAATAAGAGAGAAGGAAGGAATGCATTATGTTTGATAGATTGTTACACAAAGTTTGTATCACACAACCTGTTATCTTAAGTGCACAATCACGATGATTTGTAACGCTAACTATTTGAACGATCACAAACGCACCCAATAATAGACAAAAGGGGGAACGCATCTACACAATACATCACTATGAAAATGATCCGCGACTTTTGCACCGCATTGCACGCCCCTGCGATAACCTCTTGGACACAACTACAAGCCCAAGCGACATGCGTTTTGCAATAGTTCTTGGAACAAATTACCAGAGAATGCCATAATGCCATAACTTAGAGAATGCCATAATTTGCCGTGACGTAACTTGGGGTGTGCAAATGATTTTACTCAAATTTGGCAAACCGATGCATTTATTTGACTACGAGTAGTTTGAATAATGAAGTAGAACGTTCAAGCCGGAGAAGAATGTCCGATGACGAAGGAGAAATTGTTATACAAGCATAACACACATGTACTGCACACACACACACCCAAAACATCACAAGTGTAAGTATGCGCTTCCATCTTCAAAATGTTTTTGAGCCTTATACCATTCGTGGGAAAAAATAAATAAATTTTATTATGTTTTTCTTTTTAATTGACCCCGTTCATTTATCTAATACTTTGGTCATTTTCCTGAATTCGACAGACAACCGAATTAATTGTGCCATAACGATACGCACTTGAAAGAGACCAGTAACCCGCTAGCGTAGCTCACGAGCTTAGGCTATGTCACTTCTGTCCAGCAATGAGTGAGTGCTTAATTGTTTTCTTTTCGTGAGTCTTATCGCGTCACGTTTTTCTCACAAGTGGTATGCTCTCAACTATTGTTCTTTCATTTGTTTTCACCACATTCACTATCGCCATACGCTTGTCGCCTGAACCCCGTAACTCGTGGCCAAGCAGTAACGCGTATGACCCTTTCGTCCGCGGCCTGTCTACACTACCGGCCACAGTTTTAACCCCCCAGTCGTTTGTCATCTCTTACAACGCCCTCATATAAATATAAACAGCCAAGGCGGAAGCCGTGAAATTTAGAAATTCCTTTGTCGACGTCTCGGCGCCACTTTGCCTTTATGCCTTTAGATCTACAAATTTTCAGATTTATTCTTTGAATAAATTTTGTGGTAGACGTTGTCGGCTTTGAAATTCAATTGGCTCGGGGTCGACACATTGCTGACGAGTTCGCTTCCTTTTTATTAAGGATTTTTTTGTCTAGCCTTTGTATACTGATTTTTATTTTCGGGGAAACATAAATTTCAAAACTCCGTGTCTTTGTGTTATAACGACGTGTCAAGTATTTATGACGTACCCTTTTCTGGGCTGTTTTGTTTGTTTTTGGTTTTATTTTCTGTGTTAGACACAAGGACAAGAATGTATAAACTATACTAGTTATCAGGCGCACCTCTATAAGCCTACTGAGGGGCGCTCAGTAGCCCCATAATAGGCGCGAATGACATTTTCATTTATGGACTGTGTCCATCGCATGTGCGACACATTTACAATGTTCGGGGCCTATTGGCCTTGAGGTCCCAAGCCTGCTAGTGACCATTCTAATTCTTGCCTATGAATGTATATTGTTAGGAACAAATGAGGTTTTGCGTGGTATTATGAAGAAATGAGGTTGTACGTAGCACAGGTTACTTCTATGGAAAGGAGTGACAGAGAACTTACAATGGTCTCTGGTCGCGAGAGACTCCTTGGGAATATCGGTCAAAGGGCTGTAAATATCGGTCAAGGGGTAATTGAATTCGGTATGATTTGTGGCGGTTATGGATAATTCCAGTGATTGATATTTTGTTACAAGTTAGAATAAACGGTTATATTCGTTACTTTATGAACCTCGTTGTTTTATTTTAAACATGTTTACTTCTGGATGCTAAACATATAATATACATTACAAAACATATGAAGACGGGTAGGTATTAGTATAAGGGAGACCCCCGCGACCACGGCTGGTGCAATTCGGCCGAAACGTCGGGCTTAAATTAAAGGTAAATTCGCGATAAATACACGTCTTCATATGTTTTATAATGTGTTCTGACCGTGAAAGTTTAAAAAAGATAATATACGTTATCATTTTCAACCTGGAAGTTCATTACAGAAATATTTAAGAGAGACTATAATTAATATTAATTTCAGAAAGTATCTCCTCCCACGTTGTATAATTTACAAATGCTTCCTCTCTCCTAACCCACTTATTTTGCTGTGCCCGACAGGGTCCATGTGTTCTAATTATACTTATAAATATAACTTATGAATAAGTTTTACCACCTAAGAATCCATGTGGAATGCAATATCACTTTATTGCATTCCACATGTATTCTTTAGAATTTTTGAGTAAATACGACGGTAGGTACAACTATTTTGCAATGAACTTCTTTTATTTACCTGACTTAATACAACATTATGGCAATAACACTAATCCACTGTTAACCGAAAACAAGCACATTTCTATATTCTTTCAGGTAGCAACGGTCCTGTGAAACGAATTGCTTCGCAAACGTCAGAGACACATACAAACTTACTCCAAATCCCGCTTCAATATTTCAGTTGCATTGAAAATATTCGAAATTCGAATACAAAAATTCAAAACAAACACTACTGATTGACTTCCCTACAAAGAAGCTGTTCTATACGGAAAGTAGGTTTGCATAAATATCTTTGAAAGCCGTGACCCAATGTAGGAAGGTAGATAATTCAATCAGGCGAAGCAATTCAGTCTTTTGTATGTAAAGACCGCACGAACACAGGGGTTTGCCAAGTCAGGATTGCAAGTCTCCGCATTGTAAAAGTGACTGATCAGATGTATGGATGTTTCTTTGATGTATTTTTTTTAGGATACTGACTTTCTTTTGTTTTTGTGGTTGTCCCCTGTAGTTAGGGGAAGGGGAGGGGGGAATAGTAATCAGTTTTGCTTAGTTTTTTGTGAGCAGGATCGAAAACTGGGTGACATACTAAATATATTGAATACATTAAATTACTATGCTCTTTGAAACAAGAATATTATTCGAGTATTCATAAAAAAATGTTTTTTTATTTGTTTGCTATATAAAATTTAATGTTTCCGTTTACAAAAAATAGTGTCGATTGTTTTTATTATAAATCTACATCATCACTAGTCTCCGGCTGCGTCTCTCTGTCCCTATGTATGCTTACATCTTTAAAACTACGCAACGGATTTTGATGCGGGTTTTTTTAATAGATAGAGTGATTCAAGAGGAAGGTTTTTGTATATAATTTTACGCGGGCGAAGCCGCGGGCATCGGCTAGTGGTTTTATAAACGAGTAGTTTTTTACAGTTTGGCTTTGTGTTTATTTTATCAAGCCATTGAAATGTTGTGCAGTTTATTAAAATAATGTTTTGTTTTCTACCAAAATAAATAAACATGCAATCAAATACCGAAAATTTTAAAACTATGAACTGTAAAAGCAGCTTTATGAATATTTAGTTAGACTAACCAATTTGGATATGCTTATCCTACGTGTTTGCTAATAAACTAAATCATCGGTATCCTGCAAAATTGTTATTTGTAAAAACATTTTGGATCTGACATTGTAGAAAAGTTTTTCGAAAATAAACTCTTTAATTTAGTTTTAACAACTCGATCGTTTACCTTTCTCAATAAAAATCGTTCATGTTTATCAGACTTTTGTTACCAAGGCATCAACAATTCAGGAACATGAAGCTCCGTACATTGAAAATTACAACCAAAATAAAAGATTCATTACCCTGATCTTTGAAACACTTGAAACCTACGAAACAGCTACTTAGTAAACAGAGTCAACAACAAAATTCTTCAGTTAAACATCATCTTGTTAAATTCCTTGTTATTCTTCAGTTCTTCCGTTTTCTTTTTTAATTAATTTTGACAAATTACCCAACCTTCTCAGTTTCTCTTTTCGTTTACGTTTAATTAAATACTGAAGCGACACTCGAAGGCATGTTGGACAGAAGTGGCCTCACGGCCCAGCGTTTTGTACTCTGTTCGTTAATTACTCTTGATGTTTTTTGGTGTTTTAGTTGGGTGTATGTAGGTACAGTTGGGGACAAAAAGTTTGCGCAGTTTTTAACAAAACTTTTTGTTTGTCGCAGCAAGCACATGAACCCAGTGCTATCTGCCCCGACTTAATATCAGACTTGTTGATTGTGGTACCGATTCAAAGCAGGCACATTTCTTTGTGTAATTAATTTTATTGCCACTGCGTTCAAAATTGTGAAGGAAAATAATAATATCGTGGGGTCCTAAAACCACAAATTTGAAGACATTTGTCATCCAACAACACACACGGGGTCCACATAGTTCGACATGGACACCCTCTCATAGAGAAGTTGTCTTTGTCAATCTATGCATACTCAAAAGTTGACGAAATGGGATTCAATGTACGAAGATTAAAATAGTTACGAAATGGGACTTTTGTGATGCTATTTTGTTTAGTGGTTGAAATGGGAAAGCTACGAGATGGGACGTAGCCGGCATGGGCCGATATGACAAAAAACTGTCATCTTTTTCGAATGACTCTTGCTTTAACTTACAAGATGCAAGACGTTAAGTTCGTAAGATCTTGAAGCTTTGAACTCTAGAAGGGTTGATTAACGGATGGACTAAAAGATGATAAATAAAATCCCCTGTATTCATGCAAAGTTCACAATAGTTAAGGCGCTTAGACGAGCTAAATTAGCAACTCTATTTGTGGTGGTTCAAACTTCGTTTGAAATGCTGTTAGAATAAAGTTCTAATCAGCTTGCACTACAAAGTGGTTGTTACGTCAGCCACTGCGGGCCAAATAGCGCGAAATGAGTGGTTTCGATCGATTTACAAAAAAACTATTGATTGGATTAAAAAACTAAAACAGTATCATGCTAATATATTGCTTGTAGAATTATTTGCCAAAAAATCAGAATGATCGCATGCATATTAGTATGTTTTTCATTGTTTGAAAGATATTTTTAGAGGTAAGTTCGTGATTTCTTTTTATCGAGCCAAATTAATTGTATTATGTTTTCAAAACAGTATCATGCTAGCATATATCCTGAAGAATATCATATATTTTTCTGGTCTTGTTTATAGCAGTGAATCATATACTTTTAGTAATTATAAAACTCGCGTTTAGCTCGTGTGATCGCCTTAAGGCGTACAAAAGATGAAACCCTGACTCCTAAACTAGGAAAACCAGTGACTTAGGAGTCAGCGTTCAACTGCCACTTGGACACTATGTACCTTAGGAGTCAGTATTCTACTGCCACTTGGACACTATATACCTTAAGGTAATTGAGAGCTGGTAAGCTGATATTATTTTAAAGAGTACATTGTCCGTAATAAAAGTTGAAAGAATTAACAAAAAAACTTAAATTTAAAGTGATATTTAAAAAGTTAAATTTGAAAAGTATAAAATGACTGTGTGGTGGGTTCTGTAAGTGTGTCTGGAAATCTATGATTCATTTGCATTTATCTTTCTATGATTTATTTGCATTGTGTGAGTGTGTGTGTGTGTGTAACTTATTACACACACACAGTGCACACAAAAAAACATTCATAGAATCTTAATTCTATGAATGTTTTTTTTTAAGCTATTAGAGTAAAGGCCTCACGAATTTACGTTTATCATAAACTCATAAGTCAGTGTTGACTACACATAATAATCACTAGCAATACAACAAGTGATAGATTCCGGTTAGAGAAGAGTTTTTATTGTTCACGTTAGTTTATTTACCCTTCGGTACGACAGTAAAAAGAATTTGACACAACCGATTCCACAAGCCTTATCAAAATACTTAAACCACACACGATACCTATAATAATTCACCCCATTTCCAAAGATTTATGATAATATACGGTGTGCTCCAAATTCTTGCCTTATTGTGTTTATCTGTAGCGACATGCATCCTTTTAGATACACCCTTACATAAACAAAACAGAGCAATTTTCATGCTCAAGTCAATAGCTTAGAATAATATGTGATAGTAAGTAATATTGGGGAAATCCACATAAGAGTCCCCTTATATTCTTTAGCGTCACTATTGATTCTCATTATTTTCTCGCTTGCACTGATTGAAGGAAAGTATTTTAGGTTTTCATTGACAAAAATGCTTTTCTGAGGGTGTGCATATTTGCGTAAATCTGCCTTTTGATACATTTATTTACTATCAGTATGTGCACAGTTTAGACTAATGAGTCCAAACGCTAGAAATTATCCAAAAAATCTCAAGGAATAAGCACTGCGAAAGGACATTTAAAATGGAATGTAAGTTGGTATGAAAGTATTTCTAATTTTAATGATAAGTCAAAGTTGTCCTTTAATATTTAAGCCACTAAGTCTAAAGAATTTATTTATATAAATAAACAAACATTAAGGAATAAAAAAACGTGAAAGTTCGTCATTTTCGTCAACGAGAAACCCCATCATGTAAACGACGGCTTGTAAAAAGCAAAGACGTTTTCCAGACTTGGTGCGGAAATTCATGAATAATATTTTCTGCACAATAATACTTTCTGCACAAGTCGGCGGCAGCTAGAAAAAATAAATATTCCATTCGACTTTTCTCCATCTACAAAAGATACCCTAGTAGGGGTCGCAAGTAGAACATGGAAGGCAATTCCGGGGTGCTTCTGCGTAGCGGGTTTACTTCACGAACCATTAAATTTTCCTGTTTGCATTTTTTAGCATACGTTACTCCCAAGACGAGAATTCTACTACCGTTTTACGATTGTAGTTTTAGGGGAACCGTTTTCTTTGAGCGGCGCACTACGGCCGCGAATTTATTGAATTTTATACTCATTGTTATCACACTACTTAAGTGAATTAGGATAGAGTTTTAGTGGTAGAGGGCCGGAATAATTGCCGATTTTTATTTTAGTGGTCCCCATTCATCTTTTGCGTTTATTCAATTGGAAGTCTATCAAAAGGTACATTTTTGGATGTATTCAGCTCTTGATTTTAGGTAATAAGAAAAAGATAATATTTCTCTATAGAGATATTAATTGAAAAAAAGATGAGATAGGTTTCAGACCGACCTTTTGTAGGTAAAATGACTCATTGTGAAAAAGTAGGTATTCCAATAAGAATGGCAATTAGAAGAGCATATCTATTGTAGTTGATATTCCTATGCTGATAATATATTTATACATGAGAGCTTTCCAGGCACCGGGATTTAATGATGCATCGCTTGCATAAGTAATAAGGTCCCAACAGGTACAGTATACTTAGTTAATGTTAATTTATTGATAATAGATTCTGCCCGCGACTTCGTTCGCGTGTAGTTTTGATATCGCAACGCATCGCCTGCTCAACGGAAGCTTTTTTCCCGCTTGCAACATTTCTTATTGCTGCTCCGCTCCTATTGCTCATAGCGTGATGTTATGTAGCCTATAGCCTTTCTCGATAAATGGACTATCCAACGTAAAAAGAATTTTTCAATTCGAGCCGGTACCTCTTGAGATTAGCGCGTTCAACCAAACAAACAAACAAACTCTTCTGCTTTATAATATTAATTAATAATTAATAAAGTATAGATATAATATAGAGTATAGATACTGTAAGTAATTAATATTTTGAAGGCTTTATTTAATTTGTGGTTTATTGTATTATTAATTATTGGAATTGCTTGTGGTATAAAATTGCAAAAATAGTATTATTTGGTTTAGTTGGGTACAAGAAGGTTGAATGCTGAATATTGAAGTTCATTGTATCGCGTTTTCTTGCCAAATGGAAGCCAATTGATTATCCGAGTTAATTTTGGGTAACATAACCCACCGGGCTACATTTTCTATTGTTTTGTCTATTGATTGGTAGAGACAAGGCTTGACCGCCGCCTTAATTTTTTTTTTAGTTTACGCCATATAATAGAGGTAGAATGCTTGTAGTTAAGGCGCAGTGACAATCTTCATGAGGTGGCACCAGTCAATCGGCGCCTACCAAGTAGGTATAGCTAGTTGAAGATCAAGTTAAATGGCATTTAAAGTGGCCTGTATCCAGCAGTCGACTACCATAGACTGAAGATAAACAATGTACTAAATCTGCCTCAGGATAAACAGTTCCCTCTCTTTTGGAGCACTCCTCATCATCATCATCATAATTTCAGCCGAAAAACGTCCACTGCTGGACATGGGCCTTCCCCAAGAGTTGCCACATTGATCCGTCCCGTGCGACGCGCATTCAGCTTATTCTTGAAAGCTTTACTAGGTCATCGGTCCACCTAGTGGGTTTGTTCCAACGCAACGTCTTCCGGTTCGCGGTCGCCACTCCAGAACTATTCGGCCCCATCGGCCATCCGTTCTGCGAGCAGTGTAGCCACTCCTAACGAATCCTAAATAGCACATCCACAAATTGAAAAAAAGGGTCTAAAACGTTGTGTCCCTGCATCGTTTCCAGCGTAAATAGTCAATCAAGTTTTTAAAAATGAAAAGCTGAAAAAGATCCGCTAGCCAGCTAATGGCTTTTAAAAATACAGTACCTACTCTCTTTGAAGAGAACTCTATTATTCAAAATATTTTAATGGACAGTTTTAACCTCGCCGATAAAGCTATACAGTGAAAACCATTTTAAATATTGACTAGCTCTGAATAACTAACAGGTTTTTTTCAACGTGATTTTTGAAACACGTATGACGTTGAATTAACTGCTATACAATCTGAAAATCTAGTTATGGTTCAGATTTTACTATTGCAAATTTGAACTGTTCCTGGACCTATCTGATTTTGTGGGTCATCCGTTTACTCCGTTTATTAATTTTATTTTTCTGTTTCCCTAAAGAGCAGCGGTGGCCCAGTGGTGGCGGCCCTGACTTACGAACAGTTAGTCGTGGGTTTGAACCCAATCATACGCATTACTTTGTGTTATTTATTTTACCAGCACTGCTCTCAAAACGGTGTAGGAAAACATCATGAGGAAACCGGCATGTCCTAGAACCAAAAACATGATGACATGACATCTACTAACCCGCACTGGGCCCACATGTTGGATTATATCCCATTAACTCCCATAGAGAGGTGGCCCTGTGTCCGACCAGTGGGAACATTATTATCAATCAGATAATAACGGGGTGATAGGTAATCCCTTTGCTATTTTTATGCTTTTAAATTTTATTGACTAAATATTTTGCCATTTCTGTGGCATTGTCAGTAGTAGTGTAAATAAAGGCCGTTTGGACTGCAGCTTCTGGGACACAGACTTCAGGAAAGGAGGTGAGATTTAATTCTGTCATGCAGTTCCTTATACGCGCTCCATCGCGCTATTGATTCCCAATTTGGTGTTGCATCTACCCACTTGGGTAGTAGACAGTTCAGTGACTTTGAAGTAGATCTCTTTAATAATTTTGACGAGTTAATAATAGGTTGTATCCGTTGCATATAGATTTATTATTGCCAAATTCCAGAGTGACTGTACCTAAAGTTTAGTTTAGCCGCTTTACATCAGATAACCGCGATACAAACAACACAAAACATTTGCCTTCCGTCGTGTTGTTTCCCATTTTGTTAATATTTGACCAATTTCAAACAGTTACCAAACCCACATTCCAGTTCTTCTAAAGTTTTTACGAAACAAAACAAAAACTCCGAATCAAAAACTAGGTCTGAAACTTTGTAGTAATCACCAACAAATTCAATCGGTTCGCAATAAAACTGAACGAGTAGGTAGCCAGCGACTCCGGAACCAAGCGGTTGACCAGAAACCAAGTTACGTGACCTTTGGGGTAATAGATTCTGGACTTTATGAGACAGGGGGTAAGGTGCAGAGGAAATGCAGGATAAAACTTGCTGCTCCGTGTTGCCCCTAGCGGATGTTCACGACAGTCACCTTATTTGGCTTCAGTCCAGCATCACCCTGCAAACTTTTATGTTATTTCAATGCGGTTTAACTGAAAGAATTGCATTTGCAATCCGATAGACCCTTACTTTGTTATTAAACTTTATTCTGGAGCCAACCCAAAGAGATCGCTCTCATTATGCAGATTTATGGATTTGTGGCAGATTATTAAAATTCTTCTATAACTGACGTAATTTAAGGTGACGTGTTAGGCGTGATATTTAGAAGGCAAACCAAGATTAATTCGTAGACATATTTTGTATAATTGACGTAAAATGATCTTCTTGCCACGCCTTTGATCTGAGTAGTTTTGCGGAAGACTATTACAACTTTTTTAGGAACATTTGGCATTTAATTATTGACGAAGTTATTTGGTTTTCAGATTAATTTTGTTATATAATAATATGCATGTTTATTATAAGAATTAGGTGAATAACTGAATCACCTTGGCTATTCGCATTTTGATTATTAAATTCATCAACTTTGACACACTCATTGTTTGTCTGACTTTTAAGATTGGTTTAGTCATTGCAAAGATATGCAAAGATGTCAGACGGTGCTAAAAATATGGTATGTCAGCGTCGTATATTGAAATTTACATAAGCACCTGTGCTAAAATAAAAATCGTCTTTTCTGTGTTAAAAGGTTATTGTGACATGATAGGATAGTAAGCAGCCATCCTAGAAATAAAACGTAAATAAGCTCATATGCGAGTATTTTTGCCGTCTACATGTCACCGTGAAATTGTCAAACACGTTAGATTGTAATATAACTAGAGAGATTGTAAACTCTCGAAAGATTGTCAAACGAACATACTGCTTACAATATAACGCATTATTTTTTGGTAGATTGTAATCTATCGAAGTGAAACCGTAATATGTGAAATGTATGCGATGGAATTCAACTCGCGCGGTGTGCAAGAGGAGGCGGGAAGGAGGGGTCCCGCTTGCCCCATGGTACCACTCTCATGAAAAGATAATGTACCATTCCTTCCTATTGGAGAAATACCAATTAATATACCCAAACCTCAAAACACTTTATATTCCCCTAAAAAGCGTAGTCGACGGAGCCTCGCTACGCGCTATTTCTGTCTGCAGGGTTTAAAGGAACCTAACTAACCTAACGTGGGGGTGCCCCAAGTCCCGATTATGGCGGCAGAGATATTTCCGTCGCATGCATTTCACAACATAACGGTTTCACTTCGATAGATTACAATCTACCGAAAAATAAAGTGTTATATTGTAAGCAGTATGTTCAGTTCTCGCTAGAGAGATTACAATCTAACGTGCTTGTCAATTTTACGGTGACTAATTATACTCCGTATATCTTCAAAAATTAGAACTCAGGTGAAGTGGACGTACGACAGCTTCTTTAAATCATTTCCCGCTACGAAAATATTGATTCATATACATATAATGCTTTTTATAGGGTGAGTTAAATAGGGTGACTTGTTATTAATTAGTGACCGATGATTAAAACAAGTGACTATACACATCCCTATCAACAACTTCTGCTTTGGGACAAACTCTACAAATGCAAAAAAAGTGTTGAAGTATTCATTCATTACCAGCCCTTAGGTACTTATTAATGTCATCTAAACTAATATTCTAAAGAGGAACGATTTAATTTCTTGTTTTTGTTTTTGTACGTTTGTTTGTTACGATTCAACTCAAGAATTACTCAACTGATTTAAAAAATCTTTCACCATTAGAAATCTACATTTTTACAAAGTAAAATATGTTGTAAATTATATTGATATCATGTAAATTAGCCGAGCTATCACAAATTTGCGGATGAAGTCGCGGGCGAAGTGCTAGTGACAGATTATAAAGTTTAATTAAAAGGTTAATAAAATGTTTGTAGGACTAGGACGTCTAAAACACAATACCTTGGGATATAATAACTTGGTATTCAACCGCATTTGGTAAGTCTAGGAGCCGACCTAACATTCTTTGGAAATGCTAGAGAGATGATGAAATAACAAGACTTCTATCTATATCCTTGTGACATACATTGTGAGCACAATGAAGATATACCTATATGTCACCGTAATATTGTCAAACACGCTATATTACAATATAACGTGTTTCTCTCTAGCGATATTGTAAACTCTCGAATTATTGTCAACTGAACATATAGAAGTATCTCTGCCCCCATAATCGGGACTTGAGGCACCCCCCCGTTAGATTAGTTAGGTTCCTTTAAACCCTGCTCTCGGAAATAGGGGCCCCACGAAGCGGGGCTCCGTCGACTATGCTTTTTAGGGGAATATAAAGTGTTTTAAGGTTAGGTTATATTAATCGGTATTTCTCAGAAATGGTACAGTATCTTTTCATGAGAGTGGTACCACTGGGCAAGGGGGACCCCTCCTTCCCTCCACACCGCGTGAGTTGACTACCATCGCATGCATTTCACGAAAAATAATGTGTTTTATTGTAAGCAGTATGTTCCTTTGACAATAATTCGAGAGTTTACAATATCGCTAGATATATTACAATATAACGTATTTGACAATTTTACGGTGACATATATAGGGTGTAAACACCTCTTAACGAAGCCGAAAGGCACTTGTTCTCCCCGTCATTGCAATCCTGTTTTTGTTCTACACCATACCTGGGAACGTTCTAGATAGGGAGAGAAATTCGGGATCAAAGTTCCAAAATTTCGACAAGTTTAAAAAAAAACTAAGTTTTTATTGATTTTTTTTACTTTCAACACCTCTACGACCCCCGTACTATTCAATCCATCCATGAGCACAATGTTTTGAGTACGTTACATTGAGTTATACCCCAAAACGTGATTTTTGACCCCAAAAAAAAAGTTGTTTCCCAGCAATAATTTTTGCGTAGAGTTACTTAGTTTGATGCACAGAATGCTTGGTTGACGGCTTCGTAATGAGGTGGTTTACACCTTGCATTTAGTTATACCAAGGAGTACTTATTTAGTTCTACGGAGGTTCATTCCATGGGCCTTACATTTTGATGAACATTGGACAGGCAGGACATGAGCAATGTCATACAAGCAAATGCATTGAGCTTTCGAAAGAGATTATCACATACGTTTGACGTTTTAAAAAGCTGAACTTTTTCTGTATTTCGACGTGCCATAATAGTTTTTATTTTATTTTAATTGGCTTTTACTGTCACTCAATTCCTTCCATGTGCTCTTTTCCCGTGCTTCATAAATACCATAATAGTTACTTATTTTAAAAAGTAATATATAATGTAGTACAGTAATAAGTAGTAGGATGTAACAGCTTTAGCGTATGGTCAATTAGGGACATTGATTCAGCCAGTTTCATTCCATCTATCACTCAAGATGTCCGACTTCATCTATTCTAACAAAATAACCTAACTCTTCCAGCATTTCTTCCAAGTTTTTTTTTAGGTATATGCGTTTTCTACCGCTGACGTGGTGGTCCGCGCTCTTATTAGAATTTATATAATTGTTTGCTGTGTTTGAATCAAATAAAGAGCTAACACCAAACAGAAGAGTCACTAAATATGAGTAGGTACGTTCAAGGAAGGTATTGGTTAGTTTTCTTCAATTTAGCGGTACTGGTATTAAAAATGTCAATCTCAGCTTCCTGGCACGTTGTGTTGTACATACGACTCGCTCTCACCATGTATGAGTTCCGTCTATACGTTGTGGTTACCACTGGGGTGGATAATAAATGATATTAGTCTAAAAATTGTTGTTGTTGTTTGTTAAAATCTACATTCTTTTTTTTTACATTCATTTTTACTTTTTTTTTCTTCCCGTTATTAGGTCATATCATGATGTTAGATAGCCGAAGATAGAAGTTTTGTCTTGGGAGCCGAGCACATAAAGAAAAGAAAGAAGTAAAGAGTAAGAAGTAAAACCGCAAGGCACAGCTAGTGAGTATAAATATAGGTTAGGTAAACCGTTGTTATTCTCTGTATCATCACTGTCTTGGTCAGCAATATTATTTGAAGCTAAGGCTATCTGGTTCCATATCGGTACACAGCCTACGCACAGAAAACACTCATATCTGCATAATTATAGGCACCAAGTCATATGTCATGTGAACCAACGCCTATAAACTGTAAAATTTATTTATTAACCTTTGAGTGCTCGCATTATAGAGCGCTAAAAATCGCTAAGTATGGCCATAAAATAAATTCAAAAAAAAATTAGGAATGTTATTACTTCGATATAGTACCATCGACTTTTTGATCGATAAATATAGATACATTAAATAAACTGCATTGGATTCGTTAAAGCTAAAATTAGGTATGTATGTCTTTTCGATCGCAAAAGGAAAACCAACTGTAATTTTTCAAAGTACAGACAAATTATTACTGTTCTTACATTGACCCTGTATGTCTGTAGAAGTAATTTCCGCTCTTGGTCATCTTTTAATACATTGTATTCGGAAAACAAATAGGGTTTATTAAATTAAGTCGTTGTTTAAAATGAATGATATTATGGTTAAAGTTCTGACACCAAGTAAATATCTTTTGGCGGTTTTGACATTTTAATGCCGTTTTATTCGGAGAGCGTTGTTTCAACCAATCAGAAACTACAACGTCTTTATCTAATTTGAATTGACAAAATATAAAATATAATTGTACCATTAACTAGTAAATAATAGGTACTTACATAATTTATTGAGAAGTTTTTGTTTTAACTTACGTTGAATTAGAGTTTAAGCGACAATGGTATCGATTCTGTTGTGCACAAGCTAAACTAAATTTAGGCTATTGCTATCTTTTACTAACAGTCAATTACCTAAAGGTGCAAGAAAAGGACGGCTATAGCTATGAACTAAGTTAGAAATGTCAAACTAGTTTAAGCCTTGCGCTTCGCCGTGTTTTTTGTCGACATGTTTTACGTGCACCCTTCATTTGTATGGAAATATTAGTTCCAATTAAATTTGAGAGCACTAAATTACGTCCGTGTCTTTCTCTTTTTATTGGAGAGAAAAAGATAGCAATTGCCTAAATTAAGTTTAGTTTGTGCACAACAGAATCGACACCAATATCGTAATTTTAAGTTCCTTTATTTTATCATTTTAAGTACCTAATGCATTGTGTGGGACCAAGCTTTCAATTTACAATTTCCTTTAATCTTCCAAAAATAAACATGAGGTATTATAAAACCAGCCGTAGCATCCAAATACTTAATTAAAAGCTGGGGATCCCTACGGAGATATGTAAATAACCTCAAAAATTATTCTGTCGCATTATTAGACTGAAAGTTTACTTATGGCCGAACCGAATGAACCCTATGAAAATAATCGTAGCACTGAAATGAAAGAAAAATATTACGAAAAAAACTTTTATTTTGTTCCTTGGGCAAATCAGAGAGATCGATACTGAAGAAATGGCCCGTGTCGGTAATAATTGAGTTCGTATCAGTCCTTTATCTGTAAAGGATTCCGTACAAAATAGGAGCTATTGTGTAATCTCGAAAATTCCTCCGTTCTGATAGAAATAGCTCGAGTGTTAAAATAAACATTGTAAATCATTATGTATAAATCAAAATGAATTTTGTAGATAACGAGGGAATAAAATACACCAAAAATCGATTCTAAAAATATAAAGTCATTATTATGTCAAAAAAAAAGATTGCATAATTTTATCATTAACACAAAAGCGGGATATTTACCATGTTTACTATTCGTTTTTAATGTTAATAATAGTGTTAGTGACCATGGCAGTTAAAAAAAAAACATACATTTATTTAGTTTTATTCTTCACTACTTTACTCTACTTTATAAGTGTATTAAATTGCATGTCACGCTTAAACTATCCAACAGGTTTAAGGTTCCCTCGGAACTCTTTTCAGGAACGGATAGACGATAGTGCTAGACTAAGCATACTTTATTCGGTATTTTCAGGCATTAGGCATTGAGTTAGGTGACATTTAGTGTTGGTGAAAACGGGCATTAGGCATTTGCCGCTTAAGGTAGAGCGAATAATTTTGTAACTAGCTAATTTTGTAGGCAGTTGAAAGAAACTATAAGATACAAAAAGCTTGGAATATAATCGAAACTTAGACAAGAAATAACGAGACGCTAGGAAATGATTAAATTTTTTTGGGTTGCATTTTTTATTTTTGTTTTGGTAGATAGTTTTGAACAAAATATGACAAACGATATCATCACCAAACACCCAACCCTTAACTTCTCATCACATTTGATTTTTAATTATAATCATGATTGTTGTATACATTGACATATTCTTTCCAAAAAATATTCCGAACCAAATGGTTTCTCCCTAAAACGTATGCAACCCCAAAACAGTAGCGAATATTATGTAGTTTCTCCACCCTTTTTTCTTTTAACCGCATCACGTTCCTGGGTATCTTTTTGGTTAGTTGGTCGGACTCCAATTAAGCCAGCAGGCGCCATCGTCCAACTTCCGGTGGTTCACCGACAAATCGCTGGCCGAATCTTTATTGTATGAATTACATCGAATTTAGCTGCCCACTGAACATTTTATTTCAGTTTTGGTTGGGAATGGATAATTGGATTGGAAATTCTGTTTGGTTGGTTTATAATGTGTTATTATTGTTTCGAGTGTCTATTTCAGTTCAATTTCCAGGTCGATCAAAGCCCTATTAGGGTTTTCAATCACAAACTTCTGTACAGCGAGGAGTTTCGGTCGACGGCGTAAGTAATACAAAGACTTAAACATAATTGAAGTTTAGGTCTAATTATGTGTGAAGGTAATCTATCCGTTTGTCTAACAAACTTAACTGGAATAGATACTTTAGTCTTCGGTATAAAGAAGTAAAAAAACGTAGTAAAGAAAAGTATAATTTTGGACTCTTTGTCTTTCTACACAAAGCATAGTATCGCTTGAAATGATCTATTGGAAAACCAAATTGAGTTCAAAGATTGTTATAGGAAGCCGCCCCATTGACCACGAAAAGCATACAAACCCGTTCCCCTAGTTGACTTTTAAATTGCATGGGAGAGCGAGCTACGAATCTTCTATGTAGGGCAGGACAGTTCTAAACTTATTGCTGCAAAAAAGAGTGATTTTTCACTTACTTAAATAAAATTCAGTCTCTTTAAATAAAACTGGCAATGTGCTAAAACACAGTGTTTTTGTCAAATTCCAAGTCAAATCTTAAACAACGCGTAATAAAGTTTATTTTTTTTCTCTTTTATTTTTATGGCTCATAAAACTGAAATAGTTAAGGTTCTCTTTAAAAAACAACGAGAGACGAAGCACGGTTATAGAACAGCTATTTTTTTTTTTTAATACAGCAATAAAATGCATTATTGACGTTCTAAACAAACGAGAGCTTATAATCAGAATCGATTTGTTTAAAATTACGGTACAACACTAATTTGTATGATTATCCCATTATAGACGGGGTCGGAGCCCCATTTTGGGTCACCACGTTATTTTTCAAGCTCGCGTAACAGAGTAGCAATAAACGTCTCGAAGACAAGGCACGCTAATCAAACTCCGCCTCATTTCCATATAAATATCATTCGGCGATATAATTACAAAAAACGTCACTTTTATATCGTCTGCCTTGGGACGTCCTTCGATAGAAATATTTGAAAGGACGTTGCACCTTGGATTTCGGATCGTATTTTTCCGGTTAGCTTCGGGGACGTGCGGAGATATCCTGGCGGGGACCTATTTGGCAGTGTATCGAATGTTTTAAATTATTTCGAGAAGGAAGCTTGGAGAAAGATAAGGCGGTGCGCAGTGCAGCATCCTCGGGTTCGCAGTGCGTCGGGCAGAGTGGCGCCGGCCACTTGGCACTGCTCTCGGTCAACGTCCTCTGCCTCCATAAAAGCCTTCACAAGCTTGAGCCAAAACAATTTCGCCAAATTTCTTGCCAGTGCCCTAACACGCATGATTTTACGATCCTTCCGCTCCTCTCTCTTCTGGATGGGCTCGTTTATTTTTGGTCGAGCCACTCGTGATATTTTTATTGAAATTCGACGCGCTTCGGTATTTATTTATCGCGATATCAGATCGAATATTGCCTTCACATCCTGATGTTTATTGCCAATCCGGGTTGGACGCCTTATCTATGTCTAAATTAACTTAAGGTTGGTTAAAATGATCCTTTTCATCTAATCATTTAATACTTATGTTTTACTGTTGATCACACCTTGGAACAGAAAAACTTTTTCATAATTAATTACCAACCTTACTTACCATTTACGGCACAAGATTCTTTCAAATTAAAAAGCTTAGCATTAAGTTGGAGTAAAATGATTTGTCCACCGAACCTTGGCTCATATTAGAACAATAAATTCAAGTACCTACTTAATAAATGGCTCCCTCTAACCCTCATTCTTCCGATGTGTTCCAAATGGCAGAAAATTTGGCCTCGTCTAAGTTATGGACCGATTTCGATTAATCAGGCCCACAAAAAATATGCCGCCAATAAATTATATTGATTCCTACACCGAACATTCATCAAGCCAACGCGATATGGGTTGGCTTAGGGACCTCGGCGCCTTGAGGTCAAAAGGTGCCATATTTCCGACGCTTGCACATTGTATTATGGCACACCTAACGATGTTTTGTGTGTTATGTACGTACTTCCGTATGTCATATTTACAGAATAGAAGTGTACAGTTTATTGAAAAGATATTTCTAGAAATAGTTGCGAAATTCCAATAGTTTTTATTTCTTTTTTATTGTTGTCATCATTCAGTAGCTTAGGAAGCGAAATTGTTATTTTTACACCTAATATATTAGAAGAGCTATTAATAATCTTAAAATTTTCCGAATCTTTACATATCCCAATTGATATAAATCTGATGTTGATAAAATGTGGCCAAATCAAACGCTAAAAATCGAATCTTCATATATCAATTGCATATTGCAATAGATTAAGTGATCCACCATCATGATTCAGAATAAAAATAGCGTCAAATAGTGAATAACACAGACTTAATCCAGCAGGATTTCAGTATATGAGCATATAACACAAATAATAAAGATGTGTTGGACACGGTCATTCACTATGAAATATCATATTAAGTCCCAAAGTCTATTAGTCACCCGATACACAAAGACTGAAAAACCTTTGATACTAACCGAATGACGAACTCTCTAGACCAAATCTGTCCAAATTCTCGAACAAACTAGTTGATGCCTAATCTAAGTAATTTTCAGATTAAGTAATTTTTATTGTTATTATTTTTCTGACAATGTTATGGAAATATTTGTACGCCGAAACTTACGGCTAAACATGTTTGGACTTAAACAAAATAATATCTTGCATGCTCTTGTGTGTATACAATGTTTAGACAACTATAGAATCTTATCTTATCTTATGAATTTAATGACAAAAGGTCCCATATGACTCATTTCTGGTGATATCTTAGGGTCGACTATATAGATGGACTTACCCTCTTATGTGCAATGTCAGGCACTGTCCGGTTGAACCATTATTACATCCCCCATTATTATGGACCCCGACACTGACGTATTATACTTCAATATACAAAAAGCCGCGACCGCAATTAGACAGTGAGACCGCGTAGCCAAACTTTAGACGGACTTAACTATTATAGTACTAGAACAGAATAACATTAAAATTCATCATCATTTTTAAACATTGTCCTGCACTATCCCAATTTATTTGTCGGCGCAGCATGCCGTTTTCTATCATACTTCTCCAACACTTATAATTTCATTAGACACCTCCGTCTTGCCATAATATATTACCTAGACCATCCCATATAACCTACATTAAAATTGTAAAGCCAAGTAATAACATAAAAATGTCTTCGAATTCAGTATTAAGATATATAAACCTCATACCTTGCTGTACTATATGTAGGTATATATACTTGTGAGGTGAAAGGTCGGAATGTCATTCAATTCAGACAAATATTTAGGGTCTGGCTAGGCCTACGAGTATTTGCATTCTTTTGATATAATCGTAATTCTATGTGTTTACTAGTTTCTATTTATTTCTTAGACTGTCTAGTGGGGCTGTAAAATTGTTAGTATGTAGGTAGAGCACCAGATTGATATGTTACAGGAGTGGATTTGTGTAATGAAATAAGTAAGTATTTTGCAATATAAATTTATTATCACATTTCATAAATAAGTATCTAAATTTAAAAATATCTAAGCACTTAAAACTAAAGTATAAATTACATTTATCTAAGCAGACACTTTCTTAGACCGAGTGATGTCCAAATTGACCCACTTTTGTACTTTTGACATTATCGAAAGAATTATACATTACAAATGGTGATCGAGGTTGATCTGTACATCAAAATGCGTCAATGATATCCTGGCTATGTTAAATTCAAATGTCATATTCGTGAACAATATTTTGATCTTGAACTAAATGAAGGTGATTGTTAAATAAATTGCAGTCAGTCGGAAGATGAATGAGGTTACAATGGAAAATGCAACATCGCCTACTTATTTCAAAATACTGATTCAGTGGAAGATGATGATGATATTATTCATTTAGTTGATTTTCTCGTATATCCATTTGCCGGAGTAAGGGGTTTCTAATCTCTTGACTGAGGGGCGGAAACCTTTCTCGTCGGCGGTGTAGTCTACTCGGTACATGAAGCCGTCGGGTCCGATGTACTCGTAGAAGCCCTTGGAAGCAATGCCTTCATCGATGGTGTTCGGGTTCTTCAGAACTGCCTTCTCTTCAGCACGAATTTTGTTTTCGGTTTCAAAACTGTAAAAGAAAATAGAAATCAGTACTGTTTTCCAACACAACAATTTTACATAGTACGATGACCTATTTGTGCTATCTCTAGCGTTTGATGTAGTAATTGACTGTATTACTTTTCAAAACACGTTGCTTTCAATCAAATACCCATTTATTAGATTGTTTGTTATGTTGGTTACGTAATTTCCTGTAATTATTATCTGATTTGTATTTGATGTTACTGGGTCATTGTTAACAATATTTCAATCAACGCTAAATCGATCCCTCGTCACAGATACTATAACAAGCTCGTATAATGTCAATTTGGTTGTCGTAAATAATTATAAATTGTTTTGAACTGTGACCCGCGGGCGTTTTTTTTCGGTCAAGGCAGATTTTAGTAGTGTTGAATCGATCTGTTTTATCCCTATTGTGTAACCAAGGACTTACTTAATAGTTGTTTGCTAGTACTCCTTTGATTGCTTGATTATATCGTCAGAGTCATTAATTACTTGATAAATGAAGTGTTTGACTTGTAAAGAAGATGCAGTATTTTAAGGAGTAATTGTATGTGTTTTTGTATATATGTTATTTATCTGACGATTAGATTTATCGCCGCGTAAAAAGATATGTCGGAACCGGAATACGAGCGCACAATATTTATAGCTATACTCAAGCGAAAGATACTTTTATACGCACGCCCAATGTTATTGGATAACGCCCCGCGGTTCTGCAGTAACATCATAATCGTATGGAATATTATCATTATTTGCTTTCATTTATATTCTGGCTCTGAAGTCTTGCATATTCAAATCATCCTGATAAGCTTGACATTCAGCTATGCAAGGCTAAAATCTGTGTAGGAGACGGGAAGCTCATAAATCTATACATTACGCTTCTCCAGTATGTTAATGCTTCTATTACCATAAGTTGGCTCTTCAAAAAAGTTGTAAATCAATTAAAGTTTATGAATAAAGCTCGTTCAGCGTTTTATTGGAGAATTAATGTTCTTTAAAAATAACTTTGCATTCTATTAAGAGCGGAATTCATTTAATTTAGTAGGTGAATCGTATTTTGTTCAATGTTTTGGAGTTGACTGGTTGGTTAGTGGTCGCAAGGTCGATTGCTGAACTCGGGTTCTGAGTTTGATCCCTAGGCCGAGCAAATATGATTGTTCTTGGAATTTCTTAGTAACACACTGGATGTGTGCCTAACCATTTGGGAAATACAAGCGTGTTGTTGTTACCAGCAGTATCATCTAAAATCTCGTCCTCTAAATTTCGATTTAAAACAAAGTAAAACGTTGCAGTTGGCACTTTGTTATTTTTCATTGCAATCGCTGATTATATAAATGCAAATATCGAATATCGGGTACGAAAACGAATTCTGTGAATAAAAGGTCGTGATCGATTCTGATATAGTGCGGGGAATCTACTTTAGCTTACAGTTTTTTTGCCTCTGACAGCTGCAGCAACCGAATTTTCACAACAATAAATATCACTGTCATTTTGACAGCAATGTAATGCAATGGTAGAGATTAAACAAAAAGACTGTATAGTTTAGATAACTGATATTGCCGTAAAAAGTTTTTAAATTTCGAATAACTGCTCAGAGCATTTTATGTTACTTTAGTTTTTTTTATTTTACTTAGTAAATTCTTTTTCTTTGCGTGTCAGTGGCTTCAGATTACAGACTTTTTTGTTCGATCTTTTTCTTTAATTAATTTGAAACTTTATGACTATGGTTTTAATTTAAGAATCGAATTAGATGTTGACATTGTTTTAGTCCAGTCAGTAGGAATGACCGCGAGCGTTGGTCTTTCATGTTATTGTTTATAAAAATACTCACTCAAAATCGTATTTGTCTTCGTTGTAATTGTGGTTCTGCTTGAGGATCTTAATGCCATTGTTCTTGTAGTACCCATCCTTGTAGAAAGGGTTGTCTTCACCTTGGTACTGGACGAGTCTGTACTGATCTACGGACGCCTCTCCAACGTAAGGCTCATAGTCATGGGCGTAAGGTCCAAAACCACCATCGTAAGGGTTGTCGATGTGGATGTAGGGATTCGGGATGTGGATGTACTTTCCTTCATTGCTGGGAATGTATCTGTAAATAGAAATAAACTTTTAAATATTTTTATTTCTTTTACTGTTTGTTTTATCGATATTTTTAGTATGCACTTTCTTCGACTTTATGGCAAACAAACCGTTAGCAGCTATTTAACCGTTATTTAATGCAAAATAGTGCTCTAAATTAAAAAAAAAAACTTCGCTTTTAAATGCAACGGTAATACGAGCAGGTCTCCGAGAATTAATAAAATCTCTAAATCTGCTCCACTTTTAATTGAAATCTGGATTCCATTTTAACTTTGAGGTATTTTTAGAAGTTTTGTTGTTGTTCCGTGATAAAGTAGACTTGGCCTAGTTGAGGCCGAGTAGAAGTATATTTTATTTACTCGAATTTTAAAGTACTGTGGGAACCTTCCAGGGATTAGCGAGACCGGTTTTAAAATCGATGGATAAAATCCGGGGCAAATCAGTGGTATTTAAATGCAGGTATTTAAGTCCTAGTAATAGAATTTGCTAGTCGATCCTTATCATTATTGAAAGACTACTCGGTGCGGATTAAATGTCTAAATGAATAAACAAGCTGCATTGACATTTACTTACTTGCCATCTTCGCCGTATTTGTAGGGGTTCCACTTGCCATTTTCAAGGGGAGAGCTGGCTACCGCCACGATGCACAATGCAAGCACGATCTGTAAATTTTATTTTGTGTTATTTTTTTATCACTAATTTTTACAAATAAAATTTTTGGTTTTAATAAAAAGGCCGAGTAAATGTATGAAATTAAAAATATTAAGTAATATTTAAATAAAATTTGTAGGGCTAAAAATTAAATCCTTTTCGGTACATACCTCTAAAGAACACATCCTGGATTCACACTTCACGAAAGCTCGAATAATAAAAATATTGTTTTAAACTTCGAACGCTACAGTTCTTCAGGCCACTTGTCACTGCTACTGAACTTGATATCACAATGCGGAAATTTTATTTCACGGTCACACTGTTCTCCGTGTGTACACTCCTAAGAGGATTTCAAATCGTTGTGTTGATTTCGAAATCCACGCTTCGCTTTTATACATTTTGCAACATCAAGTCATCTCTTCTGCAGGAATACACACACAGACGCGCGAGCGTGCGTCAGACACGATCATCACACACATACACTACACGCATTTTTTTATCATCTTTGCATACCATTCTTGGTCAGAGTTACTTTATTGGGGTATCAGTGTCATATAGAAAATTATCTTCGGTTTTAAAAGCTTTTTACTAATCACGGATGTTTTTGAAAATGTACTTTGTTGAAGTTTCATGAAAAATTACCACAGTGCAAGTGATACTTACAGGTGGTTTCTAAACATTTTTTCTTCTTTTAAATGGGGTGACCAATAATGTTTTTCCAAATTAAATGATTCACCTTTGTAAAGACAAATATTTTGTTTGTCCTCGCGTAATCCTGCCTTATCTGAAAACTTGTACAATTACGAATAAAACATATATGTTTTTTTTTTACATACTTATTTGTTATTTATTATTGGGTTCCAATATTCTTGTGAATAAATAATTAAATATGAGCAATTATGGCAATGTCATTGTGATCAAATCAAACTGTTATTGGACTGTGTTTGTTATTTTATATTTAAAAACAACAAATTTTAAAATTAGTGCGATATTTTTCGTAGTGCAGTGCGCTCTTTTCTTTCAACATATTCAAAGTGTTAAATAAAATGCGATTTTATACAGAGCTACATCATTATTTGTATGGATCAGTAGTGGGGCTAATTTCTAATGTATATTTCTATAATATGCAGATAATTATGCGGTATTTAATGAGGATCTTGACTTGAGAAGGTAAGTGGGTAATAATCTGACTTGGAAGTATAGTTTGTATGCTTGTGTTGACATCAGACCATCTCGGGCATAGTTGAATATTATAATATGCATAATTGTTTTGAATAGAATGTGTTACTTAATGTTAACCTTTAATACGCAATAATGAACGACGTTTTATAAAAATAAAAGTCATTAACGCCATAGGTTTTACGTTTTATGTAAATTTTTATTTGTTTTTTAAAAACTCATTATTTAAATGAATCATGATTTATAAATGTGTTTTCATGTATGCTGCAGTTTACTAGAGACCAAAATCTGTTGACAAAATAAGTTAATTTTAAAATTTTTGATAAGAGAATGGAAGTAGGTAGGTATTTGAAAATATAAAAGTGTTTGATTAATTAAAGTGATTAGGTTTAAAACATCGAACAGGATATTTAGACAACATTTTCTTGTGTAGGTATTTAGTTGCATTCTTATAGAACACATTTATATTTACATTTGTATAGAATTTCACGTTATTAAATAAATATCTGTTTTGCATTTTACAACGCATCGTAAACAGGTGGGTTTACCCATACTTAAGCCGTAGCAAAAAATATACCAAATATTGTAAAAAAAAAAACAATAAATAAATCGTATTGGGAGAAGTTGTGATATATCAAAACCATTTAAAGAAACAAGATTAATGATTGCACTTCAATATGTTTGTACATTTCTCTTTTTATCATTCTTTAAGTGAATAAAATTGAATAAAATCAATTTATAAGTTAATTTATTGAAGAAGCTGATTTTTATATTTATTTGTCCGTAAGATTAATCTGTGTATTTTTCTGAAGAAAGCAATTTATGGTCGCATATTTCGTTTTTGGGGTAAGGTCAGTCAAGGCCGAAATATTTTTATTGTGTTTTGTTTTCTTTTTATTTTATTGACAAACTTTTACTTCTATAATAAGTACAAATTATATTAGATATAAAGTAATAAAAGGTAAGTAGTAGACGCATCCGGATTTTATTCGCCCACTAATTAAAACAATTAATATTATTATTACCCCGAATACTGAAACGTCACTCAAAATATAAGGGCTGCAGGGCATTTGAGCAGCTGCTAAACTTTAAATGTAACTTGTAACGTCATTTTTGAGTATCTGTGACTGGTAATAGTGTCCGATACTTAAACACGTGATTGTGCTGCAGACCAACCCTGAAATCGCCAAAAAAAATTAGCTGTTCAAAACATTAGGCGAACATAATTGTACTGAACAGCTGTTTTCAGAGACGGTCCCATAGTTGTTGTTTGTTATCATGAGCACAATCACGTGTTTAAGTATCGTACACTATTACCAGTCTCCCTATAAAATAGGTGCTGCTTAAATTTTGAGTGATGCTTCAGTATTCGGCCGTTAGAGCCCTAAAAAACTGCTTTTTTCAATTCATACGATTCCAAAAAAAGGTTCGTTTGATTATATTTGTGGTTTGTTTACTCTGCTTAACAATTTAACGTGATAGAAGAGATTGAGTAATTTTTGTGCGTGTTTTTCAACATGATATTTACAATAACGCAGGGTCAAAGGTCAAACCTACTGTTAACCTTACTGTTTTGCTTTTACGTGGATAAATGCATAGTAAATATTAAACCCTGTTAATGGGTACGGCAGAGACTTGTCAAACGTAAATGAAAGGCCTTTCAAGGGGTGGTTTTTAGAGTTTTTATCATTCTATATTATAGTGTTAAGGGGCCGGCGGAGCATGCGTTGTTCATACAAATGAAATACCAAAATAATTTGTAAATCAAACATATTCATAAGGTAGTGTGTATTTATTTCGATTGGATTACAGAATATGTATGTTCCCAAATGTATATTTTGAAAGGACAATTATATAAAGACGAGATATGCGGAATTTAAAATTTCTATAGAAAACTTATTTTGCTCATAACTCTTGTTTAAATCAGTGTCCATTCAAAATAAATATTTGGGAACCTAGATATTCTGTGACCCAATCGAAATAAATAGACACCACCTTATGAATATGTTTGATTTACAATTTATTTTGGTATTACGTTTGTATGAACGACGCATGCTCCGCAGGCCTCTTAACCTCTTGTTTAAATAACGATTCTGATCGTACCATAACCAAAAACTGTAGAAGAATATAACGTCACGCTTGTGATCCCGGAAGGGTTAGGCAAAAGTGTCCTTAATAGTACACCCGCATTTCGCTGTTATGTTTAGTCCCACACAATAAGGGGCGAGCCTATTGCCATCAATTGGGCGCATATCGAGATTCGTGGTTGCTACTAAAAAAAATCGGATGAAAAAACCCAATTTAACACTTTGCCCGACCTGGGAATCGAACCCATGACCTTTTTTTTTTTTAGGATGGGTAATCATCAAATAACTTCTCCCACTCTGGGCTGAGCAGGAGGGAGTGTCAGACTTTTACTGATTAAAACCCATCCATGTTCCTTCCTCGCCCTTTATGTTCCGGGGCCGCGGTATCTCTTTTGAACAGTCCCGCAACCCCGGCATGATCGAACCCAGGACCTTATGCACAGCAGTTGCGCTTGCGTCCATTAGATCAACGAAGCATTCACTATATAAGAAAAGGTACTCGTATTAATACAAGGTCCTAAACTAAATCATCTTCTTCATCATCTGCCCAGCCTTTTCCCAACTATGTTGGGGTCGGCTTCCAATCTAACCGGATTCAGAGGATACCACTTGGTAAGACTGGTTGTCAGACTTTTTGGGCCACTGGCTACCTGTAACGACTGCCAATGATGGACAAATGACAGCCGGGACCAACAGCTTAACGTGCTTTCCGAGGCACGGAGGAAACTCGGTATGCTAGGGTAGTCACCCATCCACAAACCAACCTAGGCAAGCACGGTTTAATCTAAAGATTGACCCGAGCGGCTGTTATTATTTAGCCACGGGCTCCTAATCTAAATATCATCATAAATACCAAAATAGAGAGGTCATGATTGACGTGAACCCACTCTTAACATCAAAAATATCGACCAAGTTGAAAGGGCTAACGGTACTAAGCAAAGATCAGTCACAAAGCTCGTGATATTTTTTAATGTATCATCCGAATTGTACTAAGAATTGCTTCCAAGGGGAAGGCCAAAAAACCCGAACAACAGACTGATTTCTGGAAGTCAAGGTTCAAAGGTACAGCAGAACAACGCTTATCAAAACTAAAGCGAACTGACGCGTCATTTTATTCTGTATAACATTCCGATTCCCACGTCATTTGACTACATTGAACTAATTAATTTATGCTAATGTTTCTATTTTTGTCCGATTGATAACAAGACAAATATTGATGAGTTTTTTCGTCGAATCAACCCTATTTGTTTGTTCGCACAAATACTACAAATTTTAATTATGTGACATTCCTGGGAAAATTTTATCATAAGGCGTCGATGACGCAGTGTATTTGGCGCCAACGGCGATAATACAGGTTTAACATAATTTATTTAATTATTTTTTTATTCAAGACTTAAACATCTGCTACTAAACTGTAGCAGTCGTCTGGGCTTTAATTTAATTTTGGAATGTCAAAAGGTGCTGACAGTCAAAACAATATTTGTGGAATGTTGTTATTGTCAGACTATGTTAATTGATTAATTACACATTAATTTAATTAGGTCATGAGAAATGTAAGTAGTGTAGGGTGGATATTTGCTATCTTTAAATGAAAAAAACCAACCTCGGAGGGAACAACTACTGGGTGTTCTGGGTACACGGAGGTGTACCCAAAATTACACCCACATTTTGCCAGTTTTGTTTAAGCCTAATATAAATTTCGCTGGACATAACACACAGCGCCATCTAGTGCCACACTAAGCAAGGCTTGTGTCGTGGTCACCAGACATTGATATACTACATATATACTTTTTGATAGTACATACATACCTATTATACATATAAACATCCATGACTCGGAAACAAATGGCCATGCTCATCACATAAACATTTGTTCTTAGCGAGATTCGAACCCGGGACCCTAAGAACGTAAGGCAGTCTCACTACCGCTGCGCCATTCGGGTCGTCATTATAGGGGCAAGCTTATTGCCATCAACCGGACATAAATCCAGACTCAGTAGCTATACTGAAAAATTCCTAACAGAAAAACCCAATAACAATTTGACCGACATGGGAATCGAACCTAATGCCCAGCAGTTGCGCTTGTGACCAACGAGGCGTTCCCTATTATTTATATAATTAAATCTCATCTAAGTGCTTTTCAGCTTTGTATTTTTTTCATTTCAGATATCGAAACTTTTACATTATTTAATTTATAATATTCAATTTATGATTAATCTATCTTTGTAAGAGTGAATTTATTAAACAGTAGCTTGACCTATGCCTTGGTCTGCTCTATTAGTCGTTCCAACAGACGTTTTTGTCATTTTCAAAATATATAGCACCTGAGCTAAACTGGATTAGAATTTAAAATATATCTTTTATTGCCAAATATCGAAATAAAGATTACTAATTTATTAATGTCTACACTGAATGGCCGACTCAAAACTTAGTTAAAAATAGATACAATATTCATAATAATATGAATTGAGGTCGTTTTTGGTGTCAGTCTGTATGACCGCTACATTCTACTCGACTACGCAACGCATTTTGATGCAATTTTCATTATAATTTAGGGAATTGACCCCAAAAAATTTGAATTGTAAGATTAATGCGTACAATTTCTACATAAATCTTTCAATTCTACAATTTTATATTAATCTTACATGTGATAAATAAATATCGATATTTTATAAAATCGTCGAAATCGGGTGCAGCAGGGGCAAGTCGCTAGTATAGAATAATTTGTTACTGGTAACATTCTTTTAGCATTCAGTTAGTATGTTTAGGCATTTATCACCCGGATCCTTTGGCATAAAGGAATGCGATCTAATTGAATGTAAATCTATAAGGATCGAAATAAATCGGTTTTTGTATGGAACTTTATTGCGATTTATAAGGTACGTTAAGATTTTATAAATGTTGGTAGGTATAAAGACAGCACAGGGTTTAAAACACCACGCTACGTTCTAAAACGGGCATAGTGGACGTTGGCAAAGAGGCTTCTGGGCTAAAATTAGACAGGCGGATCCCGTCAGCTGCATGCACGATGACTGCTGAACAAAAGTCTTCACCCGATGGTTGGTGGAAGAAGGTCGGGGTCGCCGAGGCCTGCCCAGAAAGGCGTGGCGACATCTCTGGATGCGTATACCGCGAGGTCTGTTACGAGGAGGCACGGGAAAAGAGCATATGGAAGGAATTCGGGGGGGCCCAACCAATGGGACAGTACAGACTATTAAAAAAAACATACGGGGCAGTCTTTGGAGACAGCCGATAGAAGTGAAAACTCGAAGCCGATCAGCTACGGCATAGGCTTTCTAAGAAAAGCGTACGTGACGGTCACGGTTCACGATTTTTGTTCACTCAATGCGCCTAAAGAAGTTATCACCTCAAAAAGGTAGGTATCGGTAGGTAGTGTCAATTTTTGAATCATCGATTTCTCAGATCGTATAAAATCAGGGTTTTGAACCTTTTTAATTGCTATAAAAACCCAATTTATACATATGCAGGATCTTCCCTTGTTATCACTCTGAGTAAGAAGATACAAGAATTTTATAATTGTCAATTCGACATTGACAAAAATTATGCAGTTGGAGTTGGTTTTTACCAATGTAAGGAAACTCTTGATGGGTAAATAATTATTAAGTAGCTTCTTAGCGCACGCGAACGCGACATTTCATCAATCACTAGGCGATGACCCATCAATTAGGTACAAATTACCAGAAAGAGAGTGCTTAAAATGTTTTTAGACACCGCACTTCATAAAAAAAGAGGAGCGCGTGGAACATGGCTTGAAATATAACTGTAAGAAGAGTGAAGTTCTGGTTTTTAAGAGTGGAAAACGTGGTCCACCTCATGTTCCGCCTATTATGCTTAATGGCGCAGCTCTGGCAGTGGTGAGCAGTTTCAAGTATCTGGGGCACATTGTGACAGACGAATTGCAGGATGACGCTGACATTGAGAGGGAGCGCAGAGCATTAGCAGTCAGGGGGAACATGGTTGCGCGTAGGTTTGCTCGCTGCTCGAGGGAAGTTAAGATAACTCTTTTCAAGGCGTATTGTCAGTCTTTTTACTCGAGCAGTTTGTGGGTAAATTACACTCAGCGGGCTGCTGATGCTCTGCGTGTCCAATATAACAACATTTTCAGGACGCTGATGCGACTGCCTCGCTATTGTAGTGCGTCTGGTATGTTTGCGGAGGCGCGTACGGACGGCTTCCATGCGATTGTGCGCAAAAGGGTAGCTTCCTTGTCACAACGTGTGCGTGGCAGTGGCAACGGCATCCTGCAGATGATTGTGTCTCGCACGGATTGTCCAATCCAGAATAAATGGATGCGCATAGTTTTGGGCGCTCACTGATACAGGTCATTGCTTGTTTATGTTTTTGTCTTATAAGTACTAGGTAACACACTTTTGTTTTTGTTTTAATTTTGATGTTATTTTACTAATTGATATTAATGTAATTTTATGTAATTTATGTTTTTATTTTAATGTAATTTTACTATTTCAATTTTCATTTAATTTTATGTGATTTATGTTTTGAATGTGCTTGTATTTTATGGATTTTAATAATCTGAAATAAATGAATTATTATTAAATAATAATCATAGCTCAGAGGCCTAATTCTGCTATTTTTATAAATTCGTCACTCCAACACGATTCCATTCTCATCCCATTGTCACTTTGCTTAAAGTTCGTAATCTGCTAAATTCACAATGGTCGGTCAATGGTCTCGTAATAAAATTGTGTTTTAATGGCATTGTCGTATTATCATTATTATAAAACCCTTAGTACAAATGGTTTTCGAAATCTAATACTAAATGCGAACATTTATTCATGCCAGATTTCATGTACGAGATTAATATCCTGTGACATTTCTTTCAATGGAGTGTCAGTGGTTGTTCATTGAGAAGTCATAATGGCGCCATTATGATAGTACAATTAACAAACTTGTCAAAATTTGACACAACTTGATCATTATGAAATCAATGATCGAATACTCTGACACTATTGTAATAGCAGAATCGAGGCCCAGGTCGGTTGGTCTGTGGATGGGTGACCACCCTCACATACCGAGTTTCTTCCGTGCCTCGGAAAGCACGTTAAGCTCTTGGTCCCGGCTGTCATTTGTCCATCTTTGACAATCGTTACAGGTAGTCAGTGGCCCAAAAAGTCTGAAACCCGTCTTACCAAGTGATATCGTATCACCCAGTATTAACTGGGGTTAACTGGGTTGTGGAGGTCAGATAGGCAGTCGTTCCACGTAAAATACTGGTATTCAGCAGCACCCGGTTAGACTGGAAGTCGACCCCATTGAAGTTGGGAAAAAGCTTGAATGATATTTGACGACCCGAATGGCGTAGTGGTAGTGACGCTACCTTACGTTCTTAGGGTCCTGGGTTCGAATCCCGGTAGGAGCATATGTTTGTGTGATGAGCATGGACATTTGTTTCCGAGTCATGGATTTTTATATGTATAATAAGTATGTATTTACAAACAAAAAAGTATATATGTAGTATATCAACTATCTAGTGTCCACGACACAAGCTTTGCTTAGTGTGGCACTAGGTGGCGCTGTGTGTTAATGTCCAGCAATATTTATTTATTATTTATATTTAATGACATGGCCATCTTGCAGCCAGGATCGCCTCCTCATGAGAGAACTCCTCAATGTTTAATAGCACGGACACGAAACTTTGTATACGTTCAATGTTGTTAGATAAACCTAATTTTCTTCCCTATACTTATTTTTTCCAGTTTAATTTTTATTCTGTTCACAAGCTGTTGACAGTGCAGTAAAGTCTCGATCATAAATCGATTACGCATATTTATCGGGCTTAATCGATTCAATCGATTCGTGACCATTTGCACGTCTACCTGCATTTGTAATCATCTACCTAACCTCACCCATCTGAATCAATTGAAATCCATCTTCATCGATACGTAAGCTACCTTAATTTTACCAAGAAAAATGTGGTATCCATATTTTTCGATTGACACAAATACTTTTATTTATGTTTCTTATTTACAGTTCGTCGTAGTTGAACCGGATATCTTACAACATTTACTTGCATAGAGAGCTTAATACCATCATCTGCCTAGCCTTTTCCCAACTATGTTGGGGTCGGCTTCCAGTCTAACTAGATGCAGCTGAATACCAGTATTTTACATGGAACAACTGCCTATCAGCCGGATGCAGTTGAATACCAGTATTTTATAATTATGAAGCGCCTGTCTGTCTGACCTTCACAACCCCGTACTGGGTACTACGACATCCCTTGGTAAGACTGGGCGCCAGACTTTCAGGCCATAAACTGTCAAAGATTTACAATTGACAGCCGGGACCAATGGCTTAATGTACCCATCCAAAGACAAACTCAGACAAGCACGGCTTAACCTAAAGATCGACCACGCGTGGTTCTGGATTAGCAAATGTCAGACGTCTTTGAAGTTTTGGTCCTTGGACAGGCCAGTTTCCTCGTGATGTTTTCCTTCACCATTACAACAAAAGGTTGTTGAAATTATTTATTAAATGTTGCCTCTATGGTTTGAACCCACCATAGTTATAAGACTCGGCCGTTTTCACCACTGTTCACTTTTCTAAATCGATTAAAAATCATCTTCGTCTACACGTAAGCTACTATATAATAATTTAACCAAGAAAAATGTGGTATTCATACTTTTCAATAGACACGAATCATTGTATATATGTTATTGACAGTTCGTCGGAGAAGAACCGGATATCCTAGAATATGTTATATTTACACACTACTAAGAAAACATAGACACGAATGGGAAAGTCCTAATTATGTAGACAGGGCTATAAAAGACATGTTTACATGATTATCGAACTAGGTGCCAACCACATTCTTTAAAAAGTCCCCTTGTTTGATGCAAATGACTTGTTTTACTTTGTTGGGTATTCATCATCATCATCATCATCAGCCTATAATGTTCCCACTGCTGGGACACGGCCTCCTCTCAATGAGAGGGAATGGGCTATAATATATAATCCACCACGCGGGCCCAGTGCGGATTGGTAGATGTCACATGTCTTCGAATTTTTGGTTCTAGGGCATGCCGGTTTCCTCACGATGTTTTCCTTCACCGTTTTGAGAGCAGGGTGTTGGGTATTAGGTTTCAATAATTTATCGATTATGAATTAATTAGCTAGTGTTTCAAAACAACTGTGAATCATCATTTTGGAGTTATACAAGGCTTTCATAATAAACATAACATTACGCTTATTATCTGCAGGGGGTAAATATATCTATAAGAAGGCACCTTCATCCGTGTTCCACAAGTTATGTTTAAGCCCTATGTATTTAGGGTGAGATTTTTGCCATCAATCGCGCACTAACCTAGTTCATGTTTGATTTTGTAAAATTATTGATGGATGAACCCTAAAACATTTTGCTCTACCTTGGTATCCAACCCAAGTCCTCACGCTCAGCTGGAGCTCTTGCAATCACTCAACAAACGGACCCTCGTTCAACTCCTCACAGCTCTCATTTTGGCAATACTTCGATTATGTACTCGTATGACAAAGTTATGGTTTTTAAAATGTAATGCCGGTCATTGCCCTTTACTCGTAAAGTTAAAACGGGATCCAGTTATCTTTCGATTGTTTGTTATTGATCTGAATTCCTGTCGATATAATAACGGTTTCTGTAAAAGTGTACTATCATAATATCGATGGCTTGTAAGTTGCAGATAACGATACCTACCTTTCGGTTTAATAGTAGGCCACTAGCAATAGTAGATAAAGGCATAAGATTAGTTGGGTTTAACACCCAAACAGATTTTTCTGTAGGTTATAATAAAATTAGGTATATCTGGCTTTTTTTGGCTTTCTTCACATTTCCGCGCTTTTCGACACATGGTAATAAATCTTTTTAGAAAATATTTAAGTGAATAAAAAAAGTGCAATTTAAAAAAACGCCTTTTTAACCCCCGACGAAAAACGACGGGGTGTTATAAGTTTGACGTGTCTGTGTGTGTGTGTGTGTACCTATCTGTCTGTGGCATCGTAGCGTCCGAAGTTCCGAACGAATGAACCGATTTTGTTTTTTTTTTGCTTGTAAGGTGAATTAGTCGGGAGTGTTCTTAGCTATGTTTGATAAAAATCAGTCCAAGATGGCCGCCGCCACAAAATGGCGGATTACATATTTATTCAACAACTCCCTCAAGGATATCAAATGAAAGGGCTTGACTAGTAAAATACTATAGACTATGATAAATTAAAAATCCAAGATGGCCGCCACTACAAAATGGCGAATTATCGAATTATTTTCTATTTTACTTTTAGTACCTTGTGTCGGGGTTTTTTTTAATTTAATTTTACTTGTTACGCACATTACAGTTTGTCTAGGCTTATCATACGCTTGATAAGACTTGACTTCTGCTCAGTTTCTAAGTTGATAGCGAAAGATAATATAGTCAACCAATCATATTCCACTGTTGGACAAGGCTGCTCCTAGTATCCAGTGCCAACGCCAACATCTAGAAATAAACTTAAGAGGATAATAATTATAGAATGAGATATGAATAAACAAACATGAATGCAGTACCAATTTAATATTAACATTTAAATAAAACATATTAGGTACATGACGCAAACACATGATTACAGCAAAGTTATTCATGAAAATAATAATTGACAACGTTGTAAACTGAACTAACAGTACCTACAAATATCGGACATAGTTCACCTGTTATTCATCGTTAAACCATTTACAAAGAACTCGACAAAACAAATTAATTACAGTGTTGATAAAATTATTACAATTAAAATGACTGGTTTTGTATATGACGAATATTTTCATCGTTTCCTCTTACAGCAACCTCCTCAACGTCACCTTAGTTTTATTGCACTATTGGAGTTCCGATTCTTGGAACACAACCTTGCGTTCAAAATCAAACACCAAGCTTTTGTTAAAGTATTACATTCAGGTGGCGCCTAGTTTTAATGAAAACAGGCAAAAATCCTATCCTTTGTGCATTCTTATTTCGCTTCTCTGAATTTTGTGAATCGTTTTTATTGTGAAAGATTGTACCTAAGGGTCAATAAACCGGCCCAGTGACAATGTAGACTTCTTCGAATGAAAAGGATTTCATGACGATGGGATTCTTTAATTGTTGTCAAATATGGCAGTTTTATGTGGGCAATTAGGAAAGCGTCTCTGACTAATTTCATTCTCACTTTACCTTATGGTTAGTGCTTGGTGTCAGAGCTTTTTAACCGACTTCCAAAAGGAGGAGGTTCTCAATTCGTCGGAACATTTTTTTTTTTATGTATGTTCCCCGATTTCTCGAAGATAGCTGGACCGATTTGGATTATTTTTATTTTGTTTGAAAGGGTATGTTTCACACGTGGTTCCATAATCATCAAGTCAGGATCTGATGATGGGATCCTAGAGAAATAAAGAGAACTCTTCAAATTTTGTATGCACACATAAAGCGATTTGGATAGTTTTCGGAAGAGTACTTTCTCGTAGTGGCCCCCTGCAATTTGGTGAAGATTTGATGAAGAGCTTCGGAGATAGGTAACGGAACTCCTCAATAAATAATAGCAAATGGACTAGGATTGCTGAAATCTCATGTCTGTCTTTTGTTTACACCGGTTCATGACAAAACATCAAACCAGTACGTTGTAAAGGGGTAAGCGCATGTGAAACACTAAAAAGTGAAAAATAAAAACTTTTTTGCAAAAAATAAAACCGACTTCTAAAATCACAAAAAAGTGAAAAATTAACTTTATCTTCAGAAGTCGGTGGCACGAGGTGACGGCCTGTCGTCACGAGACGGACGGACGGCTAGCTAGCCCATAGCTAACCGTCCACAGGCCCGCATCTACAGTGGCCGGCAGCCACCACGTGGCCCCCGACGCCCGGTGCGTCTCCCGCGGCGGCCGGGAAGGGAGGCTCTCTCTCTCTCTCGTTCCGCCACCTCCTTCGCTAGCATGACTGCTTCGCAGAAGGAGGTGACGGCTTCCCATTCCGTCTCGCTCCGGACCATGGATTGAACCAGGGCTGGACGCGAGAGGTCGCCGCCGCCGATCGCCGCTACGAGGACACGGCGGTGCTCCGCCCACGCAGGGCAGACTTCCACCGTGTCCTCCACCGTGTCCTCCGGTCGATCCTCGCAGTGGAGACACCCGGGCGTTTCCTCCCGCCCGATTCGGTGCAGGTACCTCCCGAAGCATCCGTGTCCGGTGAGGACCTGCGTCAGGCGGAAGGTGAGGACGCCGTGGCGCCTCTCTAGCCACTCCTCAAAGAGGGGACTTACCGCCACTATCGTGGCGTGCCCTGCACGGGGTTGCGGGGTTTCGGTAACCTTGGTTCTCTTATGAATGTCTTCTGATTTCTGTTTCGGTCACGCAAGGAAACACCCGAGCATAGCTCAATCCATTGGCCTTTGGGTGATTTTAAGCCTTTAAAACTCAAAATTGGTTAATTATGTGACCTAAGTCTTCAGGTTCGTATCCGGGTACAAATCCCTTTTTCTTTTTCTTTTTTTAACAATGATAATCGACCCTATCTGGAAGTCCTTGGAAATCATTGTGATTCAGTCGAAGATCCTTAATCAGTGGGTCAACGACCGGACAATAATAAAGATGTACGAACTTAAAGCCCGGTTTTATTCCCGAACAAACATGGTAATGTCACACAGATTTTCCGCTGATAAATATTTTTTGTACTAACCACCATAAAACGGAATAATTAAAACTTTAGCACTTAATTAAATTGATACTTGCCTTAAAATTTATAATGTCGTAGATTTTATTTGATGTTTTTTTCTATGTTTTAGTATGTCACCTCTTCTTTGTTGACCACATCAAAATACTCTAAATGTGCATCAAAACATCAAGTAGGTAGGTCATAAAACATTAATTACATAATTAATTAATTTGAACATCATTTGAGGTTTATAGTAACATGTCATGTTGACCGCTATAAATTACAGTAAGTACTACAACTTTTAATTTATGTTTTGTTCATAACACGGACAATGACGATCGGGGTTCATTGACTTCTAATTTCGCCGAAGGCTAAAACGTAGATCTTACCGATCCGAAGTTTTCTGATTGAAAACGTATGCTAAATTTGTAAAAAAAGCTCGTGTAGGTTACTTGAATATATTGGTATAAAGTATCGAACTATAAACCCAGTATTGTTTCCTTATGTATGTCCTGTGTCTTTCCTCGATGTCTCTTTCAAAAACATCAAAATTCACCTTCCAAGACCTCAGACATCCGAATTATAAAATTCTTTCCGCTTTGTAAAGATTATTAATAAACGGTAATATTAATTTAAGACACCCACTGTGCCTCCTGACAGTGCACGAAAATAACTTCATTCACCCCGACACTACTAGTGAGGGGCCCTAAAATATTAAGCTATGACAAGAGAGGACGACACAACAATGAGTAAACAGATTTTCGGCTCCGAAACTGCCCATCACGCTAAACCTTTACAAGTATCACTTATCGCCTCCTTAGTGGCTGAGTTATAGTCAAATATTATTGCTTACATAAAAATACGCCTACGTTTTTCAATAATAAAAAGAACTAAAATTATTTAGTCGTGCACCTGAATGCGTATATGGGTAGATCGTAAAGTCTGCCGTCGGGTCACCTCGGCCTTCGTATCGTAATGACAAAATGCCATTGCACAACACTAAAATTTCATATAATCGCATTAAAATCCTTCATAAATGTATTTAGCGTCGTCGTATACAAATCAGGGAGTACCTTAAATCGTCGGAGGTTTATGTACGCGTTCAATTTCTTTTAAATATATTGGGGCAGTAACCAGTCATATACTTTTTAATGCGTTAAAGAATTTTTGGAAGGAACGGAACAGGACTTTGTCCATATACGGTATGCGCTTAACTCCTCTTATTTTCAAATGGTTATTTTACGTTGCCCTGCCTTTTTCCTTATTATGTGAGCTAAATTCCGAGCCAGTTAAATATGAGGTGTATAGTAGGTGCAAAATGCAGACAGCATAAATCCAAAGGGTTTGAAATGTCCGAAGCCAGAGATTATAGTTTATGTGGGTCAATACCGACATAAACCACGGTCCCGGATCCTACGGCCAGACTTTTATTTTACCTGACTAATTGTGGGCAGGAATGTATGATCCTAAACTTCATAATCATTATCTACTTAATAGTGGTCACCGCTTTAAGACATGGTTTCGGACCCAAGTGCACTTTACTATATGTTAAAATATAGACATAAAATATTTCATCACAACTGCTCACAAAACGACAAAGGAGCACCGAGATGTCTTAGAAACAAAACTTTGAAGCCACAAACCCGCCTGGTTTATTATGGCCCAATCTCTCTCACATTTAAGAAGGCTGTGTCCCAGTAGTGGGAACTTTATAGCGGTACTGGGTTTATGACTGGGACAACTGCTGGGAAACTCTTGTTTCCAAAAAAAACGTTTCCGTACCGTTCCTCTGCCGTCTTTTTTTTCGGGCCACAAATAAACTACTGCTGTGAAAAGACCTCCGCCATATCTTTGAAGATGGTTTTTTCGCCACATCTTCGACGTGAAGTCCATCAATTACCGTCTACTTCCAAAAAAAAAAACCCAACGACTATAGCAATACTGTTCTGTATAATATTGTCTTGAATTCCTGATAAACCAATCGCTAGCAAAAAGTAATCAGGTGATTTATAAACAAACAATCCAAAATCTGGTCTACGGAACCATTAGGGGGATCCTTTCCCTCATTTGACTTTCATAATACCATCAATACAATAACACAGATCATTATGTAAATATAATGTACATAATAACAATACTGTTTTTATTTCTAACCTTTATTATTATACATAACGTAGTTTTCTTTTGTATCTTCGTTAAAATCATGTTAAAGTTCTTTATTAGGTATATAATTATACGACTACAAAATCCGAAAAAAAAAACAGCTGCTTCATACATTATTGGTAAAAAAAAATGTAGGCAGCAGATGATTTTTTTTTCGAGATTTCATAGCCGGTGCCATAGTAAAAGTTGTTCATTTTCAACCGACTTCCAAAAAGAGGAGGTTCTCAATTCGTCTGTATTTTTTTTTTTTTTTTGTGTTGGTTACCTCGGAGCTTTCGACTGGGTGAACCGATTTTGATGGTTCTTTTTTTGTTTGAAAGCTGGTGCTTCCCATGTGGTCCCATTTTAATTTGCTGAAGACCTGATGCTGATCTTCGGAGATATACAACGGAACTCTTCAAAAATACACAGCAAATCTGCAGTGATTGCTGCATTCGCTTGTAGGTTCATCGTTTATACTATATCATGACGTAACATCACGCCTGTATGCTCTGAGGGGGTACGCAGATGTGTAAAATACACCCAAATTTCGATAGTGTTTGTTACCTCAGAACTTTCGACTGCGTGAACCGATTTTGATGGTTCTTTTTTATTTGAAGGCTGGTGCTTCTCGTGTGGTCCCATTTTAAATTGCTGAAGATCTGATGCTGATCTTCGGAGATATAAATGGAACTCTTCAAAAATACACGGCAGAGCTGCAGTGATTGCTGCAAACGGTTGGTTGTTTATTGTTTATACAATATCACGGCGTAACATTACGCCTGTATGCTTTGAGGGGGTAGTCAAAAGTGTATAATATACCCAGATTTCGACAGTTACTTGTGTTAAGTTCCAGTTATTGCGGATAAGCCCTATTACGGTGACATGTATTGTTTTTTTAATTTTTTTATTGGATTGGATGTACTTCCGTTGCATATCTCCGAATTCTCATCTACATTGATGAACTCCTCAATAAATGATAGCAAATATACTGGGATTGCTAAAATCTCATATCTGTCTATTGTTTACACCAGTTCATAACCTAAAATCACGCCGGTACACTGTGAACCACTAAAAAGTGAAAAATAAAAACTTTTTTACAAAAAATAAAACCGACTTCAGAGAAAACAAAAAAAGTGAAAAATAACTTCAGAAAAAACGCTTCAGAAGTCGGTGACAAAAAAACTAAATCAATCAAACAAAGGTCACCGACTTCTGAATCGTTTTTTCTGAAGTTATTTTTCACTTTTTTTGTTTTCTCTGAAGTCGGTTTTATTTTTTGTAAAAAAGTTTTTTCATGAGTACTATCTGCCCTTTCTAAGGTTCCGTAGCCAAATGGCAAAAAACTGAACCCTTATGGATTCGTCATGTCTGTCTGTCCGTCCGTATGTCACAGCCACTTTTTTCCGTAAGTATGAGAACTATGCTGTTGAAACTTGGTAAGTAGATGTATTCTGTGAACCGCTTTAAGATTTTCACTCAAAAATAGAAAAAAAATAATACATTTTGGGGTTCCCCATACATAGAACTGATACTCAATTTTTTTTTAAATCAAACCCATACGTGTGGGGTGTCAATGGATAGGTCTTCAAAAATGATATTGAGGTTTCTAGTATTTTTTTTTATTCGGATGGGAAATCATTAAATATTTTCTCCCACTCTGGGCGGAGCGAGAGGGAGTGTCAGACTTTTACTGACTAAAACCCATCTATGTTCGTTCCTCGCCCTTTATGTTCCGGGGCCACGGTATCTCTTTCGAACAGTCCCGCAGCCCCGGCAGGCTTCGGCCCTCTCGGGCCCCTTCACTGTGTGGACATCTCTTTGAGGCGCGCGTGGAACACGAAGGCACCGTCGACCCGGCCTGTCGTCATAAGACGGACGGACGGCGAGCTAGTACTATCCGCCCATCATTATCATCACCATTTTAGCCAAAAGACGTCCACTGCTGGACATAGGCCTCTCCCAAGTGTCGCCACATTGACGGGTCCCGTGCGACTCGCATCCAACGGATTCCAGCAACCATCACCAGGTCATCCGCCCATAAAGAAATCAAAATGCCAAAAAAATAACGTTGTAGGTATTCATTAGCTCTTCGCTGCCCGTTTCTAAATCTGAAATGGTCCTAAGTTATCCTATGTTTTCGCCTAGATCGTAGTTTGCCTTGTTACCAAATTATTAACTGCGTTAAAAGGTTATCATAGGGTTTAGGTTTCCGCACTTAGTCCTTGAAGTGGACCATTGTGCGTGAGCCATGGTGGCCGATTACTCCAACCAGCCCACCTCCCTCCAGAAGCAGATCAAACTTCCCGGTCTCCTCAGAGCATCCGCAAGTGATCTTGGTGTTCCCAGGGTCTCCTCGCGAATCTTGGTTACGCCTGTGCACTCAAGGAGCACATGCGCCACCGTTTCCTCCGCCTCCATGCATGCCAGGTTGTCTCACATGCATGAGGTTGTGGGTACAAATCCTGGCAAGTACTATAACGTGACTTCTTCAATTCATTTGTACTTTATCTTGGACATCACAGGCATCGGTGAATATAAATATGTCTTACAAATCATGGTTTGAACTACAAACGGTATTTTTTATCAAATGCGCTACCATGTTTAATTTATTTATTAAAGAAAGGCGTTAACTTTTATTATAATAGCAAATAAAAATTTGGATCTCATAAGTAGATAGTAAAACAGTTACTTTACGATTTTTATATCGGATTTTTAACGGCGCTGCGACGCCCTCCGTGAAATTAATTTTAAAAGTATTCTGGAAGTGAAAATTATTTTAATTGGCTATTAAAGTGTGAAACTGCTTTATTAATTAGGCTAAACTTGATATTTTTATTGCAAAAATGTGTCTATTGATCGCGTTCAGTATCACTAAGGTCTCTAAGCGTATATGCCCATATATTAGGCAGAGTTGGAACTCTTGCCTCGTGGCTAAATAATAACACACACTTTCTGGGTCTTTAGATTAGGCCGTGCTTACCTAGGTTGGTCTGCGGATGGGTGACCAAACATTAAATAGCGAGTATTCTTCCGTGCCTGGGAAAGCACCTTTAGCCGTTGGTCCCGACTGCCATTTGTAGGTAGACCTTTAAGCTCAAAAATCTGACAACCACATTTACCCAGTACTAACTGGGTTGTGGAGGTCAGATCAGCCGCTCTATGTAAAATACAGGAAGCCGACCCCTACATAGTTGGAAAAAGGCTAGACAGGTAATAATGGAACTCTCAGTGCTAAGTGAATCGTTGGAAATCCAACAATACGCTTTTATTAAAGGCATTCGTTTAGGTGTCGTCAAGTATTAGTGAAAACTGGCGCTAATCGGCTATTAAATGAACTGGTAATCTTATTTTACGAGGCTTCTTATCTATTTGGAACAGAACACGGAAAAAAGAGAAATAAAACACGGCCTTGTACTAGTATATTGAACATCGAAACAAACTGTTCCGTGATGTCAGAATCTGCTTATAATTTGCAATTGAGAGAAACTGAGACTGCGGAACCAATTGAATGTTTGACTGAAAAAAGACTCACCAAAGTTATCCAGCATTAAAGAGATCCAGCTAGGTGCTTAACTATAAACTTGTCTGAAATAAAGTACCCTCAGATTCAAAAAGCTTAATCGTCGGAGTGCCAAGTCATAGATCTTGTGTTCGAACTCAAGGCATGATTTTTGGGATGCATGTGCGTATTGTATAATTATCACTTGCTTCGGTAAAGGAAAACATCTTGAGGAAACGAGCATGCCTGAGAGATATTTCTTGACGGCATGCATGTCCATGAGTGGCATAAAAACTCCGATAACATTAGTTGTTACGCAGTAACCACACGATAAAGAAAGATCAGGAAGTCTGTAACTCTGTATGTGTATATGTGAAGTCTAAAAAGTTTTAGCTGTTTTTAAAGTAGGTTGTATTTTTTTAGGTCCACTTTAGCGATCTAATACCGTTACTAAAGCCTATAAACTGTGAAAAGGAACTCAAACATACGAATAAATCATAAAAAACGAAACCACGTACTAAGTGATTAAATCCTCAACATTAGCTCTAAAGCGTTAGCCACACCAACAAAGATTTATATCATAACGCCCCCTGGCAAAACTGTGAAAACCAAACAACGTAATTAAATGCGCCTATAGATAAGTAGGTTCGATCGCGGCATAAATCGGGACAGGACGATGTAGACCAGTCTTAAGAGGGCGTATTCTTTAATAACAATAAAGATCTCGCATTAAACGCCGATGCATAGGCAAAGATAATAATTTGGTCCAATAAATAACACCTCAGTCATAATCATAAATCTTTCCGCTGGTTTCCTTCGTCTGTTCAAATAAAAAAAAAACTTAAGTGCTTTTTTCTGTTTAAGAAAGTTAGAGTTCGTGTATTTTACAAAATCCCCCTAAACTTTAGAGTTCTTAGAATCCACGGCGATAATCTGCACAAAAGAAACCTTTTGGGTACCATTGCCAGCTTAGTTTTATAGCTTGGTTAAAATCTCGAAGAAATGTCAGAATGGGATGTAAAAAAAAAATAATATACTAGCGACCCGGCCCTTCTTTGCACGGGTTTTATACGACTTCGCAATACAACGAGATTTCTTTATTATGAAATAACACATGGATATAAAACTTACACAGTTTTATATCCATGTGATATTTTTAAAAACCTTACGGGGTTCATTCTCTAAAGAATGGGTAAAACCGAAAGAAAACGTACTTATTTTTCTCACACACGACACAAAACAAAGTAATGTAAATTAATAATAAATAAAACAAAAAAATACCTACCATAATTATCTAAAAAAGCTTAAAAGTAAGACAAAAATTTAACTAAAATTGGTCTTGTACGAGACCAAAAGGTCCCCGTGCTGAGATAGGGACATTAAAAACAAATGCGAATATGAATTAAAATTAGATGAGTAATTTAGAGAAACAATGTGTTTATACAAACAGACACAAAAAACGACTCTGATGTGTGAAGATTTTAGAAAATTATAAGTTAAGTATTTATTAGCTTTTAAAAACTACACGTTCATTGGTATTCAAATAAATCTATTAACAGCTTTCACAATTCATCATACTTTGACCCTCTTATAGAGGGACCGTATCGGTTTTTTTTCAATTCGAAACAATGATTTTTGTCGCCTAGTTGTTAACTTCGATAATGCAAAACAAACAGCCGACTTAACTTCCTTGTTTAGTATCAATTTACACAAGAACAATGCAATAATTTTGTAGTTTTACTTTAACATTTAGATATTTGGTTATAACTGATCCAGTAACGGTGATTCTTTATCTAACTCCTACACTCCTTTGGAAATAATAACATGTTAGAATTTAGTGTCAGAACGTGATGTAGGTCTATACTTAATAATTATAAATGCGGAAGTAACTGTGTTTGTTGCCTTTTTATGCGTAAATGGCTGATCGGATTTGGATGGCACACTCACGCATGAGCTAGGATGGGACTTATGATAGGTACTTTTTTTCCCGGTAGTCCGTTTCCATTGTATAACTACAGAACTGCACGTGGGTGAAGGGTGTGGTATATAGCATATTGTAACTAGATTTCAACTGAAGCTGAACTCTAGTTTCCACCATCAATAAATTGCAAATCTAATTAGTACGTCAGATAGAGTATTGGAAAATAACGGACGTGTAATTTTTGTTTTTGTAAATCAATGAATACTGACAAAGATGAAACGCATCAAAATTCGGGAGTGGGGGCTCTTGACGTCACAACGCACTAAAAACTATAGCACGGCGTGACGTATTGCGAATTTTAAAAGCGTCGTATCTTCGTAAATTTTGGTTTACGTAACAAAAGAAAAAAGGGGCCAAGTGCGAGTCGGACTCGCCCATGAAGGGTTCCGTAGCAGGTTTAATGAAAGGTAAATTGCTGTTTTTGATTTATGACGTATTAAAAAAAAACTACTCACTAGATCTCGTTCAAACCAATTTTCGGTGGGAGTTTACATGGTAATGTACATCATATATTTTTTTTAGTTTTATCATTCTCGTATTTTAGAAGTTACAGGGTGGGGGGGGGACACACATTTTTCCACTATGGAAGGGTCTCTTGCTCTACTATTCAGTTTAGTAAAAAATGATGTTAGAAACTTCTATATCATTTTTGAAGACCTATCCATAGATACCCCATACGAATGGGTTTGATGAAAAGAAAAATTTTGAGTTTCAGTTCTAAGTATGGGGACCCCCAAAATTTATTGTTTTTTTTTTATTTTTGTGTGAAAATATTAATGCGGTTCACAGAATACATCTACTTACCAAGTTTCAACAGCATAGTTCTTATAGTTTCGGAAAAAAGTGGCTGTGACATACGGACGGACAGAGGGACAGACAGACAGACAGACATGACGAATCTATAAGGGTTCCGTTTTTGCCATTTGGCTACGGAACCCTAAAAATACGGGTCAAATAGTTTTTGATAATCTAACTGACGGACTAATTAGATTTTTTCAGGACACAAGCCTATTGGTTCGAAAGGAATTATCAGATTGACCTTTGTAGCGGTATAAAGGGTGTAAAACACCTCTTCACGAAGCGGAAAGGCACTTGTTCTTCCCATCATCGCGATAATTTTTTTGTTTTACACCATACCTGGGAACCTTATAGTTACGGAGATATGGGGGGTCAAAGTTACAACTTTTTGACAAGTTTTTTTAGAAATACAAGTTTTTTTTTTGTGAGATTTTGACTTTTAACACCTCCACAACCCCCGTACTATTCAATCCATCCATCAGCACAATGTTTTAAGTGCGTTACATTGAGTTATACCACAAAACATAATTGACCTCAAAAAAAAAAGTTGTTTCCCAGCAATAATTTTTGCGTAAAGTTACTTAGTTTGATGTACAGAATGCTTGGTTAACGGCTTTGTGATGAGGTGGTTTACACCCTGTATGTATAACGGTGAAGGAAAACATAGCAAGGAAACAGCTTAGGTATGTCCAAACACCAAAAATTGGCGAAGACATAAAGATAGATAAACTGATAATTTTTGCCACGAGATAGGGGCACATTGTTAGCTCCTAGAGTATACTTTTGCACAATATAACACTAGTAAGATATTAGAGGTTTCTATTAGATATTAGAGTTGATATTAGATATTAGAGGTTTCCTTTGAGGTTGATATTATATTAGAGGTTTCCCTTGTTTCATTGTAAAAAGGCAACATCCTCCAACTTGAAAGACACCTATCTGCATCAGCTCATGAACCTCGGTAGGCAAAATTGATTGATTGCTAATCGATTGATGACCTATTACGATTCAGTTAGCCAACAGATTCCTATTAACGTCACCTTCTATAATACCTACTTTAAACTTGTATCACTCTTCCTTTCATCCAAAAGATTAATAAGAGGTGATGAAAACATGATTTATCTCTAACTAAATGCTCTATTCGCTCATACCGGTTTTAAAGCCTATAACAATTTATTACATTGACTCTAATGAGAGATCTACATTTATAATAGTAAGGAAATTAATTTAAAGTATGATTTCTTTGAGTCTAGTACAAATTGAGGAAGCTTTGACTATAAGTAGTATTTATGGATTTTGAAATTGATGGTTAAAATATTAAAATGTGATACAATTTTTATTATGATTGGCTTTTTAGTTTTGTCTGGTTTTGAACGCATTTGTTCGTGTGTGTACTTCCGTGTAGTTTATGATAAAATGTAGGTCATTTTTTGTTCTTCTATGCGAATGCCGTAAAACGCGACCTGTGGTTTTTTAAAGGCATTTGCTATTATAAATATTTGAACCAAATGGCAACTATTGCATTGTATCCGTATAGTTCTAGGTACCATTCAGTTCTGATTTGTGTATACGATTATGTTATGATCGGCTTCTAGTTCAACCGGATGCAGCTGAATACCAGTATTTTACATGCAGCACACGAAAAGGAATTCTTTAAAACTTAAGAAATAGCTGCGCTTTAGCGTGCCCACAATTTTTTCAGACATAATATGCATTCGCCTAGATAGATACATAGAAGACTCTTTATCATGTACGCCATAAAAATTATAGATACAAAAATGTAAAACATTTTACAAGGGGTGACACAATAAATAAATAAATAAAATAAATAAATATCGCTGGACATTAACACACAGCGCCATCTAGTGCCACACTAAGCAAGGCTTGTGTTGTGGACACCAGATAGTTGATATACTACATACAGGGTGTAAACCACCTCATCACGAAGCCGTCAACCAAGCATTCTGTACATCAAATTAATACTAAGTAACTTTATGAAATATTGTTGTTGGGAAACGATTTTTTTTTGTTATAACACGCACTCAAAACATTGTGCTAATGGATGGATTCAATAGTACAGGGGTCGTGAAGGTGTTTAAAAATCATAACAATAAAACTAGTATTAAAAACCCCCCATATCTCCGTGACTAAAAGGTTCCCAGGTAAAAAAAATATCACAATGATAGGGAAACAAGTGACTTTCGGCTTCGTTAAGAGGTGTTTTACACCCTTTATGTGGTCGCGATACTTATCAGTGAGGAAATAACGAAGCAGAAGATGACGTCCTAAGTTTAATTAATCAATTCAGTTCTAATATTTCACAATAGTCTTTAATTACTTAATCACCACGATTAAGAAATTAAAGGTATGCAGAATTCTCAGGGCTCATGGACGTTTTAAGGCTTGTCGTGATAGCCAATGACTGATCATTATTTCTATTGGTTTTAAGTTATTTGCAACGGAAAAATATGCGAAAAAAATCTTCGGAGGTATAACCTTGTCACCAACAATTAATTAAGATTGTTTACTAATACAATTTGATTTATGTAAGTATTCATGGAAAAAAATCAATACTTGCATATGCATAATTTTGTCGATTGTGTATTATTATCGGAAATTAAAATGGAAATTTCTTGAAAATTAATTAATTACTTAAACCTTGTTTGCTGACGTATGAAATGGTGACATTTCAACTAAATAAAATAGATAAAAAAATACTTAGCAGTTAAAACTTAAAGAAATCATAAAATTGCAACATTTCAGTTTTTTGGTCCAATTTGCTTCGACTTATACACAATACTTCGATATCGGCTATCGGATGGGCCGTCTAAGAGCGGTTTCGCACTACGTCCGATCCGTACCCATGAAAATACACTACAATATAAAATTGGATGACGGACGCCGGATCTAGTGCGTAAACTACCATATAGATAGTTCTACGATTACTCCGGACCGGGTTCGGATCGGGTTCGGATCGGATTCGGATCGGACGTAGTGCGAAATCGCTCTAACACCCTCTATCTACAAATTGACAAGTTTAAATAATTGATGATAAATCGGAACTAAATCAACTCGAATACGGTTCATTGTCACTAGTACCATTAACAGTTCCATGATGGAACTAGTGTTGTTTTTTATATCACTAGTTCCATTTTGAGAGAATTTCCACCTTGATATTCTAGAAATGTGAAGGTATAGTAAAAATTTCATCGACATTTCAGTAAGTGCAGAAGACAAGCTTATTTCCATTAATTGAGCACAAACTTTGGCGCTTCATCACGTCGGTAGTCCCCGAAGGAGTAAGCAGAGCTGGTGCAACTACTATAACACCTACATTTTGCCTTTTATGTTTTAAGTCTCATGTAAAAGGGTCGAGCCTATTGCCATCAACTGGGCACAAGTGTAGACTCCGTGACTGCTACTGAGAAATTTCTGATGGGACAACCCAACAACACTTTTCCTGACCTAGGATTCGAACTCAGGACTTGATGCTCAGTAGTGGTGCTTGCGACCACTAGACGAATGAGGCAATCCATTCAGGCACATTATCCAATTAAAAATAAATCTCAACTCGGTCGCGTTTGGAAAACTCGTACTAGAGAACTACCCTACCTGGGAATCGAACCCAGGGCTGCATAGGTCCAGCCGGGGCTGCGGGACTGTTCGAAAGAGATATCGTGGCCCCGGAACATAAACGGCGAGTAAGGAACATGGATGGGTTTTAGTCAGTAAAAGTCTGACACTCACCCCGCTCCGCCCAGAGCGGGAGGAGTCTTTTGGTCAAAATCAAAAATCAAAATCAAAGCATTTATTTCAAGTAGGCCAGTTACAGGCACTTTAGAATTGTCGAAACACATAAAAACTGACACACAAGACATAAAAACTGTGAAAGTACTGTAGTTGCCGATTCCCTAGCGTAGATCTCTATGGAGAAGAACGGGCAAGAAACTCCATGGACACTCTTTTAAATCAAAATATTGTTACAAAATCTTGGTTACATCATTCATGTTGAGATGGTATATTATGTGAGAACAATGTAGCAACTTCCCACACGAAAAAAAATAAATAGGGCTGCTTAGATGGGCACTCAACAGTTATGCTAGCAACCACTGGACCAACGAGATAAAGTAGCTTAAATTACTTTACTCTTGACATTTTCCAACAAATAGGTACTTATATTCAAGATTATTTTTGATAACATGAAGAATTGTCAAATTGGGTCTTAAAAAATGACTTTATTTGAATAATTTCTGTTTACAATCAATAAAGCAAAAACAGAGGTCACGGCGGTGTCACAAAGTAGGTTAACTTTGTTAAATTAGCAATTAATATTAGTGTGGGGTCAATAATAGACTCTATTAAGGTAAATACACACTGGAGCATTAATACTAACGTCTTATAAATCATTGAACACCGGCTGCACGCACGAAAAAGTGTCATACCGTTCCAATCCGGCGATCAACGCTCAGCCCAAATTCTTGGTCCTAGAAAACTGAAAACTGATAATTTAGCACGATGGTCCCCTTTATTGTGTAAATAAAAAGGATTTATCAAAATGCAACCCCTAAGCGAGTTAAATAAGGGACTGACTATTGAAAAAAAGGGGATGAAGTTGTGTTTGGAAAGTCCTTAATTTTCGAAGTAAAAATCACAAAATTTATCATAAAGCATAAACCAAGATAAAAAATTTAGAATTTTGTGGGGATAGAAAGGGGTATGAAATTTTGTTTTTTAAGTTAACATTATTAATATCATAAAAAAATAACGTTGTCACGTAAAATTATCGTCCGTAAACCGATTTTACAGACAACCATTTTTTTTTGTGAGACTGGGAGCCGACCCAAACTGTAGTTTGGCAATGGTAAGGCAGATGATGGTGATGATGATGTACAAGATGCGTGTCTTGGGTCAATGAAATGTTACACAAATTGTTCAGTTGAGATTGTGGATTCGATTCCCATATTAAACTAAAGTATTATTAAGTTTTACAAGATGCGTGTCTTGGGTCAATGAAATGTTACACAAATTGTTCAGTTGATTTTGTGGATTCGATTCCAATATTAAACTAAAGTATTATTAAGTTTTTTTAAGTAGTAGATCAACTGTCTGGTAACCACGACACGAGCCTTGCTAGGTGTGGCACCAGATGGCGCTGTGTGTAATGTCCAGCGATATTTATTTATTTTTATTTATTATTGGGTTCGGGCTTTTCCATCAGAATTTATTCAGTAGAAGCCATGGAGTTCGAAATTGTGCCCGATTAATGGCATTAGGTTGGCCCCGTATAACGGTGAATTGTGGGCGTAGGTATGTACTATTGGGTACATCTGTCTACCTTTGGGGATTATAGACTTGTTGTTACGTATGTTAATGTTCCAGTTCATACTCACCTTTACCTATTACCATACTCTTTGTTGATAAAATTTATAGTATTTATAAATGAAATGCCAGGGGTTTACATTTAGATAAATAAGATATATTTCATTTTTTTGACATTTCAGTTGCTTAGCAACGACTTCCCTATTGCTGCTGTGCATAAATCTAGATTCCTTTTTGACAGATTACATTTCTGAGATTGTTTGATATGGATCAATGCGCATCCGTCTTGCAAATACTTCCAAGATATTTCACAACGCTGCATAGTATCCGGCAAAGTTTAAAAGCACACCGAGATGAATAACTACTCGATAGAATTAGATGACTTTAAGCTGCTTGATTAGCTTAGCTAGTTGAACTTAATTAAGGAAAAAGCGAATTAAGTAGCCCATATTCATCCTGTTATGTTCCCACTGCTGGGACATACTCAGGTAGGTATATGTGAAGGAGAGCGGGCTACAGCCCACCGCACCACACGCCTAATGCGTGTTGGTAGATGTCACATGTTATTGAATTTTTGCGCCTAAAAATCCAATTTATTTTCAATTAGGTAATTGCCAAATTAGATTTAAGTTGCTATGAAATCAATAAATAGTTCAGTCATTGAGTTGACTAAACAGTGACAAAACGTTACGACAAACGTGCTATTGCCATACAAAATATGTGAGCTCTTAAAAAGTAACTATGTCAATTGATTGGTGTGTCATACCAAATTGCTAAAACTTACTTTAATTTTAGCGGGGTACCTATGCTGATCCTCTCTAAATGCAGACATAGACAAAAATTGTACAAAATAAAAACAGCTAAGTCTTTCAGTTAATTTTGAGTACTTCGGAGAGTAAAAACGTATGACACAAAATTATTGCTTTAACGACATCAATCTATGTACAAATATGCTACATCGTTGAATATTAATGTATATGTCACCGTAAAATTGTCAAACACGTTATATTACAATATAACGTGTTTCTCTCTAGCGATATTGTAATATCTCGAATTATTGTCAACTGAACATACGGAAGTATCTCTGCCCCCATAATCGGGACTTGGGGCACCCCCCCGTTAGGTTAGTTAGGTTCCTTTAAACCCTGCACCCGGAAATAGGGGCCCCGCGAAGCGGGGCTCCGTCGACTACGCTTTTTAGGGGAATATGAAGTGTTTTAAGGTTAGGTTATATTAATCGATATTTCTCAGGAATGGTACAGTATCTTTTCATGAGAGGGTACCACTGGGCAAGGGGGACCCCTCCTTCTCTCCACACCGCGTGAGTTGACTACCATCGCATGCATTTCACGAAAAATAATGCGTTTTATTGTAAGCAGTATGTTCATTTGACAATAATTCGAGACTTTACAATATCACTAGAGATATTACAATATAACGTATTTGACAATTTTACGGTGACATATACATAAATGAAATCGAATAATACTTCACCATTACTTTAATTATTATTTGTTTAATTTGCAAATTATCGTGAATCTATGATTGCGTAATTTACTAATTAATATATCCAATAATATTGACATAGGAGTGATCATATCCAACGTTATAATTATGTCAGTTCGTCAACTTAATTGGAAAAATAAAATCGTTATAATTGGAGAGATACGTAATTATACAGTAGCTAGATTATATAGCTATACGTGTTTTTAATAAATAAGCCATTTGTAAGCATCTAACTCGATTTTTTATAATAAATATATTCAAAACATTGGTTTATTAGGTTAATGACTAAGTAGAATGAACCGGGAAGTGTAACAGAAAAAAATCCCTCCGGCAAGCCGCAGGAGGAGGTAGATTTCGAAGAAGGTGCTGGAGCTTCCGACTATTGAAAATTTGTATAAAGAGTTGTACTTATGTGTACAATCTACAAAAAGAAATATGCTTTCAAAATCGTTGTCCTGTAATGGAAAGTTTACCCTTTTTAAATTCTCTCATAAGAGTTTAGCATGGAAAATGCCCTTCCCTCAAATGTTTAGTTATAATTTTTTATTTCGAAAACTATAAGTTTTATCGCTAAACTTTGAAGGTAACAATTGTAAAGTAAACAATTTGCTTTCAAAAAAAAATATTTGCGACGCTCAAAATGTTTACTGTTTCGGAGATATGATTATTTTTCGCAAAAAAATTGGGATTTTCAACCCCCTCCCCAATTTAGGGGTTGCATCAAAAAAGTTTTAATTTAAAGATGTCCGTATTCGTACTCAGAATGATAAAAATGAGAAACGGTTCAAAAATTTTCCATAGGAAAAAATTATGGCCAAAAAACTGATTTAGCCTAAGTTTTGACCGTTTCGATTTTTTGGCCATGTTTGAAAGCAATCGGTTCATAATTGCGACCTGTAGAATGTGGCTAAATTTTGCTTGTCACCCATATACATACGTATTCATATATATCCCCGTAGGTGAGAGACCAATAGGTAGATTTTTTTTTTTCAAAAAAAGGAAATCTACCTAAAAAAAGAAGAGGCCTCAGCAGTGGATGATTCCGAGCTGATATGATGATGATGATAAAATAGAATGATGATGGTAAACCGGCCCATCTAAAATTAAAAAAATTGTTAGGCTGGTTTACAACATAAACATCTGAATAAGATGTCTCTAATCTCGAAAGGATTAGGAATAGGTATAAAAAAACTATGTTTTACCCACGAGATAGCTCAATACATATTTAAATTGAATCGTGAAATTTTTACCATCATTTCAGCCCAAAGACGTCCACTGCTGGACATAGGCCTCCCCCAAATGTCGCCACATTGACCGGTCCCGTGCGTTGTACCTACCAGATGAGTACACTCACATTATGATCATTCGACAGTTCTGTTTTAAGTCCCGTTCTAGTTGAGGTGAGCCTATTGCCGTCAACCTGGCATAAATCCAGACTCCGTGGCTGATACTGAGAAAAATCTAATAGCACTTTGCCCGAGCAGAGAATCGAAGGCAGGACATCACTCACGTACAGCAATAGCGCTTGCAACCAATAGTCCAAGTCAATAGTAGTAATGAGATAGCCTTCATAGTTTTTCATTACCTTTTTTTTATTCGGATGGGAAATCATCAAATGACCCCTCCCACTCTGGGCGGAGCGGGAGTGTCAGACTTTTAATGACTAAAAATCATCCATGTTCCTTCCTTGCCCTTTAAGTTCTGGCTTTAGTTTTGTCATTACCTGAGGATATCATTTTTCTTGATAACGACTGGGTATTTTATTGACCACTTGCTGCTGATAAAAAAGTGACCTAGTCCTAACTTTCAATGATTCTTTTGTTAGTTGACCAACCACTACAAATTCAGTAGGTATATTTCCTAAAAAGATTTATTGCACCGGTCTAGAAAGACTTCACTTTTCAGCCTGTTTCCAAGGCTGAAAATGCACGTATTATTTCACCTATGTTTTTTTTTTTCATAATTATGGTGTTAATAACCAACGAAAATTTACAACGGTGGTGGGTCTAAAATCGTAAAATCTTGTATAGAGTTACAACATTTCCTGCCTTTCTACAATAATAAAATATTAAAGTAAGGATTCAAACAATTTTTTATTATCCTTTACAGGAGTCGTCAACCTTAAAGCAGGAAATAAAGTGGTTATTATTTATTGAGGGTCGCCATCTTAAATTCGAAAAAACCTCTAAAGGCAATATTTACCTACATTACGTTAGGGTGATTTGTAATAATTTAACATTTCTTTTTGTTGTGTAATCTTATATTTACAATGATTTGACATGTGTTCAAATATTAACGGTTGTTAATAAACGAGTTTTTGTTAAACCCTTTTTTGGTTTTAAGTCAAGTCTTTAGTCATACTTTAAAAGTCGATAAATGAACACTAATCGAGAATGTTCCTACAGTAAAAATGTCATCACCCTTTATGGGATTTTTCGGTGTTTAATTTAAAACGTTATCTTCAGAGTTGAGCAATTATTTAAATAATGTGAGACGGTTATTGTAATCAAAAAAGGGCAAACAGTGGGAACAACGTAAATACTTAAAGGGCCTGCGGAGCATGCGTTTTTCATACAAACGTAATACCAAAATAATTTGTAAATCATCAAATATACTCGTATATTTTGAAAGGACAATGATATAAAGACGAGATATGAGGAATTTAAAATTTCTATAGAAAACGTATTTTTCTCATAACTCTTGTTTAAATCAGTGTCCAATTGAAATATATATTTGGGAACCTAGATGAGTACTCTGTTATCCAATCGAAATAAATACACACTACCTTAGGAATATGTTTGATTTACAAATTATTTTGGTATTACGTTTGTATGAACTACGCCTGCCGCATGCTCCGCAGGCCCCTTAAGAACTTAGCTCGTGAGCGTGACTGCTGACCATGAGGTCTTGGATTCCCATAGTGTTATTGGGAGGCAACGGTAGAGTCGGAATTCATGTCCGGTTGATGGCAAAATGCTCACACCTTGCTACATGTGACTTCAACATGACAGGCTAAATGTGGGTGTACTACAAGGCAAACCTTTGCCTAACCCTTCGCGGATTGCAGGCGTTATGTAATGAGCAACCTCTAACAGGTTACTGTTACAAGTTCTGAGGTCAACTTTTAATAAGTAGAGAAAAGACTTCTTTCAAACTCAAACTCAACTCAAACCCAACTAAAACTCAACTTAATCTCAACTCAAACTCAACTCAAACTCAAACTCAACTCAAACTCAACTCAAACTCAACTCAAACTCAACTCAAACTCAACTCAAACTCAACTCAAACTCAACTCAAACTCAACTCAAACTCAACTCAAACTTAACTCAAACTCAACTAAAACTCAACTCAACTCAACTCAACCTCAACTTAAACTAAACTCAACTCAAATTCAACTAACTCAACTCAAACTCAAATCATTTATTTTAATTAGACCATTACGGCACTTTTGAATGTCAAAAAAAAACACAAAAATTAAGCTAAGCTCACAGTCACAGACACAAGGCATAATCACTATCTCTATGGAGAAGAATGGGCAAGAAACTCCTCTTTTCAATCAAAAATTTTGTTACAAAATCATATCTAGAACGCATGAACAATGTACACATGTTCAAGACGGATTACCGATTTTAGACATAGCTGTTTTAGCCTGATTTCGCTGTGCTCAGGTGGAAATACAGGGAATATTCAGTGCTGCATAAATTATAAGTTTAGCCTACCCATTCCACAGTGTAACGTTGAGCTTTCAATAAAGCTCAAGAGCTTGCATTATTTGTGACCAATATGATGCAGCCAGTAGTCCACTGTAACATATGTTTTTGTAGTTTTAGCACATTGAATTAATTCAACAAACCTTTAGTTTCATTGTAGGTAGCTTATTGAATCAGCAAAACAAATATTTTGGTATACATGCTATACAGGGTTGAAGAGACACCGAAGCTAAAACATCATCATCTGCCTAGCCTTTTCTCAACTATGTTGGGGCCGGCTTCCAGCCGTATGCACCTGAACACCAGTATTTTACATGGAGCGACTGCCTATCTGACCTCCACAACCCAGCTAGTACTGGGTAATTCGATACCCCTTGGTAAGACTGGTTGACAAACCTTTTGGGCCACTGACTACCTGTGACGACAGTCAATGATCTATAAATGACAGCCGGGACCAACCGCTTTCAGAGGCACGGAGGAAACTCGGTATTAATGGGTGCACCCATCCACGTGACAGACCAACTTAAGCAAGTACGGCTTAACCTAATGATCGATCTAAGTGGATGTTATTACCACCAGCAAGTAGTCAGAATGATGTGAGGACCTGGTGGTCCTCACATCATTCTGAGCCTGAATAAATCTTTCGTAGGTTATAAAAAAATTGCTGTTCCATACATTTTGACCTTATAGGTATTGCAGTTTTTGTAGGAAACTGCTGTATTTTTTGTTAATAAAAGACGACACTTTTTTCGTATGTCAACAATTCCACAAAGTGTATAAAATTCAGAGATGCGCAACCGCAAAAATGCCGCCATTATTAGTTCAATGGCGCCAATAATTAAGTTGTACAGTCATAGTGTTTAGGTATTCTGTTTTCCTTAAAATATTATGATAAATATTATTTCCTATAAATGTAGTAATTTTGTTCATAATGTATGTCACCTTAACGCTTAGTAATGATTTATATGGATTCGTAGAAAATATGCTCTTGTTTACTCACGAGATTAAAAATATCATCTATAGGTCAAACTTCGTATAGTGTGTCTGTTATAAATGGGGATGCCCATTACTCATTATACCTAAGCGTTATCCCGTGCTGGTCACAGGTCACCCCATGTTTTTTTTGTCTTTTATTCCCTAAAAAATCTTTCAACGTGAAACGAAACCTTCGGTTACTGAAATATCTGTGAAACTTGTGCTAAAACAATATAAAATAATCATTGTACTGACTTTCAAAACTAATAAAAGAAAAATGAAAAATTGTTTTATAAATTATACAACACAAAAAAAAATCTCCAACCAGCGTCTAGTTTTTCTTTAAGTACTTACTTCAAGCTACTAAGTATACAAGTCAATTAGTTGTTTAAGTACTTAAGAAACAACTGGAATAACAAAATATTATAAACAATACAATGTAGGTTTTTGTTTTGTGTGCTTTTAACAAATTAGGCTTTAGTGTCAGCATAAAATATCGTTGATCGAGATTTGTCATCACATATTACGCTTCAGAGTTTCTTTTTGCGTTCTCATGTCAATACACTTTTGACACTGAGTATATTTTAGGATGACTAATATGTAAAAAAGGTAAGTGTTGAATGGGTAGGCATTTAGGAATAAGCTTTGGGTCAGTCGGTAATTTCGTAGAAGATGGCGGGATCAGCTCACGAGAACGGTAAATCAAAAGAGATGATGGTTATATGCTGAATTTCATTTCTGATGCGTCCAATTGCCAGAGGGGTCTGTCAGACTCTTGTGCAGACTAAAACCACACGGTGCCCATCCACTAGCTGGGGTACGGGACACAATCATTAGCATTATCTACCAATCACCCCAGCAGGTGCCCAATTGTCCTTGGGTTAACTGGGCCATCGATTACCTACTCACCTTTTAGCCATGTGCCATGCACTGGTTTGGATACGCGAGGCCCCGCGCAAAATAAGGAGTTCTAAGAATTTTGCGCGGGTGCTTTCACAAGTATTTTTTTTTTATAGATTGGCAGAACTTGTTCTATTATGTTATTAAAAGACAAAAAAAAAAACTCATCAAATTTGATGAATACTATTCTAGGTTTTCTCAAATAGTGAGCTTTTCTGTATAAGTCGACAAAGTCAGTCCTTGCATAGATGGTCAAACGACAGTTTTTTTTTTGAGTCATTTTCTTCTGACTACTCATGCTGAAAAATGGTCAAAGAAAATATCCTTCTCAGGTGGAGTGTAAAAATTTTCGTGAACGTCACAATGGCTGACTGTCTGTTTCCGTCCGCGATAGGCTGTTGACTAAAAACTGATATCTATTTGCTACCCATTACTGCCTATAGTCATTTAATTGCTACCGAACTTCGAAAATCCTTTTTTCAGTAACCTAAATCCAGACCCTGTAAAAAGGTCAAACGATCGTAACTTTTTACTTGTTAAAGTTACAACGTGGACATAAAAAAATGAGGGTAGCAATCAGGTAGCAATTACTCAAGTTAAAATAATAACACGAATTTGAATAGCTACAAACAGCTCAAACTCAATCAAAAATAGCTGGTCATTATTTGAAGTCACTTTTTTTTCCAAGTAAGGTAGCAATGAAATGACTATAGGTAGCAATTGGGTAGAAAATAGGCAGCAATTTTTGAACAACAGCTTAACGCGGACCGATACAGACAACCAGCCATTCTGATGTTGACAAGTTTACGTATTAATTTTGTTTTTAAATTCTCTTGTGTGTTTGTTGTGGGATAACCATAATTTTGGGTGTCTTAATCCATACCGATTGCAATGAAGATACTGTCCTTCATATTTTTGTAAAAAAATTGATGTCTTGATAAACCTTTGTGAGCGGATCGAGGTGCGATAAATAATAAATTATTTACTTTACTGAAAATGAAAAATGTAGCAGTTAATTTTTCAAAGATTGAGTGTATTTTTTGGTTGTTTTAATAAATAAATAAGTAGCTGATGATAAATTTTATCAGCAAGTTTTTAGTCGCATCTTGCAAATAAAAATTTTTCTAATAGAATTTTTTATTTACCAGACACGTCACTTTGACGTCGACTGACGATTACGTGACTCATTTTCAACCTCTTTTCTCATCTTTTAGGTCCTTCACCTAGACAAAAGACCTCTGTCCTACAAAAAGGTGAAGTTCGTCAGTACATCTCCCAAAGGTATAAACGATAAACTACATACATTTCGCTAAATATAGCGATAGTGGCTTAAGGTCGTGAAGAAGGTGACACCTCATTAGGTCACGACCCTCAGATTTAAGGAACTACACAGTATCATAAATACTTGTGTAATGTGTTTACAACCTAGGGGTATTCTGTAAAATTCCGTTCGAACTTCACTTAACTGACAACACTCAATTCCAAAAAAGGGTATTAATTTATCTTGAAGTCAATCATCATCAGTATACGTAACATTATGCCAGTAATAACAAAAAAAAATAGTTTGTCCATTAGGTATAGCACAAATAGCCCTACAAATTCCCACGGCTGGGACACAGGCCTCATCTCTGGGAGAGGGAGTGGTCTGCAATGCACTCTATGGGATTAGTGAGGGTTGGTGTATGTCACAGATCAGCGAATACTTGTTTTAGGGCATTTCGGCTTCCTCATGATGTTTTTACAGTTGAGACACTAGTCTCAGCAAAAAAACTTTTATCATCACTGGATAGTTAAGGTTTTTTTTGCTGGTCCGTGTCCCACTGCTGGGCAAAGGTCTCTCCTTTCTTCTTCTTCTCTTACTTGTGCGATTTCTGCCATGTTTGCCCTGCAAACAAGATCAGATCGTCACACCTTCGCCGGGGTCTACCTCGGCGGTGATTTCGTCCATCAGATGTCCAGTGAGTGCCCATCCGTGCTTACCTATCCGTGTGCATTCGCGCTACGTGGCCAGCCCACTCCATTAGCTTGACTGTTTTTTCCCCAACATCTACAACCAGAGTTATGGAGACCTAGGTGCAGGGGTTTCTGACTCGACCTGATCGTTTAACGAAGCACCAACAAAATAACTTGTAGGTAGATACTTAGGTATAATGGGGATATATGTTTTTCCTAAAATCGAAGTACTTATTGGTTTCATATTTGTTTTGTAACCCATTTCCGAAAGATATTATTGATGATTTATGCAAATATTTCAAGACTTCAATTGGCTCTTCAACATAATCGTTTTTGCTCCGATAACTTTAAAATATTATTTCCTAAACTAATATTTGCTCAAATGTTGACATGTTTAGTGTTTTGTTTGCAGATTTTTTGCACGAATCTTAATTGATGCACTCATGATATCTGGTGTTGCATTTGTTTTGTTAGGAGTATGGAGTGAGCTCACTCCATTGACTGAGTGGGCTCAGTAGCTCCATGTAAAATATTGGTATTAAGCTGCGTTCGGTTAGACTTGAAGCGGATAGTAAAGTTGGAAAAAGGCTAGATAGATATTTTCTCCGAAGCCATTATAGGTGGTGCAACTGTTCTTGTGGTCTAAGGTCTAAGGTGTCTCAGTACATTGCATAATCTGAAATGTTAACCCTTTAAAAACGCAGGACTATTTTTTATTACTTAGATGTAGTAGGCCGTATATTATGCTGATGCAGTGTAGGTTGATAGATGTCACATCATGTCTTCTATCTATTGGTTAATTGTTGGTTTTTTCTCGATGTTTTTTCCTTTTTCCTTCGTGTCGTTTTGAGAGTGGATGCACTTATCATGAATCCGATCACTTGTGGAAAGTACACCAAGGTTATAAAGCATATGGTTATACCTATTTTAAAGTAACAAAAAAACTTTATTAGCTTATTTATGTAATACTGATTTTATCATTTATAATTTTAGTTTCATGGATTCCTAAAGTTTAGTGTATTTTTGATTTAAATCAAAAGTTTCTCAAACGTTTTCTACAATATATTTCGTCAGAGTTCATTTAAGGTTGATCGCGATTCAGCCAAGACTAATATCTGCAAATGACATTAAACTCACGATATGAAGCAATTTAGCTGCTTTGATGCAATCAAAATTTTGCAATAATATTTGAAGAACGATCTTCAAATGATAACATTCTTTATATAGCTAAATGGAATAATATTTTGGAGTCAGCGCTATTTGCATTTAGGATTCAGCAATTAAATATAACTTAACTTTACATCAATATGAAACGCACCGCTATCATATAATCAGTTTAATAATAATAAAATACAATTATTGATATGACATTGCAACAAAATGTTGTAATGAGAGACCCTAAAACTGATCTTGCCGAATAAAAAATTGATTGACTTAAAAGTAACTGCTATTCAATTAGTTTTTTTTTTACGATCATCGATATATTTGATCGTTATCTGATACAATATTGGAGAATGTCTAAACTAAATAAAGCTTGAGATTCCAATGTAAGATGCACCATTCGACGCCTTGAAATAATATATTGATACCAACTTAAACAAGTTCATAGCTATGTTCTAGTACCGTTCTTATTGTTGCTTAAATATACAAATTCTCCTATTTCATATAAACGTATAAGGGCACTTACGAAACGTCAGAAGACATCAAAAAGTGTACGGAATGATTTTTTTGTTTGTTTTGGAGAAGAACCATCAAATTCCATTCAAATTTATTTGGAGACGACCATGTTCGACAAATTGAACAAATTACACTAAAAATTAAGAATTTCATCTTCCCACAATCGCTAAGAATTTCATCTTCCTACAAGCGTAAGTTATCATTTTAATGACAATTTTATTAATTGGCACCACTTTGGGTTTACTTTTATTGTTGAAGCAGGTGCCTGGACAGGTTTCGTCAGCAGCTGCCCGAATGTTGCCCGATGTGAGCGACCCTCTACCCGCCATTTTATTGGGGTGCATTGCCACTTAGAAAAAAAGAAGGAAACTTGACAACGGAATGCGACCTTCGCGAGCGTCCTTACTCGAGATTTTGGCACCGTGTGTCGCGCCCACCAACCATGACATTTATTTTTAAGTCTTCCTCTTTTTGTTCTATACATATACACCTTTTATGAAATTTAGGGTTCTGTCTTCAAAAAAGACGAAAATCCACTGAACTCATGTCTGCACGATCGTTGTGCACTCCAAAGTAAATTGCAAGTAGAACATTTCATGCTTGTCGGTTTGATTATGAAGCTGTCAAAATACCGCTAAGTTATTTGAGAAAAAAAGATGTATTGAGATCTGTAATGGTTCATAAGATGATGTGCAATAATATCTTGTTAAATGTTGAACAATATGCGACCAAATTAATGCTGACCGATTTTGCGAATCAGTATCTACCGCTGCTTGTAATAATATCTAGGTCGGTATATTTAGCAATGCTCGTGGATTTTTTTTATTGCTTTTATCAAAACGGTTTAAAAATGAGTTACATTTCTGTTAACACATTATTGTAGAAGACTGTATGATAAGGAGAGCCGACTAGGGCAAGCAGAATCTAACCCAGGTTTCACATGCCCCAGAGTCGACTCCAAATAAAGATGGGAAAGGCCAGAAGAAGATGAAGACGAGGAAGATTTAAAAGATCTTTCAATTCCATTCTCAGCGTCCCTAAATTGCCTACATAATCATCTACTATGTGTGAGATAGATATATCATTTGGTTTTTCAAGTACACGTGGCCAACTTATGATCAATCTTAAGATTTATTTTTGGTTCAGTTTAAATCACTTAATAATTTATCACTCAATTCAGTTTTAATTAATAATATTTAATTAAAAACATATTTGACATAGCGTTAACGACAACGGTGCTCCCTTGTCAAAAAACATTTAAGAGGAGTCAAAATTACAAAATAATTACGCCTCCTGCTGTTTTGATTGCAAATTCTTTATAATAATAATGTTTTTCGGCGATAGATTGCCTTTTGATTTCCGTTTTATTTTATAGGCATTAAATTGGATGATTTTTTAATTTGCATTTAAAAATACATGTTGATTTTATTATCATCATTCATCTCGTTTATTATCATTTTTGACCTTAATTAAGATTTTCCATTCTTAATATGAGCTTATGAAGGGACATCAATTATGTAGATCAAGGAAATATATTATAAGTCACCATTGACATGGAAATCATGTATTGTTATTTTAATTAACCTGTTAAAATAGTCGAATCTGAACAACTATACATAATAATCACACAAAGGTAATCGGTCAATTAATTTAACATAACATGCTATTAATAACGCTCTATTTTGCAAACATGTTATAAAGTTAAAAATACCATTAACACTTTTTATTACTATTCGAAGCCCATGATCGCTAAATTATATGTAACATAGATTATGTGACGATGTGGACTGTTTTCATTTCGTTAAAGGCGGTGGGTATCATGTTAATTAATTGGTTTATAATAAAAAACCTTTGATATTTTATAAAGTGCCGTACATTGATAGGTACGAAACTCTATAAATCTCAAACTACGGTTCCAATCTCGGTTACATATAAATATAGGTTTACTACCTTTGTATTAAACCTATACTTATGTTTAGGTAACCGTATTAACCGAGCTTAATTTGCTGTACCATAAATAAAACTGATAAGGTACAGAACCCTTAAAACATCAAAGCAAATCCACGTCGTAGAATTTTCTGACACGGAACTGTTAAAACACGACAAATGCTCACTAGTAACAAGATGTGAAAAGATACAAACGGTTTGAAAGCAAATCGTGCTCATCGACTTAGAATATTCTACCACGACCACATAAATGCGGTTTCAATCAAAAATATAAAGTAAAGGTTTCTACGAAACGATATGGATGTATCCAGAGGTACTGCCGATGAGCTGTCGAGGTCATCTTTTCAAGAGTTGTTTACTCACCATCTTCCTGTATAAAGTTCTAAGCTTTCAATGTTACCTTTGTAAGTTCCAAGTATCAACAATAAACGACCTCTCGAAAGAATGCTACTGTTCGCCTATTTGTTAAATTAATTGATTTATCATAGCATTATGAGTTTCGTCTTACAAATCAATTGATTAAAAACGAATTGCGTCAGTGATTATAAATGTAGGGATAAGAATGTGATAATTAAGGGCCTGACAATATGATGATTAACAGCTTCTTGTTAATTTGCCATTTAGATTTACATTAGTGATATTTATATTAATTAGAAGATTGATATATTTGTCATTTCCTCGTTCAGGGGACCGTTTATGGCGACATATGGGCTTAATCGTGAGCAATTACTTCTGAATAATTTGATGTCAATATTGACAAAGTAACCTTCCAGTGAGTACATGGGTTTGTTGACGTCAAAAGCTCTTTAAACTCTTTTTTTTTTTCGTTTTTTTTTGCGTTAACGTGACAGTGCAGAATTCAGGCAGTGTATATCCGAAGATTTAGTTCCTTGTATAAACTTACAAAGTACAACGGTCATCGATAATCCTGGGGTGTGGGCGATTAAATGCTACAGGGAAACCGTTAAATTCATTAGAGATCTGTTTAACTTATTGTCCAAACATGTGAATATCTTCATCATCATTATTATTTCAGCCGAAAGACGTCCACTGCTCTATGACCAGTAGTGGACGTCTTTCGCCTGAAATCCCCTAACCCCAAGTGATGTCATTTGAATACCTATACTATCACATTTTCGTTCAGTTTTTAGGTTTTAACTACACCTCAAAATTAATTAAGTCATTGGCGCCCGCAAAATGCTAATTTTTGATCGAAATAAATTAATGTGATCAAAAAAGACAAACTTTAATCAACTGGTTCTGATGGAATGTGGAATATTTATTCAATATGTCACCAAAACTGGACAGTTCGCGGAATCGTACCAACGTTGTTTACTTCTTTAGCGGAGTGCAACAATAAGGCGGCGATATTTTATGCGCAAGCGGCGCGTCGCGGTTTCACTGGCGCCGGCGCGAGACGCCAGCCGCGACCGAAACCTCGCGACATCCGCCCGCGAAACAAAATTAATAGCCGATACATTCCGAACATACTTACAGATTCCTGTTCTCCGTAATCGACCACAACCAAGCTTAATATTGAGTACGACGCCGGATCCGCGCATTAAAACCGATCGAACGCTGAAATTTCGCATTTCGCAATAGTGATTTCATTTAGCCGTTTTAATATCCCGTAATTTGTGGACATTTATGCAAGATCGAAATTCGTAATGGCTCCGTAATTGTTGTTTATGATGCTCCTGAACCCGAACGTGGATCGAATATGGATGAGTTTGTAATTCCAAGGAATATCTTCATCGGAAATTGTTTCCATATTTGGAGAATTTACAACAAGACGTGAATTCCGTCTGATAGTTTATCGGCAGTGGCAGCAATCACTGGTTTGTGGTCAGTGAAACGGATTACGTGGGATACAATCGACAATAGTTAACGGTGTAAGACCTCATCAGTGGGCAAAGATCAAGTGTAAACCTACCTCAACATAACGGTGAGATCCTCTATCATTCGTGTCAAATCGAACAATACCCAGTTTTTGCTGATGGAAAATATTAATGCGACCGATTTATTACCACCAATAATAGACCATTCATTTTTTGTCCAAAAAAGGCTAGAACAACCTCCATTGTTTGAGTTACGACGATTTTCTAAAAACATTGAGAACGTCGGGTCATCGGATTCGCTAAACAGTTATGCGTCCGAAATTATAATATCAATCATACGTATTGGTAATTTATTGTGTTTGAATGAGCGATAATTATAAGTTTGAACCTTCGTTGATAACAGTAAACTTTGATTAACGCAGCATTCGATGCGAGTGAACATAAATGAACAAACATAATTCACTAAAGCATGGATTAGTCAAATGTAAGTGAGATATCAATCATTGATTCTGTGTCAGATGTGGAAATTATTAATCGGTATGTTGTTATAAGCGCATGTTTATTTTCTGACATCAATATGCTTGCACTCGTGTCGTGGACCCGTTAGGTGTTAATGTACCTACGCATGAAGACCCATCAGGCATCTATGCTGATCTGTCATTGTACAGGAAGCTCATACAAAGCGAGATCAAGTTATACTGGTATTTGTTTACTGTGTCGCTGTGTGTAACAAACTGAACCAAAGTTTTTGGTTTGATAGAGAACAGGACTTAATAATAAAATGCATTTGTGTACAGTGACTAATGACTTAAAGTCTAAATAAGAAATGCGGTCATAATTTCTTGAATATTTATGTTCTACGTCCTACTCGAGATTGCTAAAAGCATAAAATCAATGATTTTGTTCAAAACTCGTGTAGTTATAAATTACGGCCTTGATAATCTCTAAACTAGAGAGCTACGGACAAATATAGGAGCTGGATTTTTTGGCTATTTTTAAGTTTCTATTTTAATATTAGCATAATTATTGTTTATCACTGTCACTTGCTTATTTACATCCAAAATCACTCGGAAAATGTTTTCGGTTTTGACGTGTAGTTTACGCAAATGCCATGGTTAGCATGGTTTACTAAAAATGAGCCCTACAGTAGAAATATACGGTCTATGTTTGTTGTTGTCGTAATTTTGACACCTAATTTGATTAATATTGAAACTCCATTTTAATTTCTATAGAAATAAATAAAAAGTGGCTGTTAATAATTTCAAAAAACAGCTTTTTACTGAATGCATATGTAAATACTTATAACAAAAACATTACATTCAATTTTTGTCTGTCTGTTCCGGCTATTCTCCGAAACGGCTAGACCGATTTTGACCGGACTTTTACTGGTACATAGCTGATATCATAAGAAGTAACTTAGACTACTTTTACTTTAGAAAAGGGATTGGATTCCGTTAAAAAAAAATGTTAACAAAATCCGATTCCAAAAGGGAAGTATATTTTTAAAATAATTTCACACGGAAGAAGGTTGCGTTCGCGGGTTGAAACAGTTAGTCTGTGATATAATAAAGAAGCACTAACATCATAATATTATAACAATGCACGTCAATCAGATCACAATAGGCAAGTTATTTTTAAGTTCAATACTTTAGAATCGTGCCGACAAAGGTCTAGGTCAGAAGTTAGACAACTGGTCAAGCGTGAACCGTTTTGTAATCTTACAATTTAATAATGTACATTTAGTTTTCAGCATAAGCATGTAGTACGGGACAGGGATGAATGGCAATCTTTGGAAGAGGCCTTCACCTTGAGTGGGTTCCTTTTACCTAAAAAAAAAACATATAAAAAACATTTGATAAAAACTTATTTTTAAAAAGCAGCCCAGTGCGAGTCGGACCCGCCCATGTAGGGTTCCGTAGCAGCAAGTAATGGTTCACGGTTTATACATAAGGTTTATGTTTATGAAATTATTATTATGGGGAACCCCCAAAATTTACTGTTTTTTTTTCTATTTTATTTGAAAATATTAATGCGGTTCACATAATATATCTATTTACAAAGTTTCTATAGTTAAGTTCTTATAGTTTCGGAAAAAAGTGGCTGTGGCATACGGACGGACAGACAGACAGACATGAGGAATCCATAAGAGTTCCGTTTATTGCCATTTGGCTATGAAACCCAAAAAAACTTACAACAAACATCCTAATTTTCTGAACACAAAACATTACTACTTTTCTCTAATGAGAAATAAAAGACTTTTTTTTATTTTTGTTTTAAAAGCGAGTGCGAGTTGCTGAGAATCGAGTAGAGTGGCGTTCGATTGAGGAGGCCTATGAAAATCAGTGGATTGCTGTAATGATGACAGTATAAGCCTTTAATTCCAAATTCAGTACCTAATCGTTTTACTCGTCTTCCCACAGAACCACAAACATTCCAAATCGTCTTCCATTCATCAGCAAACAATTCCAGTCCAGACCCCATATTCACAACGCTTCGATTCGATTTCGATTAGGTAATTCGTATGTCTATCTCGCTCGTTTTCGTATTGCCAAAAAAGGATAGACATACGACTTGTCCAATCGAAATTCATTCCGAACGTTTGTGAATACGGGGGCAGGTTCGGTCTCCCCAAATCGTAAGCATATACGGCGGATCGCGCGGTGGATCGAGCTACCATGCTTAATTACGGTTTCTGGAGCGATTATAATTAATTGGAACAAATAATAGACCGAGCTCCGCATGTAAATCCGAGGCGTCATATTAACCATGTATAATTTTATTCACTCTTTTTATTAGGTCAAAAGCACGCCAACTTTATGGGAATTCAAATTCAAATATCCTAAAAAAAACTAAGTAGGATACATCTAAACAAATATTGTAAAGAGAAAAGATTTGATTTTTTGATGGTTTGTTATGATTTAACTGAAGAACTACACAACCGATTTTAAAAATTCCTTCACCATAAGAAAGCTACATCTTTGCCGAGTAACTATAGGTATAAATTACGAGTATATTGATATCATGAAAATTAGCCGAGCTATCACAATTTTCGCGGACGAAGTCGCGGGCAAAGTACACAAATCTTTAAACTGACGAGGTATCTGAGAAAAGCTTACAATCTAAATATATATACGAGTAACTCAAAGGTGACTGACTGACTGACATAGTGATCTATCAACGCACAGCCTAAACCAATGGACGGATCGGGCTGAAATTTGGCATGCAGGTAGATGTTATGACGTGACGTGATTTTGATCAATTCTACCCCCAAGGGGATAAAATAGGGGATGAAAGTTTGTATAAATCTTCTTAGATTTTTGACTGATTGAACTGAAATTAAAGATTGGAGCTACTATGATGAAGACGTCCGCTTAAATAGGATTTTGATAAATTCAACCCCCATGGGGATAAAATAAGGGATGATGGAGGATGTAAATGTATTAGTTTGAACTTATCAGTACCTCTTCCCAGTCTTACCGGTCTTCTTCCCGTTCTTTTACCCGGTCTTCCCGTTCTTCCAGTTCTGCTTTGGCTTCGGCCCTTGCGGGCCCCTCCCTTTATGCTGACATCTCTCTCGCGCGTGGAACACGAACGTGCCGTCGACACGGCATATCGTCATTAGACGGACGGACGGCTAGCTAGCCCATAGCTAACCGTCCACAGGCCCGCATCTACGGTGGCCGGTAGCCACCACGTGGCCCCCGACGCCTGGTGCGTCTCCCGCGGCGGCTGGGGCGAGAGACTCTCCTTCTCGCGTTCCGCCATCTCCTTCGCTAGCATGACTGCTTCGCAGAAGGAGGTGACGGCTTCCCATTCTGTCTCGCTCCGGACCCTGTATTAAACCAGGAAAATAAGTTCAAAATGAAAATCCAAGATTTTTTTTTGGTTTTTCCTTCATGGGTGTCGTTTTCATGATTTTCACATAACACTAATTTATATTTCCTTTAATTTTTGCCTGTCTTTGTAGTTACGTATCACATCGTTACGTAATTTACCGGCCATGGTACTTCCAGCCTAGACAATAATTTACGATTTTACATAATACTTCTGCAAAGTTCGTCGGTTCTGCTTTGAATCCAACTTATTTATGAGCAACATCTGGATAAGTATATCCTTAAAATTCTGCTGGATCTTGAATTTTAATTATTCTTAGTTTTGCACAGTAAAATGCCCTCATTTATAATTAAAATTACCCTGAATTCAACGCGAGCGAAGCCACGGACAAAGCCATCTAATATATAAAAATCTTGTGTCACAATGTTTGTTATCGAAGTCCTCCGACACGCCTTCACCGATTTTAATGAATTTTTTTGTGTATATTTGGTAGGTCAGAGAACAAGTCGTAGGCTACTTTTATACCCCTAGATGACAAGGGTGGTTCACGCGGACGAAGTCGCGGGCAATATATTTTCGTGTTTTATTTTTCTTTAACGTAAACAACCTAAACGTTTCTTGTGACATTATTATATTATTTTTATAATCAGCTTGAATAACAATTAAAATGCGAAAATTTTCCTCTTCTGAAAATCGTCACTACCTGTACAGTTTGACATTTAAAGTACAGGATGTTTCAAAACCTAGTCTAGTTTTTCGTATTAGAATAGATCTATATTTGGTTTACTAATCGATTTCGTTATATAATCGAGTAGAAATCGTTTAAAATGGGCAATTTATTATAAGTTATTGTAATTTAAACGAGTTGTCTCGTGTAAGTTACTACACGTGTGGTGTTATGTTTTTGAAAAGGATTCCGATTAGAAACTTTACAGTATTTATAGATTTTATTTGTTTTCGAGCTTTACTCAAAAGGGTTGAACCTGAAAATAGTGGTGACGATTTTTGACTCTGTAATAAATATAGAAATTCGTAGGTAAGCAGGAATGGTTTTTCTTTAAACATAGCGTATTCTCTTAAAACTACATAAAAAGAAAAGAGTTCAAAAGTATTGTATCTGTGGAAACTGATTTATTGTATTTATTCTGATAGTCACAGTGTTTGATCGAATCAGATGAGATGTACTACCAAGTTCACTGACGGTGGACCACTTTCAACCTTATTACTTGGGCCATAAGACTGAAAAGTGGCAGACCGTCATTGAATTCGGTGGTACCTATGATTTGTTTCAATAAAACTAACAACAACAACAACTTCTAAAGACTAAAAACGTAATAAATAATTAGTAAGCATAGATTCAAAAGAACACAAAATTCATTATTTTATCAGAGTCACAATATTGAACCGAAAAATCGATTTCTATAATGAGTCTAGAACTCATTATAGAAATCGATTTTTTTTTTTGATCGAATCGAACAAAAACTGGCAACATTTAGGTACTAAACACTGCTCCAATTTACGCCTCTTAGTTGTTTTGTGGAATAAATATTTAAGCACTAAGGCGCCTACGTCTCAGAATTTTATATTAATACCATTCAATATTATACCTTATGCCATGGACTAAAGTTGTATTTTGTTTAATGTGAATAATTTGTAATTCGAGTTCTTGGCTGCGTATGTCGTGGGTCGTAGTGTCATCTTTGGTCGGCGACCGGGCAAGGCCGCCGAAAAGCGATGACCTCAGACGCGTGATTCGAAAAAAAAAACAGAACCAATCTTCTTCTGCGGAAACCTTTAGCTACTTTTTTTTTCACACACGATCATTCGTAAATTACATTTAGTTCAATTTTCAAAATAGATTCTATTTTACCTTGTCAGGAATGTTAATTGATAATTTTTTGGTCGTAAAATGTTGAATGTATGCGGAAACTGACAATGATGGCTCAATCATACGACGTAACTGCATAGAAGAATTCGAAGGAATTCTTGACCAATTATCTCGGAGCTTATCTACCGGATTTTCGATCAAACATTAATGTCATTGCTAAAAGATTTCACTTATCAAGAATTAATTTGACATCGAGATAAATCACAAGCATTAAACACAGGAATTCTATGTCGATTAAAAAAAACTAAAGTCAATTTCAAGATTTTTGATGAAGATCAAGATTTGGGCAAGGACGGACGGGTTAACCGACCCTGATGTCGTATATGACATATATACATGTTTGATTCCATCATAAATACATTGCATTTTGAAATATACATGCCAATAAAAATACTTAAAAACTAGAGCAAAATTCAAAACAAGCCCCTTACGTGGGCGTTGAATTATTATGGACATTCCAACTTGTTTACATTATTTTTATGGTATTTTTGTTCCGATTTCGCATTCCATTGTCTTGTAATATAAAATGACATCTAAGGAGACCTACCCACCTAGGTTCACATTTTTCTAAAGTCAGCTTCAAATATAATGATGACACGTTGAAGCCAAAGATGGCGATTGTGTCGAAGATAATTTTGGTACCTCCATCTCCACCATTAATAGCGTTTCTTTTACCAAAAATGTTAGTGACCATTCTACTGTTTCTTGCTTTAAATGAGTTCAGACTCTTACATCCGTATCTAAGGATTAATATATGTGCTTTATTCAAGTTAAAGTAATAACTCGAGTTTAAGAAATTACAGCTATAATTTTTATGACATAGACAAGAATTTAAACGAAGTAAGAACCGTCAAAGAAAGCTAAGATTTGTAACTTTTGACAGTTCTAACTTCAAGCAATTATAACTTACATAACTGCATAATAAAAATCGTATCTTAAGTTATTACTTTCACTTAATTAATAATTTTTAAATGTTTATAGATACGTAGTGCATTAAGATTCATGATAATCAAAAACTTAATCTTAGGGAGGAATTTAGTATTATAATTGCATTTGGGAATAATTGTACTTACTGCATGTAGATGCATGCCTTTAATTGAAGCGTAGTTAACGCTTCAATTAAAGGCAGTTACTCGTATAATGGCGAGCTTTGTTTCAAGATAATTAGGTTTACTTTATTTTCCGATATTATTTGTATTTAGTAGGCATAACTAAATAAAACGCCTTCGAATCTCATTACTTGGCAATTAAGTAGGCACTGCCTGATGAAAAGTGGTTACTAACGCGTGGACATCTGCAATACGTGGTATATTTGTGTGGATTTTCCAGAGATGAAGGGACGGGGACCTATGTTCATCAAACCTGAACATAGCAATTTAGCAACTCAGGCTCGCTGGAAATAACACTGGGGTTCGAACATGCGAGCGACAATCTTCGCAGGGTGGCTGGTAGCATCTACATGAAAGTTGCTTAGAATCGAGTTCAGTGGCGTGCGATTGAGGAGCTTTGTCCATCAGGGATTTTTTTTTTTTAAGTGGCAACACACAATTCAACCTAGGGAGGTTGTCGTCTACTATCCTGTGGGTAACTTGAGTGTACGGCTTCTAGCCAGGGCGAAAAACTTACAAACTAAGCGATTACACGCTAAGGGCACCCCTTGCGGGGTACGGGCATCGGCTTAGTCGCTGGGAGAGGACAACAAGCGCAACAACAAGGCTGGATCTGAGTGGTACAACAGCGGTGATGAATATAGCAAAGAGCAACACTGTTTACCTCAAAATAGAAACCATGGTCGTACTTTACTCAAAAAACATCAACTTCTAAAACACTAACTACAAAGACCAAAACATTGTCTGTTTATCCCTTGGTAATTGACTTTTCCTACTAGGTCATGATGTCAGGTGTTTTCCCATCCCCTTGGGCGTACTTCTGTATCTTATAAGATCTTTTAATCCAATACATTGTAGAACAGATGGTCTCCATATAAGTTAGTTTGAGCTCTTTTTTACGACTTCCCGAGAGAGTTGCGAAGTATCCTCTCATTATTTCAGTTTAATGCTTCAATTTTAACACTTCTTTTTATCTCCATGGTTGGCTTTAGTGGTCGTATGTTGTACTTTTTTTATATGCGTTTCGTAATTTATCGGGCATAACGTTTTTTGGGCATGAGGTCCTCTGGATACATTCTCAGATCGGGCGAATTGCCCTTTCCCCAGTGGTGGCGGTAGCGACTTACGAACAGTAAACTCAAAACTCAAACTCAAACTCTTTATTGCATTCATGTGTACCTACATTCAGTTTTTACATAATATGTAAGTAAGTTCCAACATGAAACCCGGTTAGGGCACGGCAACATAATAGATTGGACAAAACAAGCATTCAGTGAGTTAGGTATACTGGATTGCAAGTTTGTTAATCAATTAAAATAATATAACTTATATAATTATTATAGAAAATATTCCTAGTTTCTATTAGGTTTATGTTGTTATTTTAATGAATATCTTGAGGTTATTAAATTATTTTATTTACGTGTATTCATTATTATATTTTATTAATTTGTATCAGTAAAATTAAATATAATATCGTTAATTTGTATGAATTATTTATTATATTTTATTAATTTATATTCTCTAGTACCTAAGTCGTGGGTTCGACCCAGACAGGCGCATTCCTTTGTGTAATTTATTTCATCACCGCTGCTCTCAAAAACGGTGAAGGAAAACATCGTGAGGAAACCGGCATGTCCTAGAACCAAAAATTCGAAGACATGTGACATCCACCAATCTGCACTAGGCCCTTGTGGTGGATTATAGCTCATTCCCTCTCATAGAGAGGAGGCCTGTCCCAGCAGTGGGAACATTAATAGACTGTTGATGATGAAAACATACCTAACTGGAAAAGTGTGGGTAAGGTACACTTCTGCCTAACATTTCGGACATTACAGGCGTGATGTTATGTTGACGTTAATGTTTTTCGTGTGGCAAGATATAAAGCGTACATTGACACATACCAATTTCAGTAATGTCATTCAATAATATCACATATGTGCATGGTATTATGGTACATTTGTGATGCTCTAATATTTTATTGTTTTTCAGCCACAAGGCTAATCATTCTAAGTCTTTCGTTTCTTTTTATTTTTAAACCCTGACGTAAAAACGACGGGGTGTTATAAGTTTGATGTGTCTGTGTGTATGTATGTCTGTCTGTGGCATCGTAGATCTCGAACGAATGAACGGATTTTGATTTTGTTTTTTTTTTTGTTTGAAAGGTGAATTAGTCGGGAGTGTTCATAGCTACGTTTGATTAAAATCAGTCCAAGATGGCCGCCACCACAAATTGACGGATTACATATTTATTCAACAACTCCCTCAGGTATCAAATGAAAGGGCCAACACCAAAAACCGGGAATACTTTGAAATTATGACCCTCAGTGTCGGGGGTTTTTTAAATAATACAAATTAACAAGTTTAATTAAATTAAAATAATTATACTTGTTAATTTTTATGTTCCTATGTTTAATTTTCATTTCTTGTAAATAATGTTAACTTTAATGTGTTTTGTCCTGTACGGGCTAATAAATGCATTTTCTTTCTTTCTTTCATAAACTATCAAATTACTTGTCATTTGTTGAGCTTTTGCGAAAAAATTCTAATGTTTTTTTACGAACTCGGCTAAACCATTACTGTTTTCCATCTGATGTTTCTCAAGCAGTAGCCACGGAGTGTGGACTTGTGCCTTATTGATGGCAATAGGCTCGCCCCTTATTATACTGTACTAGCTTCTGCCAGCGGCGGGATTATTGTCCCATGGGATCTTTCCACCAGGACAAAAATTCATGTCAATTCATCATCAATTGAAATGTGTTAATCCTGGTTGCGGGCCTGTTCGAAAGAGATACCGCGGCCCCGGAACATAAAGGGCGAGGAAGGAACATGGATGAGTTTTAGTCAGTAAAAGCCTGACACTCCCTCCCGCTCCGCCCAGAGTGGTGAAGAAGTCATTTGATGATTTCCCATCGTAAAAAAAAAGGTTATAATCTATCTGTGTGCAAAATTTCATCCAAATTCGTTCAGTAATTTTTGCGTGAAAGAGTAACAAATATCCATCCATCCATACATACTCACAAACTTTCGCATTTATAATATTAGTAGGAAGTAGGATAACCGGTAAAATGTGAAGGCCCTATTAAATACACCTCTGCTTAACTCTTGGGGGATTATAATGGGGGTGGTGATATGTTTTGCATGCATATGTTATATTCACAATTATTTTCGAGGAAGCACCTATATTTAATTACTCCTCATTTGCCTAGCCTTTCCCAACTATGTTGGGGTCGGCTTCCAGTCTAACCGGATGCAGCTGAATACTAGTACTTTACATGGAGCGATTGCTTATCTGACCTCCACAACCCAGTTAATACTGGGTAATACGATACCATTTGATAAGACTGGTTGTCAGACTTTTTGAGCCACTGACTACATGTAACGAGTGTCAAAGATGGACAAATGACAGCTGGGATCAACAGCTTAACGTGCTTTCCAAGGCACGGAGGAAACTCGGTATGTAAGGGTGGTCACCCATAGGGCACGCCACGATAGTGGCGGTAAGTCCCCTCTTTGAGGAGTGGCTTGAGAGGCGCTACGGCGTCCTCACCTTCCACCTGACGCAGGTCCTCACCAGACACGGATGTTTCGGAGGTACCTGCACCGAATCGGGCGGGAGGAAACGCCTGGGTATCTCCACTGCGAGGATCGACCGGAGGACACGGTGGAGCACACGGTGGAAGTCTGCCCTGCGTGGGCACCGCCGTGTCCTCGTAGCGGCGTTCGGCGGCGGCGACCTCTCGCGTCCGGCCCTGGTTCAATCCATGGTCCGGAGCGAGACGGAATGGGAAGCCGTCACCTCCTTCTGCGAAGCAGTCATGCTAGCGAAGGAGGTGGCGGAACGAGAGAGGGAGAGATCCTCTCTTCCCGGTCGCCGCGGGAGACGCGCCGGGCGTCGGGGGCCACGTGGTGGCTACCGGCCACCGTAGACGCGGGCCTGTGGACGGTTGGCTATGGGCTAGCTAGCCGTCCGTCCGTCTAACGACGACAAGCCGTGTCGACGGCGAGTTCGTGTTCCACGCGCGCCTCAAAGAGATGTCAGCATAAGAGAGAGGCCCGCAAAGGCCGAAGCCTGCCGGGGTTGCGGGACTGTTCGAAAGAGAGACCGCGGCCCCGGAACATAAAGGGCGAGGAAGGAACATGGATGGGTTTTAGTCAGTAAAAGTCTGACACTCCCTCCCGCTCCGCCCAGAGTGGGAGAAGTCATTTGATGATTTCCCATCCTAAAAAAAAAAAAAAAGGTGGTCACCCATCCACAGACCAACCTAGGCAAACGCGGATTAACCTTAAGATCGACCCGAGTGGCTGTTATTATTTTGCCACGAGCTCCTCACTACTATTTACGCAAATTTAATTCCTATTTTCAAATAAAACCATAACTTGATCCATATCGTTATTTCCACATAATTATGGAACTAGGCTACGGTCAATGATCTACTTTCATAACTCATTTTCATTAACTTCTATTACTTAATTCCCATTCTATAGATTTATTTTAATCAATTATAGTGGAATAACTATTGATGTTCATGTTTCCGGTCATTTAGTAGTCACGACTTCGGGAATATGACATTTAATTCAATTAAAAGTGCTTATAATACGGACTGGAATCGCGTGGATCGGTTAGTTTTAAATCCCAGGGTACTAAAGCTTATGTTTGTGAATTAATAATAGAACTCGGCGCACTGTATCAATGATGGGAAATTTTGTTAATAAAGGGAAATTTTCTTTGTTCGCTGTGGAATAATTTCCCAGAATGATTCTTATTTACCTTTTAATGAAAAGATTGTCATCGTCATCATTTTACTCGAAAGATGTCCACTGCTGGACATAGGCCTCCCCCAAGTGTCGCCACCTTAACCGATCCCGTGCAACTCGCATCCAACGGGTTCCCGTAACCTTCACCAGGTCATCGGTCCGCCAACGAGGAGGTTTTCCAACGCAACGTCTTCCGGTTCGCGATCGTCACTCCAGAACTTTTCGGCCCCATCGGCCATCCGTTTTCCGAGCAATGTTCCCACTGACACTTAGGTTTGGCAATTCTTCAAAAATATTGTAGTAATCACAAACTTTGTGTCGACATGTAAAGTACAAATTGCATAATAAAAGATCTAATTTAAAGAAAACATTTCGAGTACATTTCCTTCGGACTACAAAGGTTTCGAAGACATAACTGAGGTAGATATCTTTTTCTTCGTATTCAAGAAGAAAAACAAGCAGGTACTGATTATACACAGACATATTTTTCCATTAGTATTTATTATTTTCTTTTGACGGTTTCGTTAGATTAATTGGTCGCAAAACTGCTGAGCAGGTGCTGGGAATCCTGGGATATTTCGCAGGTCGGGAAAAAATTCTCATTAACACTCACATAGTCATGATTTGTGCCCGGTTGATGGCAATAAGTTCACCTCCTAATACGTGGGAATTAAATATAACTGGCTAAAGGGTGTACTTGTAAGTTACACCTCTACCTAACCCATCTGAGATTACCAGACGTGATGGGTTATGTTATTTTCTTTTGTTTCTCGTAAAGCTTATACGGTTTACACACTGATCCTATTTTTGATAGACCCATTTAAGCGCAAATTGATTTTGTTTAAACGTTATCAGAACATTTAAAATCTTTTGACAGACAGATAAATAAACGATCCCATTACGGCTGCGTTCTTTTGTTTTTTTTTTGTGACGAACTAGGTACAAAATGTAGAGGAAACCATAACAAAAGCAGTCATCATAAAAATAATTTAGATTATTACAAAGTCGTGTTAGTTCATACAGATTGGATAGATATTTTGAATAATTATGTTCTAAATATCACATTCCGATGAGCCGTTTTTTTTTAAATAAAAACGTTTAACTTGCTCAATTTATCAGACGATCAAGGAAGGCAACCTTTCTGTGACAAGTGTCACTGTGACAAATGTCAATATTATGTTAATTTATCACATTTTTGACGCAATATTCTATAAATTAATTATTGGCAACGGATTTTGAGGATTATAAAGTTAATGATTGTTTTGTTGTGCGCCATTGATGAGTTCGTTAAGAGTTTTGTCAATAATATGTTTATTAGGTACCTTATGATGACTTTTTAGAGGTTGTCTCGACGGAGATTAAAAGCTCAGGCGCCAAAATCACTAAAATAATATTTACATTTTTGATTTAGTATATGGCAATTTGTAAGCAGCTACCTACCTATGTCGATATATTTAAGTTATTTGATAGGTAAACAATTTTCTACACTGTCATTTTGTAAGCAACATATCAGCTCGTGTAGGAAAGTTATGATGGGAATAGCTTACATTTTGGACCTGAAAAATTAAGACAATACTAAGCTAAGGTGTCCCGAGACTGTTGCCTGGCTGCCATGTTAACATGTGAAGGTTTTTTTAATTAATTATTTTGGTATAACGTTCATTGATCTTGTTCACTAAATATCATCTGCCTAGCCTTTTCCCAACTATGTTGGTGTCGGCTTCCAGTCTCACCGGATGCAGCTGAATACCAGTATTTTACATGGAGCGACTGACTATCTAACCTCCACAACCCCAGTTAGTAGCGGGTATTAAGAGACTTTTTGGGCCACTGACTGCCTAACGACTGTAAAGATCTACAAATGACAGCCGGGACCAACGGCTTAACGTGCTTTCCGAGGCACGGAGAAAACTCGCCATGTGGGTGGTCACCCATCCACAGACCAACTTAGGTAAGCACGGCTTAACCTAAAGATCGATCTGAGCGGCTGTTGTTATTTAGCCATGAGCTCTTCCTGATGTTGTTCTCTCACCAACTTCTAGAAAAGGAAGAGGTTTTCTATTCCAGCAGCATCTTTTTTTTACAATTAATATTGAGTTCTCCGTCATTAGGTACTAGTCATATATAGGTGATTCTTTTTTCATTTGGTCAAGAGGAAGCTCCCGCGGTGGTCTCATATTTTATTAACTTTGCTTGGGTACTGTATGAGTTATCTTCTATAATAATGCAATTTTTCTTTTTGTCTATGTAGATGATTTGCTAACAACTTCTTGTTACAATGTAAAAACTGATTCTTTTTTTATTTATTTAGGATCTCTAACAGCTTCTTGACATGCATTTGAGTGATCTGAAACAACGACAAAAAAACAACTTGTTATTTGGTTTTTATTTGAAGTTTAACACGGTGTCACTATACTTATTTCGTAAATATGTTTTTCTTTTTGCATATTGGCACCTTGTTTTTTTGTAAACTGTATCATTTAATTGTACTTCTGTGTGTTGTGCTATGTCTTTTTTGTGCACTAAGTGCAATTATTATCTATGATTTATCTACAAAAAACACAAAGATTATACAATATAACAATATTGTATAATTTTTGTCCTATTTTCCTTTTACTTATTTACCAAATATCAACAATTCAAGTCTCACTTACTATCACGCAACACCAAGCAATTCCTACCCATACCACTCCTACAGCCTACCCCAAAACATTACACATACACAAGCAATCTGATACTGAACATAAGCCTCAAGTTTCTAATTGATTTGGATAAGCCATTAAGCCTCGCTGATGGATGCGTTGGCTGTTTACAGATCTCCCATAAGCTCGTCTTGTTTGATCACCTCTATATGCCTGTAGTAACACCATTATAGAATCTAAACACCTAATTTAAATCTGTGTGTGACATTGAGTTACTGTTGTCTGCGTGCCTGTGTGCAGGTTGATTTGGTAGGATTGTGTGCCTTATTCTGGTGTGATTGAGTTATTAAATGGAGTGCAGTATAATGTTAGTTTCGTTGGATTTGCCATTTTGTAATGGGTCTTATCCGCCGAACGGCGGCTTTTTTCCTCATTTTTCTTGTTCTAGACCATACCATTATTCTACTCTACTTCTAAGTTCTCAAGATATGGGGGTAAAAATTCTAACTTTTTACAAGCTTTTTTTGATATATGTTTTAGTGCCCTAAAAATCACGTTCGACGCACGTTCACGTTCACGTTCGTCAATCGACGATTCCTACCGTAAAACGTGATTTTTCACCCTATTAAAAAAGTTGTTTCCCAGCAATACTTTCTGCGTAGAGCTACCTAATTATTATGTAGAATGTGTGGTTCTTAAACGACTTCGAAAAGGGTTTGTTACACCTTGTAGTATACATCTTACGACGTAGTCTAAAAAACATGAAAAAACTAAGTTTGCAAAAAAAAAACACGGTCCGATATGACCTGGGAGTCTAAAATGGCCGCTTTGGAACATCATTTTAATCACGTTAAAAATTTCAAATTCTTAAAATGGACTTTATGTTTATGACTGTAAAGTCCATTTTTAGGATTTAATTTTTGTAACGTGATTCATTTATGATTCTGCTAAAGCTTCCATTTTAGGCCCGCATTACAACTAATCTCGAAATGGTCTTCGTAGTTGTCATCGGTAGTCGTGGTATGAGCATATGATGCGGAGGAATGAGGAAAATGTCGTGAGAAAAGTTTTGAGTATGAATGTGGATACAACATCATCATCATCATCAGCCTTAAATGTTCCCACTGCTGAGACAGGCCTTCTCTCTATAAGAGGGGATGGTTATACAAGGTGTAAACAACCTCATCACAAAGCCGTCAACCAAGCATTCTGTACATCAAGCCACAACTACAACAACTAGCAACTTTACGCTGGGTAACGACTTTATTTTGGGGTGAAAAATCATGTTTTGTGGTAGAACTCAATGTTACGCACGCGCATTGAGCTGGTGGATGGATTGAATAGTACGAGGGTCTTAAAATCTTACAATAAACATTTGTATTAAAAAAAAAAACTTTTCAAAATGTTGGAACTTTGGACCCCCAATATCTCCGTGACTAGAAAGTTCCCAGGCCTGGTGTAGAACAAAAAAAATGATCGCAATGGCGGGGAAAATAAGTGCTTTTCGGCTTCTTTTACATCCTTTTACATCCTTTATGAAGAGAGGAAAACCAAAGACGCGACGGATGTACTGTGTTTAGAGTGGTTCGGCAAAAAAAGAAGTGTTTGATGACATGACGAGTAATAGAGATACTTCTCTATTCTTCTCTATTGGAAGAAGAAGACATGCTGAGCCGCGGACCCTGGGATAAGGGCAAGAGAACTCTCTAAACGGTAAATGAGCACACCGTTATATCCGAGAACCAAATTTTAAACAAAATGACATCTCATCAAGATAGATAGATAGAATACTCTTTATTATGTAAGTACACCATAAACATTACAGATCACCATCATCTGCCTATCCTTTTCCCAACTATGTTGGGGTCGGCTTCCAGTCTAACCGGATGCAGCTGAATACCAGTATTTTACATAGAGCGACTGCCTATCTGACCTCCACAACCCAGTTAAGACTGGGAAATACGGAATCACTTGGTAAGATTGGTGTCAGACTTTTTTTGAGCCACTGACTACCTGTAACGACTGTCAAAGATGGACAAATGACCGCCGGGACCAACTGCTTAACGTGCTTTCCGAGGCACGGAGGAAACTTGGTATGTAAGGGTGGTCACCCATCCACAGACTAACCTAGGCAAGCATGGCTAGGTTAGTCTGTCAAAAATAACAGATACAAATGTAAAACATTTTACAAGTGGTGACACAATGGTTACGATTCAAATGACCTATCTATCGTTTATAATGGAACTGGTTTTTAAATAAATATTTGATCAATATTCTTAGATAAGTGAGAACTAATTTGTAGATCATTCAAAGATAACAGCTATTGAGACATTAAACGACATTTTACAAGATTTTATAGGAGCTACGTAATATCCTGTTGACATTGTTCGCTTAGATCGTTTCTAGCGTCTTACTCGTATCACTACCTAACCTTTTCGTACCTTTTGTACTATGTTGGACTATCGGACCACCACAATCCACAACCCAGTTAGTAACACGATACTCCTTCCTAAGACTGGTTGTCAGACTTGCGTGCGTCACTACTTGTAGCATCTGTCAAAGATCCGACTGTCAAAATCACAACTGGCACCAATTTCCGAGGCACGGAGGAAACTCGGCATGTAATGGGTGATCAGATCACCCATCCGCATGGACCAACTAGGCAAACGCGACTTAAGCTGAAGATCAACCCAAGTGTCAGTTATTAATTAGTCACGAGCTTCTCCTCGTTTCTAGTGTCTGTAGCAGTAAATTTTTCATAACAAACAAACAAGAACACTTTCCTATTCAATGGTTTTATCCTCAAAGTATACAGACCGCTCTACAAGTACAAATACAACATAACACCAAGTTGCCTGTAAGTACGAAAATAAATCAAATGGACAACGCTTGAAGGAAATCCCTTTATCGTTCTGCCAACATGCCTACAGAGCGTCTACGTTTCTGGGAATCCATGAGCAGTACATTGCTGGCAGAATGGATGGCCGATAGGGCCGAAAAGTTCTGCAACCACGAACCGCAAGACGTTGCGTTGGAAAGCCTCCCACCAGGTGGACCGATGACCTGGTGAAGGCTGCGGGAATCCGCTGGATGCGAGTCGCACGAGAACGGTCAACGTGGTGACGCTTGGGGCAGGCCTGTGTCCAGCGTGGACGTATTTCGGCTGAGATGATGATTAGCAGTTCTATGCTCCACATTTCCCGGAAAATTGGTACAACTGACAGTAACTCCGAATAATCAGTGTTTCATAACTAGCGCGCTTTGTTCGGAACAAGCAATCTATTGGCATAAATCCAGACGATTAAGCAATAATTCGTGTACACTACCCATTCGTACCACACTTAGCGTTAGATTTACCGTACTGGGACGGACAATCAACCAACCGCCCGCCATTATATCTAGTGTGGCCCAATATTTATCAACATGTTGGTGAAAACCGCCGGGCGAACGCTGCGTTTTCGCTGCAAATAACAGATAAGCACGTCCCGTTGCCGCAATGGTCCGTGCCTCACGAAATAAATGCGTGATTTATGATTTTAGACACGGAGTGATCATCGGTAATGGAGTGATCATGTTGTGTTGGGAAATTTAAAAAATATTATGTCAGCATGGCATTGTGTCTTCATATAGAACACAAATTCGGTATGTAAAGTAAAAATTAACCTACGCTGATTCCAAAACCATTTGGAGATTTTAGGGTCTTATGCCTTATTTTTCTATTTTTAGCTTTCTATATCACAAGATTGTGTTTATTTTCACAATAATACTTGTAATCATTTGACTTTCATTTGACCTCTAAATGACGTCATAACGTAGCCTGAATAGACTACTTCCTTCGTGCTTTTCAAGATAAATTTAAAAAAATACTTTTGTTTGTCATATACCGTCATCGCGTCAGTGTCAAATCAAAACTGTCAATGCTAGTTAGTACTGTGTTATTTATTTGAATGCATCGCGCGCTGATAATTTCGCGTTCAAATGATCTTCACAACAAAAAAGACGACGCCCAGGCTTATATTCCAGATTTACTACCTTGCACCACTTCTTTTTTAGCGTTTCTTTCACATTTACAAACAATTTGTGTCGGCTATTTGTTGTAGTGTTTTTACATGACGGTACGAAGCATTTAGCACTAGTTGTCGATGACAGATTCATTGCACGGATACGCAGCACGGATAATGGATAGAAATTAAAATTTGCCAAAAATCGTAGGAAAAGAAACTCAAACAAAAAGTTCACATCACAGTCACGATCACAGCATTCACATTTCACAACAAAATAAAAACACGTATCTGTCAAGCGTCAACTGTCATCAATGTCAACTTTGAAGTTATTTAGTGTTTTTTGTATGTACTGAAAACATGGCAAAGACTTAAAGCTATTCAGGCTATGAAATTACGTCATCACGAATAATACTTTAAAAAATAATAAAAAAGAAAGTGTAACTTGGAAAAAAAAAAGCTTAAAATTAGTTGCTTAAAATTAAATGTTTTACGAAATAAAAATGTAAAAAAAATACCTGAAAAATACTTTACATACCGAATTGTCTGTCTGTATCGCGAATTGAAATTTGGATTAACTACAATTTCTGGTCTTGAGATAATTTAACAAAAGATTTTCTTTAGTGGGATGTGGATTCGTCGTCTATTTTTTCTCATATCTGCGGAAAAGCATTTTTTTTTAATTGCAGACTAGGAATTACACGTTAAAAAATGTCTTACACAATTCAGTGCCTAATAGCAGATGCTACTTTCCTATTGGTCTGCAAGACTTGATAAATGAATATGCGAACGAACATTCCATTTGCACATACCTCCGTGTTTCAGAGTACAAAACCCACGCGTCCGAACAAGCCTGAATACTCCCTTGATTGGGGAATTCGTATCCGGGTATTATAAGAGTCGTAAGATTAAATTGCTTCGAGACGCTATCGATCGCCAAATCGAGCACTAAAATCTTTTTAGACTCTCGAGATGAGGGTCGGGGCGTTAAATTCTTTATATTAACGATCTCAATAACTAATTCATGTGTTCGATAATGATATTGCGAATTGGCATGGCTACCTACTTGTGTTATTATACCCATATGAAAAGAATCTGCTGTTCATATAAAGGCTGTGAAACACCTCTTAACGAAGCTGAAAAGCACTTGGTCTCCCCGGCATTGCGATAATTTATTTTTCAATACACTTCCTCGGAAACTGGTTCTTTTCCCACTACGATTAGGTTCAAAATGCAGTGTATTTCACACACTTGCGTTTTTCATGTTTTTTCCTCACATGTGCAGAAAGCAAAATTGCCACAGATAACTATACCTATACTTAGTACAAACTGGTCAGTGCATGCACGTCAAACACGTTATATTGTAAACTCTCCAGCGGTAAAATCTCGAAATATTGTTAAACGAACATAGGTACTGCTCACAAATTATTTTTCGTGAAATGCATGCGATGGTAGTCAACTCACGCGGTGGGGAGGAAAGGAGGGGTCTCCCTTGCCCAGTGGTACTCTCATGAAAAGATAATTTGCCATTCCTAAGAAATACCTAACCTAACCTAACCTTAAAACACTATATATTTCCCTAAAAAGCGCGGGGCCCCTATTCCAAGTGCAGGGTTTTAAGGAACCTAACTAACCTAATGGGGGGCCCCAAGTCCCAATTATGGGGGCAGGGATAATTCCGTATGTTCAGTTGACAATATTTCGAGAGTTTACAATATCGCTAGAGAGAAACACGTTATAATGTAATATTACGTGTTTGACAATTTTACGGTGACATTTATAAATTCAATATCATAAATAAACACGATTCTTTAAAACTAATATTTTCTTTTATAAACAAATTAACATATAATTTGTGTTCTAAATTCAAAAATATACATTATGTTAGTTTATACGAGGGACTTATTCAAACCCGCAATAGTCATGATACATGATAATAATAAACATATGAACAAAAAGAAAACACTAATACATAACAGATAGTTCCATACCAAAAACTTCGCCTAAGTTTCGCAACGTGTGCGCCATACCATGCGCTTATCGCAGAACATGTGTGCGGGTCAGTGACCTTTCTAGGTATAATCCATTTTCCCTTCACACTTTAAATCTGGCTTTGGACAGGCAAATATCTAGGTAATTAGGTACTGACCGAAAGTTCGCAGTAGTTGATTGACACCTTGCATAATAATTAACGTTTCCTCGCACAATATCACTAGATAACACTTAAGCACGAACTAAAGAACACGAAATCATTTTAGACAATATGTATTCGGAAATTGTGCGTATTATCTGTGAGGGTGCTATCAAAAGTTATAATAAGGGTACACAGCGCAAAAAGCGATACATAACGGGCTGGAATAAGCATGTGAAGGACGCACACGGACAGGCTCGGCTTGATTTTCAAACCTGGACTCTATTTGGTAGGCCTAAAAGTGGTCCTATGCATGAAAAAATGGTGGAAAGTAGAAGGGAAATTAAAATGGTGGTGGTGTGATTAATAAAAATAAATCAAAATAATAAAGACCAAATAAAAATGAACATCATTGCGAGTCATCATGACGCCAAGAATTTTGGTAGCTTTTGGAAAGCCACGAACAGCTTAAATCCCAGGCCGAGTCAGCCCGTGAGTGTTGAGGGTCTTAGTGATCCTAATGAGATCGCCAATTTGTTTAGAAGAACTTTTAAGGTCGAGTCTCCCCTAGGTTCGTTGTCGGATGGGTCGGAGGTAGTGGGGGGGTCCGAAGACATGCCTATCAGATTTTCGGCCAGGGAAGTAGCGACTGTCATACGTAGATTAAAGAGAGGCAAGTCACCTGGTCATGACAGCCTTAGTATAGAGCATCTACGTTATGCAGGTAAGCACTTGCCGCGAGTGCTAGCAATGTTTTTTAGTTTGTGCCTGAGTCACTCCTATCTTCCAGCTGACTTACTCAAAACTATTGTTGTGCCCATAGTCAAGAACAAAACTGGAGATGCGAGTGACAAGAGTAACTACAGGCCTATATCCCTGGCAACTATCATTGCAAAGGTGTTGGACAGTCTGATTGATCGGCAGTTGGATAAGCACTTAATACTCCATGACGCCCAATTTGGGTTTAAGTCGCTTTTATCCACCGAAACAGCTATCCTATGTCTCAAACAGACTGTTCAATACTATACAAGTAGGAAAACTCCTGTATATGCATATTTTCTGGACCTCTCCAAGGCTTTCGATCTCGTGTCTTACGACTGCCTATGGAGGAAATTATCAAATATTAAGGACCTTCCAAGCGATCTCATAAGAATGCTGAAGTTTTGGTATGATAACCAATACAATTATATTAAGTGGGCGGGTGTCCTGTCAATGCATACAGGTTGGAATGCGGAGTGAGGCAGGGGGGACTCAGCTCACCTAAGCTTTTCAATCTGTACGTAAATGAGCTGATCTGTGAGCTCAGCAATACCAATATCGGGTGCTCCATTGACGGGCACTGCGTAAATAACATCTGCTACGCGGATGATATGGTATTGCTGAGCCCATCGATCAGTGCACTTAGGAGGTTTCTGGGCATCTGTGGGGACTATGCGGTGGCTCATGGTCTCAGGTACAACGTGACAAAGAGCGAACTTCTGGTGTTCAAAGCGGGTAACAAATGTTACGACACTGTCCCACCAGTCACACTAGGGGGCACTCAGCTCTCTAGGGTGACAAAGTTCAAGTACCTGGGACATTGGGTCACCGATAGTCTGTCTGACGATGAAGACTTGGAGAGGGAGCGCAGAGCATTGGCAGTTCGATGTAACATGCTGGCCCATAGGTTTGCACGTTGTACAGAAGAGGTAAAAATTACACTCTTTAGAGCGTATTGCCAAACTATGTACACTTGCGCCCTATGGGTCGGCTATACAAAAAGCTCGTACAATGCTCTGCGAGTCCAATATAATAACGCCTTCAGAGTTTTGTTGGGACTACCGCGCTTTTGTAGTGCATCAGGGATGTTTGCGGAGTACGGCGTGACTGATTTTTACGCTCTTATGCGATCACGAATAGCCTCCCTGATGCGGCGAGTGCGTGGTAGTTCTAACAGCTTGGTGGCTGTCATGGCCAACAGAATGGACAGTCCAATGATGTGGCACTGGATGACCACTCATCGTGCGTCATTTAGATATTTAAAATGAAATTCTCTTTATATAGGTAATGTATGTGTGTATCTTTTCATTTTATGTATGTTTTGTGTTCTTTCGTGTATGTGTTTTATGACATGAACGATAATTATAAGGTTTCAAATATGGACTCGATGGTCTGAAATAAATTTTATTATCATTATTATTATAATCCCAATATTCTTCACTGGAATGATGATAAGACGTAATTTTTAGTTATTCAAGAACACGTTTACAGGACACTCTTAATATCGCGAAGTAAGCGGGGTTGTTTGTTAAATGCGATACGTGGAAACGCAATATTAGACATGCGGAAGTAACGGCGCTCGCGCATACACTGAGGTCAGCGAAGGGTGGCGCGGGGGTGTGCCCTGTCGGTGCATCGGCGACAATACAAAGATAGGGGCGGCGTTTGCGCACGGAGCTCAGGACTGGCACGTGTTTTGCCGCATGACACCTACTTGCGCGGTCAGTGTCCATGAGTAATGTATTTAATTAGACAATTATGTCAAAAATTAAGGTTATAGGTTTTTTACATATTTGGATTGAGAATCGAATACTGAATACCTTCCCTCAATATGTCCCTCGTTTAACCTAACATGTTGTATAAAAAAACTATTTTTTACATTAGTCTGTAGCTTCATACCTTTGCTTCTCCTTCAACCTGGCGAAAGCAAAGCGCGAAGAAAAAACATAGTCTCGTAATAATTCATGACACAAATATTTTAAGTACATTCTTTTATTTTATTTCTTCAAAAGTCTATTGAAAAACGTCGTTTGATACGCGTGCGAAGGTAGTTTAATCAATAAGTTTATGCAATTTATTGCTAGACCATCCATCTGTCGACTGAATTTCGTTGTCTTACAGAAAATTGTGACCTATCCCTCTTCCTTTAAGCCTTTTTAGGGTTCACAAATCAATGCACATTGTGGTACTGTTTTTTCTATAACATAACATAACATCGCGCCTGTAATCCATGAAGAGTTAGACAGAGGTGTACCAATAGTACACCCACATTTTGCCAGTATATTTTTAAGTCCCATATTATAGGGGCGATCAGGTATTGCCTTTTTTTTTTTGCCGGTTTTCAAAAACCCGGGAATTCCCAGGTTTTTTCGAGAATAAATTATAAATTAGATGAATAACTCGGAAAATAAATATTTTTACTAACTCATATTTCTTCATTTTAAACGACCTACGACGTGTTGCGTGTCCGATCTGCAAAGTTCACAGATCAAAAATGATCGATTTAAAAGAGACCGAAAACCCAAAAATTCGGGTTAGAAAAATGGCCACTTTTCCATGCCCTAATTGCTATCAACCGGGCATAAATCCAGACTCTGTGGTTGCTACTGAGAATTCCTGATGGAAAAACCCAATAACACTTTGCCCTATCTTGGAAAGGAACCCAAAACCTAATGTCCAGCAGTTGCGTTTGCGACTATTTGCTATTCGTCAACTGGAGACTATGACGACAGCAAAATAAATTAAATCGGAAGGCTAACTCGCGAGCACTCGTGAGTTTCACAGTCGCCAGCTGACGAATAAGCCACGCTTCCCAAGACAAGAAAATGTATTAGGTTTTACAGGGGAAACAGTTTATGGGTATCGTATGAATAGGCAAATACTAAGTTAACGTTTAAACCAGTATCATCATTGCACAAAATTCTTAGAACCTATATTCAAGACATCCTTGCAACTTACCAGCTCATTACGCAACTAGAATCACTAGTGATTATACTTGTTTTACTGGAATGTAGAAATGTAGGCATTAATTCTTAGATAACTGCATTAATATCGCATTTAGAAATTACTTAGACGCCACATGTGGGTAGGATTCAATTACTACACTCAGACCTACGTTTACGTAATCCAGTCACTACGGTAGTTGTAAATTGGGAGTTGCAAGTGGTTCCAAGTATTTGAATGCGTTTAATCAATTGCCCTTGCTTAATGAATTTTCAGAAAGATCTAGAGACATTAATAGGAAGATCTATGGAAATATGACAAGGGCCGATGCCTGCCGGGGCTGCATGACTGTTCGAAAGAGATACCACGGTGCTGGAACACAAAGGGCATAGAAGGAACAGGAATGGGTTTTTTATTTAGTCAGTAAAAGTCAGACACTCCTTCCACTCAGCCCAGAGCGTGATTGCCATACGATTTTTATAACATTTTCCCACACTATTTATTATTTTGTTACGCTAAGCTAACTATCGCATCGCATCGCTCGCACTGTACCCAGCGCGGCTGTGCTTACGGACCACCCGGCAACGCAACGTCAGCTCTTCACGGCGACATCTTCTCACGGTCACCTCACCGAATTTAGGAACACCTGTGTGATTCCCATTATGAATCAAACTTCGATCATGGTCACTAGTATAATTTAATTTTAATTTTTAATATTCATGTAAAGTTTTATCTGATTAAATCTACGTCTCCAAAACTATCTTTTTCTTGCGACTCGCCTGTAGAAATCGTAATTGGCGCAGTCGACAGGATACTTGTAAAAACTAGACCATCATAGACAAGTTACCGAACCTACATTGATTTCTGCAGTGAGTGATCTGAACATTGATTGTGCAGGAGAAAGATACTGGAGCATTATGCAGTAAGTACTTTGAATCTTTCTTAGTCCTTGCTTTCCTACATTAGTCCTTCCTAGTATATTATATATCTATTTTAAGTGTGTCGTTTTAATATTTCGCGAGTGATTTTTTGGTGTTAGTTTAACGTATAGCCGTCAAGATTTTCCATCCGGGAGAATCACGTAATAGGTTAGCTAGTGATAGGAATAGGAATAGAGATAGATCGATAGATCAACGCAGGGATCTAGGAGGTATTTTAGAGGATAGTGAATTAGACTCCAATTTGGAAGAAAATATGGCAAATAATGATAGTAACCCACTAGATTTAATCTATAAGTCACTTAGACTTGTTCCAGATTTTGATGGAAATTCTCATATATTAACCCGTTTTATAAATTTATGCGATCAATTGGTACTTGCGCATTTTAGAACTGAGCCTGGGCACGAATTAACTAATCTAGCCCTAATTAATGGCATTTTTAATAAAATTTCTGGATCTGCAGCTAGGCTTATTAATTCTAATGGGATACCGGAGAATTGGCAAGGAATTAGAAGTGCACTAATCAACAACTTCGCAGACCATCGTGACGAGACCGCGTTATATAGTGATCTATCATTGCAGACACAAGGCTCTAGCACGCCGCAAGAATTTTACGAGCGATGTCTAAATTTATTCAGCACGATTATGACCTATGTGTCTTTACATGAGTCTGTGAATACTACAATAGAGGCAAAGCGCTCTCTTTATAAAAAGCTTACTCTTCAGGCCTATTTACGTGGACTTAAGGATCCTCTAGGATCCAGGATCCGTTGCATGCGTCCTGATAGTATTGAGAAAGCTCTCGAGTATGTTCAAGATGAACTCAACACGCTTTACATGCAACAACGTACTGATGGTGGCTCTAATAGGAAAGATTTGTTACGTCCTACTCCACATGGCACGTATCTACCCTTGAATAATTTTGTACCTAGACCTATGCCGTTTAGTATGCCTGGACCATCAAAGCCATATGGATTTAACAACTTTGGGTCAGCTCCTCAATATGGTAGCCGACCACAGCTTGCTCAAGGCTGGAGACCTAACTTTCCTTCACAAGCCTTACCCCCTCAGGGTCTGACACGAACTCAACAGGTCATGCGCACACACCCTCCTAATTACAACCCTCAAAGCAATGTCTTTAGATTGCCGAATAGAGGACAAGCTCATCAGCCACATGGTGCCGGTAATACCCCACGTCCAATGAGTGGAGTAAGCCATTATGTCCCTAAAGTTTTACCGCCTAGTGGGCACGATTGGCGTAGATTTGGAAATCCGCCACCGAACAATTATTTCAAATCGCGTGAGACTAATTTTAATGAATTTGATTTCTATGACTATGATTATAACTATCCGGACTATGAGTGCTATGACTATGAACATGTCAATGAGTATAACTGTGAAAATGAGATAGACTATCGCTCAGAGGTACCTGCGATTGAGGAAATTAATCAAACGCCATCTTCTACTAATGATGAAAATTTTCAGAAGGTTTCGAAATGCGACAAGCCAAAATAGAACTAAATTTTCATATTCAAAGACAATTAGGCTATGTCCAGATAAGTAATCCTCCACTTAAGCTTTTAATTGATACCGGGGCTAATCAATCTTTCATAAGCCCTGAGGCCGTGCAAAAATACTTCAATCATCTACCCCTTAACTATGAACCTTTTCAAATTACTACGGTTCATGCAACTAGTAAAAATGATTACTCTATATCTTTGCCTTGCTTCTCAGAGTTTAATGAGACTCAGGATATTACGCTTTTCATCTATAAATTTCATGACTATTTTGATGGCCTTTTAGGAATAGACTTACTAGATGAATGGAATTCTACTATTGACCTAAAAAACAAAATACTTATTACACGAAATAGTACAGTACCTATTCAGATGTATGATTCTTGTAATGTCAACTTGTATGAGGATATTATACCCGCAAATTCTAAGAAATTAATTAGAGTACCAGTTAATGCAAAAGATGGTGAGGTATTTGTTGAAAGTCAGATAATCTGTAATTGCTTTATTTCTGATTGTTTTACCAAAGTAGAGAACAATAGAGGTTGGGTTGAATTGAGCAATCCTTCATCTAATGATGTCATATTTTCAATGGATAGGCCGGTAGAAGCTGTAATATTTGAAGTTAATAGTAACAGTACGGAAATTTCATCGAATCGTACAGCTGAAGTTTTATCGCGTCTCCGTACCGAACATTTAAATGAAGAAGAACGTATGAATTTAGAACAGCTCTGTGCAAATTATGCAGATGTGTTTTATCTTGATGGAGAAGCACTTACTTTCACCAACAAGATCAAACACAGGATAAGAACTACAGATGAAATTCCAGTACATACCAAAAGCTACCGATATCCGTACGTTCATCGCCAGGAAGTTAGGGACCAAATTAACAAGATGCTTGAACAGAATATTGTTAGACCATCCGACTCTGCATGGAGTTCTCCCATTTGGATAGTACCCAAAAAATCTGATGCTTCAGGAAAAATTAAGTGGCGTCTCGTTGTAGACTTCCGAAAGGTTAATGAAAAAACGATCGACGACAAATATCCTTTACCTAATATTACAGATGTCTTAGATAAACTTGGCAGGTGCCAATATTTTACCACCCTAGATTTGGCATCTGGATTTTATCAAGTCGAAATGGACAGCGCAGATATTCATAAAACCGCCTTCAATGTTGAGAACGGTCATTATGAATTTCTAAGGATGCCCATGGGACTTAAAAATTCGCCATCTACCTTTCAGAGGGTGATGGATAACCTTCTTAAAGATCTACAAAGTATCTGTCTCGTCTATTTAGACGATATTATAGTGTTCAGTACTTCCTTGCAGGAACATATCCTTAATCTTGAAAAAGTCTTCAAAAGACTTCGGGAATCTAATTTCAAGATTCAAATGGATAAATCCGAATTCTTGGAAGTTAGAAACCGAATTTTTGGGACATGTCATCTGTAAGGACGGTGTGAAACCTAATCCCAATAAAATTAATGCAATAGAAAACTACCCCATACCCAAAACTCCCACTGAAATTAAACGTTTTCTTGGTCTTCTAGGCTACTATCGTAAATTTATCCCCAATTTTGCAAATCTTACCAAACCACTTACACAGTGCCTCAAAAAGGGTTCTAAAATAACCATAGATCAAAATTATACCAATTGTTTTAACCATTGCAAAACCCTCCTTACTAACGATCCTATCCTTCAATATCCAGATTTCAGTAAAGAGTTCAATTTAACCACGGATGCCTCCAACGTGGCCATTGGTGCAGTACTATCCCAGGGTATAATTGGTTCTGACAAGCCCATTGCGTATGCATCTCGGACATTGAACTCTAGTGAACTTAACTATAGTACAATCGAGAAAGAGCTTCTTGCTATAGTTTGGGCATGCAAGTATTTTAGACCATACATCTTTGGCAGAAAGTTCAAAATTTTGACCGACCATAAGCCACTACAGTGGGTCATGAGTCTTAAGGAGCCCAATTCCCGGCTCACGCGATGGCGACTTAAGCTCAGTGAATATGACTTTACGGTAGTATATAAGCAGGGAAAGTTTAACACCAATGCAGATGCCCTTTCTCGCATTGAGTTGCACAATGAAGAACTCATATCCGTTATTGCTAATGCATCGGAGAAGACTCCTACCATAGATGACACTAGTTCAAGAACCCTAACCGCTTCAGATAATTATAGTAACTCTAATACGGCTACTGTACATACTGATAACGAAAATCCCATTTTAGAAATACCTATCACAGATGAACCCTTGAATAAGTTCTCTAAGCAAATTATATTTAATGTTGTAGGTGATATCAAAAATAGACCAGTTATAACCAAACCATTTGATAACTATACACGTGTATCGATACAAATTTCTAAATCTAACCTAGAAAACGACATTATTAACGCTATTAAAGAATATGTACAACCTAATATTAAAACTGGAATTTTAATCAATCCTTATTTAGAAATGTATAATATAGTACCTATAATACAAAGAACATTTAAGAATTCATCTATGAACCTATTTGTGACAAAAAGAGAATTAGAGAACGCCAGGGAATATCTTAAACAGCAAGAAATCATTAACAAGTATCATGATGGGAAAACGAACCATCGGGGCATCAATGAATGCTATCTTGCTCTATCGCATAGGTACTTTTGGCCAAAAATGCGCGAACAAATAACTAAATTTATAAATGAATGCGTAATTTGCGGACAGGCGAAGTATGACCGCAATCCTGTGAGACCACAACTAAAAGTAGTCCCTTCATCTTCAAGACCTTTTGAATTGGTACATTTAGATCTATTAACTATACAAAATGAAAAATTCCTAACCATAGTTGATGCATTCTCCAAGTATGGTCAAGCTTATTACTTACGTGACGGAACTGCAGTTAGCGTCATTCAAGCCTTATTAAATTTCTGTACTCATCACGGCATGCCTATCACTATCGTAACTGACAATGGTACAGAATTCACCAACCAATTGCTAGCTGAATTTGTAAGGATTCATAAAATCCAACATCATAGAGTAGCCCCTCATGCTCCTAATGAAAATGGTATTGTTGAGCGGTTCCACTCAACGATTCTAGAGCACCTACGTATATTAAAAATATCTGAAAAATCTGAATCAGTCTATAACCTAATGCCGTATGCCCTTATGGCTTACAATAGTAGTATTCATAGTTTTACTAAATGCAAACCCATAGATGTAATTACGGGTCACTTTGACCCTAGAGATCCTTTTGACTTAGATTTAACTTCGCATTTATTACAGCAGTATATGCATAATCATAAAGACAAGATGATCCTCGCGTATAATACTATCGAAGATCGTTGCAACGCTTCTCGTTCCGATATGATGAATGCTCGTAATAGAACCCGTGAACCGCAGGTAAACTATCCACCCGAACAACAGATTTTCGTGAAAAATCCGATTGCTTCAAGGCAAAAGTTAGCTTCCCGATATACCCACGACGTAGTTGAGACTGACCTCCCTATTCACATTTATACGAAGAAAAAGAGAGGTCCAGTTGCCAAAACTAGACTTAAGAGAGTCCCTAAAACTGCACAATTGTTGCAGGACGATCCTGATGTTCCTCTTTCTACTGAGTCCAGCAATGCTGCAGGAGATAAAACTTGAAAGTCTGGACAGTGGACCAGGTATCTTACCTTTTAAACTCGGGCCTGCCAAAATCGTTTCCCATTATCATTCTTTCCTACGTTATGTTGACTTTGGCGATATACACGAAATAGTTAAATCTATTAATAACCAGTTAAATTCAGTAAGCCCTGAACTGAATAATCGTACGAGATTCTTATTCGAGCCCCATATGACCTATCTGAAAAGTAAGCTTAATAATGTACTTAGACAGTTAGAAACTTTTGAGATAGCTCGTAATAAAAGAGGACTCGTGGATGGTCTCGGGTCTGTTATAAAAAGTATCACTGGAAATTTGGATTACACAGATGCATTGCACTATAATCAGGCTATTAAATCCCTGCAAGATAATTAAAATAGGATAGCTTCAGAACTTAATGCACACGTTAGTTTATCAAAAGACTGGATAACTGAACATTCAAAAATTTTGGATAATATAATAGATAATCAGAACAAGATAGAACTGTTAGTAAAAAAGATTAGTGAAACAGAAGCTACCAGAGAAAATGATTTAATTAAATATGCTCATCTTTTCCAAGTTTTTACTATTCTTAGCGATAACATAGATTATATATCGCAAGAACTTAATAAATTAGAAAATGTTCTTGCATTCATAAGAATATCTACTGCTCATCACGCAGTTGTAGATTTAATTACTATTAAGGATATAATTAAAAACTTAACTAGAATATATAACAAGGATAACATAGTAGATTTAGATGTAAGGGAAATATACGATGTAATCAGACTAGGCTCCTACTATACAAAGCGAGTTCCAACCGACCATCTACAGACCTGCATGAAGGAGGACTTTTGGCCGATGGGTGTCGTGTATCGACGTTTCCGTGGACGGTTACGCGACACCACGCAGCGAAACACGACGCCGACAACGTTACGTGTCTAATAATAGTTTTATGTTAGAATATGTATTAGTTTATTGTTTTTGTTGTTTTGTTATTTGTGTATTTTATCTATGGGCCTTAGTTGCCTGACAATAAAATGATTATTATTATTATTATTATTATACGGGAAATAAAATAGTTATAGTATATAAAATTCCGATCCTCATCCCCTTAACCTATGATTTTTATAAATTATGTATGATTCCTAATAAATTAAATCAAGTCCTATCACCTCCACATCCTTTTCTTGCCTTACATAAGAAAGACTTCAAGTATATAGAGACAGAATGTCCGAAGACGAGCAAATGGTATCTATGCAACGAGTTGAAAACTATGCACAATCAAACAGCACCAGATTGTATCCAGAATTTGATCACCACTCAACAACGAACAGCTTCATGCAGTCCTAAGACAGTATCCCTGAAGAAACCTGCATATGAAGAGCTCGATGACAGACACTACGGTATCAGCTTTCCCACGCCTACGAAAGTACATCTATCCTGCGGACGTGACCTGTATGACACCTTAAAAGGCAGCTACCTCGCTATAATACCTCAGAGATGCTCTCTTGAAACACCGCACTTTAAGATCTACAACTTCAAGGACCGCCTCAAGGGACAAGCGTTGAAAATCATCGATATCCCAGCCGATAATTTGACTTTTTGGCAGCAGACGACATCTTCAGCCCTAACCTTTAAGTTAAACTCAATCAAATTGGACCATTTACACGAGACTAGTAGGAAATTGTCCATGCAGTCACCAATAACCCTGGTGGAAGACAGCATCTCCAGTGTATATCACACCACTATACCGATGTACGTGATAGTGATCATCGTCTGTGCAATCGTCAGTGTCCTGCTCTATCGAAAATACTTTCTACGACGAAAAGCAATGATAACACCTGCTGAACCTGCGAGCAACCAGATGGAACTTCAAAGAGTCTTCACTGTACCAGCTACCAGAGTAGACACAAATCAACCTCCAGCTCAATTTACGACTTCTGTCTTCAATAGTCGCTGTTCTACGGGGGGAGGTGTTACGCTAAGCTAACTATCGCATCGCATCGCTCGCACTGTACCCAGCGCGGCTGTGCATATGGACCACCCGGCAACGCAACGTCAGCTCTTCACGGTGACATCTTCTCACGGTCACCTCACCGAATTTAGGAACACCTGTGTGATTCCCATTATGAATCAAACTTCGATCATGGTCACTAGTATAATTTAATTTTAATTTTTAATATTCATGTAAAGTTTTATCTGATTAAATCTACGTCTCCAAAACTATCTTTTTCTTGCGACTCGCCTGTAGAAATCGTAATTATTTCTCCTGTGTCTTGGGTGCGTTTACAAACATTTAAACTCACATACACAAACAGCTAGACCCGGAATCAATACCTGCAGGCCATTTAAGTACCTGTTCCGTGTGGAAATTGAACCTGCGACACGCAGCGTAGCAGTCAATTGCTCAGCCGCTGCGCCAACTGTGCAAACAGGTGATTATTTTATAGGTAGAAAGGGGTGAGTCATGAGGTGACGACTAATAGATGATCATAAATCATAATGATAGACCTCTTGGTCTAGGATCAAGAACTAAATCCATTAAAAGGTTGTGTCACGGTGCAAACGGTTTAGGTAGGTGACAGTTATGGACAACTAAACAGAAGGTTGCCAAACTAAAGTGGCAGTAACAGAACGGATGGCCGATGGGGCCGAAAAGTTCTGAAGTGGCGACTGCGAACCGCGAAACGTCTTCCACGTTGCGTAGGAATGCCTCCCACTAAGTAGACCTATGACCTGGTGAAGGTTGCGGGAATCCGCTGGATGCCAGTCGCACGGGACTCTTGGGTGGATGACTAGCTGCTGAAATGATGATAATGATGAAGATAAAGGTTTTAGCTCGACCATAACTCTTTGACTTAGATATTCAATAAATGGTAAGTTGAGCGCCACTGTTATCGCCACTGCGGTGGCCCCAGGGGTGATTGAATATTTGGACTTAAATACCAAACATTTATTGGAGAACTGCCAATTATGTTCGGCATCCAATTTAAGCGATACCTTCAGGGATACTTTCTTGGAATTCCAGTACATGAGATATAACAGACGTCTTTGTCAAATTAAGATTAATTGATTATTTTTAACGCTCGACGCAAAAACGACGGGGTGTTATAAATTTGACGTCTTTCTTCTTTATCGTGTGGTTAGTACCTAAAATTTCATAATGATCAAGTGCTGTCAAATTTTGACAAGTTTGTTAATTCTACTATCATAATGCCGCCATTATGACTTCTCAATGAACAACCACTGACACTCCATTGAAAGAAATGTCATGGAATATTAATCTCGTACAGGAAATCTGGCATGAATAAATGTTCGCATTTAGTAGTAGAATTCGAAAACCATTTGTACTAAGGGTTTTATAATAATGACAATACGACAATGCCATTAAAACACAATTTTATTACGAGACCATTGACTGAATGTTGTGAATTTAGCAGATTACGAACTTTAAGCAAAATGACAATGGGATGAGAATGGAATCGTGTTGGAGTGACGAATTTATTAAAATAGCAGAATTAGGCCCCAGGTGTCAGAGTTTTTATGCCGCCCATGGGCCTCTGACTTCGCTTGTAAGTTTGACGTGTCTGTGTGAGTGTCTGTCTGTGGCATCGTAGCTCCCGAACGAATCAACCGATTTTAATTTTTTTGTTTGAAAGGGGAATAAGTCGGATGTGTTCTTAGCTGTTTGATGAAAATCGGTCCAAGATGGCCGCCACCACAAAATGGCGAATAATATTTTTTTTTCACAATTCTTTCAATATGGCTATTTATTTTATTTTTGTAATTATATAGTTATAGTAATTGTAGTATAATATATATATATATATATTGTATAAAATAAAATTGCTATCAAATGAAAAGGCTTGACTAGTACAATAATGTATATTATATTGAAAGGGAATGAGGAATACTAACTAACAAAATGATATTAGGAAATGACGATGGAGATGACTGCTACCTAGGACCTAATGATTAACGAATTATTTTCTATTTTTATCCCCCGACGCAAAAACGACGGGGTGTTATATGTTTGGCGTGTGTGTGTGTGTGTGTGTGTGTGTGTGTCTGTCTGTGGCATCGTAGCGCCCGAACGGATGAACCGATTTGGATTTTGTTTCTTTTTGTTTGAAAGGTAAATTAGTCGGGAGTATAATGTCAACTTATTTTTATGTTAGTACTCTATTTACAAGTGGACATAATGTAACAAAGTATTATGACCGGATTACCAATTTCTTAGTACTATTTAATTATGTACTTTAATTTGAGAATGAAATCCAACGATTGTATAAAGTAAATAATTTTATTTTTATTATGTCATCATTCTGTCGGTACTGAGTTTTCTTCATTATTACTGTTTATCATATAAACTTATAATTTATAAGGCGGTTTTGATTATTAATGTATTAATTAGAATGCAACCTGGATCATCTGGTTTTAGAATAATAATTTTAATATTTTAGTGTTATAGTAGTATGATACGGTTAATTTATCTAGAACAGTAAAATATGTTGTAATAACTAGATTTTGCTCGCAACTTCGTTCCTGTTATACAGGGTGTAAACTACCTCATCACGAAGCCGTCTACCATGCATTCTGTACATCAAACTAAGTAACTTTACATAAAAATTATTGCTGCGAAAAGACTTTTTTTTGGGGTGAAAAATCACGTTTTGTGGTAGAACTCAATGTAACACATTCAAAACATTGTTTATTTATATATTTATTTTATTTTATTGCGTTTGGGTGGCTTACAGCTAACAATACATATATAGTGAGGCAATCAACGAAAAGCCATTTACAAGCCTCCACATTTAGCACTAAACTATTGTTGCACAAACTTACATCTAATAATTAATAATGTAACTTATCATAATAGTGATATTATAATATAATAACAAAGAATAGGTCTATAGAGAAAAAAAAAATCTATTCAAATTCATCACAAACAACATAGGTTTTAGACAAGGCAGTACTAATTGCCGCTAAACTACTTGCTAACATTTTGCTGATGAATGGATAAAAACCTGACAACAAAAACTTTTTTTTGCTAGCCTACGTCGTGTCCCACTTCTGGGCAAAGGCCTCCCCTTTCTCCTTCCATACCTCTCTGTCTTGTGCGGTCTCCGGCCATGTTGGCCCTGCAAACGTGATCAGATCGTCACGCCACCTACGTCGAGGTCTACCTCAACGGCGCTGTCCTTCCTCAGGCGTCCAGTGTGTGACGATCTTTGCCCATCTCTCCGGGTGCATCCGTGCCACGTGGCCCACCCACTCCCATTTCAGTCTGGCTGTTTTTCCCCAACATCTGCTACTTGAGTTATGGAGCGCAGGGTGGTGCTTTTAACTCGATCTATTCTCTTTACACCTATCATGCTGCGCTCCATTGCTCGCTGGCAAATCTTGAGTTTGAACTTCTGTTGCTCAGTAAGTGACCAACTTTGTGCACCGTAGGTTAGGACGGGCAGGATGCACATGTCGACGAGTTTTCTTTTAGAAGGGAAACCTGCCTACTAACACTATTAGTAGGCAGGTTTCCCTTCTTATGTTCCTTAGGGGCCCAGAAGGTCTTCCAATCATTTTGGACTCGTCTTTCGACTTCTTTGTCTTGCCTGTTTTTGAACGACATTAACTGGCCCAAATAGGTATACTCGTCGACATAATATTGCAATGTATGCCCGTCTACCGCGGCCTTACGTTTCGTGGTGTTGGTCATAATTTGGGTTTTGGATCTGTTCATTGAAAGTCCAACCTCAAGACTTGCTGTGCTCAGCGTTATATCTTGTAGTATTTCTTCTAGTTCTGAAGCTGATGTGAAGAATAGCACGTTGTCATCGGCAAAGCGGAGGTTTGTTAGGTGTTGGCCGCTAAAATTAATGCCTCGCGACTGCCAAGAGTCGGGCAGCTTGTTAAATCCTCTTGCACTGCGCTTGTGAATAGCTTGGGTGAGAGTGGATCACCCTGTTTGACACCTTTTTCTATGCTGAATTTTGGACCAGAAATGTGAAACTTGATATTCGCAGAGCTACTTTGATATATGGTATCAATGAGATCGTTGTAGGTGTGTGGTACATTTTAAGATTCCAAAGCATTAATGACTGACTGATGGTGTATACTGTCGAATGCCTTGAAATTTCCTGGGCCTAGCACAAAAACACGGAGTAAGCGCAAAGTAAATTGGAACGATTATAAAGTTAAAAATTCTCGTTTCCTACATCCCCCTTACTTAGTTTTAAAACTTTAACATATTTTTTAAGTGGATCTTTAGGCGCGTTGAGCAATTTTTGGGTGAACAAAAATCGTGACCGTCACCTAACGCTTCGCAGCACTCGTAGCCGATCCGCTACGGCGTAACACCACTTAAGCGTGCACGGGGCACAACCCGTAGCAGATATAGATTATTTAGTTTTCATTTCCATCGGTAGTCCCCAAAGAATGCCCCACATTTGTGTTTTTATGGTTGTGCTTGTTAGTCACAAAGTTATTTTACAATATTGCTAATAGGGTAGACGACAAAACAAATCTAATTAGTCCGTCAGGTAGATTATTAAAAAATATTTGACCCGTATCTTTTCTTTTGTTACGTAAATCAAAATTGATGAAGATACGACGCTTTTAAAATTCCCAAAACGTCACACCTAGGTATAATTTTTAGCTAGTTCTGACGTCACGAGCCCCCAGTCCCGAGTTTTGATGCGTTTTATCTTTGTCAATATTCATTGATTTACAAAAACAAAAACTACGTGTCGTAGTTTTTATAGTGTCAAAGACTTTTTTGATACGCAAGAACATGTATGCTCTTGTTTTTTTTGTATTTGACCTCCTTTTATACCATGTTTTTATGCAAATAAATATTATTCTTATTCATTATTTTTCAATAATCTATGTACTAAATAGATAATAAATAGGGACTAAATAGATTTTTATTTTTTTGTTACTGTCGTCATGCCTATGGCTCCAAATGTTGTCTTATCGCTGATAGCGATAAATAGTTTATCGTATGGGTTACGTTATGAATGTTCATGCTAGAACCTCTGTAATCATAACACAGGTGAAACCAATTAAATCGAAACTAATTTTAAGGACAGGTACACGAAAATTGGTAATTTGTAACAAAATAGTTCCCTAGAGAGTAAGTGGTGTTGTTTACAAATAGTATTGATGTTATGAAACACGTGTAATAGCTGAGTCACAGGGCAGTAAGTTCGTGGAGTTGGTTACTTTTAAGTTTGTAGTCATGAATGACAGAGATCTCTAAACGCAACTTAGCACACAACTCGGTTAATCGTTTATCCTGCTGCTGAAGTTCTACTGGAACAGTGCTCTAGATGTACCTGCAATTTTCACAAACCCTTGGCAAATAAATTTAAAAAAAAGTTGTCACCTCTCGTGTTTTTCAAAAGTTTCATTCCTACAGTGTGGCTGTCGTAATGACTTAGGTGTCGACTAGTCGGGCCTATAGGAGTCGGTTCATCATCATACTTACGCCTGTTACCAACTATGTTTGGGGTCGGTGTCCTGTCTAACCGGATGCCTATCTGACCTCCACAAACCAGTTAGTACTGACTAATACTATACCTCTTGGTAAGTCTTTCGGGCCACTGACTATCTGTAACGAGTGTCAAAAATATACCAAATGCCAACGGGGACCCACGGCTTAGCGTGCTTTCAAATGCTCGGAGCGAAACTCGGTCTGGGAGGGATGGTCACCCATCAACCGGCCAACCTAGGCTAGGATCCGAGTGGCTGTTATTATTTAGCCGTATTATATTGAATTACTTTTAAGATTGCGTCTTTTAGTCTGACAGGATGCAGCTGCAGATTAGTATTTTACAAGAAGCAAAATTATATTACAGACAAATCGATTAAGTAGGTACCTAACGGGTTTTCCTTCAAAGTGAGTCAAAGATGATCTTAGAATTATAAAATTACACTGACATTGGTAGGTTGGTATTTGTAGGTCATACACGCTTAGTTTTGGATCAAAAATCCAAGAAGTAAATGCTAATCAAGATTCAATAATATAAAGTTCATGAGGAATACCCTTTAGGGATTCTCCGAGGCAGTTCAAGGTTCAGCTCCGTTCATTCTACCGATGACTATTCTATAACTCTGACGCCACAATGCCGTCTTTGAGGTCATCATTTTTATGACGTTTTAAAGATGGTGACGAAAATAAAATTTACATGGCCTGTTCGGGTGAATGTTGACATTGAGATCATGAAGAATGATTTGTTGTCATGTTTATCGAAATTGGTTTTGGTTGAATCATTCTAAAGGCATGCAGGAATTATAACATTCTTTGTTTACGGACCCGTCTTATAATTAAAACTATTCAGATGCTAATTTACTCGAGTCATATTTTTCCTTGTTGGGGTTATGGGGTACTCCTTGGCAATAATTTCACCTACTGTCGTATTGGACTGTGTAAACCTTGTGTCATAATCATTCACTCCTAGTCCAATAAGTCTTGATGATTATTTTTTTGATTTTTACTCGACTGGTGCTATCTATGCACCAAATCGTGCTTTTTACCTTCCGCTTTCATGGAAATTGTAACTAGAGAGGCTCTAAGGGTTTTGCTAATCTTATCAATCAATAAATTACTCATGATAAATAGTCACTTTCAAACCAATGTGCTTCTCATTGTTCAACACTTTTCACTGTTTCTAACTTGAGCTTTAAAGTTTCTTTATCCTCATCATTTTCAACACCTGCCAGGAAACGAACAGAAGGAGGAAAAAAACCAAATTCTGCATAAATAAGTCTCCAAAACGGTCCAAGTTAAATGCTCTCTCGTTTCTCTCTAAAGTTTCGCATTAGGAGACGGAGTGAATTTGTCGGTTACTCAGCCATCAATCAATCTTGTCACAAGTCTTAAGCGGCATTACTTTTAGGTATATCAGGAGATCCTTCCTCAAGATACAAGCTGAAATATTACTTTAGCAGGTTTCCTCACTTTTCGTTTATTTAAAGACATTTAGATGAAACGCCATCTTGATTTTCTTTTTCGAATTACCAAGTGGCGTATGTTCGAAATTCGAACGCGAGTCATCAGCGGTGAATGGATCTTTGTTTGATTTGATAAAGATCTCGCTTCTTATTTGAACTTCGAATTCATTCCAAGTTTTTTTTTTTGTACATTTCCGAATGAATCCGTTTGTATCGAGGGGTCACATCTTTATGATGAAGTTTTTTGTCTTTAATGTACTACCCACTTAATTGAGCTATGATAGCTTTTGGTTACTGTTAGAAATTATAGAAATGGGGTTATGGCTCAAATCTTCACGATCATCTATCGTATTGCTGTCAGGGTGGACAGGAATCTTTATCAAACAGTACATCGACACCACTTGAACTCTCCTTTTGTTATATTTAGTAGGTAAAGATCTGTTAGTGGTAACTGTGTATTGACATTATGATGACTATGGGCATTGGATATATCGTTATTTATTTAAATGAAATTTTGGTAAAGAAGCAGTTACCTTTCTTGCTGAACTGGGTTACTTTTCATTATTATCCTAAATTCTCTATTATTCTCTCTACGCAATTTGGACTAAAATTTGTACCCGGTTGATTGCAATAGCCTCTATAACATAGGACTTAAAACACAACGGGCGAAATGTAGGTGTTAGGTATTAGTTGCCTATCCTTTCGGAGATTACAAGCGTGATGTTATCTAAATCTATACTAATATAAGAGGAAAGATTATTATTATTGGATAAAAACTACTGGACCGATTTGAAAAATTTTTTCAGCAATGGATAGCTACATTATCAACAAGTAACATAAGTTATATTTTATACCCGTACTCCTACGGAAACGGGAACTACGCGGGTGAAACCGCGTGACGTCTGCTAGTATTATGTAACTCAAATTACTTTACAGTAAAAGGAGATGTTTGATTTTGGGCCACCACTATGTACACTACATGGATAAATAGGAAAAAAGTAGTGGAATTCCATAAAAATACTAATAAATTAATTTGGAGAGGGGTACAGGCGTACATAAATGTAGTTTTTTAATAAGAAAACCCTATTTTAGGGCAGCCATGACAGTTATTGTGTGACACGACGTTTGACGACTTTGACAGTTTTAAGAAGTGACATCTTCGTCTGTCTTTGCTTTGAGTTTGGATTGTGAGTTTGGATTGGATCTGTTCAGATCTGTTCAATCAAATGTCATTGTCAAAATGACATTGTTCGCATACTGCTGCTCTGATCCGCCATGTTTAATTTTATGTTGTGTTGCTCTCCTTGACCAAGCTCATTTGAATTTATATGGAAACGAATTGAAAATAAGAAAATTAACAATGAAAAACGGTTACTGTAATATACAGCAATATTTAGATACAGTGTACGTAGTGCTGGCCCAGGCTCCATACATTTCTGGAACATCTCCTTTCGTTCAACAAACCATCAACCCATACTAAAATTTTAATTCACACATAACACACGCTACCTCTCACCATATAGTGACAGCGAGCAGACGAGTTCCCTAATAATTAATGTCTAGTAAGCACAACTAGGGAAACTATCTCGGGGCGAGAAAGCCAGAGGCATCTGACATATCCAATTAACACGGCATCCGGTTCCGGCGGGATCAGGCTTGCCAACTGTGAACGTGTACTATTATGTTGGCACTTCCTTTGGTTTTGATTTCTTCAATGGATATGCTGGTGAGTGTCATGTAGTGTCGTTTTGAACTGATCATCTTAATTTGCCATATTTACTAGCTTTGATCGTAGCTTTGCCCGCATTGAGGACGGAAATTAACTAACTTCATATCTGCATACTTAAAACGTCACTTACGGGATATCTTCCGTGATTTTTATTTATATTGAGCTCCCGATATTTCGACGCTGTTGCAAGCGCCATGATCGCGGCTTGACATGAAAAAAAAAAAAATAAAAAAGTAAACATTTAAGTTTAGTTGTGAACCGTCATCATCTGCCTAGCCTTTTCCCAACTATGTAGGGATCGGCTTCCAGTCTAACCGGATGCAGCTGAATACCAGTACCTCCACAACCCTGATTAGTACTGGGTAATACGATACCTCTTGGTAAGACTGGTTTGTCAGACCTTTTGGGCCACTGACTACCTGTGACGACAGTCAAAGATCTAGAAATGACAGCCGGGACCAACTGCTTAACGTGCTTTCCGAGGCACAAAAGAAACTCGGTATGTAATGGGTGGGCACTCATCTACAGCCCAACCTGGACAAGCACGGCTTAACCTAAAAATCGACCCGAGCGGCTGTTACTATTTAGCTACAATTAAAGAGAGTAAGTTTAAACGGAGTAAATTAGGACGTATTGTAGGGTTTTTAAATGAAGATACTTCATAACACCACACGAAAAATATAATTAATTTAAATAAATAAATTCACATGATACTTTAAAAATAGAAGAAAAAATATTAAAATAATTAAAAATTAATTATGATTAAAACTAGGTAATAAATTAGAAAAAATAAATAATGCAATAAATTGGAAAATTAAAAGTGATTTTATGTGAGACTATTTTTAAAGGGGTCGAACGACTGTTTAATCTTTCGTGTCGTAAGGGACTTCTTTCTCATAGATTGTGGCCTTCTCAAGTAGTTCAATAATCACGAAGAAAAGGAAATAAATGGTACTTCTTTACAAACATTGATGTAGATCATCTGTCAAAACGGTCGAAGTAACCAAACGAAAATATATGCAGAACCTTCATTTATGGCTTCATGCGGTGCTTAAATCGGTCATAGTTAATCGGAGCCTTCAGGGTATCGGGAGGAGGCCAATTTTCCTTCCGTTAGTGGTTACCACCAGGATAAATAAAAACGAACACTCACCAAAAATGGATCACTGGTTGTTTAAATGGGTCAGAGCCCATTCGTCCCCTAAAACTCGTCCCCCAGCATAAAAGTTGTGGATTCGGCCCTTATATAGGTGCCCATTGGTCTCCTGGTAAGGGACCAATTAATATTTTAAAAAAGTTTAAATTATGCAGTTTATGCAAATAAATTGGGATAAGGGCAAGAGAATGATGATTATTCCGAACATTTCATAAAATATATTTTTTAATTTTGGTGTAATTTCAGATTAATCAGATAATTTTCATCTCGTATAGATCTCACAGTAGAATGCACAAACCGATTGGCAAGGGATGTCAAAATTTTTCTTCAAATCCAATTTCGAAAAAATAACGCCAAGCAGAAAAAATAAATAAGTAAGGTTTAAAAACCAATTTTTAAAACGAAGGAGGAACACTACAGTATCACTTAACTTGATTAATTGTACTTTTAATAGTACTCTTGACAAAGATAGAGTAGTATAATAATACGTAACATCATCAAGTCTGTTTTAAGGTGAAAGTGTCAGAGTAGCCCGCGAAATTCAAATTTTCTTACGTTTTTTTGCAATTTGCAGGCCAGCGCTATGTTGTCTGTTGATTAAAATACAATTCGCGGCTGTAAGACGAATGTAGTAACAGAAAAAAAATATAGAAAAAAAAACACTATTTCATGAAAAAATCATTCAATGATCCTTTATGAACTTGAAGGGTTGTACTGACCGCGGGCTACCCTGGAGTATCCACCTTAAGCATACCCTCTCCACATATCGCCAGCTAAACAATGTAAGTCTCATGAGTAGGCACAAATGCAGGCATCAATACGTAGGTACCTGGTACCCAGTACCTAGGTATTGATAAATACCTGGTCCAAAAATTCAATACTATCTTGCACTTTTGCCGGACTTTGATATCTAACCTAGGACTTCATGCGGGAAAAATAAGGCAAACAAACCAAATAGTTTCGCTATTACTTGTTTTACCTACCAGATAAAATTATAACTTATGGTTAGTATGTTATTTTTAGATAACGATTATTGTTTTTTTTAGATTGCATTCATAGCCAGACTTTGTTAAATGAATGATCATATTTTATTTATGGTTACGTTTATATCGATTGTTTTTTTAGATTCTGTGCTTATAATAAGAAATGTCTACTTGACAAAAAATCAAGCTTGACTTGGCTCGCGAGGTTGGCGACATGTTTTTTTTTGAGCTTTTCGGGCAACTTACAGCTAACAAAATCAATGCTCTTTGTGACGATAGTTGTGTCAGCTTATGGCTTAATTGCCAAAATCCTGGACCATGAGGAGCCTCTCGTTACGCAGCTGAATCAAGGGTTTGATTCAGAAAGCGATACTTCTGGACACAGCTCGTATTGTTAGAAGTTTCCTCTCTTTGCAGCCCTAACAGCTGGTAGGACTGGTGGCTGGTGGACTCTGTTCCCAATACAATATGATGGGCTACTATTTTTTTACATTCCATTTTTTTATTAATAAAGTGAATATAATGTCTTCTTATCCCATTGGTCCATTGGACCAAACGAGTATATTATTTTATTAGTAGTCTTGCATCTTGTCATATTAGGCACAGATACAATTTATATTCTATTATAAGAAATGATGTTGGGTACCGGTTGAGGTTAAAAGGTTAAAAGCGTGGATGACTAATAACATATTTCACGCTACCTTTTACAATTTAGATGTTTGGAATTTTTTGGGTTGGTAATTAAAATTTTGATAAATTGTGCCAATCTATTGTGTGTCGTTTTTTTCTTTACACTTTCTAAGAAGATCGTATATTTTTTTACAACAAAAAACATGTGGAATAATAGAGAATACTGCAATATTATTGTTTAAGAAAGAGAACAATCAAATAAATCTCGACAATGTATATATTATCAATGATGGATGTGTATTCGTATTTGTTTTGCTGATTTTTGATTTACTATAGTGATATAACAACGCCTTTATTTTCAAAAATAAAATACTTGATAATGCCTTAACTTACACAGTATTTGCACAGGCACAACTTAGTACAGAGGCAGTGGGTGGTGCCCTGGCAGTACTAGTCAGTGCCCAGGATTATTCCAGCAACTTCCCTTGAAACAATAAACAAGTACGTGCCCAAATCAGTTCTCGAGAAAGACTATGGTGCGTACCATAGTCTTTCTCGAGAACTTACTTAGAACTGGGATCGGCCTCGTATTACTAACGGGACTATTTCCGCCAATAAGCCTGATCCAGTGGTGATAGACTGATCAGTGCGCCGCGTAATGATAGCCGATGTTACCATCACGCATGACCAGAACCTCGTGAAAGCTGGTTGTTGACATTTGGAATGTGTAAACAGCACGAGGCTCCCGCTAGCCTGTTGGATCTGGGCCCAAAAGACTGATTCAGAAGACAGTACGAATACTCGATACATCCCGCATTGTGAAAAGATTCATGTGCTTGGAGCCCAACCCGCGTAGCTTGGACAATAAAAAAAAAACATTTTAAAATAGTGGTCCGCCTATGTCAGGAGCAGGCCTGACATAGGCGGACCACTATTTTAAAATGTTTTTTTTTTATTTATAATATAATTTAAAAATGTAAATTAATGGCTATTAGGAGAATTAATAAAGACAACTTATAAATAACTGCCAGATTTTATATTCATAACTTAAACCTTATAAAAGGACATATTCCTATTACTTAGGTATTGTACCACCTGTCAGAGAATAATAGGTCGTTAGATACACTATTATGTAAAAGATTGAATATTTATTTTCTTTTGATTTTTTATCTCAACATGCTTTTTTTAGTAGTCCATTCATAATAACACTTTATGTAAACATAAATATTAGAGTATTCTATATAAAGATTGCATAATCTTTACACTTTAGGTATATTGTGATTGGTTGTTTAAAAAACAATCTTAGATTAGACGTATTGTTTTTATCAAATCATTTCGAAACTGCGTTGTTTGTCCCAGGTTTATTTGATTGTTTTATTTTTGTATGCATGATTTAAATGCAGGTGTTATTTTCTTGCCGTGAATAACACTGTCACGCCTGTAACTCGCGAAGGTTTAGACAGAGGTTAATCTGACGTAACAACCACTTTGTAGTGCAAGCTGATTAGAACTTTATTCTAACAGCATTTCAAACGAAGTTTGAACCACCACAAATAGAGTTGCTAATTTAGCTCGTCTAAGCGCCTTAATAGAAAAACCCAGTAATATTTTCCCCTATCTGGGAATCGAACCCAGGAACTCATGCTCAACAGTCGTGCTTGCGACTATTACACCAGGTAGGGAATCTTTACAATATTATCATAACAAGAAAGATTCGTTGTTGGACGCCTATCATCTAAATACACAAAGATGCTCGTATCCTTTCCAGATGCTCGGAATTTAGAAACATTTTTTAAGAAACAGCGCTTGCTTTTTATTTCTTATTATTATAGCCATGGATCTAACAAAACTTAAGACCGGTACAATATGCAAAACACTTATCTCCCTCATTTTCTTTTCATTGCAGGAAATGCAGAGCTTCAGCCGGATTCACGTTAAGCCGGCAAGATTGCACGCGAACAAACTTCTTACTTTATTCAAAACTTTAAAATAAAGAAACTAGCAAAGTTATAGGGTAGGAGTACTTTCCAAGTCTAAGTACCGGCTTGGTATAACTTTTATAGTCGTCATTATTTGTTTAAAAAAAAAACTAGGTATTTACTCAGAAATATACTGTGAGAGAACAACGGTAGCCAAGTAGTGGCGGCCCCGACTTACAAGCAGTACCTAATTCGTGGGTTTGAACCCAGGCTGGCCCATTACTTCGTGTAATTTATTTCATCACCACCGCTTTCTGAAACTGTCCATGTCCTAAAACAAAAATTCAAAGTTATGTGACATCTACCAACCCGCATTAGCCCCGAGTGATGGATTATTATAGCCAATTTCCTCTTGAGGAGGCCTTGTGTCCCAGCAGTGGGAACATTATTGGTATCGACATTTGTATCTATCTCTGTCGATCTTGTAGGCTCTGAACTCGGTCTGTTCTGAACTCGAATTATTTGTACAAACCTAGATAGTCAATCTGAATCATGATGAACGAGGTTGGGGATCAAGAAGGTAATTACCAACTAAATCTATTTATTCAGAAACATCATAGGGTCTATAGGGTAAACTTGCCTAATTCTAACTTACGCCAAATTCGTACTCCACTTAAAACTCGGCTTTGGTAACAGCTATCAATGTCTCTAGTGTCAAAAAATATAAATAACAGTCGGCCATTTTACCACCTGACAGATAACACCTGTGAAGCTGCTCTCGACAAAAAATTTGTCATTGCAAAAGTAAGTTTTTTTCAACTATTGCTGTAATATTTTACACATTTCGTAAGAGTTTTATTCAAATAAGGTCGTGTATAACCTATTTTACGACTTGATACGTATTAATGTGTATCTTTGCGATTTCATCTGACGTGTTATCATACTCGTAACTGTTGTCAATTTTTTTGCCGGTAAATTTAAAATTTGATTTGCTCTTGCTCCTATTTCGTACTCGAGTTAAGTTCTTAAAACAGCTTCCGTCGAATTTGTTAAGAATTACTACTTGTTTTAATAGCACATTGTTGATTATTGATGCTAATTCTCAATACTGTATACCAATGAATAGATCTCAAAGTACGAATTAAGGATAATAGCAGTACGATTTGGGATGAATGGTCTTAAATCGTACTTTTTTTTTGGTTTTTTTAAATTGTTTATTTTTGAGAAGTTTATACGGTTTATGTTAAATTTGATTATGGAAACAATAAAGCATTTAGCAAACAAAAATTAAAAAACTAATTTATCTCTCATAATTTTCTAAATATGATGGTTTTCTCTTAAGGGGTATGAATTGTGCAAGTTTACCCTACTAGGGCTAGCTCTACGCCTGAGTAATTTAAAATGAAAATATGTACACATTTCGCATTGAAAAATCGCGTCAAATTGATTTAGGATAGTTGTACTTTCGATTAAAAAATCGTTTGAATTTACATTACGACTACGTCGCGACGTGTGGGTCTTCCATGTTTAACCTACTTTACTAATCTATAATAAAGTATGTAGCTATTCATAAAATCAATCGAATAATCAGGTTCGAATACCGAGGAATTATGAATTCTTGAAACATCCCTGTTATTGGGGCTGACGGGGGCAAGTAGGAACAATTAGTGAACAATTGTTTGGGACGTCCGGGCAACCGCCTACGGCCCTCTAAGTCTGCAGACAGTGGGCTAAGTCCTCTCTGGGCGCTGTTGCGTATTTCATGAATAGTTCAGTAATACGGAGTGTCACAGAGTAGTTAGCACGTAGAGTAACAATGAGTATATTCCATCGAGATTTGATATTTTGAAACACTGTGGTCTGGTTGACCTGGTTGTTGTCGTGGATTGTTTTCACTATTATTAAACGTCACGACATAGTCGCGGCATGGCCTATGTCGTAACGTTTAATTTATCGTGGTTTTTTAGTTAGCAAAAGTCGTGGACTATATACACAAGCCACGGCACTTAAAACTACACGATTATCTGTCGACACTACAAAGTGGGAACGCGGTCTAAATGTATTGTTGTATATTGATTGTTATAACAATGACGAGCGCCAGAAAAGCACCGAAATAATGTAGTTCGACAAGTTCCGGAGAAACGATTTCGGTACCAATAGGTATTCAATCATAAAGCCTCATTTATGTTTAGTTCTATTTAGTTTTGTTCTCTTTATTGCTTACTCTCACATAAGATAGACGAAATGAATGCGCATGTCTAACGTACCCCGTGCATCAAACAAATCCAGCTAGCACTTCATTTCCTATCCATTGCGAGGTAGGCATCAATTATTTACATTTACACTGCAATAAAGCTGGTAATGAGATGACGTGTCCGCGTATAAGGCAACGCGTGTAGTCATCGAGTTTAGTGATGTGGATACGGAGTATTAGCGGTTTGCGGCTACACTGATTGTTGGGTCAATGATGGCCGGTTATTGATAGTCAATAAAACCGAGTAATTTTTGTATTTATTGACTAACTAGCTAAACCAAAAGGTAAAAAAGGGACCCTTATAAGATCACTTTCGTGTCCGTCTGTCCGTGTCTGTCGGTCTGTCACCACCAATTTTCTCTAGAACGGATGGACCTACCCAGTTGTGATACTGAGGTCTATTTGTCCCTATTAGGTGTATAAAAATTAAGGTCCTGAGTCATACATACATGACAGTGGCTTAGTTATTAATATTACTTATTTAGCCTATAAAAGGCATTCGTTTCAGTTACTTACTTTTATCTAAGTGTTGTGTTGTGTAGTCTTTTTTTAAGTGTATCTTATAAACGGATACTAAACGTTGACTAGTTCAAGAGATTTGTAGATTAGATACCTATCCTAGATCAATTAGATCTCTTTTTACTGAGTTGAGTTTGACCAATTTCTGTTCACCTTTTTATCTATTTTTAAATTGAACCTCGTGACTAAAAATACCTAGTTCTAGAATACCAGTTTTATATTTCACCTAATTAATATTAAACCTATTTCGGTGACGGTTTATCTATTAAAACAAAACCGTTGAAGATGTTTTCTTCTGTTTTGCATTTTGTATATCAAACAGAGCACATAAAAAATCATGTTAACCTGATTTCATATCTACTATTGTGTAATAGTTTAAATATTTGGAAAATTAGATAATGTTTCTAAAATAAAAAAAAGCCATTTAGATCGATGAACTTTTTTTTCTCGTCTATTTAAGGAAAGATAAATGCCTGACGAGTAAAATTGATGACGTATTTTTTCACATGAGACATTTGACAAGAGGGAAGGACCCTTTCTTCCGTTCGTTGATGAAACGCCCGCATTTAACGTGGGCTTTAATACGTGGTAAAATGTCTCCAAAATCTTTTTGTCATCATTTATTAGGATCTGCCAATAACTAGTTTCCAATACTAATATCTCAAAAATTAATAAGCATTCAAAAATCTTTGTACAAAATATTAAACGGTTAATTTGATGAAACCTACAACACTCACAGTGCGTAACTGAAAAATACCTAATTCCAATTAAGCTACAATTATAATGCATTAAATGTCATCACTCATATCTTTCGTTATGAAATGAAAGCTATGTTTTTCCTTCTATTTTAGAATTTGTTTTCTTTTTTTTCCTTTATAGACAAGCAGACTAACCCCCGAATACTGAAACGTCACTCAAAATGTAAGAGCTGCTTAACATTTGAGAAGCTCCTAAACTTAAAATTTTGTATGGCCAAACGTCATTTTTGAGTATCTGTTAAGACGCCTGCGGAGCATGCGTATTTCATACAAACGTAATACCAAAATAATTTGTAAATTAAACATATTCCTAAGGTAGTGTGTATTTGTTTCGATTGAATTACAGAATATCTAGGTTCCCAAATATATATTTTGATTGGGCACTGATTTTAACAAGAGTTATAAGAAAAATAAGTTTTCTATAGAAATTTTAAATTCCTCATATCTCGTCTTTGTATCATTTTCCTCTCACAAAATATATTTGGGAACATAGATATTCTGTAATCCAATCGAAATAAATACACACTACCTTAAGAATTTGTTTGATTTACACATAATTTTGGTATTACGTTTGTATGAAACACGCATGCTCCGCCGGCCCCTTAAATATAAGTGTTACTTAAATTTTGAGTGACGTTTCAGTATTCGACCGTATGTATGTTCAACTCTACACCACTTTCAACAATAGTGGAAGACATTTCTTCCTAAGACAAAGTAAAAAGATGTTTTCCACGAAACACGGTGATATTTAAATTTTTTGCTTTCATCAGGAAAATTATCATCGGCCAACAAAATATATGGCATTAGGAAATACATTTTTCTATCCCGAAACAACTACCCTTTCCATACTATTCTATTTTCTAGCAAGCAACGCCATCATCGGCTATGCATAGCCTCGCAACTGTACAACACTATGCAATAGGGAAAGACATTTAATGTCAATTTAGATGCGTGGTTATTACACGGACGTCACTCACGGATGCTGTTCGCATCATTGTAAAGTGACATTGCACTTTGATGACGATTGTAATCTAGGCTATGGTTTATGAAGAGTCATAGAATATTCCTGCTCATCCTTAGTAATATTGAACCTGAATGAGTAATTTTGTTTTGGTGGTTTGAAGATAAAGATAGTTCCTACGTGGAAGTGAGCTGGCCATATACCATCCATTTACATGAAGATGGGGGAAAAAATGCTGGAGTAAAGACCACGGACCGGACGGAGCAATGTGGGAAGATAACCGACTAGCTGGACAGAAGATCTCATTAAAGAGGTTTCTCGCTGCAATTTTTTATAAAAATGGAGAGATTTGGTGGAGACCTACACTTAGCATTGGGTGGCCAAGGGTTGGAGAAGTAGAAGAAGAATTTCGTACGTGGCATGCTTTTTAGGAAATTAAAAAAAAAACATCCAGCATTAATGCTTCAGCGATGAAGTTGTAAATCTATTTAAGAACTTTGACATTTTCACAAGAAGTTGGCAGATTCGTCTCAAAACTAAGTTGTTAAAGTTTTTTTTGTTTATCTCTCTTAACTTTATATATTTTGTTATATGTATGTGTCGGAGAAGCAGCATTCTTCTGAACATCATCAGTGTTCACGGAGTGTAGTGGGCGTCATTTGGGTGAAATGCTAGCACAAAACAAAGTATTCACTGTTTCACAATAACTAGCAATATTTTACAATAACTAGTTTGCTTAGCAATTATATTCGAGCAGCAGGTTCACGACACCAATCTAACTTCATCACCAGCGTTCCACCTGTATCCTCGATCCACCACCGTTCTCTCAGCAATCCGTGCTCTGTCACCGCATGTGTCCAGACCATCAAGACAGTAAAGATGGCGCCTCGACCCTACCCTGGATGTTTTATCCTCTGCAAATCCTCTGCTCTGATTTGACATGATACAATGCAATGACTTTTAAAGAAATTGGTTAGATTTTACACAATATTATAATGTAATAAATCCAATCAAATTAAATTAGGATTTAACAAGTTATTTTAAATTAACAATCAATCTTATCAATTGATCGTGTGCAACCAACTACCAATTCTTCGTTTACTTCCTCTTCCTCCGACATAATGTATGTATGTATTTATTCTTATAATTATATATCTTTTAGTAAAGTACAAATAATTTCTAGTCTTTTTTTCTGTTAGGTTGATAAGGCAGACTATTAGAAAATGCCTAAGGCATTAAGTCCGTCTTTGTACAGTTTTTAATCGTGCATAAAGTTTTAATAAATACATAAATATGTATCTGTGTCCTAAAAAACTAATCAGTAAGGATAGATCCTTACTGATTAACTTTTCAGGATACCTACAGACTCCAGTAAGACCAGTACTCCAGTAAGAACTAGGATCGATTGATTCGATTGATCGATTACGATCTTTGATGGGAAGCTGGTAGCGGCTGGATGAGAGAATTCGGGAATCGGTCTACAAGGAGTGCAGTAGGAGAAGTCTACAATTTGGGAGGCCTTTGAAAGGAACCTAATTTGCCATATTCTAATAGCGTCATAACCTAAGAGGTTCTAGTAATAATTTATAGATAAACAAAAGTACATAAAGGGTGTAAAAAACCTCGTAACGAAGTCGAAAGGCACTTGTTTTCCCCGTCATTGCGATATTTTTTTTTGTTCTAAACCATACCTTCAAAGTTAAACTTTCTGACAAGTTTGTTTTTGTAAACATAAGTTTATAATGTAAGATGTTTACTTTAAACACCGCCACGACCCTCGTACTATGCAATCCATCCTCAGTACAATATTTTGAGTGCTTTATATTGAGTTCTACCACAAAACATGATTTTTCACCCAAAAAAAAAATGTCATTCCCAGCAATAATTTTTGAAAATGTTACATAATTTGATGTACAGAATGCTTGGTTGACGGCCTTTTCATGAGTCTGTTTACACTCTGTTTAAACTTAATGGATTTAGCTATCAAATCAATAATATCAGTTAACATAATGTGTCTGGTTTCAATATTCTATTCAGTAAATTAGTATGTAACATGATATGTTGTTGCAGCTGCTGCTACTTATTTTGATAATTCCAATACAAATCGTTTGTTTGCGTCAATAATGACATAACTCGAAGAATAAGAAATTCAAGACAGCTTTTTTTTTAAATTAGACTAAATAAGTATAATTTTCATTATATTGCCAAAATTGTTTTTGCATAGAAACCTTTTACAATTATTTAGTGTCATCATCATCATCATCATTTCAGCCGAAAGACGTCCACTTCTGGGCATAGGCCTTCCCCCAAGTGTCGCTACATTAACCGGTCCCGTGCGACTCGCATCCAAGATAAAATTAACGAAATTAATTAATTTAACTGAATAATTAATTAATTAATTATTCGGCGTATTTCGTTAATTTTATCTTAAACTGCAAACAACATCGAAAAATCTTTATTTTTGAGTTATATAAGTAGTCATCCTTGTTGCAAGCGAGCGATATCCTATAAAGTTTCTGTTGTAAATGGCAGTGGTTTTCAGCCCCATCGTACATAATAAAGATCTAGACTTTTTATAATAAGTTTGCCTATGTAACCTAAGTTTCATTAGGTCAATAGGTCTTAATGTTTTGCACACATTTCACCATAGATGCACTTACGACATGATAGCTAAATCTACGCTAATTACATTTTACTTGCTGGGGTAGATACAGGATTTCCTCTCCATGAGAGAAAGAGTGGACCATAATCCGCCACACGGGCTCAGTGCGGATTGGTAGATGATACGCACTGAGCCCATGTTGTCTTCAAAATTTTGATTCTAGCACAGGTCGGTTTCGGTGCTGATGAAATAAATTAGACAAAGTAAAGTGCATACCTCTTGGTTCGAACTCACGACCAAACATTTGTAAGTCGAGGCTGATACTACTGGGCCACCAGATCCATACCAGATCTATTGACTGACCGTTAAATACACACCAGACCCCTGTTTATCCATTACTAAAGAAACCAAAGTTATATAGAGCTCATAAAATAACAAATATTTCTCTTTTATTGATACTGATAGACTGATGATCTCAGATAACGAAGCATATCATCGCATAGGATGTTACGGCAATTATCTAAGAATTTATAGTATCACATACCAATAAGATTTAAATGATGACTAAACGTGACAACGATTAAAATAAAAACTAGAACTTCAAATAAGCCGCCTCCAAATAAAAGCCGTGAATAATGTAAAATATTCTTTTTGGTGCAACGCAAGGTCGGGTAAAGTCATAATTCATATTTCATTTTAAAAGTAAAAACCAAAAATATAGGTATCTTAAACCTAATACGTTACTGTTGACTAAATATTTTGGAATCTGTTCATTTATTTTTACACGACTGCCAAGGAAGTGTAATGTTTTATGAGTAATGTTTGATTTGTTATCAGGAAACATTTGACTATTTAATAAATTGTATTTTTAATAGGCAAGACCAGATATCGCACAAGATAGAGAAGTTCTGAAGGAGAAGGCCTCCTCCTTTGCTACTGCAACACACACACATGGATCACAACTAACACACTACTACTGGAAACATAGAACATTTATGTCAGGCTAAGAAAAAATACTGTCTTCTTCGGTAAAAGCATTAATCATTTGGAATGTTAATTGTTATGTTGTGTGTTTGTTGTTGTGTTGTTGTTCGAATGTTATAGCTGAAAAAATAAAACCGACTTCAAAAAACACAAAAAATCTGAAAAATAACTTTAGCTTCAGAAGTTGCAAAAAAGTTTTTATTTTTCACTTTTTAGTGGTTCACTTATGCTTACCCCTTCACAGATTTTAGCAATCCCAGTCCATCTCCGGAGTTCTTGATCAGATCTTCACCAAATTGAAATGGGACCACTTTAAGAATCTGTACGTGTACGTGTCTTCATATTCCGAAATTAAATTTCGATCAAATAATTTCACAATGGCGTGCTGTTCTATTCGGTAGTGTGGAAAAAACAGCAGAAGATCAAATTATAAAACAGACGGAATAACCTTTAATTGGTAAAATACAGGTAAAAAAGCAATTTATATTAAATTTTCTCACGGCTCAAGTCAAACTGGACAAGTCAAAGTGAAACAATTGATGTATGTCTATGCGTCTTGCTTCCACATAACGCAATCCGTATTATACTATATATTTCTAGTCTATGCTCTTATCACTAGTGTTGCATACCAAGAATCAAGGTTTGTATCGATATTGGTTTCGAGTAAATTAAATCAAATTATATTTAAAACCAGCGGCTTCGCCCGCGTGAAGTTTGATTATTGTCCCATGGAATCTTACTGCCGGGATAAAAAGTATCCTATGTTTTAATCCAGGTTATAAACTATCTGTGTGCAAAATTTCATCCAAATCCGTTCAGTAGTTGTCGCGTGAAAGCGCAACAAACAAACTTACATTCACATTTATTCTCCGAACTGCTAAGCTATCGGGAGTTACACGTGTTATTGTGAGTCAACTATAAAAGATAGACATATGCTGTCTTGGGATATTTTTTATATAATTTTATGTGGAATATTTCCGTTATACATGATTTCTATGTAGCTTTAACCATTAAGGCTGCACACGCGACGGAAGCTAAAAAAACCAAGTAACTTCTTCCGTTTTCCCAACATTTCCTTTCACTGCTCTGCTCCTATTAATGGTAGCGTGATGAAAAGTATACTATTACCTGCTCAGGAGTATGTAGAATAATTGTACCAAGTTTCGTTAAAATCCGTCGAGTAGTTTTTTTTTTCTATAAATAACATACAGACAGACAGACAGACAGACAGACAAAAATTTTACTGATTGCATTTTTGGCATCAGTATCGATCACTAATCACCCCCCGATAGTTATTTTGTAAATATATTTCATGTACAGAATTGACCTCTCTACAGATTTATTATAAGTATAGATAGAAAAAATTGTGAAACCTATTATGACAGAAGGAGAGAAAGATGAGGCTAGCTTTCCTCAGCAAAAGGAAGACATAATGAGATACAAGCGGTCAGAAGAATTTATACGAAATAAATTAATTTCAAAAATCAGTGAATCTTCCTCCTTTTTGAAGTCGGTTAAAAAAAGACATCTCTATGAAGAATTTGTGTAGCAGCACTATACATATATAAAGGAAAAAAAAAAAAAGGATATATATATGAATATATATATATATATATATATGGATATATATATATATATATATATGATATATATAAAGGACATTGTCATAATGGGTGACAATATTGTCAAACTTTCTTGACAATTGTCACCGATTAGTTTCTTGTACGTTTTTTCTTGGTGGGATACCCACAGGCTCGCTAGAGCGACGATCTTCGTAGGGCTACTGGTAGCAACTGGATGAAAGTTGCCGAGAATCGAGTTGAGTAGCGATGGCTTATAATTGAGGAGGCCTATGTCCAGCAGTGGACTACTGGAGGCTGCTGATGATGAAGATGTTCTTTCTATGTAACTTGAGGAACTAAAACACAATACCAGAAGATCTCTTATATGATGTCATTCCTCATACATTCCACAGAAAAAACAGTCAGACGTAACTCGTAAAATGACTTTATTGCCATATAATAACTCCAATTGGTTGCCAAATTTAAAATTTGATGAATATGCAATTCAGTTGGCATCATCGTTAATTTGTTAATGAGTTTATTAATTTATTCGCCCATTAACCAATTATTTATTTTGACCAGAGTTAGACGCTTGTCAGTTCCTGATTAACCTCATTTTAATGGTTTCTGAATTATCACTTTGTGATTAAAAGATTCGGTTTATTTTTACCCTAAACCTGTTTTTAAATCATAGTGATTCCAAGAATTAATAAGCAAGACCTTATACCTTACCTTATACCTTACCTTATACCTTACACCTTACCTTTTCGGTATGCTGCAACTTTTGGATGAAAAACCCCGTAACTTTTGTAGGTTACGGGGTTTCACCGGACCCACTTACATGCTAGCGAGGGATCTGGTGCTGCCTAAGAAGTGGGAAGAAACAAATCTTGAAGAAATCCTGAATATTCTCGACCGACATTTTGAGCCAAAGCGGCTCGGATTCGCAGAAAAGTCGAATTTCTACGTGGCGGTGCAGTAATGAGACGAGAGTCACACTCAATGGGCGGCCAGAATAAATTTCACTTTGTAGTGATATTCGGCAATACCGATATATATTCAATAACGTATGGAAACACAAAATCTTGACATCACTGAACAAAAAGCTTGAAAGCGATTTTCAATTGTTTCATTCACACAGTTGAGAATCGCATCGCTCAAAGAGGCCCTCTTCACCATTGCTGATTTTTAGTTAGATTGTTTTCAGCATCTAAAATTCAGACTTCTACCAACGAAAACAAAGCATTTCATCTAAACGTGTATATCTAAATAAAATTAGTAGTCACAAGGTAAAGCAACTTTAATTTAGTTGGCGGATTTAAACTTATTTTGCACGTATACAAGCAAGTTTAGTTATTAGAATACCTATGTTAGAATGCGGCCCTGATTACATATGTAGGCATTAAATAAAGCTTTCCCGGTTGTGACTTTATCGGAATTATAGTCTTTACGAGCGTTGCAGTTAGGGGTTGGAATTCTGTGTTTGTGTGGAATATCTGTGTGTGCTTATCTGTGATGGTTGTTCTGTGATTTAATTAAATTAACGGTTACAAGACGTTTATCAAATCGAATCTAATCATATCGAATAACAATACCAGTCTGGCGATTCTCATTCTCAGTTTACAGAGAGTGTCTTGTATAGGCTGCTTCCCTTGTTAGCGTGGTGATTTTAATGCCATTAAGATTAAATGTGTTTTTTTTGTTAATTTGATAGAACTGTAGCCTAATCGGTCTATAGGTACTTCTATAGCTGTGACACAAGCTTGACCCATTTACTCTCAAAGAGCGCTGTTGTGAAGGAATAGGCCATAATCCTCCACGCGCGTAAGGTCGCTAAACCTATAAATATTTTTTTTAATCCTCCGTTTGAACTCAGTAAGTACGGGATTTTTCCTAAGAATAAATTACTTACTGACTAAACTCAACTACTTCTTTCTTCTACTTCCTTGTTATGTGTTTTTTTGTGTTGTGTTTTTTGTCTTTTTATTGTTTTAAATCGTGAAAGCTTAAAACAGTGTTGGGAAAATAAATCATATAATTCTTAGCCTGAATTCATGTTCTAACCGTGACACGTCGTCATATCTTTGTTGTAACTTCTTCGTTAAGCAGGCTTTGTGTGTATGTACTTCATCTTGTTGTGTGTCAGAATCCTGTATAATTCTGTGTATAATTTCTATTTGAATCCTCACTGACTTATCTTATCGCAATTGTGTTATAATCTTCATTGTCAAGATTTTAAAGACTGGAGAGTTATAAAAGTAGTTCTTTTTTATTTTGAATTTCTACCTTTTTATGGACTACCTACTTTAAAGAGAGTTTTATAGAGAGTAAAAGGAAACGTTCGCCGCTTTGTATTAGAAGAAGTAAACCAAATAGCATAGCAAGATGATGTAGGCATTATAGACCTTATTTGGCGACAAGAAGGTTCTGTCTGACTTATTATATAAGTTTGAATCTATAGAAGAATTTTGTAGAACTGCCCTTAAGGCTGAAAGGCTCTTTTTATTATTGTATTGTATTTATTGTACAACGGACTGGTGTCCGCAACTCCACGTCAAAGCGCGTATTTTGCGTATGGGCTATAACAATAAATATTTATTACGTGTTAACTTCCCAAACTCTCGTCTTTTTGACATCGATATCTACAAATACCTAGGCAAAATGCCAGATGCAGAAAAAGGTCATTTTCCAGCCAGGGTGTGTTTATTTTAAAAGCTATTTTATTAGCTAGTTTCCATAAAAAAGATGACCTGCCTGAAATAAGATAATTTTAATGTTTTCAAGAAACATTTCTGCATAGGTTTGGTTAATTACTACTGCATTCTTGGTAGATTTATTACTCAAATTTCAATATTAAAGGTGAAATTCTGAGTCATGTTCTATATATTCGTTTAATAGACGAGAATATAACAATGTAGCATATTATTAGTCTTCATAAACATGTGGTCGTTATGTAATGGCTTACGAATTTATTGATTTCCATATTGCTCTTAAGGAAAATATAGAGTGACAACTTTAATGACACAAGGTCGAATGAGACAAATGAGGTAAAACACCTCAGGTTTGTTCTTTTATTTTTCGTTATCTACACTAATATTATAAAGAGGAAAACTTTGTTTGTTTGTTTGTTTGGTTGTAATGAATAGGCTTAAAAACTACTGGACCGTTTTTAAAAATTCTTTCACCATTCGAAAGCTACATTATCCACGAGTAACATAGGATATATTTTATCCCCGTACTCCCACGGGAACGGGAACTATGCGGGTGAAACCGTGGGACGTCCGCTAGTAGGTTGATAAACAGGAAGAGTATTTACATGTGGGAAAGTGGTACCAGTCACCTACAAAAGGTTTTTTTTTGCGTGGCCAACTTCTGACGTATTTTTTTATTATTATTATTATTATTTCCTGTAGTTATTTTTGCCCCAAAAGGTGGTACTGTCAACTACCAAATATGGGCAAATAATAAAAAGAGAGCAGCGGTGGCCCAGTGGTGGCGGCCCCGACTTATGAACAGTAAGTCGAGGGTTCGAACCCAGGCAGGCGCATTACTTTGTGTAATTTATTTCATCACCACTGCTCTCAAAAACGGTGAAGGAAAACATCGTGAGGAAACCGGCATGTCCTAGAACCAAAAATTCGAAGACATGTGACATCTACCAACCTGCACTAGGCCCGTGTGGTGGATTATAGCTCATTCCCTCTCATAGAGAGGAGGCCTGTCCCAACAGTGGGAACATTAATAGACTGTTGATGATGAAAACATACCTAACTGGGAAAAGTGTGGGTAAGGTACACTTCTGCCTAACATTTACTACCAAACCGCACTGGGCCCGCGTGGTGGATAAAAATCTATTAACAATTTTGTACAGTGCGTTGTTTTGTTTATTAGCCACAGACAGAGCAGGCATAAAACCTCTCCAATCGCAGGCATAAATCGAACTGACATGAGTATTGCTATAGCCGCCGAGTTAAGTTGGTGCGTATGTAGCTGTAGCCTTATGGAAAACATTGGCAGAAAATAAATAAGACGATTTCGTAAAAATGAAAGACACCACCGTAATCGTGGAACCAGCAATCAAATCATTTTATTACCGGTTGCAACTTTACAGACAATACTATAATGAACACACAATTTAAAACTTTGAATTCTCATTGTTCTAAGTGCAAACATGACAAAACATCTAACTGCATTATATTGTTCATGGCAAATACTGACGAAACAGTTAACGTGGCTAAAATAACCTGATTGTATTATTAATCTGATTAGGTAGCGAATAAACACCCTCCTGAACTGAATAAACTAATTAATTAGTGAAAAATTGATTTTGGGGCGAGAGCGGCAGGTTAGGAGCAGCACCCCAATTTATAGTTGTGCTACTGAAGTTCGACGGTGTCTAAAATAATATTCAGGGGTTTATTCACAATGCCGAATACGAGAAATATGGCAGTTATCATCTAGCCTCTGGCCTGTCTCGAATCCTGATTCAGGATTTTGTTAAAAATATCAATGAACGTACAGCTATGTGTACTGAAACTCCGTACTGCAAAGTAGTTACACTTAAAAGAATCGTAACGCTATCGCCTCGAGTTGGAATCAGCATGTAAAAAAACTTCATGTAAAAAAATAACTTTCGGAAGTTGGGGGCAAAAAAAAATCAATGAAACAAAAAAGTTACCGACTTCCGAAATTAATTTCTTTGCAAAAAACGGTTAATTTTACCTTTTTTAGATTTACACAAATCCTTGTCAAGTAGGTACCTAATCAATTTTACATGGTAACTCGTCATCGTCTCGCCTGTCGTTGTCTTTAGCACATCATCCACATAATCGAAAAAGGAAAATGCAAGATTCTGGTGTAATTTATAACATTTTCCTTTTTTAGAAGTCGGTTAAAATAAGCGAGGTGATGCCGATACTTTAGTCCGTGCTCATGGGTGTGTTAAGAGAATTACTTTCTTGGGTGTATGTAAACCTACCTACTATTGTATAAAATAACACAATAGTATCTTCGTCAACAGAAGCGTTTGTTAGTAAACTTAGTTAGGAAATCCCTCTAGTAACGTGATTTGGACGTAGAAACTGAACACAAGACTAAAACTTACGACAACTGACTCCTACCTAAGTTTACCTGACCTACATGTTCCTCTTGGGGATAATTCTACAAACAATATATTAGCATGATACTGTTTTAGTTTTTTAATCCAATCAATAGTTTTTTTGTAAATCGATCGAAACCACTCATTTCGCGCTATTTGGCGCGCAGTGGCTGACGTAACAACCACTTTGTAGTGCAAGCTGATCAGAACTTTATTCTAACAGCATTTCATACGAAGTTTGAACCACCACAAATAAATAGAGTTGCTAATTTAGCTCGTCTAAGCGCCTTAAGTTTAAGAATTGATAATATCAATACTTAGAACCCAAAATTCTAATCTTCTTTAACGTGTGGTAAGAGCCTAGGAGAAAAACAAATTGCACGGAAGTTCCGACATTTTTAACCTAGTGTCAGAGTTTTTATGACGCCCATGGCCCTCTGACATGGCTTTTATTGAATCGGCGGTTTATGATACGTAGGTAGTATAATTTAGTAATTTTCCTCCTACTTTGTAATTTTCGTTCCCGAAGATAAAAATCACAATTTACATGTAAGTATTTGCAGTACATAAGCGCTATAACAACATTAACGACATCTCGTCTCATCCGAAGACCTTAAACGAAAAACGTAATTGCTAACATGCCTTGCGCAAGATATAATCTGGAGGTAACAAGAAAAATTCCCAAACGCACTGTAAACGTATTTCGTATCGCGGCCATATTTCGTACTACGCCAAATCGCTGCTTGCGTCGGGGGAGCGTTTGATTTGGCGCGATTCGTATCGTGGCTTATCGCAAGTTCGCTCCGTTTCGCAAAACCACAAAATAGTTAGGCACAGAAGTTTAAGGCGCAGGCGGGGCGCACACAAATTCAAAACTAAAACTATCACATACAAATGCCAGTCTATACCTACTCACTTAAAGCAGGCAACGTACGGAGATCTGAAACTTCTAATAAACCTTGTTCTCCGATGGTGTCTCATGTCAACAAAAATTTCGGAACTTCCATGCAATTTATTTTTCCTCCTTTATGAGTCCTTTACGAATGAATGTACAAAATAGCTTACTTAGTACTTATCTTCTTTATTATGAAGGACTCTTGTGCAGATTTGTATGCTTTTATGTCTAGCGGCTTAGGTTGTGGTTTATCTGAAATGAAATTATTGAATCAATTAAAGATAATTATTTCAGAGAAGACCCCAAAATATTCCCCTCCGTGAATGTCCACTGACCGTATGTGAAGCGTGTCTATTGTGTGCGTCGTGTTTTAACTCGTTGTTAGAACCTGACCTTCTGTACATAAATATTCTGTGACAAATCGTACAGCAAGGGGTTATAAGGGAAAACAAAGGTCATATAGGAATTAGTACCGTCCTTATTAATGAGGGTTACGAGATCATTATAATACGATGCATGAGTTTGTTTAATATAAAATGGTTTAGTTATCGCGTATTAGGATCGTAGCGGGCTTGACCTATTTGTGGATGAAGGGTGATAGTGTCATTTTGTTTTACGATTGTCCTTTTATTATGGAAGTTTTTAGGGTAGTTTATAGTTCCCACGAGAATATGGCCTACACGATACCTGTATGTACTTGTGAGACCACGTGTGGTGGATTAAATTCCATTGAATCTAGCATAGTGGAGGCTTGAGTAGTAACAACAGAAAAGTAACAAGCTTTAGATTCTGCTATAAGCCTGTATTTTTTTTTATCTATGAATGAATCTGTGGAAGTAACTTAGGTCCATGTTCACCGAAAAGATAACGGTCTGATTATCTAAAAACAGCTGTCACTGTGACAAGTTCCCATACAAAAATGTGTTTTAAACAGCTGTTTTAGATAATCGGACTGTTACTTTTTTTTGAAGATGGACCTTAGCAGACTACCAACAATGATAAAATTATAAAAACGGGGCAGTCTTTGGGAAGTGCCGATAGTAGTCAAGACTAAGTAATTTATATCTGCTACGGGTTGTGCTCCGCGCACGCCTAAGTGGTGCTACGCCGTAGCGGATCGGCTACAAGTGCTACGAAGCGTTAGGTGACGGTGACGCGCTAAAGTGCTCAACGCGTCTGACGAAGTTTCCACTTAAAAAACTAAAATGAGCAATTTGATAGCAAAATATTAATATAAAGATTATAATCCTATTCCTAATAAATAAAAAATTAATAATTAATTATTCATAATAATAAATAATTATTATTAATTTAATAATTAATTATTAGCCTATTCCAAATAAAGAAAAAATAATAGTTATCTGTTGAAAATGATAACCATTTATTTAATCTTTGATGTCTGCACCAACAGAACCGTTATTTTTACAGTTGTAGTAAAAATGAGACCTCCCTGCGTTTATTACGATTTCTTATCCAGCCTCGCTTTGTTCTTTGGCAGACCCTATTCATTAAGAGATCATTCACTGGGTCCTTTCACTCAGATATCAAGAATTTTCATAAGTACTGACTTTTTTTTTTCTTCTCGCTTTTTCATATTTCGATATTTGTGGAGGGAGCTTATTCGCAGGGGATTTTCGCCCTATTTGTTTCTTTGGGGAAAAGATCACACGTTGGATTTTTCCTTGAAGGTGACCCTCTCAATTCTTGTTTGCACTTAGTCAGGAGAGACCACGACAGTGCAGTGATCACAAGTCTTCAATTTCTAACTAAGTTGTTACTAGAAACTTATTTTGTAATTGGGGGAAAGCCAACCGAACACAAACCTAGATTCCGTAGCTGCTGTTAAGAAATTCCTGATGGAAAAACTCAATTATAACGTTACCCGGCCCGGGAATAGAACCTGGGACCTCATGCTCAGTAGACCAACGAGGCAGTCAAAATCTGTATCCGTCTAAAACTGAAGTTAAATTAAATTCAAAGAAAATAATAATATTACCAGCTTATTACATGGCCTTTTCTAAACAGAGAAGGCGCGAGCATTGATCATCACGCTTGCTCAAGGCGGGTTGGCAATTTACGACATAAATTATTTATAAATGGACTTGTAAATAATGTTCAATGTCTAACAATATCGTAAAATATAAAAGTCCTAAGACCGTAAGAAAACTCAAAATTTAGATTTCCAACTTAATTATTTTCATAATGAATAACTACATGAACGCAGCTCCCAAAAAGTTTCGCTCCTCAACCAACATAGCTTCCTTAACAAGTTCGCTCTTGATTATTACCTAGATATAGGTCTTCCTATAAAAACCCTCCATATCCCGAAAACTTACCAAAAAGCGTACAAACGAGAACTTCACGTGTTCGGAACTTTCTGTAGGACTAATTAATCAAAGCTTCTTAGCAAGTTTTTAACAATCTTCTTCAGTTACTCTGATAAGGTAGTTTGGCATCAGTTTTCAAGTCTTCATAGTACTAATCAACTACAGTCCCCTACGACGGTGAACACAATAGGATTTTAGTTGAAAACTTTGTTAGCGGAAGGCCAAGATTGCAGATTTCCCATCGGGCCTACGCCAGTTTCAACTTGCCAGACTATATCGATAACTTCCTCTGACACTCGCTTAGTTATTTATTATCGTATGTGGCTCAAAGTGTGGATAGGATCATATTTGAAAGTTAGGAATTGAAACACTCTTTTGTAGGCAATTTCTCGTAATTCAGAAATATATAACAAATTCCGTTCAAAACCAATAATATGCAATCATTTAGCGCTATCACCGGTAAATGTGGCGACACTTGGAGGAGGCCTATATCCAGCAGTGGACGTCTTTCGGCTGAAATGATGATGATGATGTCAACTCCTGCAAAGTAAAGTCTGTTATATGCTTTTATCAAAATGTATATAAAACAATCTATATGTATAAAATAGTAAACTGACTGACTGACTGACTGACTGACTGACTGGGTGATATATCAACGCACATCCCAAACCGCTAGGTCTACAGATTCCAAATTTGGCATGAAAGTTCCTTATGTAGTGTAGGGGAGCACTAAGAAAGGATTTTTCAAAATTCACCCTCTAAGGGGGTGAAACGGGCCCCCAAAGTTTGTATGGGGAAACAAGATTAGTTAGACTATTTCATTCGAAACTTCACAAAAGTACTCCTATTGATAAATGAGTAGAAATGGGTTTCAGGTTTCTTCAAAATTCAACCCCTAAGAGGGGTAAATGAGGTGACAAAGTCTAAAAATCAACGCACAGCCCAAACCGCTGGGTCTACAGATTTTTAATTCGGCAAGTAGGTTCCTTATGTAGTTAGGAGTGCATTAAGAAATAAATTTTCAAAATTCACCCTCTAAGGGGGTGAAACGGGCCTCCAAAGTTTGTATGGGGAAACAGGATAAGTTAGACTATTTCATTCGGAACTTCACAAGAGTACTCCTATTGATAAATGAGTAGAAACAGGTATCAGGTTTTTTCAAAATTCAACCCCTAAGAGGGGTGAAACGGGCCTCCAAAGTTTGTATGGGGAAACAGGATAATTAGTTAGACTATTTCATTCGGAACTTCACAAGAGTACTCCTATTGATAAATGAGTAGAAACAGGTATCAGGTTTTTTCAAAATTCAACCCCTAAGAGGGGTGAAACGGGCCTCCAAAGTTTGAATGGGGAAACAAGATAAGTTAGACTATTTCATTCGAAACTTCACAAGAGTACTCTTATTGATAAATGAGTAGAAACGGGTTTCAGGTTTTTCAAAATTCAACCCCTAAGAGGGGTAAATGGGGTGACAAATTCTAAAAATCAACGCACAGCCCAAACCGCTGGGTCTACTGATTCCAAATTTGGCAAGTAGGTTCCTTATGTAGTCTAGGGGTGCACTAAGAAATATTTTTTCTAAATTTACCCTCCAAGGGGTGAAACGGGCCTCAAATGTTTGTAAGGGGAAACAAAATTGGTACTTAAGACTATTTTATTCGAAACCTCACAAGAGTACTCCTATTGATAAATACAAGATGGCGCCCAGGAAAAGTATTTGTTTTTCCATCTCGGGTGTCGTTTACATGGTTTTCGAGGTCGCTGATTACAAAAATGAGATCGAAATGAAAATCGAAATGGCGTTGAAGTAAATTTTTCGTCATGTGTGTCATTTTCATGTTTTTTGGGGTCGCTGATATCGAAAATGAGGTCAAAATGAAAATCCAAGAAGGCACCTAGGATTTTTTTCGCTTTTCCTTCGTGGGTGTCGTTTTCATGGTTTTCACTGAACACTAATCTAATTTTTCTTTAACTTTTGTTGTTTTCGTAGCTACGTATCGTTATGTAATTTACCGGCCATAGTAATTCCATCCTAGACAATAATTTAAGATTTTACACAATACTTCTGCAAAGTTCATCTGTTCTGCTTTGAAACCAACTAATTTATGAGCAACCCAGATATGTTTATCTTTAAAAGTCTGCTGGATCTTGAATTTTACTTACTCTTTGTTTTGCGCAATGAAATTCTGTCATTTTTTAATTACAGTTACTAATTCAAAGCTATCTAATACATAAAAATCTCGTGTCACATTGTTTGTTATCGAAGTTCTCCGAAACCACTTCACCGATTTAACATTTTTTTTTGTGTATATTTGGTAGTTTAGAGAACAAGTCGAAGGCTACTTTTATACCCCTATGTGACAAGGGTGGTTTACGCGGACGAAGTCGCGGGCAACAGCTAGTTTTAAATAAAAATAAACATCACAAAACGTGTAAATTAGCTCAACGCGAAAACCGGTTATTAAGTTAAATGTAAACATAAAAAGAGGTAAGCAAATAACGTCACCACAAGCTTTATCACAAAAATATAAATCCAAATAAAATCACAGCTGCAAAAAAGAAAGAAAAGCAGGGGCAGCAAACATAAAATTGAATATAACAAGCGAATCACGGAATTCACTTCAGTAATTTAAACAAAGCCAATGCAGGGCCAGAGGACTTAATTTTGGTAGAAGACAGAGAAAAATGTTATGCAAATTTGTACAGCGTATTTTTTCTTCCATTAACCTTCCGCCCGGGATTGTACGCCCCACGGAAGGGACGCCACCGAACAAAAACACGCTTTTATTTTGAAACTGTAATTAGGAAATTAACGACTTGGACTTAGGACAAACAAATGGTGTTTTCGCCGGTTCATGTGGGAATTTCGTCGCCATTGTGGGAATTCAAATAAAAAATAAACAATGATAAAACGTGTAGAGGCACGCAATGAGGCCATGTTTTTAGTTACTCCCTTTTGGTTAGTCTGCATTTTGGTGGTGTCTGACTGAAACAAGTTAAACGGACATTAAAATGACTGCAGGTGTGAGTAAAAACACAAACAATCACTTTAACTACATATTATTATAAAACAAAGTCCTCCACCGCGTCTGTCTGTGTGTTCGCGATAAACTCAAAAACTACTGCACCGATTTATTTAAGATTCATACTGTTTTCACCAACAGATAGAGTGGTTCTCGAAGAAGGTTTTAGTATATAATTTAAACGCCGCCGATGCCGTGGGCATCAGCTAGTTCTCTACAAATTCAAACATTGAATGAAAATTATGAATTGCTAATTAAGAAAAACAAACTATAATTTCTACGAACAAATCCTTTGTTTACTTAAAACTCGAATAACAAAACAGATTGTTCAGCACTACAAAAGATCATTATCGCAATCTGATACAGATGCGTGCCGAAAGCGCCTACAAAAACTTGCGCCGCAATTATAACGCGGCTCGTAGCTATTCACTAATAAATAGGCGCCTGCAGTAAGCAATTACTGTAGGCTGTGAATTGGGATTCTGATGTATTCAAGAATATTAATCCAGCTTTTAGTATTGTTTGAATTGTTGACGAAATAATTTCGTATTTCAATAAGTACCTTAGTAAGTTTACGCGATTGAAATTCATGCTCAGCACCGTAGAATATTGCAGAATTTGGATTTATTAAATTTTTATGAAAACATATAGTAAAATCTTTACCTTCTGAGAACATTTATTTTTATTTTTAACAGCCTACATCGTTTCCCACTGCTGGGCAAAGGCTCATCCTATTTCTTCTACTATGACTCTTTATTTTGTACGATCTTTGGCCATGTTGGCCCCGCAAACATGATTAGATCGTCCATCTTCGTGGCTGCCGGCCTCGACGGCGTTGTCCTTCCTCAAACGTCTGTGAGATGGTTTTTGCGCATCTCTCCTTGTGCATTCGTGCCACGTTACATTAAATTAAAAATTTAAGAAACCCCCCTAGTAGAATTTTTTGTTGGCATTAAGTTGGGCCGCATACCTCTGGTTAGTTGGCAAATTCATACAATTGGCGGGCAATTTGCGGGTTGGGCCCAAAACTGATGGCCTACGTGGATTTGCCTACGAAGGCCCAACTTGCGATGGGGCGAACGTGGATTTGCCTACGAAGGCCCAAGTAAGTACTTAGTACAAGTAAGTACTTGGGCCTTCAACTACAACCAATGTTTACTACCAAGCTGGTAGTGTTGAACTAACAACCTTGTGTGAACACTAATAGGGTTGAAATAAAACCAAATTGCTTTCTGATCTAAGGCGCGGGTCATACAAGTGGCGTGTGGCGGTGGCGCGGCGCTGGCGCGTGTGCGGGTGGGCGAGGTAGTGGCGCCACTTACTCCCGCGCACCCGCTCCACCGCGATACGCCATACGCCACTCGTGTTTCTCCCGCGCCTAATAAGCTGGTAATATACACACATCAAAAGTGTCTAGGGATCAACATATATTTTTGCAATAACTTTTCTCCTGATTGATATTAATTAAAATTTTCTTTAAGGATTCATCAAATAAAGTGTTTTCGTTTGTCACAGTAACGATAAACCAAGTCACCTTTGCATTAATAAAGAAATTTGCCATTTTCCTAATAAAGGGATTTTTGACATTTGAACCACTAACATTAAAGTTCGAAAAAAAGACTGAAATAACAGTTTTCTTTAAAATTTTATTGGGTAACTTAAACAATTAATAATCCGTGTTTCTACCGCGAACACTAACAACACAAGAACATCGGTTTGGCATACTCAAAATGAGTTCATCCAAATCACGCTGTGGAATGGCCGCCCATGTTCGTTGCAACAACAAAAAAAGGTCTTCTTGCGACTGGATACCCTCCATATTCGGCAGAGCTCTTCTCTGTAGCATATCCCATGCATGCTCAATCGGGTTCAAGTCTGTCGACTGAGCAGGCCAGGGCAGGACATTGATGTTAGCTGCGGCAAGAGTCTGTCTTACAACTCTTGCGGTGTGCGGTCGTGCATTATCATGCATTAACTGAAATAAGGGACCGATTTGCACTTGTAGAGGAACGATGACGTCTGATACAATCGTCTCAGCATAAATTTGAGCGTTGAGGTTGCCTCTGATCCAAATCAACTCAGTTCTTCCGCCGATCCAAATACCCGCCCATACCATGATGGTTCCACCACTATAAGGATGGACTTCCTGGCAGGATTTTAATCGCTGTTGGCGTCCAGGGGTTCTCCAGTGTCGTATATGTCTTGTATCCGGTCTCATACCAAAACGAGACTCATCAGAAAAGCACACGAAACGCCATTGTTCTTCTGCCCAATTTCTGTGTTCAAGAGCCCATTGATATCGAATCCTACGATTGTGCATTGCTATAGGTGGTACCCGTAGCGGTCTTCGGGAATGAAGGTTCACTTCATGCAAGCGGTTTCTGACTGTTTGGTCGCTAATTAAGTTCCCTGAAGAGTGATGAAGCCTCACGGCTAACATCATGGCGGTTATTGTTGGAGCTCTTCGAGTTAAGATTTGAATGTATCGGTCTTGTCTCCGTGTGGTGCAGCGATACCGTCCTCCATGGCGCTCAGCCACGGTACCAGTGCTTGGGTAACGTGTCCAAAGTCGACTGATAACACTCTGACTTGTATTCAGAGCTAAAGCCACAGTACGTTGCCGGGAACCAGCTTCTATCATTCCCAAGGCTCTGAGCATTTCTTCCCTGCTTAAATGACGTCGCCGCTCCATAATAACGTTGGTTTTAATCAGTAGTAGGGAAACAGTAGCACTAATAATGTCTTCAATGCGTTGTATGTTTTTTATAGGGAAAATATTGACAGCTGATTTTCATCTTTTACTCGAATTTGATTGACAGTTCCTGTTTCAAATTATGAAATGCACAAAAAAGGATCCATATAAATTTATAAAATCATAAATTTATTACAAAGCCACATCTCAATCTCAAGAAATCCGCATAAAAATGCTTGATCCCTAGACACTTTTGATGTGTGTATTTGCTAAAATTCACTCGAACCCAATCAAATCGTGGTAACACAACGATAGCGACTTCTAATTGGACTACAACGCCATCTATCGAGGTTGGGTTACAACTTTTAAACCTTTACGATATTATCATTACGGTTTCGGCATGAACATACCGCCCACCAAGGATATTTAGTGACGGAATGTCCTTCTTAAATAATCCTTAATTTTCAATTTTGCACTTTGTTTACAGTTTAAACCATAAATCTCAAATATAAACAAAGATATAAAAAATATGTTTCGTAAATCTAAGAGTTACTAAGAGTTAAGAGAGTACTAGTAAGCTCATACTGGGTAATTATACCTGTACCATTATATACGTATCATCCCTAACAGGCCCATTGAAAGGTTTAGGTTGGACCGATGTAAGTTGTTATCATAACTTAAATCCCTACAAAAAACTCCCAACAGTAGGAATAGAAGCAGCAGGCCCGTCGTTAGTTAGCCCAATGTTAATTTAGTAATTTAAATCCCTACAAAATCTCCCACCAGTAGGAATAGATGCAGCAGGCCTGTCGTTAAATGGCCCAATGTTGTTATAATAACTGAAATCCCTGCAAAAATCACCCAACAGTAGGAATAGCAACAGAAGGCCCTTTGTTGGCTATTCGTTGGGCAAATAGTGCATGTTTATGACAATGGGCCTATTTTAAGTTTAGGTTGGCGGAACAACTTACCGTCTGCCAATACATTCCCAACTGTTGGCTTATGGAAGCCAACGGCAATTGCTACTAGGGCCCCGACACACAGTACATTATTCTACTAGTCAAGCCTTTGCATTTGATACCCTTATTGAGGGAGTTGTGAAAAAAAAATGTAATTCACTATTTTGTGGTGGCGGCCATCTTGGATTTGAAATGTATAGCTCATAATATTCGACTAGTCAAGCCCTTTCATTTGATACCCATATTGAGGGAGTTGTTGAATAAATATGTAATCCGCCTAAAAAGAAAAAACATAGAAAAATGAGGTGAGAAAACTACTGAAACTAAAAAAAAAACCTTTTATGTAATAATCACAATAAAACCATCACAGCCACACTACGAAAATTAATTGAAGCTAGTTAATATGATTTTAATCGAAAACTCATTTAAACAATTACACTTTAAATCATTAATAAAGGTATTATAATTGGAAAATCATTTCCCTACAAAGACAATTGGAAGATTGATTCGTCCTGTCCTACCCTTTGTGACGTCACAATAAGCCCTTTATCTCTAATCCTTCAGCGGTTTATTTGGAAGTTTTAAGAAATTGCGCGCAGATAAGAAATAAACACAATAAAGGGTTATTTACACGGGTACATTTTCTCGCTCGTCGAGCAAGAAACTGCGTCGCTCATTGGTTACTACTCCCAACCCAATAACAAATTCTTGCATGACGATAGGAATGTAACGGTCACGTTGGAGAAATGGCGATTTTTTCAAACTATGTTTGCATGTCTACAACTAATATTATAAAGAAGAAAACTTTGTTTGTTTGTTTGTTTGGTTGTAATGAATAGGCTTAAAAACTACTGGACCGTTTTTAAAAATTCTTTCACCATTCGAAAGCTACATTATCCACGAGTAACATAGGCTATATTTTATCCCCGTACTCCCACGGGAACGGGAACTATGCGGGTGAAACCGCGGGACGTCCGCTAGTCAATCATAAAGAACGAGAAAGTTCACACTTTTCAACGATCGGGTACATACTGTACCGGCTAACAATTTTAATTTTTAACCATTTCTAACCAAATTCTAGACTTACTGTGATCAAGTAAGTCTAGAATTATTTAAAGTATAAGTAAGTCTTAAATTCTTGAATTCTATTCAATAATTTTTATGATTGCGAGACGGATCACGGAAAAAATTTTTTTTTTCATTACTTTTCAGTAATTACCAAGTCGTAGCAAGAAATTTTCCTCTTGAAAACGAGCCATAAGATTCCCCTACTGACGTCACCACCATCCCCATTGGCCATCCATCAAGTTGGCACTGGTGTCCATTGTAAACTTCTGCCACAGATTAGATAGCGCTCCTTGAGTTATAAATGCGATATTGTTTTGTTATTTTGATTTAGTTTTGGAACGTTTCGCTTTTGTTTGTGCCTGTTTCGGTTTTACGTTGTATTTGTATAGGGGAGAGTTTTCAATCGTCATTTTATTATGATGAATATCCATAATTATTTTCTATAGTTACTTACCCCAAACAAAAATCCAGATAAAAATACTTTTTAAATTTGGAAAGGTGGTACGATGTATTCTCCTCACTACTAAACTAAGATTCTCAATAATTTGAAAGACTCGAATTTAAAGGTTTCCAGCAAGCCCCGATGTAAAAAGCGATGCAATTATTTTTGACAAGTTACAAATTCATTTTAATAATATCATTCAGTTGTATACGTTATTCAGTCAACATAAATACTTTTCATTTGAAAGTAAAAAAAATAAGGAATGTAACGAATTCTTGGAAGTTTTCACAAAAAAAAACTCAATAACGACAAGAGAATGCATGCAAAATTTTACTGTAAATACCATTTTTAAGCTATTGCATAGCTTCTATCGCGGGCCTTGAGCGTGGAGACCGAATCCAGAAATTCCGTAACGAAAATAACCTAACACCCCATGTCACCCCATGTCAGATAATGACAAGCTAGTTTTTTTTTAAATATATTGCCTTATCTAGGAGTTGTAGGTTGTATAGATTTGATGTTAGACCTTCGTTGTAACCATTTTATTCTTCTATGTTCTAGAACCATCATTATAAAATTCATAATTTCATCGTGATGGGAAGCCGAGCCTGAACATTCAGTCTGCGTTTGGTCCTCGAGCCGGCAACAAGCCAAAAATAAAATAAATAAATAATTATAATTGCATAAGTTGATAAAAAATACTATGCAATAAGCTTTACCGCGGCAGTCCCCGAGTGCCATGCAATAGACAAAATACGTTTGGGAACCCCTGCTCTAAACGTACTTTTTAACCGACTTCCAAAAAGGAGGAGGTTCTCTATTCGACTGTATGTATTTTTTTTTTTTTTTTTTTTTTATGTATGTTACCCGATTACTCGAAGACGCCTAAACCGATTTGAAAAATTCTTTTTTTGTTTGAAAGGGTATACTTCCAAGTTGGTCCCATAGTCGCCAAGTCGGGATCTGATGATGGAATCTTGGCGAAATCGAGGGAACTCTTCAAATTTTATAGGATAACGTACAGCAATTTTTATATTTTCTACAACAAGTGAAGCATTTGCGTTTGATAAGAACCATTCTACCATCAGATCTGATGATGAAGCCAAGAGTCATGGAACTCCATAATGAGACAATGTATCCTAGTCGTGTTTGGGCTTGTTGTAATTGTAACGGTATGCACTTTCCATGTGAACCACTAAAAAGTGAAAAATAAAAACTTTTTTGCAAAAAATAAAACCGACTTCAAAAAGAAAAAGTGAAAAATAACTTTAGCTTCTGAAGTCGGTGACAAAAAAATTAAATCAATCATACAAACGTCACCGACTTCAGAAGCTAAAGTTATTTTTCACTTTTTCTTTTTGAAGTCGGTTTTTTATTCATAGTTTCATATTTTTTATCTAGGAAAATATTCCAAAGCTTCTTATCCTATATATTCAGAGACAACGAACAGTAACATAGACTTCAGGGGATGTTGCTCAAGGTATCAAGTTTCAATGCCGCACGGAATTCCTCCTCTCCTCTCTAGTATACTGTTCACTTTGTATGTACCTCAAGTACTCAAAGAGACGTAATTCTCTAGACGGTGTGTCGTGTCCAACATGTATGGAACCAAAGAGGGCGTATAGGTATCTGTTTTCTTTTGTTAAACAAAGAAAACAATACAAAAACGGTCATAAATCTTCCCAGATCTTCATTCAATCTCGGTCCCTTGTCCTTATGGCTCTTATTTAAAGTGATAACGACCGCTACTTACCACACTGCTCCACCCATTTCTCGTATACGACCTATAATTAATTAAACCTCATTAATGTTGACTTCATTCCTTCCCGATTATCATTTGTTTCGTCCAAGTTCGCCGGGAAAAATACATTACGGGAGGCCCTTACATTAGTCTTCGTCGCCTTTGGAAGCGAAATTAATTAATATCGAATACCCTTTCGGTTTTACCGTTCTTTGAGTTATGTCTTTATTTCAGCATCACTATCTATTCGTGTGTAACTTTAATTTATTGGTGCGATTAAAGCAATTTGTTGACTTGCTTTTGTTTTGTATTGTTTTATAATGAAGGTTTATTACACGCATCTAAAAGAAAAGTCGAAAAACTTTTTTCTCGTGTTATAAATAACACTAAACGAGTAAACGTGTATCACTGTACTGAATGTTACTAAATTTTGATGACTAATGTTCAACCTTTGAAGTATCCTGATATAAAAAAAATGGTAATTCTAGCCTCTAAAGCAGCCTTTCCCAAAGTGGGCGATAACGCCCCCTTGTGGGCGCTGCAGGCATAAAGGGGGGCAGTAAGAGTCCCGGAAAAAAAAAATGGGGGTGCTGTGTAGAGGCTTAGGGGGCGACTTGTAATTTCATCTAGGAGAACTCTTAGACACCGACTGAGCTCTCGACTCTCGACTACAACTTGTGAACATCAACTAATATTAATATTAGTATCATATTATTATATACTTTACTCTGTCTGAATGCCATAAAGTTGCGTTTCAATAATCATTCTCATTGGCAGGTGTAGCCCGTAAGAGTTATTCATATTCATTTATTTGCGTTCCACAAGGTAAAACATGGGCTTAAAGCTAAGAGCCGTTGTAGACTCTGTCAGGGCACAGCAAATAGTTAACGTGACACCTGAGCGCCGTTGTGTACTACCTACTGCGCTCAAGTTAACTTTTGCAGGTTTTAGTAAAAGTCTCGTTTAGAGTGAATGTTTAATCTTTGCTAATATAGCTAAAAATAATTAGTTTAATTTTAAGTTACAGTAGTTTTTATGTAGTGTGAAAAAAATTGGGGCGCTAAAAATATTTTTTTCTCAAAATGGGCAGTAGACAAAATAAGTTTGGGAACCCCTGCTCTAAACGTATCTGTACCTACTGAGGCAAGAGTAATCATTTTTTTTTGTGGGTAACTTAAAAAAGTATATTTTTCTGATTCGAGATACTTTTTCAACTGTTTTCTGAATTGTTAGACTTAGCAAACACACTTCACTAGAACACTTCCATGTTCTAGTGTAGTATGTTCGTTCAATGTACGTTTGGTGTTCATTATGATAACAATTCAGCAGTCATCTTTATCATCATCATCAGCAGCTTATTAATGTTACCACTGCTGGGACACAGGTCGCACAGGCAGCTGGGATTTCAGCAGTAAAAATAAAAACAACAAATTATCACCAAAACTACATTCGCAAAATTGGGTCATCTGTTTCTGTGTCCAAACTGTAGTCATAAGCAGCTTTGGTTACGTCCAGTGCTCACTGTATCGTATTATGTCGGACTTGCAATGGACATCGCTCAGCTTGGCTCAGACTATCGACTGTCGATCGATAGTCAACTGCTTATTGAATGGGATTATCGCTATTGTTTGTGCTACTTCAATGTAAGTGATCGGTTGTGTACATGGGTTTAGAATGTTCTGATTTGTTCGTGTATGTTCGGATTAGAGATTTGTGGAGTTACTGTTTGGCTAAACGGAGATATGGTGAAGATGTTTGAGTGGTTTTGCAACTGAACACTATCTATGTATTTTTAACTAGTTATGGTTAATTATCACAACATTATATAAAACAAAGTTCTCCACCGCGTCTGTCTGTCTGTTTGCGATAAACTCAAAAACTGCTGCATCGATTTTCATGTTGTTTTCACCTATGGATAGAACGGTTCTTGAGGAAGGTTTTATATATTACTAGCTGTTGCCCGCGACTTCGTTCGCGTGAAAATATTGATGGGTCATGTGTGCGACCGCATCGTTGGTCAAGTTGTCGCAAGCGCTACAGTACTGAGCATGAGCTCCTGGGTTCGATTTCCGGGACGGGCAAAGTATTGTATTATTTTTGCCCGGTTGATGGAAATAAGCGAAATGTGGGTGTAGGATTAGATACACATTACACCTCTACCTAACAGTGGCGAAGGGTGAAAATAGTGTCAGGGGAAGCCGAAGAAAAAAAAGTGTTTTTTTTTTGCTTCTGTTATCTTTTTTCCCATGTTAATTTTGACCTCATTTTCATTATCAGCGACACCAAAAACCACGGAAACGACAGCCATGAATTTTCGTCGGCGTCATTTTGAATTTTTATTTTTCTTCATCTTCATTCATCAAAACTAAGATCAGAAATGCAGAAGAGTTAGAAAAAAACAGAAACCAACAAAATAAAAAAAATCTAGTTGGTATCAAATACGATATCGACAATTACTCTTTCTATCTCGTTCTACTTCACATACTTTCTTTTTCTACCCCTGCCGTAACTCCATAATCTTCGGCTTACCTAGGTCCCTACAAAACGGTAAGTACTGCCAGCCGCGAAGTCACGTATGCGCGTCCATACGATTGGTACCTACCTGTACTATTAACTTGTGTACGGCCTATACTATTAACTTGCACTGCTGCAAAAGGTCTCTCCTGCTGCTGTTGCTGGTGAACGAATGAACAACTACAATGCAAAACTTCATCCCATTTACCCATTTTTGGTTTGAAATAAAAAAAAAACTACGACTTACTGACTTTGATACTATTTAGTAACTCAAAAAATAAAAACTTTAGTTAAAAACAAAATGTTGCCCTTTTTTCACCCTCTCAAGGGTTGAAATGCTAATAAGGCCGTTGCGTTAGCTTCCAATCATAAGCCCAGATAACAAATTTTGTACTTTTTACGTCGAAAATTAAGGATTTTTCACACACTATTTCATCCCCTTTTTAAGCCTTCGGGGTGAAATAATCAAAAACGCTGAAACACGTATAAATTAATTTTGATACATTAAACACAAAATTTGAAGATTTAAAACTGACGGACTTTCATATAAACTTACATCCCCTATTTTATCCCCTTGGGGGTAGAATTGATCAAAATCCTTTCTTAGCGGATGCCTACGTCATGACATCTACCTGCATGCCAAATTTCAGCCCGATCCGTCCAGTGGTTTGGGCTGTGCGTTGATAGATCACTATGTCAGTCAGTCAGTCACCTTTGAGTTATATATATTTAGATTGTCAAGCGGGCGGGCAGCTAGTATTATAGAAAAACCACACGCCTGTTGGTAATGTCTGAAGGGTTTGCTGAAGGTGTACTGCAGGACCTATATTTCACCCACTTTTTCCGAGACAGTCCCATTGTAATCGTAATTGTGGGTACAAAAGCTCTGCTTTGTCTCGTCGTGACATGTTTTTTGGTTCTTGGTAAACTATTGTAACTTTAAGTATAACTAACTACAATAGCTATAACTGTTGTTTGAATAACTATATTTTTTCCGGCGCCTTTATATGTAAAAGGTGTCATTATTTCACTTATTTTTTTTAAACACTATTTCTGCCAAATTCTTTTCGAACTGAAATGTGAAATTATAACAACCAAGAGGTAATCCATAGCTTCAGTAATCAACCTTTTCCATCTGATATTTCGATTTAAATTCATATAAAAACGAAAGCTTTTTAACTCGCCCCGCTCGCTACTGCGCGAAATAAAAACAAAAGACCAACTTCAAATCAATACAACAATTTATAACCTCATCTCTCACATAAATTACTGAGCACATCTCACTTTAATTTGCAATGAAGACTTCGCACAATATTTATTGCCAAAACTCCGATACATTGAGCGATATAACACATACTTTATATTATCCCACAACCTGAGTTTGAGCACTTGATCATAACCAAGTTACGAAGTATTTATATTGGTATCATAAATTTATAAGAAGTCAAGAATGGGCGCACGCACAAGCATCCTCCTTGGCATTATTAATGAGATGAAATACTTCGAATTCCTACATAACTTGACAAGGAAAGTTGGTGTTGTAGACTTATATAATTATTATGATTAAACTACATCTAAAGTATTATAAAATACAGTACCTATATACATGTAGGTAGTATTTGATAGGCAGTGAAACGGATAAAGCGTTTCGATGCATACGTACTTAATACTAGCAACTGCGCTTCGCAAGGATCTTATAACTCGTCAAAGCATGGAAGTAAATATTATATCTATAGGAATGTATTTTGTAATACTTAATATAAAACTTCGAAAATGAATTTCAGATTTTAAAAAATGTGATAATTGCTTCAAAATTCGCTCAGCGGCGTATAACAATAACAACGTAATTAATTATTATGACCTAGTAATTATATAAATATTCTTCAATAACCTTTGTTTAGTTGGTTGAGTAAAATATTTAAAAGAAAATCTAGTTCAAGTTTACAAACAGCTGACGCAAATTGAATTATTTCGCAATGAGAGCAGACGACCTTGTACCTACCTGCTCTAATTTTATTGCGAAATATTTAATTATTAAAGTTGTTGTTTTCAAGTGAAAACCTAAAGCTTATACAACAACCTGATTAAAAAAGTCCAGCTATTTTATTTGGAGCAATTTAAATTCTTTGTTTGTACGTTTATTGTGATAGTATTATTGATGTGTGCAAAGTTAAACCTACTTTAATTTCAACTTATCACAGCCTTGTATTAAGGCTTTTGGGCATGATGCTGCGTCCTGCAGTGCCTACGACGCAGCTGTACCTTTCACGTCTGCGTCACTCAACTACAACTGAGGAAGTGGTGCAGTATGTCAAAGTGAAGACCAACTGGACTCTGAGGGTTGAAAGGTTGGAATCGCGCCACAATATCAACTTTAAGTCATTCATGGTATGAGTTCCAACCCACCATCTACAGACCTGCATGAAGGAGGACTTTTGGTCGAAGGGTTTCGTGTATCGACGTTTCCGAGGACGGTTACGTCACACCACGCAGCGAAACACGACGCCGCCGCGCCGTCAACGTTGCGTTGGTTTTAAAATATGTATTAGTTTATTATTGTTGTTATTGTGTGTATTTTATCTATGGGCCTTAGTTGCCTGATAATAAAATGATTATTAAGGTCGTGGCTCACTTGACAAGCACCGCACCAGCACCGCTCCAACCCAGCAATTTACTTGCCATTCAAATTAGAGCATTAAATCGTCTGTCGCATAACATATTTTTTAATGTCCATATGAAAAAGCTTACGGCGGGTGGTCAACGCGCTTGCCGCTACCATACGACTCGCCTCGCGGGCGGCTCGGCGTCCGCGCGCGGTCTGCGCGCCGCAAGCGAGGGGACCGCGCGCCGTCCGCGCGCCGCAAGCGAGGGAAACGCGCGTGGACGCCGAGTGGTCCGCGAAACAACGTCATTGCGCCGTCGTGCTTCTCCACGTCGTGGGTACTCTTTGTTTCATGTATGGCCAGTTACAAATTTAGTTAGAGAGCCCACGACACTAAACCTAGTTCGGTTAGAAATCAAAAAGCAAATAAAAAAAGCCCTAATAAACCGACTGATATTGTTGTAATCGAAGGTTGATCTTATGTTACAATAACTGAATCAATCGTTACAGTACAACGGCTGAAACTTTTTTATAAATAGTTTACATATTATACTGAACTTAAAGAAATCTCAGAACTGTATGGAGAGGGTGTTCGCGGGGTAGGTGAATTAAACCACGAATCCACGTTAACAAAATATAATTACTAGAGATAATACCTAAAATACAATGCTACCTCCCGGACTATTACTACCAGCGTGCGGACTGCGAGCTTGCGCCTTGCGGACGGCGAGTGGACCGCGCGCCGCAAGCGAGGGGACCGCGTGCTTACACCTCGCTTGCGGCGCGCGGACCGCGCGCCGTAGGCTATATTCGGGGCGACGCCGGTCAGGAGCTGTGCTGGTGCGGTGCTTGTCAAGTGAGCCACGACCTTTATTATTATTTTGTTGTTCTTTATATTTCTTCTCATTTAAGAGAGCCTAAAAACCTTACACGCGGGTCGGAACCAAGGATGTAAGGTAAAATTTAAATGCAGAAAGTGGATGATAATGTGGATGAAGTCAGACACTTTCGGGTGATTCGACAAGTGTTGAGAATGGTGGCTTTTTGAAGCATGTAAAGTGTGTGATCAGGCATCTGTAGACTGTTGAGGCTTTGTGTGAGAGATTTTGGTATAATACCAGTAGATAAGAGCACAATGAGGACTATATGAACCATAGATATAATAATATTTCTGTGATATGAACTGTTTGTACTTTCCATTGGGTTTTGATTTCAATTGCAAGATCGTGGTATTTATTTATTCATTACTATTATTAAACAAAATTGTAATCTATTACCAAAGATAGAAAAGTAATGACCAATCTGCCTCGTTGGTCGACTGCTGAGCGTGAAGTTCTGGGTTCGATTCCCGGGTCGGGTTAATTATTTCTGGGTTTTTCCACCAGAAATATCCCAGTAGCAGCCACGGAGCCTGGATTTGTGCCCGGCTGATGGCAATAGGGTCGCCCTCTATTACATAGTATTGTTACTTAAAAAACTGGCGAAATGTGGGTTAACTATTAAGTATACATTTGCTTAAGCTTTCAAGGATTGCAGGCGTGATGTGATGGTGGAAAAGTGAACATTATAATATGTAGATTGAGATAAACTAGCGAAAAGTCTATGCTATTCCCTCAATTCCTTATCTTATTCTATTCTGAGATCCTGTCTAAGACCGACCTTCATCCATCTGTTAACCGGTATTTGTCATTGGTAGGTAAAGATCAGAGGTCGGACTTAAGGTCGTAGCACACTTATCAACTCGGAAAGGGATGGTCACCGCCTCGCCTTTCCCCTTGGTGTCGAACAGGCGTCCACGTAACGTAAGCAGATCAGAAGTTCCGGCACGTCGATTCGGCTACAGCTAGGCGACGCCGCGCTTACGGCTCACCGACCGCTGGTTGACGGCAGGGCGGCACTAGTCCAATCATTTTGAATCCGAACGTTAAGCTAGGGTACGGAGAGCCGTAAGGTAGGAACGGAGGTAAGCGCGGGGACTGCACGTCGACCAAGCACCGCACCGCGGTTCCTGAGCTTGTCCCGAGGCGAGGCGATTACGTTACGATTCCGATTAGTGTGCAGTAGGGAAATTCATACAAATAATATTGAACGGCTCGAGTTGATGCGGTGACGATCCCTTTCCGATTTGATACGTGTGCTACGACCCTTAGGTGGGATCTCAGACTATTTAAATTCGTTATAGAAATACGAAGCGATTTGAATAAAAACTGTCATCAGATGTACTTACCAAAGTTGTGACTTGCTTCTGTAAAGGAAAAGATCGTGGGGGTTTCCCCAGCATGCCTGAGAGTTTTCTTTTTTTTTGACGATATGTAAAGCGAAGGAAGAGGCCCATGGGTGGCATAAAAACTCTGACACCAGGTCGGACACAAAATAATCACGGAAGATATCCCGTAATTGAAAATATAAGCTTAAAAAGTGTTTAAAATCTAAAGTATGGCTGTGCAACTTATGCAAAAGGCTAATGCAAGAAAAATACTGAGAATCTTTTGCATTGAACACTTGAAACATAATTTGTCGATCACCGGCAACAAAAGCTGGAGCAAGAGAAAATCTTGTGCTAATAAAAGCTAATTCAACAAGGGTCGACTATTTACCTAATTTAGAGCAATTGAAAGGCCGTGTCTACTGCTGGATGCTCGAGTCTCAGGCACGACTGACCCATTTAGTTTCGCCGTCTGTTGCCGACTCTGATTAACTTCCTGTTTCCAATTTATATTAAATAATCCCTTTTGTTTATAGCGGGGTTCGGAACGTGTTAATAATGTTCCGGATACGACGTAAAGCGCCAGTCAATCTGCTTTGTTGCCGAGTTATTGGAGGAATGGTAATGATATTTCCTGGTGAAGTTTTATCTTTTTGTAGTTGAAGTTAATTTGATATTAGATTAGTTGTTATCTGGAGATATAAGTTCGAATGAAACATTGCTTTTAAGGTCTCTTTGTGACAAACTTAACCAAGAGTGCCTTAACAGTCCCACTCTTAGGTAAAGGTTCCCCCATTCCTTCCACTTTTCTCGATGTTGTGCCTCTTTTCGCCAATTAACACGAAAGACATCCAAGGCGTCCTGTCATTCTCCTAGGTCTGCCGCGACCCCGTCTTGCTGTCTCAGAGCTCCAGCTTTCGATACACGGGCTCGCAGCTTTTCAGGTAGACATGGCCTGCCCAGTCCTATTTTCGTTTGCCAGCTTTATGAGCTACGTCAGCAATTTGAGTTCTAGAGTGCACTTAATTCACCACTAATAAACATTACGTTTAGCAAAACATCGTGATAAACGTAATAGAAACTGTTCTTCTACCCACATATGCCACCCAATCAATAAAACAATCATTCCACAAGAAAAACCAATAGTTCAAACAAAAAGGAAAACCGCAGTTAAGAAAATAAGTCACGTAGCCCACTAGTTACGCATCTATGTAGATAGTTCCCAACTTTCGGACCTTTTCACGCGAAAGTGAATGATCTAAAAAGTTTTTACAAACATATTCGGCCTCATTGCCGTTTCGGGAAACTCGGTAACGAGTTCACTTCCCTGATTGATGAATGTGACTAGCCGACAACCCGAAACACGTACTGATAACGTAAAATTGGGCATTAATATCGCGAAACGCTTCGACGGTAAAATATTGTAACCGTTTATTTATTTTTCGGGTTTTTGTTTGATAGGACAAAGCTATTGAGGTTGTTGTGTCACTAAACTGTGTCAACGAAAGGCTGCAATACGGTCGGGTTGTGATCAACGGATTTAAAAAAGGGTACAGCTTTATTGAATGGGTTATTCTGACCCATCTACATTATGTTTATTGCTGCCTCCATTTTGATGTCCATTATGTTTCGATGTTTTAAGTGTCTTTTAAAATATCCCGCCTTTTTACAAAAAAAAATATTATCATTTTGTTAATACATGTTTTGATTTAATTTAAGTGTTATTTATTAATAATTAATAAACTATTTAAGTGTAGGTACAATAACACTAAAACAAAGTCTTTATTTACTTTCGTTGGCTCCCAGTTTTGAATCCCATATCCCAAACCCAATAAAAGTTGATGCTAATAAGTTGTCCCAGAAAAAGAAACAGCGTCATCCCTTAAAGAGAATATTTACAGCAAAAGAAAATTACAGTGTCACGTCACAGATTGCTTTACCGCCGATTCACCCACACAGCGCAGTTTAAAAAGGAATCGAAAGGCCGCTGTGAAATTCAATGTAGCGCCGGCCCAGCTCCCTAATTAATTCGTCGTGGAAAAACGTTCGCTTTTTCCTCAACCTGCCATCCTTGATTTTCAATTTCTGTAGCGAAAGATTAATGGGGAAGGACAGGTTCCCGACGAAGTTATATCTACATTCATAATTAGTCCGCAACAGTGTTTTTAAAAGCTGTTTTGCGACGGAATTGGATTGTCATTCACTTTTATGTTATTACAAAAGTTTGCAAGTTTGTGTGTATGTCGCTCAATAACACTTTAATGGGTGAATGGATTTTGATGAAACTTCATACGTAGGTAAACTAAGATCTACATTAAAACATGGAATACATTTTATTATCTTACACACAGTAATTTCCCTGGGATGCGATTAAAACCGCGAGCAAGTATCATAAACCTTACGCGTATAACTTTAAAATATTGTTTATCAGGATTGTTTCTATAGGGTTGACTCTTGTTTTGTTTTCCTTTGTGAGTTAAGAGTGAAGAGATAAACGTCTCCGATTACTTTCGGTGTAGTGATAACGGTAGGTTCGGCACCGTGTAAATCAACCGCCCCTAGCTGATAACGAGAGTAAAATTTCGCCGTAAATCATACATTTGTTTTCGTAAAGGGAGATTGTGGAGGGAATACTAAACTGTTATCATACGATTTGTGAATTGGATTGCGGTTTTCTAGTCTTTTTGGAATTCGATTTTGGTATTCATTGGTGCTTTCTGTTTATTCATTCGGAGTTCGATTGGGATATGAAAGATTTTATTTTATTGCTTCTTCTAACTGCTTTTTATCAATTTTCAGTAGCAACACTACGATGCGAAGAGTAATTATTTAGGTATGTAAAGTTTTTTTTTTATTTCATCAATTTTTAACCGACTTCCTAAAAAGGACGAGGTTCTCAATTCAGCCGGTATGCTTTTTTTCTATGTATGTACATCGATTACGCCGCGGTTAATGGACCGATTCGCGTGATTCTTTTTTTGTTCGACGCAAAATAACTGCCAGGTAGTCCCATAAAAATTTCTTTCAGTTTGGTCTAGTATTTTTTATTTTATAAGCATTATTGTTACTTGGACGATGTCATTTTGACGATACTTTATTTCGATAACTTTAACATTTCTAGTCCGATTTGCGTAATTCTTTTTTTGTTCGTTAGGGTACATATTCGAGTTAGTACCCTGGTCATCTAGTCACCATACGATGATGGGATCCTAAGGAAATCAAGAAGAACACTCGCGAAACCGCGCGCGCAAATGCAAAAAATAACTCGCGCGATATTGTATACACCTGTTCATAACATAACATCACGCCAGTACGCTGTGAAGGAGTAATGCGCATATGAGCCACTAAAAAGAGAATAATAAAAACTTTTTTGCAAAAAATAAAACCGACTTCTAAAAACACAAAAAACTGAAAAATAACTTTAGCTTCAAAAGTCGGTGACAAAAAACTAAACCAATAAAACAAAGGTCACCGACTTTTGAAGCTAAAGTTCAGTTCAGTTTTTTGTGTTTTTAGAAGTCGGTTTTTATTATGAGGTTGCCAAGGCTACGACATTCATAAAGAGTAAATTACTTAAGATTCAAGCCCTAGGCTAACAACCCCTAATATCTGCAAAAAAAGAACTGTATAGATGAGAATAAATTACGGATGTTAATACAACATTCTCTGTTTGTTATTCAAAGGAACAGATACGAGTAGAAACCTCTTTGACCAAGTTCACTCGAGTAAAACCACACATCTATCACCGAAACTGCATCAAAGAAAATCCGAACACATTAAGTGTTATATGAAAAATTCATTAGGCTCGGAGATCGTTCCGTGGCGCAGACATTATCTGAACTGTCGGGAACCCGCCTTCATCCATCATTCAGGTTTGGTGGCTCTTAGCATGCACTCGTATAAGTAAGCAAGCGGTAGACGTTGTGGTTCTGTTTTCAGTGATAGATAGACGGATGTATAAGTGATTATTATTACAACAGCGGAATATATTTTGATGTTTTGCTTATAATATTTAATCTAGGAAACGGGAGATATATAGTTAAACGTAATAGGCTTAACAACCCATCTGCAGTTAACATGAAACCAGACTTTTAAATTGAAGGCGCGAATTGAACACTTCATAAACATAGTTTGGATACTAAATCAATATACCTAATTATTCTTTCTTGTCATTCAAGTTCGTTGAAATAAGGTTCAGTGGCTTATTTTAACATTTTCTAACGTTGTACGTTAAACTGTTGTAATGAACGTGTGGTACCGCTATAAACCTTTAAACTACAAAGCGGCTAAAACTAGTTGTACAGCAGTAAACTCGAAAAAGTTCGACGAAATCTATCATGATGGTATTTGACTGTTCATCTTTAGAGCGTACAGGTACGTTTCCCATAGTCCATTGCGGTGCGATTGTTAGCTGCATTGATTCTACAGTCACTAGAGACTGTGCTCACAAAACACCACCATCTATAGCCACAGGTACATAACAGAGGTCGCATTGCGTGCTCTTTGCGGAACAAACAGTATTCTATGTGCCCTGTCTAGCCTTAGTCAAATTTTGGCCGCAGTATATGGATCTAATTAACGAAGATCTAATTAAGATTAAGCGATATATTCATGAAGCTCTAGCGGTTTATTCCAGCGATGTCATGCCAGACCTGAGGCTGGAAACAGGTTGCTACATGTTGCCAATGCCTTAAACTGCTGCTGGATGTAAGTCGTGACGTCATAGTTAATGAGAGTTGATCAGTATTGAGCTTTAGTTGCCCGTGTAAGCGCACCTTTTTAGTTTCATGAAATTACAGCATGGAATACCTATATAGGTACGGAAGAATTCGTGGAAGAATTGCATAATTATATCACCGTGGAATTGTAAAACCCGTTAGGTTTTATACATATATGTTAGTTATTTATTGAAAGAACTGCATAAGTTTTGGCTTTGTAAAGAGAAATTTATTAAAATTAAAACATTTTATAAATGATGTAGATACTTCTCCAAACATAAGTTATTCTAAACATACAGATCACTGTTTTTAAATAATTACTAACCTGTAAAGAGAAACAACATTAAAAGCTATTGCTTAAATAATTTTCTATTATTTTAAGAATAATTAGTAAAACGTGTTCACATGAATTTTTCACACACAATCATAGAGTACCTAGTGCAGGCTTGCTGTCCACAGACAGCGTATGTAATCCAATGCGCGGGAAATTCAAATTTAAATGAAGAACGGAGAGCTTCATTTACATATATCTAGCCAGAACTTTTGAAAGATTGTCAACCGAACATACTTGATCTATCGAAGTGAAACCGTAAAATTGTGAAATGCACGCGATAGAAGTCTCTTTGCCATAATACCATCCACTACACACACACACACTTGAAGCACCCCGATGTTACGCGACTACGCCTTTTAGGCGAATATAAAGTGTTTTGAAGTTAGGTTACATTAATCGGTTTTGAGGTAACTTCCGTTGAACATATTTCACAAGTTTACGGTTTCACTTCGATAGATTATAATCTACCGAAAAATAACTTGTAAGCAGTGGCGGTTGATAATCTTTCGATGGTTTACAATCTCGCTAGATAGATTACAATCTAACGGGTTTTACAATTTTACGGTAACACGTACACGTTAAACTCTTTTCGACGTGCTCGAGCCAATAGAGAAGTTTCAATAAGTATAATGTGGGGGTTTCTTTAAAATTTTAATAAACATTTATTAAGCATTTTCTTTCTACAAGGAAACAAAATCAGCACGTTCATACGTAATAAGAAATTCAATAAGGTACTCTGTTAATTACTTGTGTACTCACTTAATTGTATGAACAAAGTTCTACAAGACACTGTGTTTATTCCTGAGACAAATATTACAAATATAATTAAAACTGGGCTTTCCTTGTTGTCTTCCAAATTGTTTTCGCAAGGTTACGTACACAACAGACGCTTTTTGAACAAAGTAAGTTAATATTACAAGTAACTCGTATCGAAACAATAGGCTTGTTAACTGAAAAAATCTAATTAGTCCGTCACTTAGATTATCAAAAAATATTTGACCCGTATTTTTTCTTTTGTCACATAAACCAAAATTGACGAAGATACGACGCTTTTAAAATTCCCAATACGTCACTGTTCGGTATCATTCTTAGTGAGTTGATACCGAACAGTGACGTCACGAGCCCCCACTCCGAGTTTTGATGCGTTTTATCTTTGTCAATATTCGTTGATTTACAAAAACAAAAAATACGTGTCCATTATTTTCCGATACTATAATTGACGGACTAAATAGATTTGCAATTTATTGATGGTGGAAACAAGCCTATTGGTTGGAGATCATTTTAATTATGTATTGATATACGTGTTACACAATAATAATTGTTGCATGTCGTCAAAATCCTGATAGTATGAAAAACTGTCATACCAAAGACCCTTATTATGACTGTTTTTCATACTATCAGGTTATACTTCATCATCATCATCATCATCAGCCTATAATGTCCCCACTGCTGGGACACGGCCTCCTCTCTATGAGAGGGAATGGGCTATAATCCACCACGCAGGCACAGTGCGGATTGGTAGATGTCACATGACTTCGAATTTTTGGTTTTAGGACATGCCGGTTTCCTCACGATGTTTTCAGGTTATACTTAATGAGGATAAAATGAGGAGTAAATGAGTTGTAGATATGGTTAAAATACTGGTGGTTTGACGACCCGAATGGCAGAGTGGTAGTGAGGCTGCCTTACGTTCATAGGGTCCCGGGTTCGAATCCCGGTAGGAGCAAATGTTTGTGTGATGAGCATGGACATTTGTTTCCGAGTCATGGATGTTTCTATGTATAATAAGCATGTATTTAAAAAACAAAAAAAGTATCTATGTAGTATATTAACTATCTGGTGTCCACGACACAAGCCTCGTTGCTTAGTGTGGCACTAGATGGCGCTGTGTGTAAAATGTGCAGTGATATTTATTATTTATTTATTTATTACTGGTATACAGCTGCGTCTGTTAAGACTGGAAGTCGAGCTCTACATTGTTGTCAACAGGCTAGGCAAACGATGATTATACGACTTCTAATCTTCCTTAATCTTCAAGTTTTAACTAACAAGAGAAAAAACGGGTAAATTACACAAAAATAAACACTTCATAATAAATAAATATCGCTGGACATTACACACAGCGCCATCTAGTGCCACACTAAGCAAGGAAGCTTGTGTCGTGGACACCAGATAGTTGATAACCTCATGGATACTTTTTCCATGCATACTTTATAGAGCAGCGGTGGGCCAGTGGTGGCAACCCCGACTTACGAACAGTAAGTCGTGGATTCGAACCCAGGCAGGCGCATTGCTTTGTGTAATTTATTTCATCGCCACTGCTCTCAAAAACGGTGAAGTAAAACTACCAACCCACACTGGGCCCGCCTGGTGGATTTATAGCCCATACGCAAAATATATAATATGCGGACACCAGCCCGTTGTACAATACAATAAAATACAATATAATACAATACATACTTAATAGACATAACATCCATGACTCGGAAACAAATGTCCATGATAATCACACAAACAATAATTGCCCCTACCGGGATTTGAACCCGGGACCCTAAGAACGGGAGCCTCACTACCATTGCGCCATTCGGGTCGTCAAACTTTCCATCATCATTCTCCCCGTCAGACGTCAAGGTATCGTTTATTCCTTTCTCTTTCATATCATTCCTCACACAATCCTCTTTTTTTTAGCCTTCCTCTCCCTCTAAGTCATTCTTATTACAATCACACTCAGAACAAAACAATTTCTAGAAGCAACAAATGCACACGACGCCACGACATATTCATTGCAACATTTATTCTGACACCAACCAATACGACACACATTTACATTAAACTTAAACATCGACTTACAAACCGTAACATTATTATTCACTGCCGAAGTTAGAATGCTGCAAAGATATCTACTTTTATCAACTCACTTGTGGTGGGAACTAGTTTCCTGTTCAATTCTACTTTATTTTCTTGGCAAATCGTGAAAGCGATCATGTGGCAAAACAGTCTTATAGATTTGGCCCGAGGGAACTTTGACTCGTAGTTGGCTAGTGGAGACGTTGGAGTCGCAATACGATATGTTTGAGAGCAAAACGGTGTTCTGTTGGTAAGACTCGAATGTGTAGTGTATAGCCGAGGGCCGTTCTAGGTTCGTACTTAATGTGACGCCAGGAAACGTTAAATGTATCGCTATTTTGCATTTGTGAGGACGAATCGGAGATTGTGTGATAGGAAGTTTTAGGATGATGATTTTTTTTAACTGAATTTTGTTTTGTTGGATATGTTACAAAAATATTTAAATTGAATTTTGGCGTAATACAATCGTGCTCTATAAGGGGTGTAAAATGACTCTTAGCGAAGATTTTTCTATCACGGCCCCATAGTATTATGAACCTCGATAAAGAGAACCTCGATCATATTCAGAATAGAATGATGTACCAAATAAAATCAAACAAAAATTTGTTAGCTTATTTAAGAAAACTAGACTCAAATACTTCTTCCTCATAAAATAATGTCTAGAGATAGGATAGCATACGCTCCATGTTTAAGCTTAACCGCAGAATAAAGTTAGAGGAAAGAGCAGAGATAAAAAAGACAATACTATAAAAGATGAGTAGCTCATTCTACTTAGGAAACACCCTAAAGATTGCTATCAAATAAAATGTATAACAGAGCCTTAAGCCCGAGGCTACATATAACACATAACACGAAATACGAGAGCCTATAGCTAAAACTTGCTAGAAATAAAAGTATATTCACCACAAAAAATGAAAGACACAAATCTTATAAAGAAATCTATGTACTAACCTCTTATTGTACAGAAAAACTTCATTACTCTTCGCCTATAGTAACTGAAACCAAACTAACTTAACTTAGTACGTGGTTAGGCATCTCTTTAACAGTGTGTAACTTCATTCCAAAGTAATAATTGGAGCCAAACTTCGGGTCCCGACCTCCTCCGAATAAAATTAAACTTGGTATAAAAAATGCATGAAAAGATGGAGTCAATTCAAAATTATAACAAAACGCTCCGTCTGCAATATGTGAGTGAGCCACTTAACGGCGTCAGCATAAAGATAATAGGAAAAAGTTAAATTATGTCGATGTCTGAGGAGTCAGACCTTGCCACGTAACGTGCCAGTTATAAAAGTTGAATTTATGACTGAAATTATTTTAGTCTCTTCCCTAATTCTACTTTTCTTGTGTGTCCAGGTGCATGATATGAAGTTAACTTTTTAAGGGGGCATCTAGACGATACGCTCGGGTGGTCGCATTTTATTGGACTATTCGCTTTGATTTGTTGGAGGGGAAGAGGCTTATTTTCTAAGTTGCTTCCGTCTTCCGTTTTACTAATACATCTACAGTAAATGGTTTTCTCGCAGTCCTATTTCTTGTTTTATGATTCAACTACAGTTAGCTTGACGAGGTTTTTTGTTGATTACAATAGCTATTGTTTTTACCCGACTGAGAAAAATTTGCAAAAAGGGGGTTTAAAGTTTATTCCTATTGTTTAAGGGGCCAGCGGAGCATGCGTTTTTCATAGAAACGTGTATTACGTTATATGATAAAAAAAATATATGAAAATCAAACATAATTATTCTTAAGGTAGTGTGTATATATTTCGATTGGATTACAGAATATCTATGTTCCCAAATAAATATTTTAAAAGGAGAATGATATAAAGACGAATTTAAAATATCTATAGAAAATTTGTTTTTCTCATAACTCTTGTTTAAATCAGTTTAAATTCAAAATATGTGTTTGGGAACCTATATATTCTGTAATCCAATCGAAACAAATACACACTACCGTAAGAATATGTTTGATTTACAAACTATTTTGGTATTACGTTTGTATGAACTTCGCATGCTCCGCAGGCCCCTTAAGTATTATTAGACGACCTCCTAGGGTCCTAGGTGCACTTCCCAGATCGGACAAAGAGTTATTGGGTTTTTCTACCAAGGTTTTCTCATTACCAGCCACGGAATCTGCATTTGTGCCCGATTGGTGGCAATAGGCTCGCCCAGTATTACGTGGGACTTAAACATAACTGGCGAAATGTGGGTGTACTATTATTATTATTACACCTCTGTTTTACCCTTCGAGGATTACAGTCGTTATGCTATGTTTAATTATATATGAACCGTTATCATCGGGAAGCTCAGGGTAGTGAGCCTTATTTTGTGAACCATTTCCTCTAGATACATGTAGCTGTATAAATTCTATACCAGAATGTAAGACAAAAGACAACTTGACCCGACCCAGAATTGTAACAGAATGATAGACGTCTCAAAGACGCAACAGACATGAAAGCTTAAAACGTCAATAGGCACCAACACCTCTCAAGTTTAGTACAATACAAAAGGATCCTGAAACCACTTAAAGTATTAGGACAGAAGGTCTAGTCCATAAAATTATGTCAATAGGTGAAACCAAGTGCATTGCATGCAAACAACGTGATCCCAGATTAAAATCGATCTATAAACGTTGCATGTAAGGTGACCAGGAAATGTTTTCGTCTTTATTTTGCATCTTTGACTACCACGTCAGTGTCGTCGTCGCATCGTGATTGTTGAGGTGGGTTTGGGCAGAGTGTTAATGGACTTTAATGTTGTGGATTTCTCAGTACCTCCGCACCTAAGAACCGAGTTTGAGTTTGAGTTTTTGAGTTTGATTTTGACTCGTGTCAAATTGCCGTCCTATGTGACACGTACCTACACCTATATCTCGTCATTTTCATTATCATTTCAGCCAAAAGACGTCCACTGATGGATATAGGACTCCCCCAAGTGTCGCCACATTGAACGGTCTAGTGCATCTTGCAACCAACGGATCTCTGAAACCCTAACAGATCATTGGTCTGCGATGGCTATGTCTTTAATAGAAATAAGCCGCTATGGCTATGGCTTTAGGAGAATTTTCTCAGTTAACTTTCTAGCCCATAAGCGTTTTCATTCGTTTTAAAATTGACCTTCTGTACTAATCTGTGCTCCCGATGAAAATTTCATGCGCTAAGGACTTTGTAGAGGGTCGGTGGACAAATATTCAACCTCTCCATTACTTACGGTCGCCTGCCTCAACGACGCTCTTTCGCCCCGACGATTTCTTATAAAACAAATTGTTTTATTTCATGCCACACGTGCCTAGATTTCTTTTTATAAACTTTACTGACGACCTTTTCTGTAACGTTGCACAGAATTTATATAAAATAAACTATGTATTTTGTATTAAAACACGGGAATTATGTGAACGTGGTCACGCGAGTAGCCATGGAAAATAATTGTGTGTTGTGTCAATCAATCATGGGCAAAAAAAGTGTTTTGATGTTAATTGTGTAAGTACCTCGGTTACCTTTTTATAATTTTCTAAGTAGGTTAAAAAAATGTACAAACTTTGACATTTGAAAATTACGCTACGCACTCTTTCGAATGCGTTTAGCTGCTCTGTCTGTAAATGTTTGAAACAAAAACTACTGAAAATTTTTAGGTAGAGTAGGCTTTTTATCAAAAAGAACATTATGGTTCTTTATGTCCCGGAAAATTACAAGGGGGAGTCGCGACCATAGCTAGTTTAAAATATTCATGCCTCGTTTGATCCCTAGCCTGAATGGGCCAACCTATTTCCAGCCAGGAGTATGAAGAGAGTAGGTTCATACATACAGGGACCTTCTTGCTAGAAAGAAACATGATTACTTTAATAGTTTTTTTTGAAGTGTAAACTTCTTGGAACTTGCGTGACCGTGACCTAACGCATCGTAGCACTCGTAGCCGATCTGCTACGGCGTAGCACCACTTAGTCGTGCGCTGGGCACAACTTGTAGCAGATATAGATTTCATTTCTATCGCTGTTTCTTTTTAATTTTTCGATTTTATTCATATTATGAAGTGAGATTCAGCTTTGTGGAGTGTAATTTCTGCACTTTAAAGCAATGTCATTTGTGACTTACTCCATTTTGCGTTTCGCCAGTACGTAAAGTAAGGTAAAATAAATATATACAACGTAGTAAAATGTGACCATGTGTGTAAGTACAAATCTCTCTCATCAAAACCGAACCTTAATTCGAACCTTTTGCCCCAAAAAATAACGCAAAAGACCAATATCTACACATTACGCCACCGAATATACTAAATCCAAACATGTGTCAAATAATCCCATTGGCCATTGGGCGGCAATGGGCGAACGAACGGTCACGACATTGACTGAGGAGCGGGTAGGATTAGTATCCGATCCCGACCGATCTCGTCCGAACTCGGACGATACCGAACGAACCGGACCGATCCGCCTTTATTAAGACGAATAGACAAACATTTTTAACACGTAAATGTGAGTTATGTGACCGCGATGGCCCGGATAGATGGACGGCTTGGGCTATCGTCTATTTTTGTGTGGAAATTGAATGACTTTTTTCTTTTTTTGGTAATAGTTTTTCAGGCAATTTACGTGTAGTTTTTATACACTTACCTAGTAGTTACCTTTATAAAACTAAAAAATAAAATAAAAAATCGCTGGACATAAAGCGCTATCTAGTGCACACAAAGCAATGAGGCTTGTGTCGTGGACACCAGATAGTTTATTACCATTACCACTTGGCTCAAACGATACGCGTGTTGCGAACCAGTAACAAACCCACGTCGTTTGACGGAGGTCGCGACGCTTCGCGAGTCACATTGCATGAGGCCATGAGCTTTACAGACCAATAGTGACTGTTTTATTTAATTTCCCTAGCTTTAGCGCTAAATCCAAGTTATTCTTTATAACCTAATATTTCATCGATTTTTTCTACAACAGTCTGTTTCACAGTACGCTGCTAAGTAATTCTGGACAGTTCTCCATTACGAATAGCCTCCATTATTCCATAAAATTCTATTCTAAGACAAACCTAATAGAACTTGGAACTTCAATTACAAACTGCGTAGTAGGTAACATCAGGAATGTTCCCGTGTAGGCATAGATTAGATTTAGCCTAGACATAGTAAACAGTGTCCTGATTGAAACTCTATACTTCTTGAGGTCTTGTTTGTATGTCTTAGTTGTGCAAACTTGAAGGAATGAGATAAAGGCGTGTTACTAACGTCTATTTGGTACGCATGACGAGCAATCAAGTTGAACAAAACCAGTTTATGTGAATCTCTCAATGTACGGGAATTCTATATAAAGCAAGGCCATGTTATACAGGATATGTATACCTCGATGTGTCGCCGATGATATTACCACTAAATTTTATGCAAAGTGTTTAGTTTTAACAAAAGATATTGCTTGGAAACGACTTTTTTGTGGTTATTCATCTCATTTAAAATTGTGCAGATGAATGCAATAAATTAATAGTACAGGGTTCATGGAGGTATTCAAAGTAAAATTATAACATTAAAAGTATTAAAAAATAATTGTGAAAAGTTAAGACAATACCCGACCCGAATGATAATAGATGACCCGAATGGCGTAGTGCTGGTGAGGCTGCCTTACGTTCTTAGGGTCCTGGGTTCGAATCCCGGTAGGAGCAAATGTTTGTGTGATGAGCAACATTTGTTTCCGAGTCATGGTTGTTTATATGTATAATAAGTATGTATTTACAAACAAAAAAGTATATTATATGTAGTATATAAACTACCTGGTGTCCACGACACAAGCCTTGCTTAGTGTGGCACTAGGTGGCGCTGTGTGTTAAAGTCCAGCGATATTTATTTATTTTATTTAATAAAGTTCGAAGGTTTGGTCCAGAACAAAGAAGTGCCTTTCGGGTCTTTTCAGTCCCATTATTTACCATAGATAGAATTTAATGTCAGAGATTTCTGCATAGGAACATTGCAATAATACGTTCATAAGAATTTAAGGTAAAATCTATAAAAATATAAAACGTACAGAATTCCGGTCGACCCATAGCGAAAAACAGCGCCAACTTAAGTAAATAAGTAGGTACTTCGCTCCGCATACCAAAGCCTCAAAACTTTTCGGCAGCATTAAAACTTAAATAGGATTTCTATACAATCAGGATTAAGACAAACGCTTGTTAAGAATTAACGCCCGAACCTTTTGTTCGGTAACCGAGGATTAAGCTTCGGTTTAGGGCTGTAACCACATGGCTGTGGATCCTTAAATTTGTACACGTTCGTTAATCCGGAGATGGGTGGCATCGAAGGATCGGACAGTGACGAAGTATGGGTCGGGGATTACTTTATCGGGACTGTCCGTCTTTCTCGCCACTATGTTTCTTTATAAAGATAAATGCTGGGTTTTTTAACGAAAGGTTCCGTGTTTCGGGGTTTTTTAATTAAGTGTTTTGTGGTATTGCGAGTTTTGTGTACCTACTGTATATTGTATTTTATATTTTGTGTACTTATGTAAGTATATTCTTATATTGTATATTCTTTATTGATTTCATGTATTCTATTGTTTCTTCTTTTTTTACATGCAGTGTCTACATCTATTTTTTATTCTACTCTATTTCCGCAGTATGGAAAAGAATTCTTTAGAAATAAGCTACACCTTTGTACCTATTTTTCTGTACCATTTTTCTAATCTGTATCTAGTAACTTGTACATAAACTGTTAAATGAATAAATGCTGTGTTTATTTTGTCAAATTAATTAAAAGATTCTTTCATCTTAAAATTACTTAACTTAATAAAATTCGAATTCGAAATACTAAGACCATATTGCTTGCAAAAATATAAATTCTACTTTTTGATATCCACAGACACAGAAAGAATTACTTTTGCAATAAAAAGTCGGTGACCGTGTTACGAGTACTAAGCTCAAATATAAAACTAAGTTCTTATTAAAAGTATTTGGGAGTGCCATAACAAAAGTTATTTAATTTTATCAGTTGCTACTGCCATGCTTGTACAAATAAGAAGGCAATAGTCGGGCCTGTTATTAAAGAAATTTAATAAAAGACTAACGAACTTTTTTACCATTTTTTTTTTTTTATTATTTGCACGCGAGAACTCAATTGTTTATAATTCGAAGATTAAATTTCGCGTCTGAAAACATTTCAAAAGTTTTTATTCCCAATTTCTTTTTAAGCAATTCTAATTCTGAATAAAGTTCAATTAGTGATCATTTTATTTGAAAATCTTTTTCACTTTTGATGACAAGTTCAACGAAATTAAGTTTTAGAACCTTTAAATATTATTGTTAATACTTTCAGCAATGTTGCAAATATCAACTTAATTAAAGCTTGTGGTTTTTGCTGTCAGTATTATGACATAATTAAAAAATAATAATTCAGAAGTAGCATAATCAGAGTTCGCGAGCTGGGTTCAAAGTTGACGAGTTTTTGACAAAATAGTCTTATTCTGTAACTCTTGTTAAACTCTTAATTACTTTCGTCGGTAGGCCGCAAACATTCATCTCGTTACGAGACGTAGGCTTCATTATTTACTCGTGCTCACACGTTGCTTCGCTCTCTGCAAATATTTACCTCTTAACGAGAAACCTGACTTCACCCGCGGGCACTGTAATAAACTTTTCTATTGTATTCTGTGGTTCGTATACGAACCGCCGGATAATCGTTACATTGTCTACACTGTTTTCATTTCGCCCCTAATTAACATTTGGAATAACCGTGCAAACTTCCCCTTTTTACTAGAACTAACATTTCATAATAATAAATCATAATTTGAGTATATTCTGGTACAACAATGTCGCACGAATGTCGGTTGGATTTATTGAAAAGGAAAGTTGTGAATGCCAGGTGCGGGTGCCATCTGCCGTGCGTGCGACGCCGGATTCGGCTTTCATTTTCTCTGTGATGAAAATAATTATTGAAGTACGGCTGTATTAAAAGTAAGAAATTGCGAGAGGGATTTACGAGGATTTGACTTTGAGAGATTTTTCGTTTTTATTCACGTGGGGAGGAATGAGTACTAGGTGCACATAAACGGGAGTAGCTCGCTTAGATGTGCGCGAGCTCAAAGTGGGAGTAATGCTTGATCCGCCACTTGTTCTGTGTCCGTCCATTACTGGTAGTTGCATCACTCTTCTGCGGCTTTACGAGGAGTTTCGAGTGCTGCCGGTAATGAGCGTCGCTCAACCATTCGTTTGTATTTATCGTCTACATTCAAAGTGATAAAATGGAACTATTTTCTTAACGATGGCAATAACTTTCAGGGGTTACATTCAGTACTTACTTCGAAATTGTGAGTTTGTCGTCGTTACAAAATTCCTTTCACAATATCGTTTGAACTACACGGACCAGTTCCTTGTTCGAAAATACTTAACCATTTGCAACTGCTTAATGATGTTACTGCTTAGTGTTTTTCTTGCTATTGTGTTTACTTACATTCCTACATAAAACAAGTATCTATAAGTAAGCAAAGTACCGATAGTAAATTGATAGCCTTTTATTTTATCTATGTATATATTATATATAACCCATGCAACTTCGTCTACGTCACATCACATATTATGAAAGAATAAGCTCACAAAAAGCATACATTTCCCCGTTTTCGCAATATCTTTTATTTTTGCTCCAATCCTATATATTGGTCGTAGCGTGACGTTATATAGCCTTTCTCAATAAATGGGCTATCCAACACAAAATAAAATAAAAAATCGATTCCAACCAGTAGTTTTTGAGATTAGTGCGTTCAACCAAACAAACAAACTGTTCAACTTGATAATATTAGTAAAGATTTTCACTTCCATGCTCATAAAGTTCTTTCGATATAAACTCGCGTACCTACCAGCAGTAAAACCAACCCAAATATCCGCAGAAAATTGACTTTCAACATAATTGGGGTCTTGTTTCTATCACAGACTTAATAGCTACAATAATTCGAATCGATATTCATAAATCTTGAGGAAAACCAGGGTCCGACGGTAGGGGTCGCTATGAGCGATGACCCTTAATGGGGGACGTTGACAAAGCGTTCGCTGGTTCCCATGAAAACGTTCAAATACATCATAGGAGCTGACAGCACGATTCTGTGGACTACGAATTGCCATATTTTATTTTCTGCTCCCTGATAGCTGATTAATGATTCGCGGTGGTAGATGCAGAATTCGATTCTTGGTTTGAAATGGTTGAAGTGAGCTTTAAGAGGCAGTTTTGCAAGGAGTTAAGCTCGTCCTCACCAACGAGTCCTAGAGTGGCGATCGCGTATCGTGTTAAGCGTAAAAAGACGAGCCGGTGAGTTTAAAAACTCGGTGCAGGACCGGTCAATGTGGCATGTCTTGGAAAATGCGTGCGTATGTGAAATGATGTCCAAGAGTGGACTGTATTGAAGTTCATATTCTCATATTGCTCATATTATGCTCATATCATATGGTATTGAAGCTCATTCTGCCACCTCAGTTTCGGTCTACTTCCACGTACACTCACGGCGACAATACGCTGGATTTAATGGCCCTAAAAATTAAGAAACAAATCTATTAAAGCTTTACGATCCAAAACTTATCATTCTACTCAACAATTTGGTGGTAAACGAGCTTGTAAGAACATTTAGCAAGTGCTCTTCCTTTTTAAAGTCTTGAACTAACTGCGCGATGTTTCAAAACTAGTTTGGGTGACTTTTGGTCATTCCTTTTCCGAATCACAAATAAAGCTTGACTACCGTGCAATTTTGTATGGACACACGCTTCCAAGCCACGGACATTGTATTGAGCTACGGTCGACACTCGGCTCGGACACGGCGACGTTTTGAAAACAACTAAAACCGAAACGCTGAAAAGCAATATAACAGACATACAAAAACAGTTGACTGACGCAAAATAACGCACATCTGAATATATTACAAATTCTCAGAATTTCTGACTCGAAATATATACAGTACCTCCTAGTTGCCGATCGTAAGGCTCTGTTTACTGACAATAGAAATTATTCCCCTCTTGAGTATTGTGAGGATGTAAAAATACACGTCTAGCGGTGACGTTGAGTGATGCGTTCCACCGCGTATCGCATTGTCTGCCAGTTGAAAGAGATTGCACAGTATGAAATACTTCAGTTTTTCAGTAAATCTCGACTGCCTCATTGAATACGGACACAACTGAGCACTATTCTCGCACCGAAATATTCATATAGATTTCAGCGGTGAATGCATCTTTGGTGTAGGATATGAATAGTCTATGGGGAATACTAAATGAGATGGGATGGTTTTAGAGGGTTTTCGATGAAATTGAATCTGGTTGAATGAACTGTCTCGCTGTGGGAGATTAAATTTGATTTCAAAACAGGTGTAAAAGATGGCTGTTCTTTTTTTAAAGAAAAAACTACAGAGAATGTTTTACTCAACTGTGGGCGAGCTCAAAAAAGGGTAATGATTTTTGTTAAAAAATTACCTTTGTTTGATTGTGACAAAAAACTAAGTAAAGTTATTATTTAGTTTTTTTTGTCACCGACTTCTGAAGCTAAAGTTATTTTTCACTTTTTTGTGTTTTTTTTAAGTCAGTTTTATTTTTTGCAGAAAGGTCCAAAAGACGATATCGGAAATTACAGACCCATATCTCTCATCTCAAATGTATATAAAGTTTTCGCCAAAATCATTTTGGAAAAACTATCAGGTAAACTCGACGAAAATCAACCTGTGGAACAAGCGGGGTTCAGGAAAGATTTCAGTACCATAGACCATATTCACACTATCAAAAAACTTATAAAAAATATAAGTAAGTACAAACTATTTACATTGCCTTTATAGACTACGCAAAGGCTTTTGACAGCCTCAGACATGAAGTTGTATGGCAAAACCTAAAAGAGCAGGGCATCCAGAACACCTACATCAACATCATCAATTTATATTGAAAGTAAAGGTAGGATAGGACTGGAATCAACAGGAGATGCTTTTGCAATAAAAAGAGGTGTCAGGCAAGGTGACCCACTTTCACTAAAACTGTTCACAGCAGTGTTAGAACAAATGTTCAGGAAGTTAGATTGGGAGCATCTAGGTCTAAACATAAATGGATCACGATTAAATCATCTTAGATTTGCGGATGACCTGGTCCTATTGGAAGAAGATCCAAAACTACTGGAGTCCATGATACAAACCCTAGCAGATAAAAGTGGAGAAGTAGGCTTAGAGATGAACTCCAGCAAAACTAAGATGATGACTAATTCAGTTCCTGTAGACATAACAGTTAAAGGACAGAAACTGGAATATGTAGAGGAATATGTATATCTCGGCCAGATAATATCACCTAATGACCAGATGTCGAAAGAAATAGAGAAAAGAATTGCAACAGGATGGAAAACATACTGGGCTCTGAAAGAAATCACAAAAAGCAAACAAATACCCATTAAAATCAAGAAGAAGACCTTTGATACCTCTATTCTACCTTGCATTACCTATGGCTGCGAAACCTGGGCTTTGACAAAACTCCATAAGGATAAACTAGCTAGATGTCAAAGAAGTATGGAGAGAAGCATGTTAGGATTAAAACTTAAAGATAAAGTAAGAAGTACAGACATCAGGCCCAAAACGAAATGAACTGATATCGTGGTCCGTATTGATCAACTTAAATGGAGGTGGACTGGACATATGCTCAGGTGTAAAAAGGAGAAATGGAGCAAAAAAGTGACAATCTGGTACCCAAGGGATGACATTAGGAGTCGAGGTCCTAAAAAGAGAAGATGTGAGGATGACCTGAAAATGACTTTAGGTCCCCTCTGGGCAAGAGTGGCGGCAGACAGAAAGCAGTGGAAAGACTTGGAGGAGGCCTTTGCCATAAGGCACACCGAACTGAGAGACCTTTTGTAGTTCAATGTAGATTTTAGTTTTAAAATATTTCGTTTCAAATATGTAAAAAAATGTCAAAAGTTCGGAAATAAAGGATTGATTATTATTATTTTATTTATTTTTTGCAAAAAAGTTTTTATTTTCCACTTTTTAGTGGTTCACCCGTGTTTACTCACAGCGTACCGACGTGATGTTATGTTATGAACTGCTCTTAACAAAAGACAGACGTATTATTTGTTAATTTATGATATTGCATTTTAAAAAGTATTCATTTGAATTTATGATAGTGTTCAATCTCTCTAACCTATTTTAATCTAACTGTTTATTCTAAAAATTTAATAAATTTTAGATGTTAAATTTTTTTGGTCATTTGCATGTAATATCAATTTAAAATTCTTAGAATGTGAAAAAGCTACCCTAGTGGGTAGTTTTTTGACTTACTATAACTAAAAGACCAATTGTATCACCAAAAAGCACACTAATAAATACTTTGACTTTGGGATGAGATTTTAGCAATCCCAGTCGATTTCCGAAGTTCTTCATCAGATCTTCACCAAATTGAAATGGGCCCACTTTAAGAAAGTACTCTTCCAAAAACTAACCAAACCGCATCAAGTATGCTTATAAATTTGAAGAGTTCTCTCTATTTCTCCAGGATCCCATCATCAGATCCTGACTTGATGATTATGGGACCACCTGGGAAGTATACCCTTTCAAATTAAATTATCAATGGTACACATGAAAAGTGCATACCGTTACAATTACAAGAAGCCCAAACACGACTAGGATACATTGTCTCATATAGAGTTCCGGTGCCTGACTCTTGGCTTCATCATCAGATCTGATGGTAGAATGGTTTTGTGTTTTCACCTGTTGTAGAAAATTTCAAAATCGCTGTAGGTACGTTATCCTATAAAATTTGAACAGTTCCCTCGATTTCGCCAAGATTCCATCATCAGATTTGTGACTATAGGACCATTTGAAAAGTATACCCTTTCCAACAAAAAAAAAAAATTTTCAAATCGATTGGCAAGCTACGGATTTATGCGCGAACAAACATAAAACAAAAAAAATAGAAATATGAGAACCTCCTCCTTTTTTAGAAGTCGGTAAAAACTACTCAGCATATTTTGCCATAGTTTTTAATTTTGGTAACGAGATGTAAAAGTAGTGCTCGCAGAAAGTTTCTTTAGGAGATTGCTGAACGGATTTGAATTAAATTTTGCACACAGATAGTTTATAACCTGGATTAACAAATAGGATACTTGTTATCCTTTATATCCTTTTTAGCTAATCTGTAATATTTTACCGTTAAATTCAACTCAAAACACACAAATGGAATTTAGTTTCAAAAATAGAACAACCAAAATAAAAAACTCACTAACTATCCATCTCTCGTTTAAAATCATTCTAAGCAGAATACCAACATCACAGACAAACCACTATATTATGGTAATAGTTCCGGTGTCACAAATATTCAAATTAAAACGACACACCCTTTGAGTTACACGTGCAAATGTGGGACACTGTTTAGGCAGATAGAACTGGATTATTGAGGAAATGTACGCTTGTTTGGTAAGGAGAATTTCAATGAGAAATGAAGTCGAATTGTACTCGGATTTCCAATGATAAAACCTTCTCATGACTTCTATTTTTAAGAGGGGCTATCACAATTTTTCTTGTATTTGTGTGTGTATTTCACTGTTTTAAGAGTAACACTCTAATACAATTATAAAATTAAAAATTATAAATTTTGAGTACTCTCTAGAGAAATGAACAAACTTTCTAAAACATATTTTTATTTTGTAACCATACCTAAACCATAATCACACCTCAAAACTGACAATTCAGATGTGTGATCATGGTTTAGATATAGCCACAGAATTAAAAAAATATATATATAAACCCGAAAATGTTTGTTTATTTTTCTAGGGAGTGCTCAAAATAAATATCTATTTTTTTCTTAAATTAGAGAGTTATTACTCTAACACTCAAATACACACACACATACAAGAAAATTGTGATTGTGTGTGCTAATCTTGTAATCTCATTTATTCTTAAATTAGAGAGTTATTACTCTTAAAACACTCAAATACACACACACATACTCGTACAAGAAAAAATGTGATTGTGTGTGCTAATCTTGTACGTACTTGTTGAAACAGGTAACATCCTGTCACGCTTATAATCCCTCAAGAGTTAGACAGAGGTGTAGTACACCCAGATTTAGAGAAGTAAAAGAGAGCGAACTTATTGCCATCAACCTGGCACTAATCCACACTTCACGACTGCTACTGAGAAGTTCCTGAAGGAATGACGCAAAAACAATTTCCCCAACCTGGAAATCAAACCCAGAACCTCGTGTCCAGCAATCGTGCTTGCAATCACTATAGTCCCCGCCACAACAAGCTATAAATTTTGTAAACACACATCCAGGTTCGCAACCTTCGGATTAAATTTAAAATGACAGCGTCAGCCTAATCTTACTTCAAAATGGCCCAAATGTTTACGTTCCATGATGTCAGATGCGTTCCAATATCACAAAACATTGGACGACAGCGCTAATAATTCGCCAAAATATAACCCGACCAAGTGAAATTGCTCGATAATTTCGTATTACACGTATGATAATTTTGAGTTGATTGAATTTGAGAGTATTTCTTGTTGATTGCATTGTCGCCACGTTTCTTGGTAGAAGTTCTTTGTTTACAAAATTATAGCTTCTCGTGGCGCAGACTATAGACCAACAACGAGGCAGTAGAAACAAAGGTGTTCAATTTAAAATGAACATTACACAGAATTATCGAGAGAGAGTAATTTATTATAGCGTCTACGTAATGTATATGGGCTACGCGCGGGCTTGCTCGAAGTGTTACGTGGGTTAGGTAACTGTGCAACAAAACTTCTTTTCTGAGATCATCATTTCAGCCGAAAGACTGCTGGACATAGGCCTCCCCCAAGTGTCGCCACATTGACCGGTCCCGTGCGACTCGCATCCAACGGATTCCCGCAACCTTCACCAGGTCATCGGTCCACCTAGTGGGAGGTCTTCCGACGCATCGTGTTTCGTCTATTATATATGTAATTTTAATGTGTTATACATATTAAAATTACATAATATATAATAGACGAATAAATTAAAATTGGAACACGGATTATGTAACCGGGACTGTTATCGTCGCCTACGAGATGTCTACGAAAGAAAATCTAGGGCCTACGATACGTGCTACGCGCTACGAAAGAAATGAAACTGAAAGAATTGACTCTCTCTACCAGTTTAAATACCTAGATTATCGATATAAAATCGATATCGAAATTCATAATGTATCCTCAATATTTACAGCACAGACAAGATTGAAAGTCTGTAGATCGTGGCCAAGCTCACAAGTGCCCATTGAAGCCGTTTGTGTTAACATCCACAATTCCACATACCAACGTTGGTCGAGAATTCTCGTAGAATCTGTACGTATTGGATCAAGTGGAAATAATCTTGGAGCAGTTTATTACGTTCCCAATATCGTTGCCGGCCGACGATTCGATTGCGCGCTGCACGACCGAAATTGATTTCTAAATAATTCGTCTAGCGCTATGGTGTTTTTTGTCGATGTGCGGTTGGAATGTTTCCTGGGAACTTTAGCGTGAACCGATATTTTATTTACGAAATAGGGTTCTTGTTGTCATGTCTGGGACTAGTTTTTCTTAGAATTTGGGTGTAAGGTCTCTGATAAATGCCGTTTGGTGACGCACAACGGTCTTTAGGGAACCCTGAATTCTGAATAAATTCTACATATAATAATTTACAATATGGTACCTTAAACCGTTGGAAGTTCGTGTTAACCTCTTGTAGGCCGTAATTATAGACCATATTTTTCTCAGTTATAAATGCTGCAAAAGCTCGGTTAAAGCATATATTCTCACCAACGGTTTTATCATCCTTTCAGCCGAAGGATGTCCGCTGCTGGACACATGCCTCCCCAAGTGTCGCCATATTAACCGGTCCCGTGCGACTTGCATCTATCGGATCCCCTCAACCATCACTAGGTCATCAGTCCACCTAGTGGGTTGTCTTCCAACGCAACGTCTTTCGGTTCGCGGTCGCCTCTCCAGAAGTTATCAGCCCCATCGGCTATCCATTCTGCGAGCAATGTGCAAACTCAAGTGGCTGTGGGGACCACTGCCACTTGAGTTTGGCAAGTCTTCGGGCTACATTCACCTACGTACTAACTGTATATTCGACAGAAAACATGACCATCAAATGCGACGCAAAAAGCAACGTTCTATCCACGTCTTGAATCCATTCCCAAGTATGGCCTACCCTCCTTTTTCATCACTAATAAACACACACACAATAAATCAAAACACTAATTCATCAAGTATTGAGCACGTCTATTTGTCAGTTAATTGTGTGCGAACAATACACTGACCTGGTCTAAACATGTTAGCCAGTGTCCCGTGGTTCCGCCTACTGTGCGGAACAGAACATGTTAATTATGGCCCAAATGATTCTCCGCCACTGTCACGAGCAATGCACCTCATTAATTATTCCATGCTTTTGGTGACGCGATTTACGTCATGTTGATTTAGTGCTTTGTGTTGGGAGATAGGTTATTGGTTGTCTGTGAGCGATAAGATAGAAAGAACAGCGGCAGCCCAGTGGTGGAGGCCCCGACTTACGAACAGTAAGTCGTGGGTTAGAACCCAGACAACATTACTTTGTGTAATTTATTTCATCACCACTGCTTTCAAAACGGTGAAGGAAAACATCATGAGGAAACCGGCATGTCCTAGAACCAAAAATTCGAAGACATGTGACATCTACCAATCCACACTGGGCACGCGTCTTGGATTATGGCCCACTCCCTCTCATTGAGAGGAGGCAGTGTTCCAGCAGTTGGAACATTATGGGTCTATGATGCTGATAATGATAAGATGGAGAAATTATACGAACATCTAGGCGTCCATTCCTACTCTACAAAAAAAAATTGTGTTGAAGATTTTTTGCCGCAGCTATAACGTGTGATCCCTAATACTCGTAATATCGATTAGCAGAAGAGTAGCTAACTATGATTTAAAGCTATACCGTGCTGTCTCGATTTCCAAAAGACATCATTTTACTTTGTAAGTCTCAAAATTAATCATTACTTAATGTAAGTCTCAAAATTAATCATTGTTTAGACTTTTGTCTGTTAGTTGGTAGGCAACAGGAATACTAGGAAGACCTGAAATTACACGTGAGGCATAAATATTGGAACAGGTATGTGGATTAGGTATTTTTCGATGCGAGTCCGTACCTAAACCAAAGCGTCGAAGATTAGGTATGGCACAAAATATTCGTACACAGTCCACATAGAAGATATTGCGTGCCTTTAAATTTGGAGGTTAAGGTTCAAATTTAATTAGCACTGCCGCCAGTGCCATCTACGTAGAATACCACTGGATTAGGTAGTGATCTTGCGATGTATGTCTTATGGAATGATACTCTCAAAGAAAATAACAAAACTTTCACGTCAATACGAAAATAAATGTGTAAAAATCAGAAACTCATGTGATAATAGGGTGAAATGCATTTGAATATAATAATGCTCTGGTTTCTATACATAGTAGGTGGACTAGTTTTAATTTTAAGCCATTTTTCGGTAAAAATTACAAAAAAAATATGTTTTTTGAGTTGTTATCCATAATCAAAAATAAAAGTTTTACGTTGACTTTTAGTTTAAAGTACCGTTTGCCCATAAAAAACAATCAGAAATATCCATCAGAAAATACTCCACAAATTATCAGAAACGGAACGTCCATGTCGAATATTTCTTACCAAATCCACATACGATACATAATATCGTTAACAGGCCAGTGGCTTTATTGAATAAATATTCGGATAAGGTAAATGGATTAGGTATTTTTACGAGTAAATACTAGGATTACTCGTTTTTACCTAATCCGACCCATGTCTACCTGAAATAGCCTGTTAGCTATGGCTATTTCAGGTCTTCCCAGTATTCCTGTATATTGAAATAGTGGTATAGATAGTCAGAATCATTAATTGACTTTCCTTTCAAAAGTATATTTCCCTTCCAGGAAAATTTATACAATATCAACTATTTTGTGCCTCTGACATTACTTGTTTGATGCATATAAATCTAAATATAGCAACAATAAAAGCCCTAAATGATGTAGATAACGTAACAGACCTGAGAAATACCTAATACCAACACGCTTGATAAATTTTAGGCTTGGTAATTTCAGAATGTTGTGGTTTCCATCATAATATAGATGATTCCTGATAAAAAAATTTGATTCTGTTTAGTCCCGACTGACGTCAATATTTTTAAAAAAAGTAAAACCGACTTCAAAAAAAAAGAAAAAGTGAAAAATAACTTTAGCTTCTGAAGTCGGTGACGTTTGTATGATTGATTGAATTTTTTTGTCACCGACTTCAGAAGCTAAAGTTATTTTTCACTTTTTCTTTTTTTTTGAAGTCGGTTTTACTTTTTGCAAAAAAGTTTTTATTTTTCACTTTTTAGTGGTTCACATGGAAAGTGCATACCGTTACAATTACAACAAGCCCAAACACGACTAGGATACATTGTCTCATTATGGAGTTCCGTGACTCTTGGCTTCATCATCAGATCTGATGGTAGAATGGTTCTTATCAAACGCAAATGCTTCACTTGTTGTAGAAAACATAAAAATTGCTGTACGTTATCCTATAAAATTTGAAGAGTTCCCTCGATTTCGCCAAGATTCCATCATCAGATCCCGACTTGGCGACTATGGGACCAACTTGGAAGTATACCCTTTCAAACAAAAAAAGAATTTTTCAAATCGGTTTAGGCGTCTTCGAGTAATCGGGTAACATACATAAAAAAAAAAAAAAAAAAAAAATACATACAGTCGAATAGAGAACCTCCTCCTTTTTGGAAGTCGGTTAAAAAATATTGGATACATGTTTTAATTTTTATCAAATTAATAAAAATTACAAAGCGTCAATTTTCACAGTGGGGGCTTGCGATGACATCACACTAGTTTTCGACGCATTGTTTCGTCTTTATTTTTGTTAACGTGAAAAAAGAAAAAATGTTACCATTTTTTTTTTATCTGTCGTTTATTTACCCTATCTGTTAGAGGTACGCGTAGTCATATGGAGACTCGTGGAAAGAAGACGTTGCCCATCATCGATTAACTATATCAATGATGGGCATGAATATTCAACGTTGGTCTGTGGATAGGTGACCATCACAACGTACCGGTTTTCCTCCGTGCTTCGGAAAGCACCTTAACCTTCAAGTATGGACATGGAGTCTCACAGATCTATACTGAGTGGTCTATGCTTCCCTTCGCTACCTCCATCCGAGCGGCTTTACTTTTCGTATCAAAATAGCCAATGATGGAGGAGGTTGCGTCGCTGGATGTATAACACGTGAGTAATATCCATTGAATTGTTGGCTGGAGCCTATTAGGCTCCACGTCCATTGATGCCTTATAAAATATTTGATAGTTTTTGTATATGTTTTAGATTTTTGTTATGAAAAATGGTAGAATACATGGAGTGGTTCTAGTTCAAAACAGCCTCAGAAAAAAACATGCATCTTTCGAAGAAAAAATTAAATGGTGTATTGTTGGATTCGTATCAGTCAGGCGATGGGTAAAGATGTGGTTCCTGAAGATGTCCAGATACTACCAGTCAGTCAAGGACCTTGAAAAGCATGTAGAATAAGTCCCGCGAAAAAACATAAAATAACCACTGATGTTTGTATGGTTTGCAGCAAGCTTCTGTGCCTGCAATGTTCTCGTCCCTTTGCGCTGACTGTCAGTAATTTATATCTATTATGACTGCTGTCAGAATTTTATATTTTTGTTGCTACAAGAAGTTTTTCTGTTTTTTCATACGTTTGTATATTAAATTACTGGATAAAGAAGTTCTTTTTTTGTTCTAGTGTAAGATTTACTTACTTTTAGGTCCATGTTCACCAAAAAGATGACAGTCTGATTATCTAAAACAGCTGTTTAAAACACATTTTTGTATGGTAATATGTCACAGTGACAGCTGTTTTTAGTTAATCAGACTGTTATCTTTTCGGTGAACATGGACCTTAATGGGTTAACATAATAACCCTGAAAAGTCTGGAAAAGAACAATGACTGTACATTTTTCATACTTTCTTTACTTTTAATAAAGAGTGTTGATTACAAATACATTTTTTTTCTTATTAGAGGCCTAAGTTCAGATAAAGATAGGGTTTCTTGTTCGTCACATTTCTATCAGTCCAGCACAATATAAATAAACTACGTTTAAACGAACGGACTACAAAGAACTATATTTTTACTTTTCCAGTATAATATTTAAAATTTGTTCTGAACGAATTCATTGCAAGCGTCGGACTACCGTGAAATACCCCCGGGATTGCCTGAGTTTTATTGTCCAATGCGGTCGAGCAAAGGCCCGTAAAAAATTTAACTGTCATCTAATTTTTGGTAAAGACTCCGGGTATATCTCATGGAGAAATATGGGTTTTAGGTACAATTAAATACAGACGCTTTATCTTCCGTCCTTGTTGTATTTTACGCGATTTTGGGCTTTATTTTAAACAAGGTTTGTTTTTTTTTATTTTATTTTTATATTACAGCTTTAATATACAAAGTGTTTCGGCCCTATTTATTTTACTCAGATAAGTTGTATCATAATTTGGATAAGTAAGTTTTTTTGGGCTACGTGAAAGTATGAAAGGCTTTTTTGGCACTTTATAATATTAAATCTACGTAAATGAAGAGTGAAGCATTTAAATTGATAAATCGACCTAACACAGAAAATACCAAAGCAAGCAAATTAAAACGGAGAAATATTTGACACGTCTTATTTATTAACCAAATAGTTACCAATGATCACCTAACTAACCACCCTTTGTCATCATGAAATAGCAGGACACAAACAATTCTAAACACTCATCCTAGAGCGCTATCGAATTCGGTCGCTCTGGCCATTTGATAGGTGACCTACTTCTTCGTCGTGTCGATGATTTCCCCTTTTTTTTATTGTTTTCGACCAGTACTCTGCCACCTCGACAGCGTTGGCGGTGGCCTTGAACAGGGCCCTCAGAATGCAGGTGGAACCACACATAATGCAGTACAGGAGGAGAGCCATAGTTTGCGTTGAGGCACCGCAGTCACTTCATCGGAATACCCCCACCGGATAGGTTGCATCTGCAGCGGCCCACCTGACTTCGCCAACGCTTTAGGGTCTTCCAGGTGGGCCATGGCAGAAGGTGTCCCGGAGGAATCTTTTCTGCTTCTTCGAAATAGTGTGTCGGAGGTGAATGCTTGAGGAGCCACAATTCCTTTTTTTTTGCTTCACTAGGCCTGTTCTTGAAATTAGTCGACTTGAGCGAGCTCTTCAGACTCTTCAGCCAACCTCTTTGCGTCTCCATATCGAGACAGACAAACGCCACCCTCTGTATAATATTACAGATGGTGGCGTTTGTCTGTCTGCTGCTTAAGCTTTTCAGAGGAGCTGGCAGCCTCTCTTCTTATCTCTGGGGGAGGCCCTCCTGCAAGCGGATATAGAGCAGCTAATAGTGTTGGTTTGAGGCAGCCAGTTATTATTCGGAATGTTCGTTTAGGGCTGCATCTAATTCTCGGGCATGAGCGGATCGATGCGACATAGATCACATTGTAGCGGCACTACAAAAAGTACTAAATGCTTGGCTCAATGCTGGTCCTGCTCCACAAGGACAGGCGCGCAAAAATTGATAGCATTAAATGGTATTGTTGGAGCTGCTGAAGATTGTACTTTGCATTGTATAGATTCAATCCCTTAAGTATTATATAAACGCATAGCACATTTTGTGTGAGTACTATGTACTAGAAAGCTATCATTCACTAGAAACTTACTTTAGTTTTTGACTTGAATGTGCCTGGCGGTTGAGAGTATGTCATACTCAAATGTCTCGCTGATGGTGGCGCGTGTGTCGGACCATTTAGTTCCCTTCTAAATGGTTGAGCTGAATGGTGCTGATCCATGCGTCATGTTCGTGAACGGGCGCTGTCAGTTGTGACTGGTCATCTCTTAGTTGCCATGCATTATTTGAATGAATTACTTTGTTTTTACTATGGACACTTTTAACGTGCACATCTTGCTACATTGTTCTCACATAATTTACCATCTCAACATGAATGATGTAACCAAGATTTTGTAACAATAATTTGATTTAAAAGAGTGTCCATGGAGTTTCTTGCCCGTTCTTCTCCATAGAGATCTACGTTAGGGAATGGGCAACTACAGTACTTTCACAGTTTTTGTGTCTTGTGACTGGGACTGTAGCTACTTACATTTAATTTTCATCTTTGTTTCGACAGTTCAAAAGTGCCTGTATGGCCTACTTGAAATAAATGCTTTGATTTTGATCTTATAGCGCCATCTGTTACACAAATAAAGCTAAAACCAAATAAAATAAATAAAAATCGCTGGACAATACACACAGCGCCGTCTAGTGCCACACTAAGCAAGGCTTGTGTCGTGGTCACCAGACAGTTGATATACTACGAGTACATATATACTTTTTGCTTGTAAATACATACTTATTATACATATAAACATCCATGACTCAGAAACAAATGTCCATGCTCATCACACAAACATTTGCTCCTACCGGGATTCGAACCCTAAGAACGTAAGGCAGCCTCACTACCGCTGCGCCATTCGGGTCGTCAAAACAAAACCCGACAGCAACTGTCGGTCAATATCTCACTAGAACAACATCCTGCAGCAGTAGTACTAGGTCAGTATTTTTTACTTTACTTATTTTTATTTTTATGTGTGTCTATTTGACATGAATATTTACTTGTGACTGTCATGACATTTAATGATTTGACATGAATACTTAGTTCAGTATTTAATTATTTTTTACTTTATTTTTGTTTATTTTATGTGTGTGTATTTGACGTTTCGTATTTTTATTGACATTCGAATTTGAATTGTAATATATTATTTATTTTATTTAATTATTGTGAATGTGAGGACCTTGTGGGTCACTTTTTGTTGTTTTTTTTCCACGACTGTCTGGCAGTTTGAGTACTATAAGCGACCCACCCAAATGTCCTTTCTTTGGTATTGTTCGTCGTTTCGTTGAGCTCCATGAGTTAAAAGTCAAGCTACACGATAACTGTCAAATGCTTGCACTGACTGGACAGGTCCACTCAAATCTGTATGGTTCTTTCTTCAAAAGACCATCTCAGACACTAATCTGCATAGTTCTCATGTGAGTTGAACAAGATTGTCTGGACTTTAAAAGAGACTATGACCTCTGAGTTTGTTTCGGCTGTTTCTTCTCAGAGTAGTCAGGTACGAAAGACCGACCCCATCTAGTTTTAAAAAAAATGACGTGTAAAAGTGTTTGAGAAAACCTACTTACTGAATAAATATCATTTATCATTTATCATAGCATCCTCCCGTTTCTCTGAGAGTTAAAGAACTTAATTTACACCATGTTCTCCATACCCCCGAAACAAAACACCGACAGGCGAGACTACTCGTCAGACTTTCCATCGACCATAATTCATTCAAATAAAACGTTAATGAATATTTTGCTGAATCAACAAATAAACAGCAATATACCTAACTCTATAGCCGTTAAATAAAGTAATTGACGCGACAAATTGACACGGCAAAGGCCGTATTCGGCGGGAGGCTGGTCTACTGTATGCTTTTGTGCCGGTGTGTAATTTTAATGAGTTTCTCGGTAGACCGGTGACATCGCCCGCTCGCCCCGAGTGAGGATAGCTATATTAGCGACCCACCCGAGAGCCGGAAATCCCCCGCCGACGCCCTAGCACGTATCTAAAGAACGTTTAGTGATGGGATGTGGTGGAAGTTTTGGGTGTCGATAGTCTGGAGTGGTTTTGTAAATTAAAAGTATCGTGCGAAGTACCTACAATAGTAACTGTCAGGTAATAAATGAACTGTTGAAGCTTCACGTAATATTTCCGGCACCAAAACAACCTCAAACAAGAATTATGTTAAAAAATGAAAGTGACTATTTTAGCGTAAATATGAAATGATTCTAGTTTCAGTGTTATTTTTAGATTGTCAACTTTCTAGACAAACATAGACTAAAATCACAAAACAAACATAATTATATTTATCCTAAGCCTACATTTATCTTTGCTTATTTATTTATGTAAGCAAATAATGCCTAGTTTTTAGACACTAATTGAATCCAAGTTGAACTTACTAAAGATTTTTTTTATTTCCCGAAATAGACTTATCGATAACCGAAACCATGTCACATCACCATTAGCGCTATTAATTTCTACAGCAGCCATAAGCGAGGCAGTTGGCGTTATTAGCTTACCCTTTAATGCGTAATAATTTACTGCACTTTATATTAAACAAAACAGAATTAAAACTTTGCTAACTAAGAGAGGGGTCGTGAGTATAGTTAATAACCTTTCCCTAAGCTTTTATTTTATTTAAGCTACCTAATTTAATTACCCTTGTGTTTGTAAGGAATGTTCGCCATATTTCATTAGTAGAGTAATAATTTTTTGGCACTAGTACTTTTGCCAGCAGTTTCGCTCGCTTGAAGTTTGATAATTGTCCCATGGGATCTTTCTACCGGAATAAAAAGTATTTCATGTGTTAATCCAGGTTATAAACTATCTGTGTGCAAAATTTCATCCAAATCCGTTCATGAGTTTTTGCGTGAAAGAGTAATAAACGTTTAAACATCCATACATTCACACTCACTAACTTTCTCATTTTTAATATTACTAAGAAACTTAGGTATTGAGACTTTTTTTAGGGCTTTGACAGAGTGGCCAAGGTTTGGCAAAAGAATCCAGGGTGTCCTAAAGCTCGTTGGGTCGATGATATCGTCAAAATCGCAGGAACACCTGGATAAGTGACGCACAGAACCGGGAAGAGTGACAGAAGAAAGAAGAGGACAATACCCAGTAGTGGGTTATTCCGGGCCGAAATGATTATGAGACTTTATTTTTCAACGGATGTTGCAAAGGTCTAGCAGTTTTTTTGGCTAAAGAAACCAGGGCCGTCCTATAGCTCGTTGGGTTGACGATATTGTCAGGGTCGCGGAGAACATCTGGATCAGGGAGGCACAGAACCGGGAAGTCCGGCGGAAGAAAGGGATACCCAGCAGTGGGTGACCCTGGGCTGATATGATGATGATGATGAGCAGTTTTTTTTTGTAGTGAATGTAACCCTTACGAATGTGTGTAAAGAAAGAAACGTTTTTGGACAGTTAATCAATATTTTATTTGGATTAATGTTTCTTTTCATCTAAAGGGTGTAAAACACCTCTTCACGAAGCCGAAAGGCACTTGTTCTTGTGTCATTGCGATATTTTTTTTGTTATACACCATACCAGGGAACCTTCTAGTTACGGAGATATGGGGGGTCAAAGTTACAACTTTTACACAAGTTTTTTTTTTTATGTACAAGTTTTTTTGCAAGATTTTGACTTTTAACACCTCCACGACCCCCGTACTATTCAATCCATCCATCAGCTTAATGTTTTAAGTGCGTTACATTGAGTTCTACCACAAAACATGATTTATAACCTTAAAAAAAAAGTTGTTTCCCAGCAATAATTTTTGCGTAAAGTTACTTAGTTTGAAGTACAGAATGCTTGGTTAACGGCTTTGTGATGAGGTGGTTTACACCCTGTATATTACCTACTCACGGTCATTATAGAGATGATTTATTAAACTCATAATATTAACTTTAATTATATTTAAACCTATTGTTAAAATATAATTGAAGTATGTCACTGTCGTAGGCTTCTCTAGATATTAAAGATATATTTTATGCTATAGAATATTACAATGATTCATGCACGCACATTTCATTATCAATATTTGCTAAGGACGAATATTTGCATTGCAAATATGAATTTGAATCACATTAAATATCACTCAGAGATTTCTTGAAAATTAATTACGTGTTTTAATGAGAACGAGATAATTAATGTAAAACTCGTTAAATAAATCGTTGTAAAATGTTAATTCAAAGTAGTGTCAAAAAAGTTATGTTTAAATTCGTTCTTGCAGTAAATTGAAAAATGTCTCCGTTGACGGTGGCACTATAAAGTAATTTATTATTGGGGTCTAGCTAAAGACAATTTTGTAGTTTCGTTCAAGACCATGTCATGTCATCTAGAGATAAGAATATTCATTAAAAAATAATCGTTATTTCTTTTTTTTTGCTGATATTTAGTTTTAATTAGTTCTGAATTTAAAAATATAAATTATATTTAAAATATTGCACGTTGCGTTAGATTTTATTGTTATTTCTTTTTTTAGCAGACAGGGAACGTCATGAGGTATACGCAGTTGAATAATTTACTATCGACACCTTGAAATAAGAGTAATAACGGGAAACCATACACCAGCAGTCCTTTTCAAAACTCATTAAACTATCCCAAAAAGTTTTATACAATCCAGGAACAATCCTATTTCCGAACTTATACTGATACCCGTAGATACGTATGTATGAGCCATGTATGAGTTTAATTCAAAGTTGGATCACGTGTGTTTTCTTAGTGCATCCACGAAGCCAGAGCACCTTGCGTTCTTATTCAAGTTATATATTACTTTAAAATAGTCTTGGTTTATTTCTGTGGTTTACGTTCTTATTATAATGTACTTATAGAGTAAGTTTATGTATAAGAAAATGTTTAAATTACCTATTTTTTTATTTATAAACCACTTCTAAAAGAAGGAAGCTTCTTCTCAGTTGGGCTGTAAAAATCGGTTTCCAAAAAACAAACACTGAAACGTAAAAAAAAAACATAGGTTACTTTTTTTGCAAAAAGTTTTATTTTCGTTATAAGGTTCCAAAACGGTAAATCGCCAATTTTACGACAGCATCTTCCTTTGTCTCTAATAAACACAATTATCCTTCAGTTTCAAAGAATAACCGCGTGGGCCCAGTGCAGATTGGTAGATGTCACGGTGTCTTCGAATTTTTTGGTTCCAGGAAATGCTGTTTTCTTCCGGATATGCTTTTCTTCTCCGTTTAGAGAGCAGTGGTGATGAAATAAATTACACAAAGTAATGCGCCTGTCTGGGTTCGGACCCACGACTTACTGTTCGTAAGTCGGGGCCGTCACCACTGGGCCACCGCTGCTCTTCAACACTTCCACCATATAGTTTTAGTAGTACAAGTAGCCATACCTCCTCTAAAAACCGACGACGGATGGGCGCGCACCCACACAGATGATACGGCAATTTTAGCAAGCGACAAGAACCCTGTGCTCGCAACACAAAAACTACAAACAAGCCTTAACAAGATTGCCAATTGGCTCCAAAAATGGAGAATAAAGGCTAGTGCATCAAAATCAGTACACGTTACGTTCACACTGCGACAAGGAAATTGCCCCCCTGTACACCTGGGAAACGATACACTACCTCATCAAGACAGTGTACGATACCTTGGGCTACACCTAGACCGACGCCTTACATGGAGACACCATATCAAAACTAAGAGACAAGAACTCAAACTTCGATACACTCGCCTCTCCTGGATACTGGGCCGAAACAGCAAACTCAGTACAGACAACAAACTACTCATATACAAGAGTATCCTTAAACCTGTCTGGATGTATGTTGTACAACTCTGGGGCAGCGCTTGTGACTCCAATATAATAATAATACAGCGGATGCAGAACATGATCCTCAGAAACCTATGCAGTGTCCCATGGTTCACCACTAACGCAGAAATACACCATCATCTGGGGATGAGCACGGTGAAGGAAGAGAGTCATAACACTACAGAGACATATAAAGGGAAGCTGGAAAGACACCCCAACAAATTGGCGAGTAAGCTAACAACTAGAAGCTACAAAAAACGGCTAAAACGGAAAGACATACTGACCATATAATCCACTTCTATGGTCTACTGACGAGGAGATGACCTCACTGGAGGACCCACTCAAACTGCCACATCCTACAACACATCTGCTTATAGCTAATGCTGATCGCAGATTTATAAATGGAAAAAAAAAAAATATATAGTTTTTGCTAAGTTTTACGAATGATATTACTTAAATTATTGATTAACCTTCTATTATATAAACACAACCTTATTACTTGTAGCGGTATAAACCATAAAACAAGCCTCCAAAGTTATCACTCAACATCCTCAAAATTCCCAAAACTCGACTTCAATCTCCAAATATAGCACAGATATTAAAATGCACTTCTATTTCTGTACTCCACTGTACTTGGCAACAGTTTCCTTCTAAAAGTCAGATCGGAGGGTTTAAAAGTACATAAAAGGCGAGTGAATTGGCTTGGAAGGGGGAGGGACGGTCAATCGAAGCACTGAGACGACTCATTACCGATTCGCGACGAACAAAAAACGTGGGACCAATCTGGTTTTATCTACTGGATAAGACGTTTTAAGCTTGACCTGTTTATTGAAAAAGAAAACAAGGATCGCTGACCTATTTGTTGAGGACAGGTCTAATAAGTACCGTTACGTGTCGGGTACAAGTAATTTTGAAGACGTTTCTAGAAAATTCTGCTTTGTCTCAGGGTTTGTTGCCTTTTAGTGCGGAACGCTTTTCTCAATTTACGGTAGTTGGGCAGTGAAAATAAACAGCTTCCAATAATAACCTCGAGTTTTGTTATTTTATAACATTATAAAATCAAGCCTGGGCCTCGATTCTGCTATTACAATAGTGTCAGAGTATTCGATCATTGATTTCATAATGATGAAGTTCTGTCAAATTTTGACAAGTTTGTTAATTCTACTATCATAATGGCGCCATTATGACTTCTCAATGAACAACCACTGACACTCCATTGAAAGAAATGTCATAGAATATTAATCTCGTACATGGCATGAATAATTTTTTCGCATTTAGTAGTAGTTTTCGAAAACCATTTGTACTAAGGGTTTTATAATAATGACAATACGACAATGCCATTAAAGCACAATTTTATTGCGAGACCATTGACCGACCATTGTAAATTTAGCAGATTACGAACTTTAAGCAAAATGACAATGGGATGAGAATGGAATCGTGTTGGAGTGACGAATTTATTAAAATAGCAGAATTAGGCCCCTGTTCTCGCCAAATGGTTGGACACTAGACAGGGGTGTACCTAATACTACACCCAACTTTGGAAAGTTATGTTTCAAGTACCATGTGAGAAGGGGCAAGCCTATTGCCATCAGCCAGTCCGATCCAGACTCCGTGGCAGCTACTGAGAAATTTCTGATGGAAAATAACACTTAACCAGCCTGGGATTTGAACCCAAGACCTAAGCAGTCGTTTTTCATTCATTTGATTTGTTATTAAGTGTTATTTCATCTTACTTGTGTTGCGTCTGTCTGTCCCTATGTATGCTTAGATCTTTAAAACTCCGCAACGGCTTTTGATGCGGGTTTTTTTAATAGATAGTGTGATTCAAGGGGAAGGTTTTCGTTTATAATTTATGCGGTCGAAGCCGCGGGCATCGGTACTTGATAATAATTTGAATGATTCAATTTTATTTTTATCTGTGTTCCCCACTGAACGGTTAATTCAGTACGGATTATTCTATGCTCCAGAAAAATGTGACAACTGCTAAAGTTTCCAAGAAATCAATGAGTCTGTAGGTAACTTTTGCTATCAATTGGCATTAATTTAACAAATTGAATTAATTACGAACGAAAAGAAAGATGGAACTGTTACAGCAAGATACGAAGTCGGTAACTATTCTAGAAATTTGACGTTCGACTCGTTAAAGTAAAGAAAAGTTTAATAACCGTTCGTTGGATACGAACCATACTAGTTTCAAGTTTTCGATAAGACGCGGCTTCGCTTGGATTCGACCACTTTTGCTCGGCTCACTTTATCCTTACGCTTCGTCGACACTTTTAATGACTTATCCGCTTTTTCTTATATAAAAGAAAAGAAATTCATTTTGTAAAACAAAGTCATCGTCGTGATATTTCACGTGGATATTACTTTTATGAGATAACCTGTTTTGCCTCCGACGAAATTAAATATCTATTCAAAGGGTAGAGAAAAATATTACGTACGTATAACGTTATCAAAGGAATCTCCGAACGGTTATTGAATCATACGTATGTGCTCGAGTTATAAAAATGTTCTTTCTGTGAAATCCAATCAAAATGGCTGGCGATATGCTTTGGGTACCCTTTCTATGAATACGATGAATTAATAACGGGAGCAAACAAAACAAGTATGTATACGTTTCCATTACGGCAACACAAATACGTGATGTGTTATTGTATGAAATTGGCGTCCGCATGAAACCGGACGGGATCGCAGCCGCTCGGAAGGGAGCGGTGAATCGCGCAGATTAATTTTGTCGCTTTATTTGATTAAGGGATGCACGAAAAACACACACGTTTAATTTTCGTTTTAATTGCCTCTTTATAATAAAATTTTACAGGGCAAATCAGCGTATCCTACCCGTGTTCCGTGATTTTCATAAAATATACAATGTAATTTTGTTGCGTAACCCAGTTAAATGTTAACCCTTTTTTGATAAGTCAGGGTCCTAATATTTTCTCTTTTAAACGTTATGTTTTGTTGATTCATTTGTAAAATAAGTTAGAAATTCTCAACAACATTCGTATGCTGGTTTAGTGTGTTGAGTTTGCACTAGTCTATAACGGAGGAACATTCAGACCACGTACAGTACAAGCTTTTATTAGGTAACTGATATGATAAAATATAAAATTTTATTTCGTCTGCGACTACTGGAAGTCAATGTTTAAAGAAAAGTAGTAGTAGAAAACTTATTTATGTTATTATTATAAATCAAAGCAGGAACAATTAATTAAATAAACATAATACCTACAAACTTCAGCATTTTTTAAGCGCCTAAAATAATATAATTTCAGTAGTGACCTACTATTATGAACAGAGTAATTAATAAATGCCTTGAAGTTCGAACTTTGGGCTTTCATCCAATTCAGACAACACGTGTTTTAAATCCATTCGACACAGCAAAAAAACATCCCCAATTAATTCTTCAGTAAAAATAACGTTTCATTCCACTTTTTAACACAAAAAAAATAATATTCCGCAGACCAAAAGTTGTTCAAAAAGTCACCGTACATTGTTATTCTGTAATTCCGTATGTCAGTTCATCGGATTCGACTTTCGATATCGACTATTTTATTACCGAAGAGGCTTTTGGGCGCTTAATGCGTTTTACATGTCAACAATAATGGTCTTCAGATTAATTTTGCCAGTTGTTTAGGTTGAATAAAGGGTATCGCACACCTAACTTCTGTAAAGTTTAGTGACAATAACACGTGATTCGTTTACTCTACACGTTTCCGATATGTCGATAAATGCTAACATGTCCGCGTGGACGTGACGTAAAGTAGACATCGAGTACTAGACACCCATTGACGTTGAATCGAAAGTTGGAGTTGAGACGGTATTAGGCCGTTGACGAAGTGACCCGTGACATGCTCCAAAAAATATCATTCATAATATGTTTTCTCCGCAGACACGTGTCTTGCCATTGCAAGACACGTGTGATTTGTTTCAGATGGGCGTATATTCGGTGCGTAAAAAATCGTTTTTGGAAGAGAAAGTAGGCTCGTTTACTCGCGCCTTTGGTTTCACGAGTAACTTGGACGAGCGTTGACACGCTTATAAGCGTGTCAACGCTCGATATATTTATTATATTATTATTATTATTATTATTGTCAAACGAACATACTGCTTACAATAAAACGCATTATTTTTCGTGAAATGCATGCGATGGTAGTCAGCTCGCGCGGTGTGGAGGGAAGGAGGGGTCCCCCTTGCCCAGGGGTTCCACTCTCATGAAAAGATACTGTACCATTCCTGAGTAATATGGATTAATATAACCTAACGTTAAAACACTTTATATTCCCCTAATAAGCGTAGTCGACGGAGCCCCGCTTCGCAAGGGCTATTAGGCCCTATTTCCGAGTGCAGGGTTTAAAGGAACCTAACTAACCTAACGGGGGGGTGCCCCAAGTCCCGTTTATGGGGGCAAGAGATACTTCCGTATGTTCAGTTGACAATAATTCGAGATTTTACAATATCGCTAGAGAGAAACACGTTATATTGTAATATAACGTATTTGACAATTTTTGGTGACATATAATTATATTTTATTGTATTTTTTTATATTTATTGTATATATATTTGTATTATTGACATGATAACGTCTTATAAATCGATGTAAACGGGCTGCACGAAGGCAAAATGTCACACCGTTCCGATCCCGGCGATCAACGCCCAGCCCAAATCCTCGGACCTAGAAAACTGAAATTTTGCACAGTTATGGTAGGGCGTCATATGTTAGGGTAGCTCCAAATTGAGATCGTGTGCGCCGGTCTTTAATCGGCTTACGAACAGGGTTCGGTCCCGTCAATGTAATGCTATCTACGTACTTTCTAGCCTCCATCAATATTAATGTAATTTAATTATAAAGTGCTTTATTGAAGCCGCAGGCTTTAGGTTTCTAGTGGCGTTGTTCTTGCGTGAATTGTTTGAAGGTTTCGTTAAGAACCGAAAATGAATTAACGGTTAATTTGATATAAGAGTTTTCGGACTGACCACGCATAGTTCACGTAGTAATTTTATTAAGTGTTTGATCATAATCAATTAATGTTTCATGAGATTGATAAATTCTCAAGACATTAAAGTATAGTGTCAGGCCATAGATAGGACAAAACGAACAAAATGTTACAATTAATGGTATGTGAAGAGTGTCAAACCTGGCAATGAAGTCATTTTACTAATGGCCTCACCAAGGAACTCTTAGTACTTATTAGTTTCATGGGATCACAATTTTTCTATGTATTGTCTTCTGATAGCCTTTCCCATGGTTTTTTTATATCATTTAGAATAGATTATTTCTTAGTCTGCTATTAGTTTGCGATAAATAGCTAGAAAGAGTTACTGTAATAGCAACACTAGAGGATATCACTGATTTTATTTTATGTAATTTTCTCGGATAAAGATAACAACAAAACAGCCTGTTCAATTACTTACAGGCCAAATCTGGTCGCCATTAATCTTCCAAAATAAGTAGATAACAGCTGAAAAACTGAATAATTAAGTCACAAAACAAGAGCGATGATAGCCCCTTATTTAAAAAATAATATGAGGCCATTTTTTTGAAAAATATGCGGTCAATTTTTAGAGTATTCTGCGGCCAATTTCACGGATTGTGACCGCTAGTCGGGCCGCCAACAGGGCTGAAGTGAATTATTACTTGCAATTACTAATTCTTTCTTGGGCTTAACGAGACTTTTTGTATTATTATGGGGATTCTCTGGGGATAATATGATGTATATGGCGTCATAGGTGGATAAAAATAACTTTGTCAAGATAGTAAGTGGTTGAGGACAGTTTTGATAGTAAAATTAATTTAGGTCCTGGGTTCAATTCCCAGCTCGGCCAAAGTGTTATTGGGTTCTTCCATCAATAACTGCTCAGTAGCACCCACGGAGCCTAAAGGAGACAAAACACCAAAAAAAAAATAACCATTTCATCATAGTATTCAACGAAATGTTACACAGAAATGAAACCGGAATCTTAAAATCATAATAAATAAACTAGGTTATGATATTGTTTTGCGAGTCAAATTATTCCTGTTGTGGTCAATGTCATTTGACAGATAAAGCTTACGTGAATAGGGGCGTTTTTTCCGTTTACTAAAAAAAGTACGGTACCTACCCATTGGTAACTCTAATATCTCCTTTATAATAGAAAAAATCAGAATAGAATATAAAAATAATAATTATTAAACTGTGAGCATTTTTAATGCTATTTTAAAGGTTTACACTAAAATCTCATAGATGGTTTAAACAATCAACGTGATACGGAACGTTACAAACCCACTTCTTTAGTGGTTGACAGACAACTTCATTATTTTGACATTTGCTTTCCTGTTTATTTTGGCTTTCGTATGTGTTTTTGCAGCGTTTTCGCATATATTCCGGTTAGACAATGCTTAGCTAATTTAACCACTGTAATCTAGAGGTTATAAGGAAGAAATCAATATATGTTTCATTACTAAATGCTACTATTTATGTGGGTGGCCTATCTTCGAACAAAAAAAAATAATCTCCTTTGCGCCCAAGTGATGGCAATTGGCTCGTCCCCTATTACATGAGACTTAAACGTAACTGATTTTATTTTATGTAATTTTCTCGGATAAAGATAACAACAAAACAGCGCCCGTTCAATTACTTACAGGCCAAATCTGGTCGCCATTAATCTTCCAAAATAAGTAGATAACAGCTGAAAAACTGAATAATTAAGTCACAAAACAAGAGCGATGATAGCCGCTTATTTAAAAAATAATGTGAGGCCATTGCTCTCAAAACGGTGAAGGAAAACATCGTGAGGAAACCGGCATGTCCTAGAACCATAAATTCGAAGACATGTGACATCTACCAATCCGCACTGGGCCCAAGTGGTGGATTATATAGCCCATTCCCTCTCATAGAGAGGCGGCCTGTCCCAGCAGTGGGAACATTAATAGGCCGATGATGAAACGTAACTGGCGGAATGTGGGTTTAACATTAGGTTACACATCTGCCTACCCTTCGGGGATTACAAGCGTGATGATATGATATGTTCAAATTTATAGAATTTAAATCGATCAATACGCTAGAGAAACTTAAGTATTTGCTAACTCTGTTGTAGCTATAACTTCCTAAATGCCAGTTATGAACACACAAGTAACGCCTTCTTCATAAAATTCATTATTTTGGTTCTTCACTGAAAATTCTATACTTAGTATATTTTTATTTTACCATCTGCAACAGAGATACAGTCAACGAAAAAAAAATTCCATTTACTCAACTAGCAGACCGTCATAAGCAAAGGTACAATTTATATAAAAACCACAAAACTTCTTTCTGGTAAAGAAACTTAGCATAAATATGCACTAGTCATTGTAGCGGAAAATGAATCCAGACTATACAGTTAAACAAGGGTTGTTAACCCCGTCCTGTAGGGAAGGAAACGCCCTCTAGCTTTACTCTATTATTAATGACGACTCCACCCCGCCCTTCCTTGGGCAAGTGTAATGCAAATTATTGCGTTTTGCAATATTTTGTTTGTACCACGGAAAGTAAACTCTGTGTTACATGGGATGTCGGGAATCACGCGATCAATGTACAGTCACACACGTCTGTGAAAAGGTTGGTAACCACTGACTATTGAGTGTTTCTAATAAGTCAACTTTGAATCTCACTCTTTTAATAATTTGGAAGCGAACTATTGCAAAATACCTTTTAGTACCTACATCCACATTTCCCAAGTTTTGTTGTAATAGTAAAATATAAGGAATGCCTTGACAGAACCCAGGCTTTTACTTAGAAATTCTATGACATCTAAATGAAGTATCTATCACCAGCTGCATCAAACCGTAGTATACAATTAACTGCCAGTGAGCAATTGTAATCTTGGTGTGGTTTCAGCCATAACCACTCTGAACACCTAGAAAACTTAAAATTAGTTCAAACAAAATAATGTGAATAAACAATAGTTTAACTGCAATGATTGTATTCATGGTCTCAAGAGCGACTGAAGCGCCTGGTGGCCCTTAGGTACGATTCCCAGTACTGACTACGTTTGTTAGCTATTTCCATATTATCAGCTAGTTGTTAAAAAACAAACTTGTTGAAAAAAAGTCAATAACATTCTTGTCATTTGTTACAGCGCAAGATGTAGTAAAGAAATACGATATATCGAAATGGACAGGATTTTCTTCTTTCTTCCCGGTGTAAGAAAGTTATTGGTATGATACCGCCGTGCCTCGAAAAGCACTTTAAACCGTTGATCCTGCACCTGATCTGTTTTCGGCCGTGTCGAATTGCCGTCTGATTCCAATTGGGCAATGAGAGTAAGAAAAGAAAGAGAAGAAATTATATTCGCTGAAAGTAGCCGCAATATAAAACATTCAAGATTCAATATAAAATATTTTACTTCAATAGACCCTAAATGAGAGCTTAAGTAATAATGAATTCAAAGCATGAAGTCGAACCCCAGCACTGAAAACAATACTATATCACCCTAAAGTTAAACTGTACTCATCTGTACTCGTTACTATGTACACGTTACGGGGGCAATGAAGTGATTTGCATACGTATTAAATAATTATATGTTTGATACAACCACGCATAACAGTGCATGTTAAACCACTTGAGCGTAGTTTCTACCTATTAATTATTAAGGCGAATTAGTATAGATATAATCCACTTCTATAATATCGACCAATTACTTGCATTTATTGAAATATGAATATTTTATTGACCAACAGGTGCAACCCTAAGTTGATTATAAATTCATGTGCTCAATAATACTGACTTTTCTTTGTATGAGAAAGATCAAAGACCTTTGCAAATTCAGGGAAAGAATTTTCTATTTTCCTGTTTTTTTTCGTCGACAGTTACGTACGCTTTTGATTACTAAGAATTAGTTTAACAATACCAGGGAATTCCAAGTTTTTGCAGCATTAAATTAAAACATTAAAAAAGTATATTGCAAGTCTAGGAGCCATAAAAAACGTGGCTCATACGGTCATGGTTTGTCGTCGGTACGTGTGCCAACGTAAAGCTACCATATTTTTTTTATTTTATCAGACTAATTATTGCGCAGCGGAAAGATTATTATTAATTTACATCACCCATGGTTTGCCCTTTTTTGCTACACGATGGGAAAATCCAGACTAATTGTGTTTTTTTTTTTTTTGTTTTGGATAGGGCGTCTCGCAGTTCAGTCTACGAAGACTGGCTTCTGCTTAACCGGGCAAGTCCTGTGGATGCCTTGAAAATGTTTTCTATCGTACACCGTTCAGACTAAAATACTGAAACGATTTTTACCAGCTATCATAATTTGATCTAGCATTTTCTTCAAAAACTTCTGAAACAATTTGGTACACCGTTTCTATGAAATTACAACGATAAATCATATTTTACAAGATCCTTAATATTCATTTCCGAAAATTCTTCTTTTAATAAAACATGGACTTTTATTAAAATCCTCGTTTATCGATCAACAACAATTTGGAAGCCGTCGAGGTCACAGACCAAGAAATAAGCTTTAGACTTTTAATTTAGTATCCACAAAGGATATCATTTTTTTTCGTATAATTACTTTATTTGAGTCGACTTAAACGATTGTTGTGTAGCATTTGTCTGGGAAATATTTTTTTTTTATCAAAATAAAACCATTACGCTTTGTTGTGGTCAAACTAAGAGAAAACTATGTTTTGTTTTTATTCAAAGAAAACTTAGTTTTCTCTTAGTTCATTAATATTTATTTATTTTTCTTTCTGTGTTCTATCATAAGCATACGAAGCAAATACTTACTTACTTTTTCTTTAAGATGTTCCAGGGTAGCCCGCGAAATTTAAATTTTCATACGTTTTTATTGCCAGTGATATTTTCTGTGTTGAGTAAAATATGATTTGAGGCTGTAAGACGTATGTAATAACATAATTACAATCATCAAAATACAACCCTTCAAGTTCATGTAAGTCGATTGAGTAACTATTTCATGATTAACAAGGAGTTTTAATACATGGTAGTACTTCATAATTCCATGGAGATTACTTACTGTTTCTAAAACATAAACAAGTTGAGGACTATTTAAAAATAAATTAAACGTTTTTACCTTTTCCAACCACCCATGAAATAATTGCGCAAAAACATAGCAGGCTATTTTGAATAAATATAAAAGAAAAATGTTTCAAGGCTCGAAATATTCTTGTGAGTGACAAGTTGACGTGTTGCGTGTGTTTTAGAGGGTTCCTTACATCAGGGGGTGCATTTTACTGCTATTATTTTTCAATTAACCATTATTATTATTACGATAACACCTAACCACTATTGCATTTCGTTGATTTCAATATGAGAGTGGGTGCGGATAATCTGCCCAGGAAATTACCGGTATTTAGAAAACCGTTTACGTAACACAATTTACTTGAGTGTATTTTCATAATTGTAATCACTTTGGTAAGTACATTAACATGGCTTTTTACTGTGATAACGGTTCTTCTTTGGAATATTGAACTGGGAACAATCTTGGCTAAAGATACATTTCGGAGAAGCAGCATCCTCCTCGACACCATCAGTGTTCACGAGTTTAGTGGGCATCATTTGGGTGAAATGCGCGCAAAAAACAAAGTTTTTGTCACCGTAAAATTGTTAATCACGTTATATTGTAATCTCTGTAGCGATATTGTAAACTCTCGAAATATTGTCAATATTTCGAGAGTTTACAATATCGCTAGAGAGAAACACGTTATTGTCAAACACGTTATATTACAATAATATAACGTGTTTGACAATTTTACGGTGACATATTCATTGTTTCACAAAATTTAATGGCAATATCTCACGATAACTAGTTTGCATAGCAATTATATTTGAGCAGCATGTACGCGACACTAATCTAACGTTATCAACGGCGATCCACCACGGTCCTCGATCCATTACCGTTCTCCAAGGAATCCTTGCTCTGTCACCACATATTATGTCAAGACAATAAAGATGGCGCCTCGACCCTACTCTAGATATTTTATCCTCTACTCAGATTAGACATTATACAATGCAATGACTTTTAAAGAAAATAGTTAGACTTTGACCCTGGATCGAAGAATTTGGAAGGAGCATGGGGAGAGGCCTTTGCCCAGCAGCGGGATGATACAGGCTTACAGTAACAGTAACAGTAACAGTTCGATTTTACACAATATTAATATGTTGGAAACTAAATCACATTAAATTTGGATTTAACAAATTATTTTAAATTAGCAATCAATTGATCGTACGCAACCAAAATCAACTCTTCATTTATTTCCTCTTCCTCCGACATATACATATATGTTTATAAATTTATGTCTACAGATAAAATGAGTCTCCAATGTGACCTTTAAATTAGTTAGGTCATTGTGTAGAAAAAATTAAATTAATATAAATATATATAAATTAAAAACTACACTTCCCGTATGCTATAGCATACGGGAATAGTGTAGTTTTTAATTCGTAGAAGAGAATGAGAAAACAGATGAATAGTTTCGGAGTAGCTCTCTCCAGTCCTTGAAGACATCCTCCTCGAATAATTGTGCTCTGTAGAAAATAAATCCCTGACCTATTAAAGTGTGTGAAAAAAAAGGGGGGAACAGTCTTTGAGGACTGCCGGTAGCAGTGAATGATCTATATCTGCTACGGATTGTGCCCCGCGCACGTCTAAGTGGTGCTACGCCGTAGCGGATCGGCTACGAGCGCTACGAAACGTTAGGCGTTACGCGAGTTCCATGATTTTTGCTTACCCAAAAAGTGCTCAGCGTGCGGGAAAATTATTGCGAAACCAAAGCATGCTTCCATAATTTATTTACGAGTAATATGCAGGTTTGTTCAGAACCGTTGAGTGTAAAATTAGACTATTTCTCGGCTTTTGTCTAGCAAGAGCTCTCATAGATTAGCATTCGCAGCACCCGCTGACCTCAAAAGGACATAATTTATAGCTTGCGTCTTGTACACATCCTGTAAAATGCAGAATTATGCTACAAAAGGCAATAGGAAGATGTAATAATTTATGAATATTTCAACAAAATATTGCATAAAATTATGGTTCTAGTAGACCTTGGTTACGGCTTTATTTATTTTACAAAGCCGTCTCTGTTTAAAACTGGTACCACTACCCTGAAACCCATCGCACAGTCATTGTGACATAATTTTAAATAAAATACAAATACATATAAAGGTACTAGCGGAAGTCACGCGGTTTCACTCGCATAGTTCCCGTTACCGTGAGAGTACGGGGATAAAATATAGCCTATGTTACTCAGGGTGAATGTATTTTTGAAATTGGCACCGTAGTTTTTGAGTTTATTTATTACAAACATACACACACAAAAATACAAACTTTTCCTATTTATAATATTAGTGTATACTCGTATTATAAAGCACAGTGCAAAGGTCTATGCACAATTTTGCAATATTTTCACTCTTCTGTGAAATTGCTTCTTTTGATTGACGTTGTGTTAGAATTTAAATGACGTTATATATGTATTGTAAGTTTGATGCGTTGTTCGTATGTGTCTCTCAATCTTTTATTTTCGACTCCACGTCCAATGTCCACAACTAAACTTAAAATATGTTCTAAGAAAAAATTTATTAGTTGAATTTTCTAAAAACATTTATAGCAAACACACTTGAAATTGGTACAAAATATTATGTATGTAAGTACCAGAAATAATGCCCACAAAGAAATAGCAAATAAAAACTTTTTTTGCAAAAAATAAAACCGACTTCAAGAAAAAAAAACAAAAAAGTGAAAAATAACTTTAGCTTCTGAAGTCGGTGACCTTTGTTTGATTGATTTAGTTTTTTTGTCACCGACTTCAGAAGCTAAAGTTATTTTTCACTTTTTTGTTTTTTTTTCTTGAAGTCGGTTTTATTTTTTGCAAAAAAAGTTTTTATTTTTCACTTTTTAGTGGTTTACATGTGCTTGATATACATGGAAAGTGCATACCGTTACAATTACAACAAGCCCAAACACGACTAGGGTACATTGTCTCATTATGGAGTTCCGTGACTCTTGGCTTCATCATCAGATCTGATGGTAGAATGGTTCTTATCAAACGCAAATGCTTCACTTTTTGTAGAAAATACAAAAATCGCAACACGTTTTCATATAAAATTTGAAGAGTTCTCTCGATTTCGCCAACCCTACCGTTAAGCAGTTCATGAAACGCCTTTCCAAGCGTTACTTCGACACTGCCATCAAACATAGGAACCCCCTAATCGCATCGGCCGCCCGGTACGACCCATCGCGTATTAGCTCAGTCCAACGTCCGCGTCACACCTTAGTCACCCCCGACGATCCGATCACTATCTTGCAAGAGAGTAGGAAAGATACCAGTACAGTTCGTAGATTGTACAAATACAAACCGAAGACCTTCCGACCTCGCCGCCGAGGTCCGGCGCGTAATCCCAAGTCAATCCCTCCCCGACCCTTGCCTGAGCCAGCCCGCGATGCTGAGCCTTTAGCAATAAAACAGTCCCTAAATAAAGACAATCAGATCCAGCCTGTCCCTTTGCTGCCCCCAGCGACGCCCTAAGCCGAGGTCCGTACCCCACAGGGGGTGCCCTTAGAGCGCTGTCGCTTAGTTTTTAGTCATTTTTGCCCTGGCTGGAGGCCTTAAATTCAAGGCATCCACAGGACTTGCCCGGTTAAGCAGAAGCCAGTCTTCGTAGACTGAACTGCGAGAAGCCCTATCCAAAAAAAAAAAATAAAAAAAAAATAAAAAAAAAAAAACGATTTCGCCAAGATCTCATCATCAGATCCCGACTTTGTGGATATGAGACCATTTGGAAAGAATACCCTTTCCAACAAAAAAAGAATTTTCCAAATCGGTTGGCAAGCGACGGAGTTATGCCCGAACAAACATAAAAAAAAAAAAAAAAATAGAAACATCCGAATTGAGAACCTCCTCCTTTTTTAGAAGTCGGTTAAAAAGATATAATTTTTCCCGTAAAAACCAGCAAAAAGTACGTTTCATGGCACAGTTAAAATCCCCAGACGTACCTAAGCTAATAATGAATTAAAGTAGGGTTAGAAAATGGTAATTTCCATAGTGGTTATTAAGCTATGTAGAGGGGAGATTGGGGAGCGAATGCAAGGGTAATGTGTCACTGTCGGCGGCAATCATGACACGTTGCTACACCGCTTACCTTGAATTTTATTCAGGCATGTAAACTTTTATACAGCTTTCCAAGAATTTCGTTAGAATTCCTAGTTTAATAGAGTGATTCCAGGACTTTTGCGACTAACTATTTAAACGTTGTAGTAGGTACAATTTTTTATTTTCTTGGTAACATAATCCCATGTTATATAACTACAGTGAATAAAATTTTAATAAGCTTAAACTTAAAAAAATCATATAGTAAATAATCAGCATGGTTTTTTTCAAGGAAGATCAACTCACTCTAATTTGGTGGCTTTCGCAGAAAATGTGATAGAGCATGTAGACCAGCGGATCCAGGTTGACGCAGTATATACTGATTTTAGTAAAGCGTTCGACAAAGTGGACCATCAACTGTTAATTCTAAAACTAGGGAATTTCGGAATCCACGGTCCTCTATTACAATGGTTTCAGTCCTACCTTAGTGATCGTATGTCGTACGTTGTTTTGAATGGGACCCGATCTGAGGATTTTAATGTGACGTCTGGGGTACCCCAAGGCTCCCACCTGGGGCCCTTGCTTTTCAATATTTTTATAAACTCCATAATCCAGTGTTTCCATCACGCAGCATCTTATCTATTTGCAGACGATCTCAAATTGACTCTGCCTATAAAATCTATGCATAATTATAATTTACTACAGGCTGACTTAGACAGATTAGTTGAGTGGTGCAAAGAAAATAGGATGAGTTTAAACATTGAAAAATGTTTTCATATAAAATTTTGTCGCAATAAAAACATTTATAGCACGAAATACTCAATTTTGGGCAACATTCTCAAGGAAGTAAATAGTATCCGGGACCTGGGAGTGTTGATGGACAGTAAATTGACCTACAATAACCATATTGACAAGATAATATCAAACGCAAACAAAATGCTAGGTTTTGTATTGAGGACCTCAAAACCGTTCAACAACTCTAAAACTAAAATTATCCTATACGAGACGTTGGTTCGCAGTAATCTGGAATACTGTTCACAGGTATGGTCACCTCATTACAACGTTCATAAACAGCGTATTGAACGAGTCCAAAGGAGGTTTTTGTATCATTTATCGTTAAAAACCAGAACCGCGCAACAATTAAAATCTTACAAGGATCGTGTTCTTCACTTTAAACTTCAAAGTCTAAACAATCGCAGAAAAGTACTGGACTTATGTTTCCTTCATAAATTAATGACATCTAAAATAAATACTGACCTTCTGTCAAAAATATCGATCAATGTTCCTAGCAGGTTACCCCGGTCACATACCTATAATCTGTTCAGGCAATCTAGGCACAAAACAAATTTAGGTGAAAACTCTCCCCTTACGAGGGCAACAAAATTGTATAACGCTTTATGGCGAAAAGCTGAACTCGACATAAACCATGATAGTCTGAAGTTATTTAAAAAGAAATTATATAATCACTTTCAATTGGAGGACATTTGAATTATCATTCCAATTATTAATAATGTAATTATCATCACAATTTTAATCTAATTTATATTTTAATTTAATTTTAATTTTATTTAAGTAATCTGTATTAATTTATGTTTCAATTTTTGTAATCTCAATTCCAACCACCATTAATTTGTAATGACATTGCCATGTAAGTAATTAAATTTGAATCTTTTTTGTTTAATAGCATAATTATTTAATTGTAGGTAATTTTAATATTTAATCCTATTCAATTATGTTTTTAGAGCATGTGTACCTACTCGATAATGTGTAAGCTGTGGTTACCTGTAATTGAGTGTGCGTTACGAGACCATTTATTCTGCAATAGTTTTAATTTTATATAAGAAATTGTAATGTTGCTCGTTGGTAATCCAAAATAAAATAAATAAATAAACTTGGATGCCTCGTTTAGCTCATTACCTGTATTTAAAAGGTTCGGTACAAGGCTTCTGATGTCCGTCTGTCTGTCAGCGGCCTGTTTCTCTTGATGAAATAGGTGGACCATTGAAATTTTCACATAATGCGTATTTTTGTTAACGCTATAACAGCAAATAATATAAATAAAAGGAGGAGAGCCCCTACTACGATGGTACGAACCATTTATGCGGGAGTTCGACTCGAACTTGACCGGTTTTTGGAGTTGCAGACATTAGCCCACTAAACAAAAAATGCCAATAATTCCTTCAAAGTGTAGAAATATATTTTCCTAGCGATACCAGTAACGCTAACACTGATTCATTTCAATTATTTCCAGATCAAGAGATCAACAGTACAAAAACTAGAAGCATCCGGTCTGCCACAGTCACGTAAAAAGCAGCATTAGGAGCCGGCAAACTGCACAGAAGCAGGACTTAACAATCTATCAGAGAGTTGGAACAAAATTCACGAGTGCACAGCGCAACTGGCGCACAGTGGGCGCGATTAAGAGTTTTGCAGACAAAAACCAACATTGTGAAGAAGTGAAGTGAACATTCATAGGTCGTTGAACAGTTTTTATAATGTGTTTTACATATATTCCTGCCGTTATTTTACTAACTTATGTACACTTTCTTTCTGTTTCATTCTTTCTTGTATTTGTGTTAACGTTATTGTTATTTAAAAAACTGTGTCACTCTACACTGTATCTCCTATCGAATAATCGAGTAATACGTGGAAACGTCGTGGATTGTACATTAATCTAATACGTTGTAATAGTTACTGTAAGATATATTGTACAATTGTTTGTTTTTCCTAAATAAATAAATAAATAAATGTGGGTCATTCCTGGGTTTTAGTGATTCCAGTTAAGTATTGTCTCAAGTGTATTAGTAACATATAAAAATACAAATTTTTCATCTTTATAATATGGTAAATAATCAGCTGATTTAAAAGAAGCTACATTTTAAGAAATAATTATATTCTTTTACATTTATTTTTTCAAATTGTTCTGTGGTTTACCAAGGAGTATCGTATTACCTTGTAACTGGCTTGTGGAGATCATATAGGTAGCCGCTCCATGTAAGATATTAGTGTTCAGCTGCATCCAGTTAGACTAGAAGCCGATTCCAATGTAGTTGAGAGAAGGCTAGGCAGGTTTACTTATTCTGTGGTTTACCAGTTTCTAAATTGTAGTATGATTAGGTACTAAACGAAAGCCAGATATTTGTTGTTCATTGTAATAATACTTTGTGTACCTTTGTCTACAAAACTCCGAATCGGGTCCACTGTGCATCGTTTTATTACATTTTCAATACCACCAGATGATGCGATTCCCTGGCATTGGTCAGCTCGGCTATCTTATTGTGCTCCTGATTGCGTTTCCAGTTCCGAATTGACGTTGCTTGTGTTTCAACAATACGGAGTTTTTGAAATTAATTACGGAAAGATACCTACTGTTATTTTGTGGAGTATTTGTTGTGTTTTTCAACGATTTTATATAGATATTAATTACACTAGTACACTGTAGTTACAGGTACTTTAATTCAAGAGTTTGCTAGTATCAACAATGGTACATACTTGGTAGTGGTACTCCCTTGCTTTTCCTAAATTTTTTTGTCCGAAAATCATTATGCATAACACGTTTGCTATAAAGTTCAGTAACCATAATGTTCAAAATACCGAAATTTGGTTTTACATAACTAACTTTACTTCTCATACTATTTTGTAATAATATCGAATACTATAATAATTGAATCTCCTAATTTTACATGACATAAAGTCGTATGTCCTAAGTATTGTATCACATAATGTGTATGATTCCGAATGGTCATTTATAAATTGTAAGTCGCTAAAAACTTCCCTAAAAGTTAGGATTTAGTGACAGAAACGAATCGCTGTAAATCCGACTCCATGTAGTCTTGTCTGCCCCACCCCAAGAGTGTAAATTAAAATCGCGTAGGCGCGGAGGGGCGAGGCGGGCCGCGAGTTGAGGAGCAGGTGGTGAGCGTTAAACCCATCTGCGACGATAAGCTCGCGAGAGGCCGCCGGAGCCCCGCAGTGCCGGAGCCGTGACAGAAACCATGCCTGCTGCATGATGCTTGCTCGTTTGCATGCTGCATGCTTGCTTGCACACTGTATGCTTGCTTGCATGCTTGCTTGCTTGCTTCCTGCATGCTTGCTTGCTTGCTGTATGCTTGCTACATGCGTGCCGCATGCTTGCTGCATGCGTGCCGCATGCTTGCTGCATGCGTGCCGCATGCTTGCTGCATGCGTGCCGCATGCTTGCTGCATGCTTGCTTGCATTACAGGTCAACGCTACATACGATCCAACATTTGGAGCACAAGAGAATGAATTAAAATTGTGCAGAAGCTTGGCGTAATCGAATAAATCTTTTGGTAAATAAGCCTAAATCAGGTTTCTATCATTTGTCGAATTATCTATGTAACGCCTGACAGAAGTTCATTGCAAAAATTTTGTAATACAAATTAGTTCTAAGAACAGGACTTATGACTTTTATGGAAAACGGTTTTAGGGCATATCATATTTAGGGATTTCAACTTTATGGCATATGATATTATGTGATGTTCGGGTAAATTATCATTCGGACAAATGATGATTAATACAAAAAAAAATTATAACATTTTAGATTATGGATTAAAAAGTTAGGTGACACGATAGAGAACTGTTGGTAGTACATACTAATTAACGGCCCGGTAACGACATCAATCGATACAACTTGCGACACGACACCCTTGCGTGTGCTTGTGACAAATCGTTTGACGACCCGAATGGCGCAATGGTAGTGAGGCTGCCTTACGTTCTTAGGATCCCGGGTTCGAATCCTGGTAGGAGCAAATGTTTGTGTGATGAGCATGAAAATTTGTTTCCGAGTCATTTGTTTATTTATTTGATATGTTTGAAACTGTTTTCTGTATGTCACTAAACCCCTCAAGGTTCATTGGAAGACCAGCGTCAGACAGCATCACCTGTCTGGCATGAATGCTGAAATGGACCTTTTTGGCGCAGCCGTGAGGCACACACTACATACTTTGTATTTTCTCTTTTTTGTTGGAACTTTTTTAATATTATTGTGTGTGTGCTTTATGTACTGACGTCAAATAAACATTTTTTCTTTCTTTATGTATAATTAGTATGTATTTACAAACAAAAACCTATATATGTAGTATATCAGCTATCTGGTGTCCACGACACAAGCCTCGCTTGCTCGTGGAGCTTAGTGTGGCACTAGATGTCACTGTGTGTAATGTCGAGCGATATTTATTTATTTTATTTTTAAATACTAAGATGATTCACTAAATCATTATAAACTAATTCGTTCGTCTAGTGGTTAAAAGTGCAACTGCTGAGCAAGAAGTCCTAGGTTTAATTATCACGTCGGACAAAGTGATATTGGGGTTTTTCATCAATTTTTCAGTCAAAATCAAAATCAAAACATTTATTTCAAGTAGGCCAGTTACAGGCACTTTTGAACTGTCGAATCAAAGATGAACATTAAATGTAGCTGCAGTGCCAGTCACAAGACATAAAAAAACTGTGAAAGTACTGTAGTTGCCCATTCAGTAACGGTCACAGAGTTTTGATTTGTGTCCGGGAATTGGCTCGCCGCGTATTACTGGCGAAACTGTGGCAGTGGTGGCAGAGTACTGGTCGCAAATCATAATTAATAAAGGAGGAGTATCATCGACACGACGATGAAGAAGACTGGAGAAATGCTTAAGCGATTAACAGGCATCATGTTATTTTTATTTATTTATTAAAACTATGCACATAATGTACAGAGGCGGATTTAATGCCGTGTGCATTTTCTACCAGTCTACCTTAGGGTGATGCAGATATAAAACTGTACGTGCAATAGTACAGAAAATTTAGAAGAAAATATAACAATAAATACATATATGTACATTTACATACAACAAATTATAAAAAGTGAGGAAAGATTAAAAACCATTTAAAATTTGTATATGAAGAAAACAAACAAATTAAATGTGGGATAATACCGTCCTGTATATATGTGTGTGTGTATGTGTGTGTGTGTGTGTGTATATATGTGTGTGTGTGGGGTGTGTTATAATTGGCACAATATATTTTGTTCATCTTCAACAAATAAGCCCATACATAATCCAACTAGGCCCGTCTAGCTTGAGAGCACCTCAAAGTTTCAAATTAATTTGAACTTAAGCACTTAATTGGGCGTTATCATATAAAGTGGGTTTACATTACCAACGTTTCGTTGTATGTAACATGTTACAGCAACGCATGACATAGTTGCAGTTACGTCTGAATATGATTTGAGCTGCGTTATTAAAATAAATTGTATATTGTTTGGAGCACTGTCTGGTAAATGGGCTAGCAGCTGCTTTGAACATAAATATAAATTAAATGAGAGATTTAAAGTAAATGTTGACTTAACCTAAAACAATTACAATAGTGTCACAGAGCCCGGTTAAAATGGGAGTTTGTTTTTAGGTCGAGGTATTTGACAGTCATCAGTTTATTTTTTATTTTTAAGTGGTTGCTTGAAACAATTCATAATGATCTAGGTAAATGAATAATCAATTTTCACAGAATTTTCCTGGACGTTACTGAAAAACTACGTAGAAGTAACCATAATCAGAATGAAGGATTTTCTTTTTCAACTCTTCCCTAGTCGCTGGATAGATGGCGCTGATCTCGGTATGTTACTGTAAGGTGGTCCTTGAACATCACATAATTTCATTTGGACCTAATGGTTATATAATGCTTATGGAAACGAAAGTGTCAGTCAACGAGCGTATGTGACGTGTGTTTTTTCAAGCTTTTTGGCTTTGGCACCTAGTAAAGTAGTCAGTTCAACGCCATCTACCGAGTTCTTGGCAACAATTTTTTTTTTTTTAGTTCATCAAAAGAAAACTCTCATTATGATCGAATTCATGATCAATGGCAAGGACACGAACTTTCGTTTTTGTAATATTTTTCTTTTGTGATGACAGCCCGATTGGCGCAGTAGTTCAATTAACCATTGGCTACTACTTTGTACTACTAGATGTCGAGTTCGATCCTGAAAGTTTTCGGTTTGGTTCCGTAGGTAAATACTAACACATAATTAATTCTACTAACCCATCGATGAAAACACAGCTAGTTGGTTTTATCTGTCCATAATTCACACATAAAGGACATAAATATCATAAAACATTAGAGCTAATGCAACAAATAAATCATACATGTGTTTTATTTAAATCTAAAATAAAATAAATAGAAGTCAGATCATCGTGATTAATGATAACGCGTTGCTAGTGAGCGGGCGGTACCAAAAACGCGGCGTTAAGATCACGCGTTTGCGATACGATTAGGGTTGTCATTACGGATTTCCTTTTTAATGAATTAGATTTGACGGTTTTTTTGGGGAAGTCACTCTTCATTACAATAGTCACATCTCTCGGTGGAGGAGTTTTGAATGTAGTGGTATAAACGTAGCCTATCGAACTGGGTCGTCTTATTTCATAAGAAAAGTGTAAGTTTTGTCTCTACTTATCATGTGCAAGATTTTAGGAAATGACAATATGTGGTATGATCCTGGATAAAAGGATTTGATTTACAAGATAAGATTAAGATTTAAAACAAGCGACATGTTGTAAAATGTGATGGAGAAGAATAACAAGCTGATAGTAAAAAAAACTTTTTAATAAAGGCGTCACGTCGTTTTTTTTTCCTATTCTTCTCAGCAAATCCTTTTGATTGAAACCTCGTTTTATTGACATCATGGGGCATGTATAAAAAATAACTAATCCGCCATCTTCGCAAGTCCACCATATTGGATTTTGAATAGAGTTACTTACCAAACCATGCAATGTCATCCAAATTAAACATGTATGCAATTTCAACTCAATCGGTTTGGAATAACTATTTTAAATTCAGTTCAGTGTTTTAGGTCATCCTAAACAAAAAAATCATAAGTACCTACATACGAGTACAAAAATAGCAAGTTAAATAAAAGCTTGAAAAACAATAATAATTAGACTTTTTCGGGTTTTGACCAACTTTTTTATAAAATATTTGCAGGTGGCTTGTGAACCCAAAAATGTTGACAGAAGAGTATTTGTGGCTAGAAATCGTTCGTTCATACTATCTCCAAGAAGGCAATTGAACACCACTTACCTTGTCTCAATACCCAGCTCAGCAGAATAGCTGCAGCACGCGAAACGTCACAAATAGGCAGTCTAGATGTATACGACGATGTGACTCACTACACAAAAAAGGGGGGGGGGGGTGAGTAAAAGTAGGGGTACAAAGGGTGTAAAAAATTCTTAACGAAGCCGAAAGGCACTTGTTCTCCCCGTCATTGCGATATTTTTTTGTTCTATACCATTCCTTCTTTAAGTCACGGAGATGTTGGTGGTCTAAGTTCCAACTTTTTACAAGATTATATACAAGTTTTTAATGTATGATTTTTACGTTAAAAACTTCCACTACCCCTACTATTCAATGCATCCATTACCACATTGTTTTAAGTGTGTTACATTGAGTGACAAAACAAGATTTTTCACCCATAAAAAGAAGTATTTTCTGGGTAATAATTTTTGCGTAAAGTTACTTAGTTTGATGTACAGAATGCTAGGTTGACGGCTTCGTGATGAGTCCACGTACACCCTATAGCGTCTAGCTTAGAGACACGATCACAAAAGCGAGGAAGAAACGTTCATCCAGCTCAGAGCGTATAATCGTATCACCAGGAGGGGGGTGAAACTTCCATACATTGGCGTCAAACAAAATTTTCATAGATAGTGTTGCTATCTGTGTATTTAAGGACACCAACTTTTCAACTGTTTGACAGCTTACAACTTAACGAGAACAGCTATTTTAGACAACTTGTCAGTGAAGTAGCGGTGACAGCGGTTGCCTTATGAATAATAGTTCCCAAGTTCGAATCCTCAGTTAAGAATTATTTTTTGTATTTATTTGGTTGAACAAAAACTAACAGCTCCATCTAACAGCTTAGGTACACAGTTATAAATACGAAACCCAGAGTTACGCATCTATCTTGTATTATATAGTGTGTTTTGTAATATACATAATATAGTGTATTATCTAAACCAGATGGAACAACATGCTAGATCCAGCAATATTGAGATTCAATGTGTTCCAGAGAACAAAACAGAGAATGTCATCAGCTTGACAAAACAGCTGGGGTCGGCCATAGGCTGCGCCATTACAGATAATGATATTTTAAGCTGCACACGAATTGCCAAAGTAAACCGTGAATCTCCGAGGCCTCGATCAATCGTCACTCAGTTCAGCTCCCCAAGACTCCGTGATTAATTTTTGGCAGCTTCGATCGACTTCAACAAGAAAAACAGTCAGGACAAATTGAAATCTTCACATATTGGATTGGCGGGACCTAAAAAACCTATCTACATAGTGGAGCATCTCTCGGCCACCAACAAGGAAATCCACGCCGCAGCAAGAACCAAAGCTAGAGAATTAGGATTCCAATTTGTGTGGATCAGAGGCGGACGTATTTTAATGCGTAAAGACGTTGCATCGGAACATATAGTGATCAAAGATCTAGCAACTTTAGGTAGGTTAAAATAAGTTGTATTGACTCTGTAGAAGCTTTTAATGCATGGCAATTGTATCGCATAAACAAAATTCAACTTGTTTAATATTGAGATTTATTATCAAAATGTAAGAGGCCTGCGGACGAAAACGCACGATTTTTTATGTAAAATAGCAACGTGTAACTACGACATTATAATTCTGACAGAAACTTGGCTTCATAATAGTATATGCAATAAAGAACTGTTTGATGATAGGTACTTGGTCTATAGAAGAGACAGGGAAAGTTCGGGCTACCACTGGGATAGGGATGGCGGAGGTGTCTTGATTGCAGTATCTAAAAAACTAATTTCAACAAGATTGCTGCACAGACAAAGTAATTGTGAGGATCTATGGGTTTCTGTAGAAGTACCGTGCGAGCGCTCGAGGCAACTCCGCCGTCTTGATCTTTGTGCAGTCTACCTGCCACCACCGGTCTCTAAATCAATGTTGGAACATTTTATTAGTAATTTTAATTCTTACCAAGATGACCATAATGCGTACACTTGCATCGTGGGAGATTTTAACTTGAGAACTATAAACTGGAATGACATAAACAATCCTCTCATAAATCAGCACATTAGTAGCCTCGATCAACTTCTTATTGATTTTACATCAGTTAATAGTCTCCGACAATGCAATAATGTTACCAACAAAAACAGTAGACTTCTGGATGTTGTATTGGTGGACGTTCCAGGTTGTTGCGTTAGTGAAGCGGATCCTTTGAGTGTTGTAGACCTTCACCATCCTCCACTAGATATACAAGTAACGTTGACGGAGTCGCTAAAGCTAAAATCTAATAGCATTCCAAAAAGAAACTTTCATAAGGCCGACTATGAAGCAATAAACAAGCATTTGCAAGAGAAGGACTGGGAAGAGTGTCTAGGATGTTGCAGTAGTGTTGACGAAATGGTGGAAGTTTTTTACAGCGTTATTGGATCAGCTATAAATATGTTTGTACCTATCATCCAAAAGCAAAGTAGTAGTGTTCCAATATGGTTTGATAAGAAACTTCTTAATTTATTAAAGGAAAAAAACAAACTTCGTATTAGATATAAAAAATACAAGAATCCCCTTGACAAGCTATCACTCAGATTAGTCTCTAAACGATGTGATAATTATGCTAAAGAGTGTTACAATCGTTACATTGAAAGTACAGAAGAATCTATTGCTAGATGCCCAAAAATGTTTTGGTCATATGTCAAGAATAAACGTGGTGGAGAAAGTTCATACCCAGCATCAATGACTGATGGTCCGATAGCATCTTCGAATGGAGAAGGAATATGTGAGCTATTTGCTTTAAATTATAGCAGCATTTACAAAGAAGGAACAACATCACCTTCAAATCAAGACTATGTAGCCTCCGAATACTTGGAAGCAATAGCCTCACAGTCAGACAGCATAGGTTCCGTGGACATCAACTATGAAAATGTTGAGGAAAAACTAAAAGGCCTTGATATTACTAAGGGGGCAGGCCCAGATGATATACCGCCACTGTTTATAGTCAGATGTGCATTGAGTCTGGCTGTTCCTTTGGCGAAGATATATAACGCCTCAATCCGATCCAGTCAATTCCCTAAAGAGTGGAAACAGGCGAAAGTGGTACCGGTATACAACAGTGGAGACCCTTGTGACGTAAAGAACTATAGACCAATATCCATCCTTTCGATTTTCGGTAAAATATTGGAATCGTTGATTTGTCCACATATTCAACGCTATTTCTCCAAGTTCTTGACAGACCATCAGCACGGCTTTGTAAAGAACAGATCCACAAGCACAAATCTGGTGTCCTTTGTTGAAACCACATGCGAAGCTATGGATATAGGTATACAGGTTGACGCTGTTTATACAGATTTTAGCAAGGCGTTTGATAAGGTTTCGCATAAACTGCTTGTTAAAAAACTATCCACGTACGGCGTCACCGGTAGTCTTCTTGAGTGGTTTGGTTCTTATCTAGCTGGTAGGGAGTTTTATGTGGTTGTCAATGGGTTCCGGTCAAGTAGGTACGCAATTGCCTCGGGTGTCCCTCAAGGTTCTCATTTGGGCCCAGTATTATTCATTATATACATAAATGACGTGACATCGTGCTTCCACAATACTAGCATATTCCTTTTTGCAGACGACCTGAAAATCTCAAAAGCCATTACCTCTCAACAGGACGTAAACCTAATGCAAGGGGACATCGACCGACTATCTGCATGGTGTCACCATAATAAAATCTCGTTGAATAGTTCAAAATGTAGCCACATAAAATTCACCAGGAAAGTAAAAACATTAAATTCCGCGTACCAAATAAACGGAGTGAACTTATGCGAGGTGAATGTAGTACGAGATCTGGGAGTTATCTTGGACTCCAAACTCACATTTATACCACATATTGAGAACATAGTCAGTCGATCCCAGCGTATGCTTGGATTTATCATTCGTAATGGGAAGGTATTTCAACGCCCACATACTAAATTAGTTCTCTACAATAGCCTTATAAGAAGCATCCTGGAATACTGCAGTGTGATATGGAGGCCTCACTACGCAACCCACTCGCTGCGGTTAGAACGAGTCCAAAAAAGGTTTATCCGATTCCTAGGGTACTCAAAGGGAAGGCAATTTAAATATCTATCCTACCTCGATAAACTAGCCTGCTACAAAATTAGTACACTGGAAGCTCGAAGGGAGCTTTTGGATTTGAGATTCGCATATAAACTGCTCAATAACACCATTGACTGCCCACAATTGATACGTAAGTTCAATTTCAGAGTACCTCGTATACCCCCTCGCAAACCTATAACCCCCTTAGCTCCACCGCTTCGCCGTACAGTGTTTGGTACTAATTCACCTATACCCCGCATGTGCAAACTCATAAACGAACGCAGCGACTTGGTTGACGTCCACGCAGACTCAATATCGAAGTTTGTCGGATTTATTAGTATTAGTGCATAAATTAGTATTTAGTATAATTATCTTGAATTTAAGTAGTTGTAGTAATAATTTAAGTAAGTAACTAGTAATTTAAGTTCTAAAATTATAAATAATTACTAAGAGCACTATGCATGTGGTGTTTGCCTGTAATTGGTTGTGCAGTTAGATTTAAGACACAATTACTTGTATGTTTCTAGATGTAAGATATCTGTAACAACTGTTGGCGAACCTTAATTAAATAAATAAAAATAAAATCTATGCGTATCACTCATCACGGATATAAATGGCGGCGACATAGGTTGAGAGCAAATTTTGTGATGATTTACCAACTACCCTCTATTCGATAATGAGAATTGAACAATATTGATGTGAAGGAAACAAAACATTATTTTCAGCCAACCTTTCACACTAACCACACGAATTTCAATATTTATCAAACAAACAAATCAGAGCAAATATCTATACTCTCTAAGGAAAACTATCCGGGTTCTTACAATAAATATATTTAATCAGAATAGCGGAAAAATAGGTAAAAATGAGGTACGGCAGCCCTAAAAATAAGGCTCCGGTTTAATTTATCACTTGGTCCGCAAACTCGTGATTAATACGTATAGTAACACAGCACGATAGTCTGTTTCGTATACGTGTTCCTTTATCGCGTTGCTGCGGTAGCGAAGCGATCTAACTATAATTTGTTGTGACTTTCTTTTTTCTTTATCGGTAGGAAATTGGTAATAGAATTGAGTTCAAAAGATAGATGTTGTAGGTATCTAAAACAGTACATAATAAGTTCAGTTGGAAAGAGACCCCTCTTCGGCCGGCAATGGTCTGTCAAGCATAAACACTTCATTTATACCTTGGGATCGATTAAAGCGACTACAGGAGCTACATGCTAGTTTTATAATGCCTGAAAGTATATTCACTGCAATAAACAAAGCCAGAAATAGTATATTTTATAACGAGGGACTAAACGAAGCCATTATATACCCGAGGTGGTTTGACTCCCGAGCTTGCGAGGGAGTCATTAAAAAGCGAGGGTATATTAAGTTGGCGTTTAGTCTCGAGGTGCAAACTGTACTTTTCACTTCGAGTGCGAGAAAAAAAATCATTTAAAACCGAACAAATTTACACTCGACAAAAATTCTGAACTGAGCGGTCAGTTTTTTCTTCTATCAGGTCAGTCACAGATTAACAATTTAAAACACAACACAAACTCTCAACATTGCCGCAGTGAAGATGATCCACACTCCACAGATAATTAGTACCTACATTATTGCAGCGGCTAGCTACAGAGGCATTGCACATACCTACTTTTCAAAATCAACGATGCACACAAACAACAATAATTTTTCTCGCGTTACAGAGTTCATTTGTTTTTTTTTTTCAATAAACCGCTTTCTATTTGCAAGCCAATTCGAAATTTAAATAATACCTTTGCCCATAAAAAAAAAGTATGTAGGTACTGTTTTGTGACCATGTTTCAGAGTAAAAGATCGTTCCATTTTTAAATGACTTTTTACTCCCTAGGGAATAAACGGTCACTTTAATCCCGCTTCGTAGGGCTATAATGGCGTACTTTTAGAGCATGAGAAGTGAAATAGTAGATTATGCACCAAGGGGCTAAAGTTGTGTCTTATGTCACGGGCGTCATATTGAATCTCGAGCGCAATGAAGGATTCGGGACTTAACTCCCGAGCGCAGCGAGGGAGTTATGAGTTTAACTCACGACCGAAGCGAGGGAGTTAATACAAGAATCCTGAATGCAGCGAGGGATTCAAGCTAGCCCAAGGCAAAGACACATTTAGCCCAGAGGAGGATACTCTACTTTTTACACCTACTGTGAGAAAATAATAGCCATAGTACGAAAACCAAAATATTTATTGAATAAACAAACAGTAAACTTATATTGTCACTTACGGGATATCTTCCGTGATTATTTATTGTTTTGAGCTCCCGATATTTCGACGCTGTTGCAAGCGCCATGATCGCGGGTTGACATGATATCGGAAGCTCAAAACAATAAATAATCACGGAAGATATCCCGTAAGTGACAATATAAGTTTAGTTTTAAACCGTGAAAGCCTAAAACAGTGTTTAAACAAACAGTAAGAATAAATAAATTAACCCATGTTACAGCCAATTACTATTACGGTATAACGGCGCGGTACGGTATTTGTTATTATTAATGCCAGTTCTAATGTTATTCCATTCCTTTTAAAAAATGGTTCGTAGTTATCTAATTATTCTTACAATATTATGTCTTCGAAAACATGGCAACGATATGTAGAAGCAGTCGTTATGATTTTGTAGGAAATCGAGAATATCATCCACGCGTAGTAAGGCCTTTCCTCTTCCTGGCACCAAAGAGTGTTGGTTAGTACTATACTGCCAATCTAGCTGAGCATGTGAGATTCCAAATTCAAATCACATTATTGACCAGCGGGTCATAATGAAATCCAGTACAACATTATTGACCGGCTGTGCCCCCGGCCACTAATGACTCACTTTAGGTTAAGGTTGCTTGACATATAATTTGACATTTTCGAGCAGGTGGTGTGAAAAATATATTAGCATCATAGTGTTTTATTTTTTTATTCCTATCAATAGATTTTTTGTAAATCAACCGAAACCACTCATTTCGACGTGATGATGATGGTCGGGTCTTACCTCTCTCACTACTAGAGATAGATATTGCCACTTGGTGAATTGGTGAAATCCTCCACCAGTGGTGGCAGACTAGATAATCAAGTAGCTGTCTGCGACTACAGAATGATCCGACCATCATCACCAATGTTCCCAGTGCTGGGACACAGGCTTCCTCTCTATGAGAGAGAAGGGGCTTTAATCCACCACGCTTGATTGATCAACAACTACATATTTCATCTCAGCGGGTCTCTCGTAGAATGAGGCTTTATCAACAAGTTACAGTAACCACAATAAGCGATAGTTTTAATTAAAGACAGAATAGGTGCCTACCTTCTTAGTAAGTGATCTGAGGGTAGCAGATATTGCGTAAAGTTTCTACCCACATCCCAACAATATGTGTTCAACTATTAGTAATCTACTAACATGTTAGTACTAAATACTTGCTAGACTCGAGGTGCTAACTAGATTGGTACTTTATTAACTTTTTAGGAAATCTCAATATTGGAAATGAAATTAGTTTGGTGTGCAGGTAAAGTCGAATTCCAACACACTTTTGTAACACAAGATTTTCATAACTATTGTCGCTTTACTTACCTAGTAACTTACTACCGGCTTGGCAATCTCATTATGTATTAATCCAGTTTTTTATGAAGGTCAGTATTGAAATGTCATACATACATGCATAAACTCACGCCTTTTCCCGCCTTTTTTTGGGGGTAGGCTGAAACCATAGTGTCATCTTTTTGATTATTTCCCATCCCAAAAAAAAAAAGGTTAGGCACTACCCACACGATAAGGAAAAAAAAGAACCTAATTAAACCACCGTAGAAAACCTTTATAAACTTACCTACCTATAGAATCTAGAATAAACTGCAATGCCTCAGAACAAAGCAAAAGCTTTGCTCTCACGCCAAGTTTGCATTAGCTATGAAAGCGGTTGCTGCATTATTGTTTTTTTTTTTAAGCAAAAAAGTAATAGCTCAGGTCTGAGGTCTTAATCTAATACCGCTTAATCTTACCGACATGTGGTACTGTAACCTAGTTTTTGACATGGTTTTGTTAGATATTGTGCTTTGAAAATGGCGGAAACGCTCATTTATTTTCTAGACACGATAATGCATTAACAGCTTTTTAACGTTTCCACTGCTGGAGCACAGGCTTCGTCTCTTGTGAGTGGACCACAGGTCAGTGTTAGTGCATGTCACGAGTTTCAGTTTTCTTTTGTTCTTGGACATGCTAATTTCCTCGCGATATATTCCGTCACTTTCGTGTTTTAGTGAAAAAAAAAATTTAGCTTTCATAATTGTTACCGATTTTAAAATGCTATATGTATTGTAGATATTTAAGTTTTGCTTTAATTATCTTCCCGTCTAAATCGTCAAGTTTTTTTAGCCTTAGGGTCAGTTCACACCGACACGCAACAGAGCGACTCAAAATATAACTATATTTACTACACGAAAAAACACATATTCCATTGTGAGAAATCAGTGCTGGGGCCGTATTTTTGAATCAATAGAATTCCAAATCGTGTACGAAATCGCAGAATTCGTATGCGAATCCCTAAAATCGCTATTTTTGAATATTCATACCAGTGAATTTGGCAACGAGTGGTCCGACCCACTCGTTTCCGATATTCTACCAGTAGAAATGACGGAAATGACGTGAGAATGACACTGTCAGTATCCCTATTGTTTTCCTATTCTTTTTTTGTCGTTTTCCATTTTCTACGTATGTTCTTTAACAATTCAAAAACAAATCCAACACAAACCACAACCGGGAAAAATATGTGAAAACTAGAGAAAAAATATCGAAATCCCAATGACAGACGTCAGACAATGACATTATAACTTTTTAATTTACGTTCCGTTCCACCGTAACTCATTACCGGTTTTTAAAATCAACGAGTTATGGCTTTCCGGTTTTTATTTTTCTGCGTGAAATGAAAAATGTTATAAGATTCGAGTTTTAGGGCAACACTCATTTCTATTACTTCAAAAATACGTAAAATTTGGAGCAATCGAAATTCATTTCGTATACGTTTGGTTTCGTGCATGAATTTAAGATTCACTTCGAGTGATTCAAAAATACGGCCCCTGCATCGCTCCGCGCAGTTCTGCTCTTGCACGCCGCTGCGCCGCTCTACGCCGCGAGGCGCCGCGCGGCGTAGTGCAGCGCAGCGCTGCGCTCTGAATTCTCACAATGGAATGTGTATCTTTTCGTGTAGTAAAAAGGCTGCCTCCCACTTTATCCAACACTCTCGTTGCTGTGTTCATTTTCAATACTTGCGCGATAGTATGTATGGAAAAGGAAAATGAATTAAAATTATAAATGAAATTGCAGCGAATATCAGGTTGGGTACGTCGTAGCCCTGCGTTCTCACCGAGTCTACGAACAGTCGTAGCACTACTACGGTTTGTGACTTGTTCACAACTTTAGTGTGTTGCGCCGTAGCGAGCTAGCTACGACGAGTGCTTGCGCTCTTAGTAGTTGGTCCGCTGCGTAAAACTGTCTTTTTCAAGACAATTTCCTTTATCGTCAAAAACGTATTTTGCCCCTTCAGGGAAATCCACGGTTTAGTGGTACTTGGGTGGATACCTAACGGTGCTAACGATCCCAAGTGGGTGTTGACCCGACACACCCGCTAACCCTCTTCAAGGGAAGGCAATCCGTTGGAAGGGCTCTGACTGCGGCCTTGGGGGATCTCCTAGTCGCAGTCTGGTAGCACCTAACCCCCGTTTGTCCACAGCTGCACCCGGGACGTCTGGGTGTCTCTACCCCAGCGGCCCGGATCGGTCGCAAGACCCATAGGGCCCTGTCGCACAATAAGACTGGCGACAGGTTTACAAGCTTAGGGCACACCTTAGGTACTCACCTCCCTGTGTCACCCACAGGGAGAGAACACATCCCCGGGTTATCCCACCCGGGGAGCTAGGTACTGGTATCGCTAGATAGGCAAACAGAATAGGCCCTTCAGGCAATTCTCAGACAGTCGTGTCGCTGGCAAGTTTGTTTGTGTTTTTCTTCTTGCCAGTAACACTAGGAAAAACACAAGGGTGGGATCGTTTTTACGGGGAACTGTCTGCCCGGGGAGTTCACGTTTAACGTGTCTCCTCGGGACTAGGTAGTTAGCTCTTAGTTAGCTCACCATTAGGATATTAGGCTGTTAGGCTCCCCCTGCCAATATGGCTTACCGCAACGTTCCACTTAACGCGCATTTCGACGACCTGATACAGGTACTGTTAGCTGATGACAGTCCCTATATCCAGGAAAAATACGCGAACCTCTTGACTCCTTTTAAAAAGGATAGTTATAGAGCCCTCAGGAAGGAATTTCCTTCTAGGTCGCCCACGCGCTCCCCCGACCCGTTAGCTCAATCCTCCGACATGGAGATTGTAGAGTCCCAGCCAGCCCCTGAGAGCTCTCCGGAGACCTCGGGCACCAACTCCTCGTCCTCAGAATCTGAGGACTTTCAGTTGGTGCAGAAGGGCAAGAGGAAGAAGGGAAGGCAAGCGAAGGCCGGTAAGGCCAAGAAGGCCGTCACGGACTTCAATGCGCCTCCCCTTGCTCCCCTAGCCTCCCCGCCCCCGTCCGATGTTACTGCACCCCCAGCTGCCTCCCAGGGCAGCCGCCCGTCCAGCCCTATGGCTATTTCCTCTCCGCAAGGTGCGGCTCCTGTCAGCCGCCCTGCAAGCCCCATGGCTGCTTCTCAGCCAGCCCCCTCTTCAGCTGCTTCTTCTTCAAAGAAGCAGTTAAAACCCCCCGCGCTGTACATCCAGGAGAAATCCAGGTGGACAGAAATCTCCAAGATGTGTGTTGATCGCAAGATCAACTACACCAACGCCACCTCTACCCTTCAGGGTATCAAGGTGAAGACCCCTACGTCCACGGACTTTAGAAGTCTCGTCCACGCGCTTCGTGGAAGGAACGTCGCCTTTCACACGTATAGTCTCCCTGAGGAGAAGCCGACCCGTGTGGTCATCAAGCGGATCCCCAAGGAGATTCCCTCCCAAGATATCCTGGAGGATCTCACCTCCCAGGGTATCCCCGTTTCGGCGGTCCACCGCCTTCACAAAAATAGGTCCCAAGGGGGTGACGAGTACGACATGGTACTCGTAATATGTGACCCAGTTGAAGGGCACCACCCCATCTTCAAAGTCCGGTCAGTGTGCTCGCTCTCGGGCATCATCATTGAGAGGCCTAAAAAGCTGAAAGTCGTCGGGCAGTGTCATCGCTGCCAGCTTTATGGCCACAGCCAAAAGCACTGCTACGCACCGCATAGGTGCGTAAAGTGCCTCGGCGATCATGCCACGGCAGACTGCACCCGTCCTAAGGACAGGAATCTCTGCACAGAGCCGCCTAGTTGCGTCCTGTGCGGTCAGTCTGGCCACCCGGCTAACTACAGGGGCTGTCCCAAAGCCCCTAAACAGTCCGCTGGTAAGTTGGCCAATCGCGCCAACCAACGCCAGCAGAGGGAAGCTCCCTCTTCTTTCCAAGTCCCCTCCAAGGTCCTCCCCGAGCGTCTCAGCCCGCAGAGGCCCTCCCCATGGAACATGCTGAACCATCAGCAAGCGTTCCCAGCCCTCGCGAAGTCCCAACCCAACCCCCCCATGCCCGGTCTAATGGAAAACCCTGTACCAGCGCCCACTCCCGTGGTCGCCCCTCAGGCCCTTCCTAAAACCCGCGCTCCCGTCACTCAAACCCGCGCTCCCGTCGCTCCAACCCGTGCTCCTGCTTCACAGGAATCCAACCTCAAATACTTGATGAAGTATCAGCCCCTTTGCACCCCTGAGGCCGACCGCATGGTGGCCGAACTCAGGGCTGCAACGGACCTTCAGCAAGTAGTTGATATCATTGATGCCTATCCGGTTATCAAGTCAGCCTTAAGCAACCTTAGTTTCGCGCCGTAATGGATATTACACCCGGAATCTCTTGCACCCAACCCCGGTCCCTTAGATTAGGTTACTTTAACGCCAACGGCATGAGAGGTCAACGCGACGAGATCGCCTCTTTCCTCCGTGACCACAACGTTGATGTACTCCTCATCCAGGAGACCTTTCTTAAACCCAGCCACCGCGACCCTAAGATTGCAAACTACCGTTTAGTTCGCAATGATAGGTTACGTTGCCACAAGGGTGGCACTCTCATTTACTTTCGCAAGGAACTGCACTGCATCCCTATCGACCCCCCTCCTTTAAAGTCCCTACTTGAGGTTTCAATCTGTCGGCTAGCTATGACCGGTCATCAACCGATCCACTTAGTGTCTGCTTATTTGGCCCCTTCTAACACGTCGGAAGATCACAACCTCCTGGTTAATGATCTCACCCTCCTTTTCGGCTTAAGTGACTCCGTGATCATCGCGGGCGATCTTAATGCCAAACACCCAGCCTGGAACAGTAGAATGACGAACCCGAGAGGGAAAGTCCTCTACGATCTAGGTCTGTCTCTCAACTTTGACCCGATCGCTCCTATCGAGCACACCTATTATCCCGACACTCCCAGCTATCATCCTGACGTGCTCGATATAGCGCTGCTCAAGAACGTGAACCTTCGGTTACACTTGATTGAGACGTTACACGAGCTCCATTCCGACCATCGTCCAGTGCTCATGCACTTGATTCCTCGCTCGGGTATCATTGACCCCAGCCAACCCCCTCCCACCACTCTCACCACTGACTGGAGGAAAGTAAGCGATATGCTGAAATCTGAAACGTCACCGCTTCTTGATGGTATTCCCGACCATATTGTCTCGGTCGCAGACACCGAGGCCGCAATCAACTCGTTTACAGAACACGTTCAGTCCATACTGAAGGATTGTTCTCGAGAAGTACCAGCGATGAGCGATCAACGCTGGATACTTCCCGACGACATTCGTGAACTGATAAACGAGAAGAATGCGGCCATACGTGCCTACAGCTCTTGGCCCTGCGAAGCGAACGAGATTCACATGCGTTCCTTACAGCGTGCTGTAAAGAAACGCACCAGTGAGTTTCGTTCGAGTCAATGGGACAAAACGCTCAGCGAACTTGAGCCCACTCACCTAGCTTTCTGGCAGCTTCAGAGGAAGTTGCGCACCTCGGAAGAGGTTTCTTCTCCACCCCTCATCCGTCCCGATAAGAGCGTCGCTTTTGACGACTCTGAAAAAGCAGAATGTCTGGCCGACAGTTTGGAATCCCAATGTTCACCGAGCACTCTACCAGTAGACAAGCAGCACCTTGATGAGGTGGATGCAGAAGTCGAACGTAGAGCATCGCTTCCCCCTGTAGAAGACCCCGATGACCCTCTCCCCGTCATCACCCCGGAAGAGGTCAAAGATATCATAGATAAGTTACAGCCTCGGAAAGCCCCAGGCGCCGATGGCTTCACTAATAGAGTTTTTAAAGCCCTCCCCGCCCGGCTCATAGTCCTTTTGGCTGCCATCTTCAATGGCGCCCTGAGCAACAATATGTTCCCCCAAGCGTGGAAAGAGGCCACTGTTATAGGTATTCCCAAACCTGGGAAACCGAAAGCCCAGCCTTCGAGCTACAGGCCGATCAGTCTCCTGAGTGCTCTCGGCAAAATCTATGAAAGGCTTATTTATAAGCGTCTCAGAGATTATGCCGAGACAAAGGGCCTCATCCCTAAAGAACAGTTCGGCTTCAGGACCGAACATTCTTGCATACATCAAGTCCACCGCATCGTCGAACACGTTAGCGCTGGTTTCCAGCGCGGAGCGATGACAGGCGTGATGTATTTCGATATAGCGAAAGCCTTTGACAAGGTCTGGCACAATGGCTTATTATATAAGCTATACCAACTCGGTGTGCCTGACCGTCTCGTGCTCATCTTACGAGACTTTCTGTCAAACCGTACCTTCCGCTACCGTGTGGGTAAGACGTTATCCTCTCCCCATCCTATCCGTGCCGGAGTCCCTCAGGGCTCCGTTATCTCTCCCCTCGCGTTCACGTTGTATACTAGTGACATCCCCAAGAACAAGAAGGTTCAGTTAGCCCTATTTGCCGACGACACGGCAATTTACTACACCGGCCGTTCTATGACTAACATCCGTCGCATCCTCCAAACAGCTGTCGACTCGCTCGGCGCTTGGTTCCGTAAGTGGAGGATTGAGGTTAACCCTGACAAGAGCCAGGCAGTTCTGTACTATAAGGCACGCCTTAAGCGTTCGCCAGGTCCCCCCGTCACTATGTTTGGCAAGCCTATCCCTTGGGAGAAGCAAGCCAAATATCTTGGAGTTATTCTTGACGACCATCTGTCATTCAAGGCTCATATCAAAGCAGCTCGTGACCGAGCTGCCTTTGCTATGGGCCGACTCCATTTCATGATCACTAGGAAGAGCAAGTTGTCACTCAAGTGCAAGTTGCGTCTTTACACCGCAGTCATCCGTCCCATCATGACATACGCTTGTATCGTATTCGCTCATGCCCACCCGCGTCATATCCACACGATGCAGACCTTGCAGAACCGATTCCTCCGTAAGATCACCGGTGCCCCCCCGTACGTCCGTAACGACAGTCTACACGTAGACCTTAGAATCCCTACCGTTAAGCAGTTCATGAAACGCCTGTCCAAGCGTTACTTCGACACTGCCATCAAACATAGGAACCCCCTAATCGCATCGGCCGCCCGGTACGACCCATCGCGTATTAGTTCAGTCCAACGTCCGCGTCACACCTTAGTCACCCCCGACGATCCGATCACTATCTTGCAAGAGAGTAGGAAAGATACCAGTACAGTTCGTAGATTGTACAAATACAAACCGAAAACCTTCCGACCTCGCCGCCGAGGTCCGGCGCGTAATCCCAATTCAATCCCTCCCCGACCCTTGCCTGAGCCAGCCCGCGATGCTGAGCCTTTAGCAATAAAACAGTCCCTAAATAAAGACAACCAGATCCAGCCTGTCCCTTTGCTGCCCCCAGCGACGCCCTAAGCCGAGGTCCGTACCCCACAGGGGGTGCCCTTAGAGCGCTGTCGCTTAGTTTTTAGTCATTTTTGCCCTGGCTGGAGGCCTTAAATTCAAGGCATCCACAGGACTTGCCCGGTTAAGCAGAAGCCAGTCTTAGTAGACTGAACTGCGAGATGCCCTATCCAAAAAAAAAAAAAAAAAAAAAAAAAAAAAATATCAGGTTGTTACCACAGTCCGACGCTATTATCCGAAACTTTCTAGAATTTTCAATCATGAAAATCAGTTTCCGTTCTGACACGAGATTTTCGTACAGTCAGATTATGATCACATATTGACTACTGACGCGGGAACTGAATAACACATTGTTGATAAAAGGGGAAGTCATCCCGTGATGTATGACCGTTGTAATACGGGCTGACAACTATGAATAATACATGTTTGGTGCTAGTTATTATCTGCGAGCATCTCCGCTGAATGTAGTATGTTAGCTGATGAAGTGATGACTGTGTATGAGATTCGATCGTTATTTAGGCTTAAGATGAATGGTGGCTATTTGCATGTCTATTTGTTAGTATAAGAGGATTAGTTTTGTTCATAGATACTCTGCTGAAAGTGCTTTGTTCGAAATCTGGGTTATTTCTATGTTGTTATCCATTGTGTTGTGACTCAATCTTTAGTTACAAGAGTTCTTAAGGTTTGATGTAAGAAACCCTAATTCTGGGTTAAGCTCGCCATTGTACATAAGCTATACAATTTATGTGGTATTTTGTTATTCTGTGTGATTTAGAATAAGAATAAACTTACTTACCTGCTATGAGCTCATGAAACAGTTCTTTTTTTCGTTCACTAGTGTAAGCCTATAACAAACAGACGAAACTACCTACAATCATGCATAATCCAAGGTTTCGCCTGACTGAACAACTTTCTCCGTGGGACCACCATCGTAATCGTAAGAAAATAATCAGCTGTCTTATACATTAATTTGGTCGAGTAGGTATTGGAATTTTCTTAGCGGCTGGATTACTTTTTCGCGATTACGATTGTAGTCCCATGGAGAAAGTTGTTCAGTTTGATGATCTGTAGCACCTTGTATATGCAACCTGTGTAGTGTATACTTACTCATGTTTAACAAAATAAATATATATTTATATTATTTAAGTTATAAAAAACACACATTCATAATAGTACATTATGGTACAAGTGTGTAATGTTGGCGATCACCGCTGAGGCGCCATTGAGACCCGAGCCGTTAGGCGAGGGTCTTAAGACAGCCGAGGACGGTAATCATCAACACACACGTGTATCATACGACGTTTTTCAACACACTTGAGAATAAAATAATACTTAAAATAACTATAATTTCAACAGTGAAAACGAGTTGTGAATTTTTTTTCGCAATGGCGGGAATAATTCATCAGTTTTCCTATGCGCGCGCATCTAACAATGGCGATCGGCCATAGACTAAAAGAATGAGGTTCCTTTTTTTCGGCTTTTCGCGGATAGCGTTTTAGCCACGTACGAAATGGAGAATTCAAAGTTTTATTAAATACAGAGAAAACAAAAGTTACATTTGAGTGAAAGTTTTATTTATTAAAAACTTATAAGTTAAAATTATCTATGTAGATACGAAGTTGCATGAAATGAGCAAGCAATATGTACATTAATTTATTTGTACTATTGAACACGATCTTTTTTGTATCGAAACTTTTTCAAGAACAAAGCAATTCAACCAATAAAAAAAAAACCCTATAACTCACTTGTGAATAATAGCAATGAAAAAGTCACAGTTTGATTACAGGTGTCATTATGTGCCTAATTGCGGTGAAATTAGAGCCACTTTATGAGCAAGTGTGTTGAATAGTAGATTATGCACCAAGGGGCTAAAGTTGTGTCTTATGTCACGGGCGTCATATTGAATCTCGAGCGCAATGAAGGATTCGGGATTTAACTCCCGAGCGCAGCGAGGGAGTTAAGAGTTTAACTCACGAGCGAAGCGAGGGAGTTAATACAAGAATCCTGAATGCAGCGAGGGATTCAAGCTAGCCCAAGGCAAAGACACCTTTAGCCCAGAGGAGGATACTCTACTTTTTACACCTACTGTGAGAAAATAATAGCCATAAATCAAATCAAATCAAATCATTTGATAGTATGAAAAACAAAATGTTTATTAAATAAACAAACAGTAAGAATAAATAAATTAACTAATGTTACAGCCAATTACTATTACGGTATTACGGCGCGGTACGGTATTTGTTATTATTAATGCCAGTTCTAATGTTATTCCATTCCTTTTAAAAAATGGTTCGTAGTTATCTAATTATTCTTACAATATTATGTCTCCGAAAACATGGCAACGATATGAAGAAGCAGTCGTTATGATTTTGTAGGAAATCGAGAATATCATCCACGCGTAGTAAGGGCTTTCCTCTTTCTGGCACCAAAGAGTGTTTGTTAGTACTATACTGCCAATTTAGCTGAGCATGTGAGATTCCAAATTCAAATCACATTATTGACCAGCGGGTCATAATGAAATCCAGTACAATATTATTGACCGGCTGTGCCCCCGGCCACTAATGACTCACTTTAGGTTAAGGTTGCTTATCATATAATTTGACATTTTCGAGCAGGTGGTGTGAAAAATTTATTTAATCAATCTCAATTTTTCATCTCAACATAATAATCAATCAAAGAGAAACAAAACCAATTCAATTCCAGATTCAATTAATCGAATCCAAAAATAAAGGGTGATGCCCATTCATGCGCAATAATCGTGTAAACTCGGTTACAGTTTACAGTTGCCGTATTAAGCTCGAGAGTGGGCAGGCGGAGGCAATCGCGTGCAGTCTGCGACACGCTTTCATTGAGCTAGTAATGTGTGGATCACCTCGTATTATTTATTGGCTAAATTTTATTAATTAGTAATTAAAATACTGTTTGGTCAATTCTTTCGACTATGTATTTTGTTTGTATGGTGAGGTACAGCTAGTAGGTGGCGGAACGCGAAAAGGAGAGGACCTCTCGCCCCAGCCACCGCGGGAGATGCACCGGGCGTCGGGGGCCACGTGGTCACCATAGACGCGGGCCTGTGGACGGTGAGCTATGGGCTAGCTCGCCGTCCGTCCGTCTTATGACGACAGGCCGTGTCGATGGCGCGTTCGTGTTCCACGGGCGCCTCAAAGAGATGTCAGCATAAAGGAAGGGGCCCGCAATTGCCGAAGCCTAGTGGGGGGCTGCGGGGCTGTTCGAAAGAGTTACCGCGGCCCCGGAACGTAAAGGGCGAGGAAGCAACATGGATGGGTTTTAGTCAGTAAAAGTCTGACACTCCCTCCCGCTCCGCCCAGAGTGGAAGGGGTTTCATTTTATAGCATATGCAAATTATATGATGTGAACGTTATTTCAAGTGAAAATATACTGTGTGTTATATAGGTATTACACACCCGTTTTCAACATATTATAGATAAGCGTGAAAAACTTAACTCCTTAAATAAAAACAGCTTGTGCAAACTGCATAACTGCTCGTTGTAAAGTTTTATTTACTCTGCTATCTTCTTTTTAACCGACTTGAAAAAGGAGGTTCTCAATTCGTCGGAACCTGTTTTTTTAAATTTTTTTTATGTATGTTCCCCGATTACTCGAAGATGGCTGGAGCGATTTGAATTATTCTTGTTTTGTTTGAAAGGGTATACTTTCAAGGTGGTCCCATAATCATCAAGTCGGGATCTGATGATGAGATCTTGGTGAAATTGAGAGAACTCTTCAAATTTTATAGGCACACTTGATGTAATTTGGGTAGTTTTTAGAAGAGTACTTTTTAAAGTGGTCCCATTTCAATTTGGTGAAGATCTGATTAAGAACTTCGGAGATAGGCAACGAAACTCCTCAATAAATGATAGCAAATGGACTGGGATTGCTGAAATCTCATGTCTATCTAATGTTTACACCAGCTCATAACATAATATCACGCCGCTTTGTTGTGAAGGGGAAAGCACAAGTGAACCACTAAAAAGTGAAAACTAAAAACTTTTTTGCATAAAATAAAACCGACTCCAAAAACACACAAAAAAGTGAAATGTAACTTAAGCTTCAGAAGTCGGTGACAAAAAACTAAGGAAATCAATCAAACAAAGGTCACCGACTTCTGAAGCTAAAGTTATTTTTCACTTTTTTGTGTTTTTTGGAGTCAGTTTCATTTTTTGCAAAAAAGTTTTATCATTTACCGTATCCTGATTACCAGATTTTTGCATCATACATAAATACTTTGTTTTCATTCTGTTGAAATCATTTTCTAAAGTTGCAACAAAAATCTGTCAACGGTAAAGTTAAACGTTTTACATAACAGCTTCTATGAAATGTCACAAAGTCTTAAGCTTTTAGTTACAACGAACATAAAAAATATTAAACACAGCGTTATCGCAGAATTTAATAGCTCGACAGAAAGCCAGTGATGTGTCACAAACGCTGCGACGGGCTGCATCCCGCTCGCTTTGTTGAATGAAATCAAAAACAAACTGCGCTGACAATCGCCACATCGACGGCCTATTTGTGTAACTGTGTGTTTCTGCCTTTCTGAATATCATATGATATGCTGCACACTCGCTTTTTCCCCTTTGAGGACCATTGAGCATTATGTTTTGTGTAAAAGTTTTGTCGTTTCACATAGATTACCTGTCTGTCCACTATCGTGCGGTTGCTAAATTACTGGATAATATTTTGCTGTGCTTTTGAGTGAGTGGATTTTATCATTAGTGTAATTCCTTGGACAGTAGAGTTAGAGCCCGGTATGACTTATTTCAACAGTCATAAATCTGGAATGACTCGTTGGTCGAGTGTAAGCGCGACTGCTGAGACTAAGGTCCTTTTTTTTCGGATGGGAAATCATCAAATGTCGTCTCCCACTCTGGGCGGAGCGGGAGGGAGTGTCAGACTTTTACTGACTAAAACCCATCCATCTTCCTTCCTCGCCCTTTATGTTCCGGGGCCACGGTATCTCTTTCGAACAGTCCCGCAGCCCCGGCAGGCTTCGGCTCTTGTGGGCCGCTTCTTTAATTCTTTAATGCTGACATCTCATCTCACAAACGCGCCGTCGACACGGCCAGTCGTCACAAGACGGACGGACGGCTAGTTACCGGCCACAGGCCCGGAGCATAAGGTCCTGGGTTGGATTCCCGGTTTGGGAAAATGTTCCCGGATTTTTCCGTCAGGAATTTTCTCAGTAGTAGGCACGGAGTCTAGATTTGTGCCTATTAATGACAATAGGCTCGCTCTCTATCAGATGGGACGTAACTGGAATATCGGTGGGTCTGCTATAATTGGATACAACTCTGCCTAATCATTTGAGAATAGGGTAGAGGACAAAAAAATCTAATTAGTGAAGTCATTTTAAATGAAATGCAGAGATTTTAACTTATCAAGCTGTAATATTTGAACCGAACACTGCATCGTTACAAGTACATGTCAGAGAGAAAAAAATAGACAAGCAAACAAAAGAACCAAACATGCAAAACAGATAAATGTAGAACATTGTACACCTTATTTAACAATTAGTCCGTCAGGTAGATTATTAACAAATATTTGACCCGTATTTTTTCTTTTGTTACGTAAATGAAAATAAACGAAGAGACGACGCTTTTAAAATTCCCAATACGTCACGCCTAGGTATAACTTTTAGCTAGTTCTGACGTCACGAGCCCCCACTCCCGAGTTTTGATGAGTTTTATCTTTGTCAATATTCATTGATTTACAAAAACAAAAAGTACGTGTCCATTATTTTTTAATAATCTAACTGACGAACTAAATAGATTTGCAAGTTTTTCATACTGTCGTCATGCCTATTATCGGAATGATGTTATTTATGTCAACGGTTATAAATCGAAAACTTCGTATCTGATTTTTTCTACATACAGCTTTATAACCTATTCTTCTAAAGACTACGGGAAGGTTTTATGAATGGACCACTTAACTTTACGAACTCAAATCTCAAAAGTATAAGTGTTAAAATGAAAGCAGTTTCAAACGCACTATCAATTCGGCCCAACACTTTTTCATATCAACGAAGAAATCTAAATCTTGGGCTGTAAAGAAGGATTCTTTGGACCATGAGCACCTTGATTGAACCAACAAGTTGCCATCAATGGACTTCGAGAAATTTGTTCTAGAGTTCCAATCGAGGCAACTAATATACTAATAGTTTGGGTGCTGCTAGCTTGCACAGTTTTGGTACCTTGGTGGTCCAATGAAAGAGCTGGTCCAATGATTGCAACCTTCCCCTATGTGCCTAGTTCCCTAGATAGGAATCCAGCGGGGGGCGTGTTTGCCTGATATACGAACGTGGACAAAGCAAAGGGAAAGAATTGTACCAGGCAGCAACCGCTTTCTTTAGATTTTACCTATAATCACACCGAAAAAAGGTTTCATTTTATGTACCTAACTTTACGATGCCATAAATTCAGACTAAACCATCGACATTTATCACACTATCCACATAATTACACGCCATGAAAACGTCTCCACTTCCACTCGAAAGCGTCACTTCACAAAGTCTCACTTAAAGCAAAAGCAACAATAAAAGGTTCACAGATTATGTTTTAAAGAAAGGCCGAGTGTTGGCACGCGAGCGTGGGGCGGTCAGCGGACCTCAAGTAACAATTACTTGGTCATGCGAGCAACCAATCCATCACCCACTTGCCCTCTGCCACTGGCAATGGCCACTCGGTTCCTACTCTAAGGCAATTTCCGGATTCCTTATCTACCTCAACCTGCGAGCATTTACTTGGTGGTTTGTTTAACAGAATTAATCCAGGTGACAAGGATCTTTTCGTTTGCGCTTTTGTTATTTCAGTTTCGCATCGAACAACGTCTTGGCACACGAGTGGGTACGAAACTAGAACTCGAAATGTACAAAATATAATATAACACGGACGTTGCTTTAAAAAATCCGACTACTGAAAAATCACGCTCTAAACAGTAACTGAAACATTGAAACAAGAAAATATTCTCGTCTGAAAACAATTTCATGATTTGTAGGGACATAACAATATGTCCCTACAAATCATGTATTAATTCAATATTCACAATGATTTTTAGATTATAGCCGTGGATGAACAGCGGTGGCCCAGTGATGGCGGCCCTGACTTACGAACAGTAGTAGGTCGTGGGTTCGAACTTCGAACCCAAACAGGCGCATTACTTTGTGTAATTTATTTCATCGCCACTGCTCTCAAAATGGTGAAAGAAAACATCGTGAGGAAATTATGTCCCAGAACCAAAAATTCGAAGACATGTGATATGTACCAATCCGCCCGTGTGGGCAGTGGGCTCGCTAGGTGTATTATAGCCCATTCCCTCTCATTGAGAGGAGTACGTGTCCCAGCAGTGGGAACATTATAGGCTGATGATGATGAGCCGTGGTCGTATGCCACTTTACTCTAAAGTTTATGATCCTTTATCACTGTAAGAATGTATTGTTTTTTAGAGTTAGTGGCACACGACCTCGGCTATCCTCTGAACATCGCTTAATGTAACGTGACTTAGCTATGCCGCGCCGCGCGTAGTTGGGTAAAAAGAACAAGGAAATTCAATTTTAAAAATCTCTTATACAAAGGAAATAATACTAACAACTCACTTATTAATAAAAGAGTATGAATAAACGCGTCGACGGTAGCCAAGTAAACGATATCACAGGCATAAAAATGCGACATTATTATTAAATTCTTTTCATAAGCGAGGTCTTAAGCCACGTAAAGCTACCACACTGTGTGCATAATTCTTTTATAAGTAATAGCCTTTTGAAATAATGCGACACCGTTCTTATTTTCAGTGGAATTTATAGGAAGTAAGGAACGAGCAGCCGACGGCTCGTTTAATTATTTTGCTCTTGTTTGCACAAGATTGAGATTGTGTTATGAGTTATATACTGCTAATAGAAAAAATAACACGAAGGCTTTTGTTTTTAATAGCAGTCGATTATTCAACAATGTTTGTGACTTCATAATTGCGTGCTTGGGATGATTTTCTCGATTGCAATGGTGTAATGCGTTGTCCAAATGTCCATACGTGCTCTTACGTTAGAACTAGATTCAATATTTTATATTCGATACATTTGACTTTCTCGGAGGAGCTCGTGGAGATCAGATAGGCAGTCATCCCTAATAAATAATGGTATTCAGATGCATCTGGTTAGACTGTAAGCCGACCTCAACTTGTGAATTTGCGAAAAAGCTGGGCTGTTGATGACATTTGATTTTGCAGGACAAAATGTTTTATAAAAACAACCTGTCTCGTTATCGATACGCAACAAGACCGTACAGACCTTTACCATTAATTTTACCTCAATTGTAAATCTTATGATAACGAGAATTAAGATCACTTTTTTACGGATGGGAAATCATCAAATAACTTCTCCCACTCTGGGCGGAGCGGGAGGGAGTGTCAGACTTTTACTGACTAAAACCCATCCATGTTCCTTCCTTGCCTTTTATGTTCCGGGGCCACGGTATCTTTTTCGAACAGTCCTGCAGCCCCGGAAGGAATTAAGATCATTGCAAAATTAGATAAAATAAAATGAAAAGACAACTTATTCACGTAGTATCGATGATATATCTACTGAAAAACATTCTAGGCGAGAATTGGTAACCAACTTTTAGATTTGTAGCCAAAACTTTACAGACTTCTTATCGAGGAAGGGAAGATTTTTCACTTTTCTAACTTTGATACAGTGGTGAAAATATTTTTGATTTACTACTATTTTCGAAAGCATGGGATTTTTTTAAATTTACGTCTAACGTTGAGTAATTTTCCAGCAGAACTTATTGACCTAACTATAACCTAATGAAGCCATAGAATTCCGAACTGTATTTCAATTATTTTACTGAACTGAACTAACAGTACTTCTATGAAAGGCAGGTTCTAAGTTCAAAAAAATGTCTGTATGATTTATATTTATATTCTAACGCAGCAACGTAGTAAGTAGTGTATTCCTGAAACTTTACAGAGTCGCACTTATGCCTAAATAAAAACTATTCGGAGACAGATCTGTCGTCACGTCACAAATAAGGTCGCTACATAACTGTATGTTGATTTTTTTACGAGTATATTGAGCTTGGACGTTCGCCAATATAAACGTATTATGCGATTTTTAAATTGAATACACTCCTTTTTCACGCAATAATTACTTAATTTAAATTATATCTCATCATCATCTGCCTAGCCTTTCCCAACTATGTTGGGGTCGGCTTCCAGTCTAACCAGATGCAGCTGAATACCAGTATTTTACTTGGACTGACTGCCTATCTGACCTCCACAACCCAATTAGTACAGGGTAATACGATAACCCTTGATAAAACTGGTTGTCAGACTTGTTGGGTTGGTGACTACCTGTAACGATTCCTCTTTCTTATAATCTTTACAATTTGTACCTAACACATTAAAAACAAAACATGTTAGAATTCAAATGACAAGACCGTTCTAAAATAACCATCGTCCCAAACATCTTTTCATAAGCACAAAATATTACTTTTCCTGTCTATAAAACGAACCGACATTTACTTAACAAACTCGCTTAAAAAGGTCACATTGAAGACATTAAGTTGAATGTTATGATCTCGGAGTTTCCGCCATTTCCCTTGAACTTCGCCAATCGAAAACAATAACAAAGGAAAAAGATTTCCAACATTCATTGAAAACGAAAGTTTGTGTGAGCGGCATCGTCGGGTCGAGGCAGGTGCGAGTTTTAAAGTCTGCTAACTGGAATCTTTTAATAATTAATAAATAAGTTATTGGATTTTACTTAATTTTAATTTTATTGAACAAAGGGCAGAAGGTGGATTTTGTAATTGTAGCAGGTGGCGTTTGTATAGTTTCTACCTATTCCTAAGAAATATAAGTGACAGTTTATTTGTGCTTGTGCTATGTACTAACAAAGAATGTTATGGTTATAAATTAGAATTCAAACTAGATACAAAATTCCTATGAGAAATTAATTTATGTATTCCTTAGTGGATTTCAATAAACCAAATAAGTACCTCTCTAACACTATTAATTAACTCTTTGCGCTAAAATTTGTTTCATACTAATATGGTATGGTCTGAAGTTTTTTTACCTATTAGTTCAACACTCTAGAAAATCTCTAAAATTAAAATAACCTTCATGGACACTGGCCACATAGTTTATCGCACTCACAGACATTCACAAAGACGAGGCATTCTGATGTATCTGTCGCGGACAAATCGTAGAATACGCCGTATTATTACATCCTGGCGCACCGGATTGTAAAACGACGCCTTTATGTAATGCGGCGTCATAACGTACAGCCGGATTACAATTCGGCTGAAATAAAGTACGAAGCATTGAATGAGCAATTCGCGTTCGTCAAAGCGGCGTAAAAGTGCCGCCCAAATACAAACGGGCGCACTGTCCATGCGCCGCCGCTTCGAAAGCGAGCGAAGCGAGCTTGATACTTAGGGCACCCGACGTTAGGTTATGTTAGGTTACATTAAACCCTGTAGACAGAAATTGCCCGCGTAGCGGGGCTACGTCTACCATGCCTTATTTATTGAATTTTCAGTATTTTATTCGGTCGATTTACAATTCGGCTAAACGTTGGACGCCGCTTTGTCGAACATATCGCTACTACAAGCCGGCTGAACTTGATGTCGCCGCATTACTTTAACAATCTGGCGACGATTTACAATCCGGCGTGCCGCTATGTAATACGGCTTGTTATACCTACTAATTGGCTACGACATATCCAAGCAGTGGGAACATAGCTGTTTATGCCGCAGTATATCCTATTCCAAAGGCTGGGCAGATAATAACATCCTATAAATTAAGTAGTTTAAAGCTCATAACTGTACACGCGTTTATCACAATGAATAACGCAATCGTTTTACCGGCCAGTTTCAGTTATCACCCACCTTCGTGTTCCGCAGAAATTATACGAAGAAAAACGTTTTTTTAATGAAATCTTTTCACGCAAAACTCCTTATGATTTCAAAACAAGAAGCACTTTGTAACGGTTGAGCGTCTTGCGCCTTATCGCACAAAACGTAGAATATTATAAAACGTCGCAATAAAGTAAATAAAGAGACAAATGTACATGCTCCCGGAGGTTAACAATCCAATTTGGAGCTTATGTCTTTATGTTAGGGTTGAGTATTCTGTGTAGGATGGGCATATAACGTAGTAGCGGTGCCTCTGAGAAATATTATGAAAACAAATTCGCGTTGAGCACGTTCAGTGTGCAAGTAATATAAATAAAAGAGCAAAGTAGCTGGGAACTAGATGGAGGAGCCACGGAATTGCATTGTTTGAAATTGTATAAGGCAGTCAAGCCTTCAGGATAGTTCAAATGACAGTTAGATATGCCACGAACTCTAAGCTAATTTGCGAGATGTATGATTAGGTGAAAGTTTGCCACTAATCCATTAGCATAAAACTGGTTATGATATAATTCTACAGACTAAGTTCCTAATTTGACAATGAATGCTGTCGTATGCTTAGAAACACTGCAAAAGTTGGTAGCACACAAAGTATCTTCCACGTGCCACAATGGAAACTCCCTTTATTTTAGACAAATGATAATAAAACAGCTATAGATATACACTTTTTAGTACATAGGTATATCTATAGTCATCATCATCGGCCCAGCCTTTTCCCAACTATGTTGGGGTCGGCTTCCAGTCTAACCGGATACTGCTGAATACCAGTATTATACATGGAGCGACTGCCTATCTGACCTCCACAACCCAGTTAATACTAGGTATATCCATAGTATACCATATAAATCTTATCTTATTTATATATATCACCGTAAAATTGTCAAACACGTTATATTGTAATCTCTCTAGCGATATTGTAAACTCTCGAAATATTGTCAATCGAACATACTGCTTACAATAAAACGCATTATTTTTCGTGAAATGCATGCGATGGTAGTCAACTCACATGGTACCACTTTCCTGAAAAGATAATGTACCATTCCTGAGAAATTACCGAGTGCAAGGTTTAAAGGAACCTAACTAAACTGGGGGGGGGGGGGGCGATTATGGGGCGGGGATACTTCCGTATGTTCATTTGACAATATTTCAACCTAGGTGATGGGTCAACACGATACCACTTGGCAAAACAGGTTGTCATAATTTCACGTTGACTCTACAGGAGTCCACTGTCAAAGATCATAAAAATACACAACATGACCAAGACACGAATCGTAATTTCACCTAGCTTCGTAGCTTATAGGAACAAGACGTCATCATATGGCCTAGCCTTTTCCCATCTATGTTGGAGTCGGCTTCCATTTCAGACTGGTTGGTAGAATTTCGAGCCACTGAATACCTATAACGACAGTTAAATATCTACAAATAACAGCCGCCACCAACTGCTCAGCATGTTTTCAGAGGCACAGCAGAAATTCGTTATGTAACGGATGGTAACCCATCCAGAAACCAACCTAGGCAAGCCCGAGTGAATGTTAGTATTTAGCCAGGAGCTTCACCATATAACAAGCTATGGGAACAATACTGGGCCTAATTAATTAATTCACAGATTAGATAAAAGTCGACACACATTATCTAATCCACTAACTCAGGCATAGAACGTCTTGTACGAATTTAGTTGCTTTAGTTCAGCATAATTTATGCGATCACTGCCGTGAATAATCGCTTTGAATATGATTTACGTAGTTTGCTACTTACTTATCTTAGACTACGTAGTTCCTTCAGTTTGGTGTCTACTTAACTGTTACATCAGCTGCGTAATACGATTATCTAATACTTGCCGAATTTCTCGTTTCATATGTACTATACCAAGTTTACTGACTTAGTTAATAATGTTGATGTGGAAGTACCTACCTGTGTCTGTCGGTTAACTTTTCAAGTCTTAACAGCTAAAGGAATTTCGAATTTAGTACATCTATCTGCTTCTGGGTGGTGCGTTCCCGTGACATCATTTTCAACCTTCAGCCGCAGAAGCTACTTAAATATTAAAGCGTGAAAAGGACACGAGGTTACTACATATTCAGTACATACAGTAAATTACCGATGCAAATTTGGAAGATTCGGAATGTTTTTGTACGAAATAATATTTCATGGTGGTTCTTTCGTGGTGACCGCTTGTGCGTAGGCGTTCCTTCACCCTGCATTAATAGACTGTCGAATAATTACCATCCACCGTAGAGCCTAAGCTCATATCTAACAGAGGTAAAAGAACCAGTGATCCATATTTTCATTCACTGCTACAATCAGTCTTACACTTAGGGAAAGCTAAACACTACCATCGACTGTCATACTGTGTAACGTGGACAAACTCGTGAGCAGACGAAAGACAATAAAAAAGCATTTGATCATTCAGTCTTAACCAATTCTAATAAAAAAATCCAAAAGTAGAAAGTTTCCTGACAGCAAAAAACACCTTAAAATTACACTACCTGAAATACGAAATGCCACATGATTACTTCTTCGATTTTAAGAGACAACAGCAAAAAATATAAGCAGATTTCCATGCCAGTACCACGTGTCTACGAAGCACTGAAGCTTGGATCATAAATAGAGAGTCCCAGCTGCTTACCGTTCCCCGGATCCGTTCCCGTATCTTACGCAGCAAAGTAGTAGTGTATTCCTGAAACTTTACAGAGTCGCACTTATCCCTAAATAAAAACAATTCGTAGACAGCTGCCGTAACAAATAAGGTTGAGGTATTTAACTGGGTGTTGAATATTTTAAGTTTAAGTGAGTGTACAAACCGAACGATTTAAAATTGACCGAATATCTTTGTCACGCAATAATTACTTACTGTTTTAGACCGTCCGTGATTTTCTTTGGTTTCTACGAGCACCCGATATTTCGACCATGTTCCGTGATTTCGACGCTGTTGCAAGTATCATGATCGCGGGAATACTGAAGAGGTATGCGGGTGGGACGAAAATTAAAAATTAAAGAAAGTCTCGGATATAATCCCGTAAGTACTTTAAGTGTAATAATTACTATTGTATCTTATAAAGTACTAAATAATCTGAGTCTGGATTTGTGCCCGATTCACGACAATAGGTAAGCTCGCCCATGGACATGGGACTGGCGAAATAGGGGTGTACCAATACACCTCTGCCTAACCCTCCGAGGATTACAGGCATTATGTTATGTTCTAAATGAAATGGTCGTCGAATAAAAATAAAACAAAATGCTTTACTACTTCGTATTTTCAGTACTTACACAAATCTATTCAAATTCACATTATGTCCCGTATTTGTGCTAGCACCTCCTTTATGTGGATACGATGTAAACACGTCGTCTAACATAACCATGCATATAGCAATTAAACCCATCGTATCCATGGCAAATATAGTTCCAAGTACTGCAATACCACTAATTGTCACTCGGCTTTCCCTGCCACTGCTGCCACACGTAATATTACGTATGCATGGGGAAACATCGACACATACCCACATACATAACACATGACCCAAATCAGAATCCATTTGGGTTGAAAATCAACAGCTAAAATACTTGAAAAATTGGAGTGTTCCAAATCTGCATTGAAGAGAATACTTTACTTGTTATAAAAAGAGCAATCACAATGGGCCGACTTCGACTTCCAATTCAAATACATAACGCGTTCGAAGTCGTTACGCTAAACGTAAACGAGACAGAGACGAAAAAATATGTTAAACAAGCAATTCACGCGAAATCGGGAACGCTGACGACGGGTGCGCTATTCAGGCAACGTTCGATATCTTGAATATTGTATGTAGGCCTGTTTTTAGTCGCTTTGGCACGACATTTGAATGTTATTTTGTTTGGCAGGTTTGGTTCACTACATTTAAAAAGACGTAGCCAATTTCTGTTAGACTTTTCTCGAATTGGATTTCGTAGTTTTTTGCCAATGTTCCAAATTCGGTATCTATAAACATTATTTTTACTTGACTAGGGCGAAGCCAAAATTAAGGGTTATTTAGGTTCTTATCTGTAGTTCACGACATATTTAGTAGTATAGGGGGTATCGTATTACCCAGTACTGACTGGGTTTTGAAGTTCAAATAGGAAGTGGCTCCATGTAAAATACTTGTATTCAGCTGTATGCGATTGGAAGACGTGTTAGGTTATATTATAGCTATACAGGGTGTAAACCACCTCATCACGAAGCCGTCAACCAAGCATTCTGTACATCAAACTAAGTAACTTTACGCAAAAATTATTGCTGGGAAACAACATTTTTTTTTGGGGACACAAATCACGTTTTGGTATATAAATCACTGTAGCGCACTCAAAACATTGTGCCGATGGATGGATTGAATAGTACGGGGTTCGTCGAGATATTTCAAGTAAAAATCTTGCAATAAAAACTTGTATAAAAAAAAAAACTTGTCAAAAAGTTGTAACTTTGACCCCCAATATCTCCGTAACTAGAAGGTTCCCAGGTATGGTGTAGAACAAAAAAATGATTGCAATGATGGGGAGAACAAGTGCCTTTCGGCTTCGTGAAGAGGTGATTTACACCCTATAGATTGATAGTAAAGGTGTGTTAGATTGAAAGCCGACGCCAACGTAGTCCAAAACTGTTATAGCAAAAACCATAAATTCTAATATCAATCAAATCATATTTTATCTTTAATCTTCTCGTATTCGCTTCTAATGTAATTTCAGTAATAAACCCCCGTACATCATAACACGTACGCTTGATATCGTCTACATGTTTTTGCGAATTTCTGTGCGTCAAAGGTGATAGGGGAGGATCGGGAGACATTGTTTCGAGTCGTCAAACATTGCTCGGTATCACCTTTATTGAGTGTAACAAAAATTTGCTGGATCTCGTCACGTACTTAGCTTGATACGTATAAGTTACTGTTAGTAAGTGTGGGAGATAGGTAGAAACAGTTTTATTTGAACAATAAAATACTGTGAGTTGTGTGTCTTTTAAAAAATAGTCGCTTTAATATGTTTTATGGTGAAATCTCAAACTATAACTGTTATATTTACTTAATATAACATCACGCCTATAACTCCCGAAGAACTAGGCAGACGTGAACCTAATAGTAGGTACAGTCGAGGACTTTAATTGAAGAGCCACTTGCCACTATTCCTATTTTAGCCGTGTCATACGAATCGGGTTTAGTAGTCGGTAATATTCGTACTCGTGAATGTACAAAACTGCCAAATTGGAAAGTAGTGAAAGCGGATAATCAATTAATGTCGTCGACTGTACACACACGTACATTTTGCCATTAATGTTTAAGTCCCGTGTATTAGGGGAAGCCTAGTGCCATTAACCGGGCACAATTCCTGAATCCATGGCTGTCTACTGAGAAATTCTTCATGGAAAAATCCAATAACAATTTGCTCGACACGGAAATCGAACCCAGGATGTCATGCAAACGAAGCAGTCAGAGGAGTCCAAGGCTAGGAAAACTACTAAGGAATAACTACTAAAATAGTAGTTAGAACTAAAACATTATTATTAGAAAATAAAAAGTATTACGGATTAACCATCGATCATATTCTAACATTCCTCGTCGTAATAACTTAACTGTAGCTTCTTAATTACTTACCTTTTATTTTTACTATCATAAACTAGCTGATCCACGCAACTTCGTCTGCGTCACTTATAGAGAAAAACGAAAGGAAAAAAAAACCCCGTTTTTGCAACATTTTTCATTCCTGCTCCGCTCCTAATAGACGTAGGGTGATGTTATAAATCCTAAAACCTTCCTCGATAAATGGACTATCCAATACAAAAAGAATTTTGCAATTTGAACCAGTAGTTCCTGAGATTAGCGCGTTCAACCAAACAAACAAACTCTTCTGCTTTATAATATTACTAGCGGACGTCCCGCGGTTTCACCCGCATAGTTCCCGTTCCCGTGGGAGTACGGGGATAAAATATATCCTATGTTACTCGTGGATAATGTAGCTTTCGAATGGTGAAAGAATTTTTAAAAACGGTCCAGTAGTTTTTAAGCCTATTCATTACAACCAAACAAACAAACAAACAAAGTTTTCCTCTTTATAATATTAGTGTAGATTAGTATAGATATAACTCAATCTAAGGCCCAAGGTGGGTGGGTGAATGAAATAGACGAACCGAAAGGGAATATATCTTCGTATACTAAAACATAATAAACGGTGATACTATTAGCTGATGTAGGCCTAAACATCGTAGATCTCCAACGTTATTTATTGTTAGCTAAAGATAGCAGCACATGAAAAGCAAAGAGAGATAGGGATCTCTAGAGTTACGGAAAAATACGTCAGAAAATAATTATAAGCTTTCCTTAAAGTAACAATAGCATCATACTTAAGTACCTACTTGTATTTCCACGCGTAAACCATTGATTTCATAGAAAAAAAAAATCGAATAGGTGGGTTCGCACCTAAAAAATTACATTACTACTTTTCAATCTGGATGTTTGTGTTTTGTCATCAAACTTAGTGATGGACAACAGTAACTTCAAAATAAATGACTTTAGGGTTGAACTTCGTCTTGCAGTACGAAAACGAACTTCGGAACGGACTTTCTATAAAATAATAGCAACAAAATAGGTATCTAAGTCCTGTATTTCTGGGCATTTTTTTATGTTCCATTATAAATATCCCCCTCATTGCTTATTATTAGTGGAAAACAAACTTTAGGGCAGTCCAAAAAAAGCCCAGCCGTCATTTGCAAGCAACACGTTTGGGAGGGTCCGTGCAATTCGGGTAGACAGCTGTCTTGCTACCGGATGATGACCCCGGGGCTCCTAATTAATAGTTGTTGGGAGTGACGTCCTGTGGCCGCTGCGATCCTAGTACCTCGGCCGTTGTTTTAAAGGTTATTGGCAGTTTGTTGGGAATTTAGATGAAGCGCTTAGTTATTAGTCTACAGGTATTCCTCAGTATATACGTTTTCTGTAAAGGGCAGGGTTTTCATGTATAGTTTTCGTTCTTAGAAATGATGTTCATGAATTGACAGTTTCCGTAAGGAAATCAAGAAAGGAGAAAAGTGAATGGCATAAAGTGACATCCTGATGGAGGATGCGACCCTAGTAACTGAAAGTGTTATGGGATAAGGAGAAAAGTAATACCTAATTGGCTACATTACAAAAGTGAAGAAACATCTTATCTGCCAAGCCTTTTTATGTGTAAGAGTGAGAAAAAAAACGTAGACTATGTAAGACTATATTATAATCTATTCTTGTGTCAAAGTTCATAAATAATATTATTAATGCGAAAGTTTGGATGGCTGGATGAATGTTTGCAGAACGGCTGAACGCAGATCAGTTAAATGATAATGATAAATGATATTTATTCAGCAAGTAGGTTTTCTCAAACACTTTTACAAGTCATTTTTTTTAAAACTACATAGATGGGGCCGGTGTTTCGTACCAGACTACTCTGAGAAGAAACAGCCGAAACAAACTCAGAGGTCAAGTTTCTTTTGAAGTCCAGACAATCTTGCTTAATTCACATGAGGACTCGACTTCGTTCAGCCGTTCTGCAAACATCCATCCAGCCATCCAAACTTTCGCATTTATAATATTAGTATAGACTGTAGCATACTTACCTCATGACAAAAAAAACGTTCAGTTTTCGTTTCAGCAGATTTCTGATCAAATTTTCTGCACCTTCAATAAAAGCGATCACTTCTTCAATAAAAATCCTTTTAGCTTCTCAGCTCATATACCACTCAACATCATTATCCGGGCCATAAATTATAGAGATGTACAGTGATATACGTACCCCATGGGCAATCATCGTTGGGCTATAAAATCTATAAGAGCCACTCTCAGTAATATTGGATAGTGCAACGCGTGCGATAAATGAGACTTGTTCCCACAAAACGGCTTCGGGTAACGATCTGTTTGCCCCGCTTCCGAACATCTATGCCTGTGAAATATTATATACTTGTGTTTAGTTTCTTTTTGTATTGACTTCTAATGTTTTGGGATGGTAGGAATTTATTCATGTGGTGGTTGAAAAATAACTACATATTATAAAACAAAGTCCTCGGCCGCGTCTTTCTGTCTGTTCGCGATTAACTCAAAAAATACTGCACCGATTTTCATACTATTTCCACCAATGGATAGAGTAGTTCTCGAGGAAGGTTTTAGTTCGTAATTTGTAAGCGGGCAAAGCCTCAGTTAGTTATTTATAATCTAAATAACATGCCATGAAATAAATTGTACAGGACATCGATTTTGATTTTTGCCGGTGCAAGTTGAGATTCTATTGATTGTTTGAAAACAGGCCCGTTGTGGGACAGTAATAGACTATGATCGAGATTCGTTATCGTAGTGACATAAAGACATAAGCGACCTCATTGGTCTATGTGGTCGGGAAGCGCAACTGCTGAGCATGACGTACTTCGATACCAAGTGTAGGTAATACTACTTGGTAAACCTCTTCTTAACTCTTTGAGGATTGTAGGCGCGCCGATATGTTATGTATGAAATAGAAAAAAAAGATAATTTAGAGCTATTCCCAAAAAAAAGGTCAATGAAATACAGTCACGATTTAAACATTATTTTAGAGAAAGAGGATAAAGTAATAATGAGAATTCTATTTGGATTGTTCATTACTACTCGAGCATACTATTTTCACATTGTCTTACACGGTATCATTTTCCGAAAACGTACCTCCGAATGTAAACGAATAATCACATAAAGTTTTTATATCACCCTTCCCAGTAAACGACCTAAATTTGAAACAAGAACGATATTTTAATTTTGAAATCTGACATAGTTACGTTCGTAACAATAAGTAAAGCTATAGAAACACGTTGTATAATTGAAAACAGATGACGTCACGTGATAAGGGATCTACCAGACGAGCTAACAAATTAGAAGGGACGGCCTGTCCCTCACACCTGCTACCTTGCATTTGTAAATATTAAACAACGCATCTATTAGGATTTAGTTTGGCTAAGCCTGGTTGTTGTTTTGGCTAATTAATAAAAGTAAAGAGGTTCTGAGATTCTTGGGGAGTGGTGTATTAATATTTAAGGGAATGTTTCATTGACTGAACGAAAGCAGAATTTGGAAAAAAATAATATTTCTTAAAAATTCAAGTAACTTTTTTTTCTTTCTATTAGTTTTTTTTTTCGAAAGTGTATTGAAAAACGTCGTCTGATACATATGGGTATTTGCTACTGCAGTTCTCAGCTCCATTACAACCTCGCCTGCGGCTCAGGTGTGAATCCGCCTCGACTGCAATAACAAAGTTTCCCCACTTATAACAAAATGTACTAAAATGTATACCGGAGGGATACTATCCTAAATTTACTTTTTACGACATTTACTTTGTAATGTCATTGAAACAAACATTTAAGGATAAACTTATTGGTATAACTACTTTAGAGAGGAAAAACAGGACAAAAATAAATAAAAAATAATATTAAATAAGTGACATTCTCAAACTATCTATCATTAGAAAGTAATAGTTAATAGCACAAATATAACACCATAAAACTACCCAACAAATTCTAAAACAAATAAATTCTGAAGAACGAAACAAAACTCTAATTGAAAACGTAAGTTGGTCCATATCACTTAACCCTTATGCTGCCGACACGCGGTGTCTAACCCATCGCTACCCGTTTCCGACCTAATGGCACATTAGGTCCTGATGCAGGTGACAACCCTATCTCTCCCCGCGCATATTTGAGAAGTTTTCCCGAAAAACTGGGGCGAGATCCCGGAACTAAGTTAGGGGTGCACCATATGTAATGTCCACAGCCCTAACAGTTATTCCCTTAATTATATAAATAGACATGTTTATGTTATTAGTGGCTACATAATTTTGGTTTTAAGCGCTTTTGTAAATTTTGTTGTTCATTAAATATAAGTACGTACCTAAGCTGTTATGAAGGGTGAGTGTTATAGAAATAGCTTCTCCCAACTGAATATTATGTGCAGCTCTATAATGAGTTTTCAGAATAGTAAGGTAATACGAGTAGGTACCAGATATAACCATTGTTTTTGAAGACCGTTCGTATGTTCATTAATTCTTGGACAAACATAGACAGGCAAATTACGTATGTATATTCACCGGAAGTACATTGCCCGTTAGAACAAAGGTAGACACAAATTCTCTGCTATCTGCATGGAACGCCATTTTTAAGCTATTGCATAGCTTCTATCGCGGGCCTTGAGCGTGGAGACCGAATCCCGAAATTCCGTAACGAAAATAACCTAACACCCCATGTCAGATAATGACAATGACAAGCTAGTTTTCTTTTTAATATATTGCCGTTACTCGGAGTTGTAGGTTGTATACATTTGATGTTAGACCTTCTTTGTAACCATTTTTTATTCTTCTATGTTCTAGAACCATCATTATAAAATTCATAATTTCATCGTGATGGGAAGCCGAGCCGGAACATTCAGTCTGCGTTTGGTCCTCGAGCCGGCAACAAGCGGAAAAATAAAATAAATAAATAATTATAATTGCATAAGTTGATAAAAAATGCTATGCAATAGCTTTACCGCGGCAGTCCCCGAGTGCCACACGTCTTTTTTTTTATATTTGCGTACAGTTTTTATTATATGAAAAATCTATTAACAATCCATTTACCTGCTAAGTATAAAAGTCTGGCGGATTCCCGTCCACGGACTCTGTCGTTGCGACTTTTCACAAGCATTTTCTTTCCGTAAGTAGGTACCGTCGCTCCACGTCGCAGATGACTGTGGCAGTTTATTACTCCATAGTCGCTGTCGCAAGACATTTAGGTCGAGGTAAGTACATTTTATGTAAATACATATACTGTATTTGATTAATTACCAATTGTAAACCTTGTGTAGTATAACATAAGTTCACATCTATTGTATAACTGTCCCAAAGATATATAACCTATCGACCCAAAGGGTGATACAAAGTTGATAGAGTTTGCTTTAACGACATGTGATTAGTTAATTGGAGAGACCTCATCGCCCCGTGATTGGTTTCTAACTAATACGAAATTCAAACTACCCTTTCTTGTCTAGGTACAGTTTGGAAACCTTGAATGTATAATTGAAGTACAAGGGTACTCAATACAGAGATGAATGACTGAAAGTCTACAAGGACATTTAGAATGAACCAAGTGATCTGAAGAAAAGATTCGTTTTTAAAGGTCAAACTTTATAGCATGCATGTTTTGTAATGTTGTTTTTTGTAGCAAATACTTCATAATGTTCCTGAAAAAAATTTCAGCAATAAAGTTAGTAAGAGATGAATGAAGGTGTCCAGAATTTTAAAGAAGACATTTCCCTTGTAAATCCAGAAGCCTGAAATTACTATCAGTTCGAAACAAGTCCATGCACTTATTTGACTTTAAAAAAAAAAGCTATATTATTAGTGCACCGGGACGCTAGCAATATTTTACGACGGCAACAAAAAGAAAATACCTATAGAAGTTTCAAAAAATTGGAATAGATGATATTTTTTTAGTCTTTTCTTTGTAAAAGTCTAATTTGGCGTGTTTTACATGTAAAAGATAATAAAGCGAAGTATTTTCATTTCTTTTGTCTCCTGTTTTCTATCCATTCATTCAGGTCGAGCACCTGTGCTCAGTTTTGCTCGAGCGGGTTTTAAAATTAGAGATAATGAAAATGCTATCGCTTCACCCTCGTGCATTTTACTTTACCTTAAAACGTGATGAAGCCAGCTGTTTCGATAAGGAAAATAGAGGTTTTTTTTTTACATTTTACTGTTCTGTTTCTATTATTGGTTTTGACTGCCTCGTTAGTCCAAGCCCAAAAGCTGAGCATGAGGTCCTGAGTTTGATTCCCAGGCGGGGCAAAGCGTGCCCGACCCATGGTACAACTGCGATGTCCAAGTGGTTGTACTACGGAGAAGTAAATTTACCCATGGTTTTATTAATTTATGATTATGACCCGTGGTACAACGGTGGAATTATGTCCAACTGGTTGGACCAAGGAAAGAACAACTCACTCGAGTTGAACCATTGGTAAAGATATTTCCCCATAGAACAACCAGTTGAACCATGGGTAAATTTACTTCTCCGTATAGTACAACCAGTTGGACATCGCGGTTGTACCACGGGTCGGGCACGAGGCAAAGCGTTATTAGGTTTTTCTCTTAGGAGTTTTGCAGTAGCAGCCACGGAGGCTGTATTTGTGCCCCGTTGATGGCAATAGGCTCGCCCCGTATAACATGGGACTTAAACATAACTGGTGAAATGTGGTGATTAGTGAAAGAATTTTCGTTTCCGAAGATCCCTTCATACAAACAAGTTGTACGTCTTTATAAAATTAGTGTAGACTAACACATCATCATCATCATCATCATCTCAGCCGAAAGACGCCCACTGCTGGACATAGGCCTCCCCCAAGTGTCGCCACATTGACCGGTCCCTTGCGACTCGCATCCAACGGATAACAGACAGACTAACACAACTACCTACTATTTAATTAAATTGTTCATGTCCACTTACCACCTAAAACCTTTCGTCACAAAACATTTCAGACACATGAGACACAAAATGTCACAGTGTACCAACGAGTAATTTCAGATGAGAAAATTAATCATTTCACAAAAATGATCGTGCTGGTCAGCGCGTCTCTGCCATCTGTTCTTCGACAAGACAGACACGTTATTATTAGATGAAGTGATAAATTGTCACCCGAGTCTGTTCAGCCATCTGTAGACCTATTTGTAGTAACGTCTGTGTATTAATCACGTTAAGAATTAAAATTAATGAGTTTTGAATACGCCTACAAGGTGGTAGATGACTGGATCGTTTTGTTCGAATTCTATAACAGGGATCAAGGTGTCCGGTGAATAGTGGATAACCTTGGAATGGGTCGTCGTAGAACTAATGGCCGTTTATAAAAATATTAATAAAAATTAGAAATAAAAGGCCAAAGCTATTTTTAAAAAGAAAAATAGTTGATAATTGTTTCTTGTAACCTTATTTTTCACTAGCTGACCCGCATAACTTCGCCTGCGTCACATAATATACCTTTTTCGATAAATGGACTATCCAACATAAAAATATTTTTTCAATTCCAACCAGTAAGTAGTTCCTGAGATTAGCGCGTTCAACTAAACAAACAAACTCTTCATCTTTATAATATTAGTTTAGATTCTTGGACACCAGGTCTACAAATTAATGATTTATTGCTAATCAATTTAAAGTATGACTGCTATTTCACGTAAAAATAAACTTTTCAACTGAACAACAAAGTCATGAATAACCTTCAGTAAATTCGCACCTTAAATCACGCTTTATTATTTTCTAATAACTTTATTAGTTATTCTGTTTGAGGTTACTTGAAGTTAGCCAAAAGTTATTTCATCGAGCTTTTCAAAGCATGTGAAGCAGAATAAGTTATTTTGGTAGCGAACTTTCCCAACTAATAACATGTTTAGCGGTTATTTATTTCAAAGTAATTTGAACTATAAACTTAAGGTTTAGAAAAATTAAGTTAGCTATATAATTTACGTTATGTTTTGTTATGAATTAATTTTGTTTTTTGTACTTTCTAATCCATTCCAGAAGAGCAGATTCAGTAATTGGTTATCAAATTTTAAATTAAAGTAAGTTTTGCATAAAATTTACTGATACCTACTGGACAATATAAAGTGGTTTATTTTAAGTTAGTATGTTTGTTTCTAGGTTTAGATGTAAGAGGTAAGTAATCTTTTTCAAAGTAATGAACAAGTGATAAGCATAAATGCCGATGGAGAGGAACACTAAAAAACCATGGATGAATTTTGTGAAGAAAAAAGGAGCAGGTAAATGATAACGTGATGATTGACAGGGGAGAATGGAAGAAAAAAAACGGTTCTGACGCTGAATGCCAACTCCTCAAAATGTAAACCGTGTTGCACCAACCACGAATAACATGGGACCAGGGCAGGAAGATAGTAGTAATGAGAAGCTACACTATCCGTATTTTAAACATTCCCATTTTCGGGATTTCATCAGGTGATTTTATCATCAGAAATTCTTCCGATCCGGCTCGAAGGACCACTAGCGAGATACTTACCAACCAAAACGTGACCGGAACCGCGGGCAAAAGTGGATAGTAAAGAAAAAAAAGGACAATGAAGTTGTAACTCAACTAATCAAATCACCCAAATCCATCACTAAAAACCCACCCAGTTTAAAATTGCAAACGAACCAAAAAACTCTTGCCAAATGGCGCCGTCGCATCAGTCACCAGGCTGACATAAACCAATACAGACATACATTCGTTAAATCAAACGTATTACTCAGTGAACGGAAATCTGCAGGATGTGCTGATATCGACCATCAATATCAGGGTACCAGGGTACCAAACGTTTGCAGGAGTTCTATTGAATTGAGAACCGATATTTATAGGCCGCAAACAGTTTGGCTGTAAGTTATAATCGTTATCTGTAATTAGAATTGAGGTTCTGAGGATTAGTTACTTGGGGATTAGGTAAGTTGAATAGGATTAAGTTAGTACAGTCAATAATAGACAATAATTATGGTTTGGAGTTTACATATAAATTTATAGAGGTGCAAAATTTTTGTGGTGTCTTGGCTAGAAACACAAGTAAGAAGATCTGTATTCACATTTATTTAATTCAGATATTCGAGCAAGGACATTTAAATATTATAATCAAACATTACAATAACTGGAAAGAAAAGATATCGTGTCTAGACGAAACCACAAAATCTACATAAAAAAGGCCTTCGGAATTTTCTTTAGATGTAAGTACAACAAAGGACCATCAATACAATATTATATTACGCTTTTTTATCTTTTCCCATGTTTCTTACAAAATCAGTATAAAACCGAGACATTCGAGGAATAGTCACTACTGCGAACATCAGTAAATGAACGGTAGTAAGTTGATAGCAAGATGGTTCCATAAGCGATTTTAACAAACATTATAATAATAATAAAAAAAAATCTTTATTATACAAAAACCTTCAACATTGCTAACAAAATAGGTCACATGAATTTTAGTGAAGTAAAGGTCATACAGATAGAGTAACCCTGACTCCCAAACTAGGAGATCCTGTGACTTAGGAGTCAGTGTTCTGCTGTCACTATGATACATTACGTCTCGTCGGTTGAAATTACGGAGTAGTCATTAGGAAACAGTCGTATTACTTCAGTTCAGTTTTACAACGGTCCTTACCAATAGATTCTTTGTACAATAGATTATGTTTTAGATCATTGTAATCTTAATGATTGTTTATGAATTGAGTGCATGCTGTCTAGACATTTAATTTGTCAGCTCTGACCGTTATTTTTTTTTCTATAAATTATAACGAACTTTAATTTGGCCCCAACAAACTCAAAAAAAATATTCACCGCACATTTATCTCCAACCAAAAAGAACCTAGCTTAAACAAAAACAGAAATAACAAAAGAAGGGCGCGATATTTCTCGACCAACACATAGTACGAGTATTTTAGACACAAAAGTAATGTGATAAATTATCTGTAAAAAAGTTGTAATTGTTTTCTTTGTTGGGATGTTGGATAACATTGTTTCAGAGGCCGAACTTGGCGCTAACGCCTTTGCTTTGTTAAGATTATCTTAGCTTGCTCCCAAGAGACGTCAACAAAGGAAATTGGATGGGCAGTCAGCCAATAGCTTTTAATCCTCTATTCTTTTTGACCCTCCTTATCTGCTTGTAGGTTGTAATCACGTTATTTTCTACAGATATGTGAATGGACTTAATTATCTTTTGACCAGATAATAACTTGCGAGTCCTTTAATCAATATGTTACACGTCGTGTGAGTGGAGATAACCTAATAGAAGTAATATTCTCTGTCAGAAGACTTTTTTTACTTCGTTTTTTGATGAAAAGTAAATGAATGAATAAATAAATATCGCTGCTAGACATTAAACACAGCGCGCTTGTGTCGTGGACACCAGATAGTTGATATACTACATAGATACTTTTTGTTTGTAAATACATACTTATTATACAATATATAAACATCCATGACTCGGAAACAAATGTCCATGCTCATCACACAAACATTTGCTCCTACCGGGATTCGAACCCAGGACCCTAAGAACGTAAGGCAGCGTCACTACCACTACGCCATTCGGGTCGTAAAAGCTTACACGTGTCTGAAAAATTACACATATTAACGTTCATGGTCATATTAAAGTTTTCTGATAATTCTGTTTATTTTTTGGGTTAACAAGGTAAACCCGAAAGTTTGGACAGTCTGTTATAAGGAGAAAAAAAACACAAAAATACTCTTTAAAAAATCCATCGACTACTTTCGTGAGCAGCGATGGCCCAGTGGTGGCGGCCCCGACTTACTAACAGTAAGTTGTGGGTTCGAACCCAGACAGGCGCATTACTTTGTGTAATTTATTTCATCACGGCTGCTCTCAAAACGGTGAAGGAAAACATCGTGAGGAAACCGGCATGTCCTAGAACCAAAAAATTCGAAAACATGTGACATCTACCAATCCGCACTGGGCCCGCGTGGCAGATTATAGCCCATTCCCTCTCATTGAGAGGAGGCCGTGTCTCAGCAGTGGGAACATTATTGGCTGATGATGATGATGACTTTCGTGTATTTTGATACAATCTTAATGGAACTATGTATACTAATTTAGAAACTCTTTGAAATTCGAATTCGTAGAATTTGAATAGACTATAAAGGTGGACGCACACTTATCAGAGCCAAAAGAAGCGAAAGAGCCGAAAGAATCAAATTTTAGAATTACTTGCATGAAATTATGAAACCTCGCACACTTAACCGCGTCGAATCGGACGAACAGATAACGTTCTACGGATGAGAAAATATTCCCTCGGCGCGGTCGGTTCTTTCAGCGCGGTTAGGTAAGCGTTCACCTTTAACAAATAAAAATATCAACGTTCTGCCAATCATAAGAGCTGATCATCTACTACTTCCTATTTTAATATGAATTGTACGTAGTAAGCGCGACTACTGAGCATGAGCTCCTGGGTCCAATTCCCAGGTCGGGCAGTGTTAAGGTCGTAGCATACGTATCAACTCGGAAAGGGATTGTTACCGCATCCACTCGAGCCGTTCAGTATTATTTGTATGAAACTCCCTACTGCAAACGCACACTAATCGGAATCGTAACATAATCGCCTCGCCTCGGGACAAGCTCACGAATCGCGGTGCGGTGCATGGTCGACTTACAATTCCCGCGCTTACGGTTCTCCGTACCCCAGCTTACGTCTCTTCGTCCACGCCCCTCCCGCGGTCTGCGTTATATGTATCTTATAAAAGAAATATTTTGGCATATGGAAATAAATATCAAAATTTCTCTTCATCATCTATCAAATGTTTTATAATAGTCCAAAATTATCCTTCAGTTCTTCTTGCTTTACTCATATCGTGTACCTATATTCTTTTTTCTTCGTTTCTTTCTACTTTCTTTTTCCTCCTCATCAAGTGCTATGGCAATGATAGCCAACTCTTGTATTGTGAACCGAAACATAACCGTGCGCTATACACTTACCGTTCGGATTCAAAATGATTGCACTAGTGCCGCCTAGCCGTCAACCAGCGGACGGCGAGCCGAAAGCGCGGCGTCGCCTAGCTGTAGCCGAGTCGACGTGCCGGAGCTTCTGGCCCCTTTCCACAACGCTTCGAATGAATTTTCGATACGACAAGTCGTATGTCTATCCTTTTTTAACATAACGAAAACGAGCGAGATAGATACACGACTTCCCAAATCGAAATCGAATCGAAGCGCTGTGAATGCAGGGCCTGATCCGCTTAAGTTACGTGTGGTTACGTTACGTGGACGCCTGTTTGACGCCAAGGGGAAAAGCGAGGCGGTGACGATCCCTTTCCGAGTTGGTACGTGGGCTATGACCTTTATTGGGTTTTTTCTTTAGGAATTTCTCAGTAGCAACCACGGAGTCTGGATTTGTGTCCGGTTGATGGCAAAAGGCTCGTCCCCTGTTACACGGGACTTAAAAATAACTGGTGAAATGTGGGTGTACTATTAGACCTCTGCCTAACTCTTCAGGGATTACAGGCGTGATGTTATGGACTTAGTTCTACTAAAATGAGCCAACTCAAAATATTCTATTTTTAATTCCGTGAAATACGTCGATCTTATCCAAATGTGGTATCCATCCAGTAAAATTAGTTCCGAATACAACCAAAACGTATGCTCAGATCAGAAATCATTACTTCGGAAAATGAAAAAATTGACGTGGGATGGTATGTTTTGGCAGAACTAAGCTCAAATGAAACAAGTAAAATTAATTTAAAAATTAAAAAACCCCCGACACATAATATACTAAAAGTTTAATTGAAAATAATTCGTTAATTGTTAGGTCCTAGGTACTTACTAGTCATCACTCCACTTTCCTCATCTCATTGCGTTAGTTAGTATTCCTTATTCCTTGTGAAAAAAAATGTAATTCGCCATTTTGTGGCGGCGGCATGTTTTAATCTAAGTCCTATCTGTTTTATTTTAGTTATATACTCATTTAATCAATTATAGCTGTATTAGCTTCCGCACGTTTTGACAGGTGACCACTGAAAACCAGCGCTGGTCTGTGGGTTCCCCATAGCACAGCATCACGCTGAGTGGTAACCTATTTGTCGCACTCACGACGTGAAATTTTTATCTTTTGTCCATTTTGTTTTGCAATTATTATAATGTTAATGTTGTTGTGTTAATTTTCGGTTTTAGTTTAAGTGTTTGTGTTTGTATTAATGCGTTCTATGTTTACTTTATTAATATTGTATGCACGTCATGACTTTGCGACGAATAAATATTTTTTCTTTCTTCCTTCCTTCTTTCGTCAAATACATTCATAGAGGTCGGTTTTCAAAGCCGCAGTACAAGTACGTAGAAATCGATAAGACTCGATAAGATAAATTTGACAGTCATTCTCGATAAAATGAGTTTTTGACTCCATAAAAACTCATTTTATCGAGATTAACTGTCTAATTTATCTTATCGAGTCCTATCGATTCCTACGTACTTGTAGGGCCGTTCAGACAAATCTCTACTGTCTGCCTACCTGACTTCACCTCTCGTTTACAGAACAGTTCAGGAACAGTTTACACGTAACTTACATCGTAAAACCTTTCATAAAATGGCGAAAGTCACTAACGATTTTAATGTGACGATAACAAAAGTTGGATCGTAAACGGTATAATATCAAAACTGGAATTTCAAACTAATATTGCTTAAGGGTTGTGCGATTTTAATAATTTTCCGGGTTTACCCTGAACAATTTTTATGAGTTTTTGTTCTATAGAATTTTACAAAACTTACAACTTTTATTTCAATCAAGTTGACCGATCGTTAAACCGACTTCAGGCCTTAGTCAATTTATAAGACTTACAAACGTATCCATCTATAAACATATCAAAGTGGTTACTTGATTATAACTAGCTCCTAGCTCCACTGTACCCTTAGCATTAAGTAACTTGTGTAGAGAAAATAAATCGATATTTTATTATTTATTATTATTATTAACTAATTAATTAAGATACAATTTTTTCTGCACTTTAGTAATTGCTGGAAGTTAGAACTGTCAAAAGTTAAATTACTTTGACGGTTCTTATATTACTTAGTTCGAATTCTTGTCTACTGCATTAAAATGATTGCATTACTAATTACTTAAACTCAAGTAATTACTTTAACTTGACTATGGATACAAGTGTAACTGAACAGTTAACATAAAATAAATCCAATAAATACATTTTTATTTACAGAGTGGAAAGATGTACCTACATGCTAGAGATTTTTACTGTCAAAACTTTTTTGAGATTATTATGATGTTCTGAGAATAGAGGAACTCGTGGCATAATGACAGCCGCTCGGGGCGATCGTTAGGGTTAAGCCATGCTTACCTAGGTTGGTCTGTGGATGGGTGACCACCCATTTCATATCGAGTTTCCACCGGGCCTCGGAAAGCACGTTAAGTCTTTTGTCCCGGCTGTCATTTGTAAATCTTTGACAGTCGTTACAGGTAGCCAGTGACCCAAAATGCCTGACAACCAGTCTTACCAAGGGGTATCGTATTACCCAGTATTAACTGGGTGGTGGAGGTCAGATAGGCAGTCGCACCATGTAAAATACTGGTATTCAGTTGCGGAAAAGGCTAGGCATATAATGATGGAATATGATGTTCTGAGAATATACAGGGTGTAAACCACCTCATCACAAAGCCGTTAACCAAGCATTCTGTACATCAAACTAAGTAACTTTACGCAAAAAAAATTGCCGGGAAACAACTTTTTTTTGAGGTTATAAATCATGTTTTGTGGTAGAACTCAATGTAACGCACTTAAAACATTGTGCTGATGGATGGATTGAATAGTACGGGGGTCGTGGAGGTGTTAAAAGTTAAAATCTTACAAAAAAACTTGTATTTTGTAAAAAACTTGTCAAAAAGTTGTAACTTTGACCCCCCATATCTCCGTAACTAGAAGGTTCCCAGGTATGGTGTAGAACAAAAAAATGATCGCAATGATGGGGAGAACAAGTGCCTTTCGGCTTCGTGAAGAGGTGTTTTACACCCTTTATGATGTTCTGATACTATTGTAATGATTATGGATTACGGTGTTTTGAGATTATGATTATAGAATATGATACTTAGAGATGGAGCACTCTGCCTTACCCTTGGGGGATTTCAGACGAGATGTTATGTTCTTCAGAGTAACACCTTCTATCTCACAGTTTCAACTCACGAAAATCAACCTCCCAATCTATTTCCAATTCCCTGTCAACAATGTTCTGTACATATACACAATTATACATACAACAAATTCCGACGGTTTAGTAACAAACAGTTAAGCTGTAATTGAATGGATGTGCCAAACTGGCATTACATTAGAGGGTAATAACTGTCTCTTCAGATCGTGAGTGCACGCCTTATCTCTTGTCGCCGTCGAATTGATGCGTTTAATAACGGAAACGCTTCTTAACTGGATCTGTTGGAACTGGATGGGGCAGCGGGTCGCGGGTGATTGATATTTTAGTTTAGGTTGGAGACAGTCTTAGATTGGTGCGATCTGTTTTGTTGGAGAACGTGGGTGGTACGTTTTTTAGGCCAACTGCTAAAAGCGTTCTAAGTATGAGTAGGTACACAAAATTGCTTTTATTATTCTGCTCTGTCCGTTAAGATGATAGTTGTAGATACTACAAATTAATTTTGCCTAGACTTGATTTAATTTATCTCATTCTGAGCTAGACTACTTCAATGAACTCACAGTATCTTTACAAATACAGACTCTAAAACACAGGCCACACTAGCTGGCGCTAGTGAGCGAGTCGGGCGAGGTAGGGATTCACCTGTTTTCATACTTTACACCGCGAACTACCGAAAGAGCCGAAACGAAGTATGAAAAGAGGCTCGCCAGCTGGTGGAGTGGCCTGTGCTTAATACTGCGTCGGATAGAATAGAATTGTATACCATTTAAACTACGTAGTTTAAACTACGTAGTTGCGTAGCTGCTACGAGAATTACGTTCGTAGCTGCTACGAGAATTACGTTCGTAGCTGCTACCAGATTTATGTTCGTAGCAGCTACGGAATAAAAACGCCGTAGTACTTATTCTTAAATCATTTTCAATCTGTAACTGTTCTACCTCTTCTGTTTCGTCTATTGCTTTAACATTAATTTTCAAACCAGTCTCCCCCTATCAAAATACCCAGTGCCCTATTCTGTAAGATTCTATATCAACATCCCACAGGCAGTAGCGAACTCTATTAGAATGCCTGCGGGGACGTAACAGTCTTCCAGCGATTCTTTAATGTCCCCAACAATCGATGTCGTTTGCCGTTCCCGATCTAATATGAAAAATCAAAAGTTATTACCTTTGGAATAGGGCCGTTTTCGATGACAATCGTCTCGCTGTGTCCTATGCGATATGGAATTTTCTCTGCCTGTCTCTTGGTACTTACAAGGGGGATAGTATTACTTTAATGGGCTATAGTTAGGTACAAAATAGAGCTGATTGTAAAGAACCTATTCAAATGGAGAACAGTAGTCGTTTTTAAGTTTGAAATGGACATTTTTTTGTTCGTCAACACAGTTTGAATATAAACTTTCAACTACTTCAGGTAAGGTACCTTACCTCTCATTGAAAGGAGGCCGTGTCCCAGCAGTGGGAACATTATAGGCAGATGATGATGATACTTGTCTACCATACGTTCCTTTTAGGATTTTTAATAAAGTGAAAGAAAGAAAGAAAAAGCATTTATTGGCCCATACAGGACAAAACACATAAAAAATAACATTATTTACGAATATTGAAAACTAAACATAGATAAAAAATTAAAAAAAAAATAAAAAAGAAATGAAAGGTCCTGAACAAGGCCAAAAGGCCCCTATCTCAGCATGGTGCTGTAACATTAAAAAACGCCACAGCGCTGGTATTCTGATAGGGCCCAAAGTGAGAGTGATGCCACGGTCAGATACGGATAAGATTAAAATAATTAATAAAAAAAAAATAAAGTGTAGACGAATAAACAATACATAAATGTGTAGTATAATAAAATACGGGGAAAAAACTAGTACACCTACGCCCCACGGAACCATATTATTCACCAAACTGTGCCATGACTTCACTGGCAGCACTGACGAACATAGACGCGGGCGCAGACATCTCTGTAATATCTAATCTGTGATCTCTGTTTTGTTTTGATTGGAGGAGAACATCATACTAATATCTAATCTGTGGAGAACATTACGTAATTATGTCAGATAACGAATAAACGAAGTAAAATCAAACAAACAATAATACCGTGATCATAATCAAAACGGAAAGTGTGCACTTGTGCAGTGATAGTGTAACACGCTCGCATCAAACTGGGGCTGTCCACAGAGTTCAAACAAGAAACAATCAATACATATATTATTATTATATGTCTATTATGTGAGTTAGCGAAGAAGGAAAAAAGTGACTAAAAATTAACGGCAACGAAGTGCATCTCGGTGTCGAGGTGACGGGAATTCTCAAATAGACACTAGAAAAATTATGTATCATCTAAGTAGCCTAAAATAAGGACGGCGAGACGCTCCGGCCACCAACGCCAGCTGCGTGCAGAACAATAGGTATGTTAATTGTAATCGGAAGATTTTTTTTGCTGTTGGAGTAGATATCGTTTGTATTTATTTCTAAAAGTACCAATTGATTTAAGAGCACGAAAAGGTGGTGGGAGGTCATTCCAGCAGCGACTGGCGGCGAATTTGAAACTACCACGGAAAGCAGCAGTTCTGTGGGAGGAAGCCAACATCAGGTACGAAGATGCTCTGGTTTTTATTTGGTTAACATCGCGCGACCAAGACAGCTTTTTATATAAATAATCTGGTTTCTTTGTGAGAATAGTGCCAAAAAGAAGGGTAGCCAAAGATCTTTTGATATCAGCTTCATAATTCCTGATGCCAGATGCATTTAAGCTCTAGGGGTAATAATATTAAAACTTTAATACCGGTACCTTACGAAACAGAGCGTGAAGATAAAGTGTTCATTGATTTTAAGTAAAGTCTTATACTGCAGCATAAAACTAACTTCTACCGTACGTTCATATAAAATGAGCAGTTCACTTAGTTCACAACGATTGTGTTCGCTTTCATATAGTTTGAAGTCATTTACCAATTTTATTTTTATTCTTGAAAGGATTCAAGGGTGGTTTTTGTCAAGCAGTGGGACAGTATGGGCTAGAAACAAAAAAAAAACCACCATTGCTGACCTGGAAGACTTTAAATAGACTCTAGACCAAGGTTGGTCGCAGCAAAGAAGCTGTGGTGGAGATTTATTAAAGACTCTGACCTTTTTTTTTCTATTTCCTCCTGCTCAGGGCGGAGCGGGAGGGAGTGTCAGACTTTTACTCTGAAAACCATTTATGTTCCTTCCTCGCCCTTTACGTTACAGGGCCACGGTACCTCTTTCGAACAGTTCCGCAGCCCCGGCAGGCTTCGGCCCTTGCGGGCCCCTTCCTTTATGCTGACTCTCTTTGAGGCAAAGACTCTGCCCTGGAATGTAAATGTGGTGCTGTTCCATACGGATGAGCATACGATGGGGCACTTAATATCGTGTTTTGTTGTCTTTGCGAGTTTTGTTGTTCGTTCACTACAGGAACTGATGGACGCTAAAAAAAGCGCCTAACCAGAAGCTCAGTTCTGGGTCGACATAATTTACATTGCCATCGTCACGCTAAAGAAGATAAGACAAAAAAGTATATGTTTCTTGATGTGTCAATGCCAATTCATATTGGGAGTGCCCAGAACTTAGGGTATTTAGATATGAGTTGGGTACTATCACTAGCATACATTCATTTATGTAGTGTTTCTTTTTTGTAGTGTTAGTTCCCTACCTGGCATCAATGAGTTCATGCGCCTCTGACTTGGCGTTACTTGCTGTCGATAAATATCTCTTAGGCAAGCTGATTTCCTCACGATTTTTTCATTCGCCGAAGCAAGTGATAATTATACTCGTACAATACGCACATAAATCCGAAAAATCAGAGATTCTAAATTCGACGGTCACATCACTTGGCTATCACTACATTACACACTGTGATGTTACGAGTGTTCGTGCATTTATGTAGTGTGGAGGCATAACATGCCTACATCTATAATAAATTGAACCTTAGGTGTGAAATATATCCCATGCGATTATACGACTGTAAAAGAACAGTTGGTGATTGGTTAAGATCTCTAACATATGAAGAAACAGAAAACATTCTGATCAGGGTAGGCTAACATGCTGAATAATTATACATACACACACGCACGCACAAGCACACACACGCACACGCACGCACACAAATACACACGCACGCACAAAACACACACCTATTCACACCACTCCTCACACATCGAGAGCTGCTCAAATAACTATTATTTAGTTTCATATTTTCCCATCTTTATTTTTATTTTGTTTTCCTTTTTTAATTATACTTTATTTTGTTTGTTAACTTCATTTTCATTGTCAGGATACCACTTACGGGAAGAGCGAGACAGCTCCAACACAAGTACTATTGTAACTTACTGGGGCTGCCTCAGTTTATGATGACACACTGTTTGAGTGAGAAGTAATCAATATTTTCGTATTTGTTTAAAAACACGTAGGACAATTTTAAGCTACACTCTTCTCTGATTTCAGTGATCGAATTTCTTTGTATTTAGTTCGTAATGAATACTTTTTCTTTGTTTCTTATTGGATATCGATGGGCGATCGGTGGTCCTAAATAAGTGACAGTGACTTTCGATAGCTTTGACGTAAGCTTTTCGATAGTTTGTGTCAGTTTCTCAGATTTTTCTTGTCATCGTTATCACTGATAGAAAGTCACTTTGTGTAAGCCCTGCGATAAGAGGTCTGTGTTACCAATGCTTTGTCAATCCGAGGTAGCTTTTCTATCTTCGAGTGAAATATTTTCTTGCCGTAGTGGTTTTTTTATAGGTTAATCTAGTTTAGTGTGTGAGAATGTAAACCAAGCACATTTTCTTACAGAATAAATTGACTGGATTATGCTTATGACTGTAGGTTTCCAATCTTAAATGTTTTTAATTGGTTACAGCATATTGCAATTAAACCATGAATGATCCATTTTGATAGATGGAAATGCGGTAGTAAAACTTTGTCTTAGCTTTAGATATTAAACTGTAATTCCACAGCAATCTCTCTCTGGCATACCTTCACAAGATCTCCGACAAAACATTTAGAGCAAGACTGCGCTCAAACATCTAAAAGGCGCAGCAAAAAAACATAGCAAAAAAACAAAAGGTTTCCACAATAAGCCATTTCTCGGTAGGCGAACACTTAGCCGGTTGATATTTAGTGGTTCATTTCGATTCTACTTCCCCTTTGTTCGGTGGCTCTTTTTTCTTAAAGGATGTTCGGTGAATTGCAAATCTGTTCGGTTCAGTCAACTTCAAGGGAATGCCTTGCCCGAGGCTCAGTAAATATTTAATGCATATTTCATGGAGACCCGACATTTACTTTGTAAGAGATCGGATAAAACAACTTCTCTGGTGTAAAGCTAGCACTTAAGTGCTTCATTTGGTTGAAATTAGGCGTTTGCCTTTAAGCAGATTCGTGTCGTGTTATTTTTGACTGATGGACTAGAAAATGGAAGAGCAAAAATCGTTTTTTTTTTCTTTTGTTTTGTGATAATGTCATCTTCAGATTAACAGAGTTGGTAAATGCATGCCATGTAAACGTAGTGATTATATACTCTGTGAATGCATGAATGGATTCTTAAAACGACAAAGTGCACTCTCATTAACGAAGCTTTAACAACCGATAAATGGCTAGATGCATTTAATAAAATGAACAGTTTAATTTATTACTGTACATTAAACTGTTGTGCTAACGACCACTAATACCATGGAAAACTTCTTCATTTTCCTCAGTTACTTTCAGTACTTACAAACCAAAAACAGCTTTTAAATGCAAATCTTAACCAACCATCAGTAAAATTGCTATAAAAAGCTGGTAAATAATGCATACAAGCACTTCAAAACTCTAGTAGCAGGAAAAGCGGATTTCATTTTTTCTAACCCTCAATAGGTATGACGGATGAAATGAAGCTGACCGTTTTATTTTAGAGCTCCCGGCGACGGCGGACGGTGCATTCTTAATAGACTGCAATCGCGGTATGCATATAAATTTGCTGGCAATGAATTAAATTTTTCACATAGCCGCGCGGTGATACCGAAGCCTCCCCAGGGCACTGTTGCCCTGGTACCGGCTAGCTGCGGATAGAGATGCTCTTGAATACTAATTTGACATTTAATCCTCTTATGTATATAGAAGCATTTTATTTATTTATGGCTATAACTTTTCATTCGTTTTAAAACAAACGCGAGCCAAATTCAAATATAAATTATTTTCCAGCCTAAAGATTAAATGCCAACCTTTTTAACATCAAAACGAATGCTTTATTGTTACGTCAATATTTTTAACTTAATTACTTTCAGTTACAAACTCAACGTAAACAACGTTAGCATAATAAGTGCCTATTTCGCCCAGCCGTGCATTAACGTGAAAAATTACTCGTGCTTCAGAGAAAAAAAAACGCTCGTTTTAATCAACCCGTTAAAAAATCGCATTCTCGAAAATAATCGCGAAGCCCGTTACTGTGCGGAAAAGTTAACGAGTGTTATTTAAACCGGGCCGGTCGGTTCGTTTCGTGGAAAAATTGTTCCGCTTTGAAAAATTTGCCCAAATGACGTAAAACTCATATGTGAGCGGACGGTTTGAGCGACGAATAACTACGGCGGACCCCTAGATGTATTAAGCCCCTCCGTCAGTTGGAAAGCTGGGTAATTGCAGGATATTACGCCCGAATATGAATCCGCAGCATTTTTGGATGAATCGTCCACTTGCCTTGATAGGTGCACGGTGGAGAGCGCTTTTATTGTACGCCATATGGTCTACTGTCTAGACGCAATGTTATGAAAATGCAAACTGAATAATAAAATATTATACACAAGTCAGTGCTTCTCTTGCAATAAATTAACTACAGCGCTTATCTAAAATGTCCGCAGCATCCGTGGGACTGCAACGGGCTGCTTTATTATTTCCAATTTGTGTTGCGTTGCAACCTTATAAAATATTAATAATTATTGCCCTCGTAATCCGATTTTTCTCAATTCCGCGAAAAACGTAAGTGGTGGCTAGAATAAACTTGAATTATAGCTAAATATAACACTAAATCTAAATATGGACAGAAGTGTGGGATATAAATCCATGAGATGGTATGCGTGACCCGCACGCGGTGCCTTTATGTACAATTTATTATAGGGGAAAAAGAATATCGACGCTTGGCTGGGCATCGCTCGGCTGAAAACCAATCCTGTAGTCTGACTTAATACAATAAATATTTTCGTTTGACAGTACAAAAATTGCAGAATGGGCCAATAACTACGTATAACGTCTGTGACCCAATTCAATGGAAAAATTACTGTGTACGAAACTATTTTTTCCACGCAAATGGATAAATGTCACATTTTGCATGAGAGTATAAATGCTTTTCTGTCCATCTGTGGAATATAATGGAATGCTATATTTGCACATTATATTAAAGTTTACGAAGTCGTCAACTGTTCTTTTAATATTTTAGGACGGCGCCAAAATAATGGTAAATGCCTCGAGTAACCGACCGTAATATATTTTTATGTCTAAATGAAACCAGTCATTTTGGCGGTTTATTTGTTTAGGTAAGTACTCTACTTTTGCATAAAACATAGTTCATTTCGAACAATTCAGTTCTATTCGTAGGAAAACCTTAAAACATTTTTCCGTCTAATATTTTCCCCACTCGTTTAATAACTTTAAAGTGAAATAACATCGCTCGCCAAATTAATTTCATGATAATTTCCAAGTAGCTAACATGGTTGAATATTATGATCCTTTACGACCCCATTACGCTATTGTAGATACCTACACTAACGACGTGGTTCCTTCCTCAGATAATGTTCTCAGCAACACCCAGCCTAAACGATGACGCGCTAAGATCTTGTTTCAAGTTAGTATTTAAGTTTCATGTGATGTGGGCACTATGGGTAGATAGTTTCGAATAATCTAGGAATATTTTTCGTATTTAGGTCGAAGCATTTGGTTCAGACGTCTGCAGATATATTAATATTTGGACGACGCCATTTTGATCAGACTAGCTGACCCACGCAACGTCGTCTGCGTCACATAAGAGAGAAAAATCTCACAAAAGGAATTAAATTTCCCCCGTTTTTGCAACATATTTCATTTATGCTCCGCTCCTATTGGTCGTAGCGTGATGTTATATTATGATGAATTAATAATATATTATAATATGGTAGGCAGGTAGTAGGCAGGTAGTAGGCAGGTAGTAGGCAGGTTGTAGGCAGGTAGTAGGCAGGAAGTAGGCAGGTAGTAGGCAGGAAGTAGGCAGGTAGTAGGCAGGTAGTAGGCAGGAAGTAGGCAGGTAGTAGGCAGGTAGTAGGCAGGTAGTAGGCAGGTAGTAGGCATGTAGTAGGCAGGTAATAGGTAGGTGATAGGACAACGTCTGTCGGGTCGGCTAGTAAAAAATATTAACTAGTGTAGTGTAAGCCGGTAGAAACTTTTACCTGATTTTTGACCCCAGTCAAACACACAATTTTCAACTTGGGAGTTGAAAATTGTGTTCGTAGTCTAATTTAATAGTCTACCTGTTTTAGGAATATGAAGGTTTGGTGGAAAAGCTGATCGTTTTAAATGGAAAGCTTTATGACAGCACTAGATGACCACGCAACTTCGTCTGCGTCACATAAAAGAGAAAAAGCCCACAAAAGGAATAAATATTCCCCGTTTTAGCAACAATTTTCATTTATGCTCCGCTCTTATTGGTTGCAGGGTGATACTCGTATATAGGCTATAACCTTCCTCGATAAATGAAATATCTAACACAAAAAGATTTTATCAGTAGTTCCTGAGATTAGCGCGTTCAAACAAGCAAACTCTTCAGCTTTATAATATTTGTCTAAATATCTCACCGCATAAAATGCTGTGTAAACTATTCATCTAGTGGGTGACTATAATAATAGATGAATAGTTTACACACGTAACTATTACATATTATTATCTATCACATTTGCGACACCGCCAGATTTGTGCCGCATGCGTGAATAAATACGTAAATCGCATTCAGTTTTGTGCAGACCGATCTAATTAAACTATGTGCGCTTTAAATAAATCACGAACTAAAACTGAAATTGTTTGCCCAACAAATTAGTTTTGTTATACGTAGCAACGTGATGTAGAATGTTCAATGAAACGTGTTGTGATTAGTACTGTAATGGGATTTGAGTGCTATTACGTAAAGAACGTTGTGATAAGGCACATGACAAAAAAATCTAATTACCTTCTCTGTCAGATAGATATACAAAAACTATTGGTTAGTAATTTTTTTTCTTTTTTCATGTAAAGGAACAAAAATTAAAAATATTAAATTAAAAATTCTTAAAAAATAATTCGTCACATTTCGGTACAGTTTTTACCGGTAAGTGACGTCACAAGCATTCAAGCAGCACTCATGATCTTTGATGCGTTTTATCTTCGTCAGCTTTTATTAATTTGATAAAAAAAAACACGTACTGATGATGATGATGATTTTATTAATTTGATAAAACAAAAAACATGTACTCAATATTTATTCGATAACCTAACTGACGAACTAAACAGAATCATATATTTTTAGTCATTCGTCATCCCTATTTTTGACGAAAGTTTCTATATAGTTACGTAGGTAGCTGTTTTGTAAGAGCTAGATAACAGTATGTACATAAATCGGTAGTTAGTATCTTCTGTGTAACCATAGACTGTTAAATTCAGAGACTTTCTATACGTTTTATATACACAGAAGCACCAAGTATCAAGATTGTTGAAAGAAAGCGTTTTCTATAAAATCTAAAAGCATAAATGTGAAAGTATCCTGCGTATTTGTATGTCTCTCTGTTAGAGTTTCACAAGTGCCTTTTAGCGGCTATAAGGCTTTCAAAGTGCCACATTGATAGATCTGAGTTAGAACGTAGAATCCTTTATATCCATGTAAAAAGATATGCATAATCTTTGCGCTCTCTCTTAGAAGCACCTAGTATTACGTAAGCAACCAGCATAAAAGCCATTCTTTTCTTACCTTTCCCGAATAAACAAAGAATAACTAAGCAAACTAAAAAAAGAATACACAAACCGAATCGCCGTTGGCACTTTCTGCCTACCTCGTTAAGAACTCAGCAAAGAACACACAATTCCGATTTTTAAAAAAAGAATAACATTTTCATATCTCAGTCAGTTCCGGGCGAGGGGAGTTTTGTGAGCATAGAGAAATACGACATCAGGTGTGCTTCGCGAACAATCGCGTTTCATTAGAGCAAACACTTTCAGTCGGCGCTTGCACGATATTCCTCGCAACTTTTGTGTACTGTACGATGAGGGAAGATAAGCAAGCATTAAGTACACATACTGAGTGGCTAAGCCTTTGTCCTTGTCTAGCGTCTGACAGTTATACATTCAATAAGTTACGACGGGTCTTTGAATTGAGAGTAAGTAGGTTTTTTAAGATGTAGATAATTCACCATTAGATGAGATTGCGACGAAACATGATTTTACTAAAAGAAAAACAACTTTAGTGTCCATTTGTTACCTTTGTAATAGCGTGTTTCCATTACCAACATTTACTATTATTATTTAAAAACGACTACTTTGTGACAAACACTATCTCTTTGGCATTTTAGCTGAAATTAACCTATTTGGCGCGTCCGTGAGACATACATGATAATTTTTAATTACTGTGCCAACGCCTATTTCTTCTTTTTTTACGGGCATTTAAGATCAACAAATGCTCAATGATGACTAATGGCCCTTGTTTTCCCCATAATTGCTATCATTTTTTTGTTCTAGATCAGTCTGTTAACTTCTAGTTACGGAGATATTGGGGGTCAAAGTTCCAACTTTTTCAAAAGCTATTTTTTTACTACTGTTATTCATCCAAATTTATTTTATCACCTTCAAAGTATGCTCCTTCAGAAACGATACACTTACGCCAACAAATAATCCAATCATCAAAACATTTTTAAGCGCTGTTTCCGGAATTGAGTTCAGTTCTCGCCGCGAATTATTTTTTTTTCGGTTTAGAGCGGTAACATGTTTCATACCCAAATGATTAGTTAAATTGGTACGGATCGACTCGTGAGATACAGAAAGTTTGGCGGCTATCTCTCTCAAAGTTGAATGAGGATTTTCAGTCACTATTTCCTTCACTTTTGCGATGTTAACTTCAGTTGCAGACGTTGATGGCCTACCAGAGCCAGGCAAATCTTCCATCACATCTCGACCGCTTTTGAACGCTTTGTACCACTCACAAGTACGTGTTTGTTGATAAAGTTGATTCACCGTAAGCCTTCTGTAACGTTTTTCAGTGACTCCGAACACGAAATTCCATTGGCGATGCAAAATTTAAAGCAAACTGTTTTTTCGATGTTTTTGTCCATAATAAAATTCGCTATGCACACTAGATATGATATAACTGAAAAAGCACTGTATTTAATATAAATAACAGATGCAACTCAAACTCCACGCCAAAATGGAAAACAGTTATTGTGCCAATCTAACAACAACAAAAAAAAGAAGAATTTGAATTTGGAACGATAAACAAATCATCCATTCCCGTTACTTTTTTGACTGAATGTACATGTTTTTAATGTAAGAAAGCTTTATTTTAAACACCTCCACGACCCCCACACTACTCAATCCATCCACCAGCACAAGGTTTTGGGTAAGTTACATTTAGTTTTACTGTAAAACGTGATTTTTCACCCCAAAAAAAGTCATTTTCCAGCAATATATTTTGTTTAGGGTTACTTAGCTTGATGTACAGAATGCTTGGTAAACGGTTTCATGAAGAGTCTCTTTACACCCTGTATAAACTGTTCAGTAGCCTTTGTAAACTTTTCCATATATGTTAAATTATCGCTGATAAATTGTCAGTTTTGTCTAAAGTCTAGACCCTCAAGTCTACCTTGATAAACTTTAGGTACCATTTATTTCAATTCTTGTTCAACCTAGCCACAATTTCATTAGAACTAAATTAAAACAAATAGTCGCACGTCCAATTAGCGGCATCACGATGACAAAGCCGTACCTAACTAATAATATACGTTTCGGTAACAAACTTATTTGGATTGCATTTATTAGTATTTACTTTACTGTGTCCAGTTCGTGTATTATTTAATTTTAGACTAATGTTGAGTTAGGATCACGTTTCAATAATCTACTGTGATCAGGATATTGTCATGTGCTGTTTAAATAATGGATTAATTGTATGATATTATTAGTTACGTGCTGCCTACGCCGTAACAGCACAGCTAGAATTAGGCTGTAATTCAATATCTATGCACTTTGGTTTTAATGTTACCTATATAGGTGGTTCGGCAGTTAGGGGTCGGCTACCCAAATTATTATACCTGGATCTATTCAAAGGTTCAAGGAAAGAAGAAAGTGAAGAATGAAAAAAAAAAAAGTTTGCATGTGCATGGAAAAAAAATGGACTCACGTAGATTAAGTTAATAATAATAAGCTTAGTTAAATGTAACGTGTCGTATATTATTATGTTGAAGCACGATCGCAGTTTATAAGAATTCAATCACAACAAACAATTATATAAATTCTAATAAGAGCGCGGACGACCACGTCAGCGGTAGAAAATTCATAAAAAAAAATAAAAAGTTCAAGTGAATCGGTTTCTTCTAGACAAGCAAACCAAAAGCAAGCCTATTTAGTATTAAAAAAACATGCATGGCAGTCATTGGGGACTCCGATAGAAGTGAAAACGAAGTGCTACGAAAAGCGTACGTGACGGTCACGCGCGTTCACTCAAAAAGTGCTCATAGCGCCTAAAGAAGTTGTCACTTCAAAAAAGTTAGGTCTGATATATGATTTTCAACTTAATACTTTTTACGTGGGTGAAATTAAATTTGAATTACCTATATACAATTATCGAACGCCACATCTTTCGAATACAGTCAGGTCCATGTTCACCGAAAAGATAACAGTCTGATTATCTAAAAACAGCTGTCAATGTGACATGTTCTCATACAAAAATATGTTTTAAACAGCTGTTTTTATCTCTTTTTATTTTCAGCTGTTTTTATCTCTTTTTATTTATTTTAATCAGAATGTCATTATTTTGGTGAACATGGACCATCAAAACTCAAAGAGCCATCAGATTACCCGATCCAGTAGTGAATACGAATGCTGACATTTTACCGCAAAAAACAACTTTTTGTAACATACTTAAATTGCTAAAACAATCACATAAACTTCATACCTCGGCTTCATAATAACTCAAACAGAAAAATCATAGTCCCTCAGTATAATACACTTTCTTTGAGAGGGAAGAATCCTAGAGGCTACTCACCGTCGTGATGAATTACTCCCTAGGGTGATGCTAGTCGTATTTATCCACTGAAAAACTAGCGCCACAGGTCAACTAACTGAGGGTGAGTTGGGCCGAGTTTTTTTCCCGATAAAATCGCACTGGTGGCTATTTCTTTAAACATGAAACGAGGGGGAGTGTGGAAAAATGATCCGCTATTAAAATAATAGAGTGCTTTTAGCTTTTTTTATTTACATTACAGCGCTCAGCGCTGTGTCGCTTTAGTGCTGTTTTTGTGTGGTTTGACCATTGGATGTTATATAATATAATATTATAAAATACTTAACTTATAAGTATTTTTTTTTGTTAGCCTGTTGGAGTGTCCCACTGCTGGGCAAAATCCTCCCCTTTCTCGACCTTCCAAACCTCTCTGTCCTGTGCAATATCTGGCCATGATCGCCCCGCAAACGAGATCAGCGGGCCTAAAATGGCCGCTTAAGCACAATCATAATATGAATTACGTTAAAAAAAAAACTTAAAATGGACTTTATAGTCATAACCTTCTTTTTTTACCGTGATTCATGATTCTGCTAAAGCAGCCATTTTAGACACCCTGATCGTCACTCCACCTTCGTCGTGCCGCGACGTCGTTTTCGTCGATTAAGTTATTATAAAGCAGTTTTGTTCTGGACTTTCATAAAAGTTTAATATAAAGCAAACACATCATTTTAGTGGAAACCACGCACGATGAAGCAGCTCAACCCGTGTTTATTCACTCAGAATAAGATATAAACACGAAAAGCACGTAATCAAAGATGAAAACTTTGTCTTAAAATTTATTTCTGACCCAAACCTACTAAAGTATAAAAGCTGAACCAAATAAATACCTCTTAAAAATTCTTTGACATTTAAAACAGCGAACAAAAAAGCAAAACAGTTATTAATTATTTAATCATAATAATTGCTGCCATAACGACATAATTCACCGGATTCTATGTTAATAAATAAATCATAAGCCGGCCTTTAAAACAATTTCATTAGACCCGCTAGTCCCTTTGAAATATAAATGAAAGTCAGGCCCGTAAGAAAAGTAAATGCTGTGACATTGTCACGGAATGGAGATTTCCTCATACTAAATTAATTGTAAAGACAAAGCCGAACGCGGAACAGACGAAATGGACTCTTAACAGGAGGAAATTAAACTTGCAATTTTCTTGCAAATTAAGTTGACCTGAAATATTTGAACTTCAACCCTTTTATTTCGTCTGTAGTTACGTCGTGAATGCTAATAATGTGAAGGGTGTCCGTTTGAATTTATGGAATAATTAAAGTTAATTTTCGCGAACAAATTATGCAAAGACATAATTTGTTTATTGATATAGCCATTTTAGATGTTTGCTAATCGCTTTGTGGGTGTTATTTATGTTTATTTAAACTTATAATAGCTTTAATTTTAATTTTATTCATAACTAGGAGCATGGATAAGCGTATGCTTTGGCTCGCCCACTTATATGCTTATTACTGATTTAATAAATAGGGGAGGTAAATTGGCTTCCAGGAAATTTCCATTAAAACACAATTTTAATAAGTTCTTCATTGCAGCTAAGTAATTAATTATGTTTAAGTTTAAAAAAAAAACTGATTTATGTTTTTAACGATCATGGGTGTGAACTACTCACCGTGCGAATTTACACCAATGCCTCATCAATACAACCAAATTCTTTTAAACAGTGCACAATGCACCCTAATACAGCGATTAGAACAACCTCCGTACGTCTAGCAACACATTACAGCAATTGGTGGCACTAAACAATCGATCTAATGCACGAAGCACAAAGACTCCACGCTGAAAGGGGAACCCTGTATGTCGTGCCGCAAAATGTTTGAACTGTTGTTGAAAACTTTTAGTTGAACGGATCAACTCGAAGCTTTTCTTCTACCCTTCTACCCGCAACAGTTTCAAGAGACCATGTGTCTTTAAAACATTGAATAAATGGACTTGTTCAATGGCTTTTGTGGGAATATGTTGGACTTTTATATTACTGTTTGTTCGCATACAAATAGTTTTCTAAGTTGGTTCAGTCGAATCTACAGTTTTCTAAGCATTTTAGTGAGAATCGATGGTTTTTCTTTTCAATAGTGATTGCATTTTCTTCTTTTCTATCCGGTTTTCCAACTATTCGGGTATTCTTATTTCTTCGCTCTTTCTTTACATTACAATTAGGTCATGAACGTAACCTAAAAACGTCATAATCTATAGAATAACACTTTCGCGGAATTAACAAATCAATATTAATCGTACTTGGACTCATTAACACAGTCTCTATCAACACGGTAGTGATATATTCATTTTGGGCTTAATTATAACGAGATTTATCACAGATAAAATAACACTATCTAATATTCCTTTAGGTAAAAATATGTTATTGCCAAAATTAAAGTGCCAAGCAAAACATTTCTTAATCATCTGGCCAAAAAAGTAGGTCCATGCAGTGGTTGAATTAAAAGGCTTGGTTAGTAGAAGGCAATGTAGAAGGTTATTACGCAATATGTTTGCGCTGCTGTAAGTCAACAAACCAGCAAAAAACAAAAAAAAAAAAGAGTTGCAACAAATACAAACCTGCATCTAAGTACCTACATCCATCTAATCTGTCACCAATTTCCTCTAGCAATCTTGATCACAGCACAAACATGGCCGCAACTATCTAAACCATCCATTGCCACAACTAACTAACCGACTGAGCTTAGTTGACTCTTTAGATAAATAGAAAACTCATTCCCAACGACTGGACTCGCTCGCGATCACTCGACCCAGAAAATGTGACCGGGAATGTAAAGAAACTGGAAGGAGGGTTACGAGAATAATGGTATAGATATTTTTTTAGGTTTTATCTATGGTCTGGTTATTTCATGGTTAACAGACAAGAAGTTTTTAAAGAAGATGATGTACAGACGCCATCACATCAAGCACTACAATCAATAATTTCCTTTAATATATTTTCAACTTTATTGCCAAAGTATTACATTCAAGATTGACTGAGAAAATATGACAGTTTCGGGTAGTTGGATGTGCTGGCATCTGTACATAAAAGGAGGTGGACTTTACTTTTCATAATACGATTTGTTCCTTGTAAATATTTACCCAAAATTAATAAACCATGTCCATCTCCGTTTAAATTGCAGTGAAAAATGCCGAAATGATCGAATAATATTGAATACCTTTCATGAACATTATGTATTAACTTTGCGACAACAATCGTGGCTATAATGCAATGGGTTCTACTAGTATGTCCGCCAATTATGACTTTTTTTAATATTTTTCAGGAACGAACATACAGATATTAATCCTGTTCCTCTCTCCTCTCACAAATAAATAAACCTGATTTACAGTTTCTAAACAACACAGATTCTTGGTACCTACTTACCACTTCGTTTTTCAAAATAACAACTTTTTGTCTCAAGTAACTAAATTTTCTTCCATATCCTTGGACTTCCGGGGCGACAAACCAGCCAGTGCTACAGAGTAGCAGCGCCACAACCGCAGACATTCGCTACTAATCAGCGTCCGTTCATGACGACGACGTTCAAACAAACCTGTTTATTCATTAGAAGGTTTTAGTCACAGGCTTCGTTATGGTGAAAGGTTAGAAAAGCGGCTAGGTAAAACCTGAAGAAAATGAGAAAGGTTTTTGTGTCCTCTATTTGCTTGCCAAGTTAAGTAATGATTGCAAACATATCATAAGCGATCATTGTAGTAGGGTTTAGAGTCTAGAGTACATTGGAAGCAAGTGAAAAATGCCGAAATGATCGAATAATATTGAATACCTTTCATGAACATTATGTATTAACTTTGCGACAACAATCGTGGCTATAATGCAATGGGTTCTACTAGTATGTCCGCCAATTATGACTTTTTTTTAATATTTTTCAGGAACGAACATACAGATATTAATCCTGTTCCTCTCTCCTCTCACAAATAAATAAACCTGATTTACAGTTTCTAAACAACACAGATTCTTGGTACCTACTTACCACTTCGTTTTTCAAAATAACAACTTTTTGTCTCAAGTAACTAAATTTTCTTCCATATCCTTGGACTTCCGGGGCGACAAACCAGCCAGTGCTACAGAGTAGCAGCGCCACAACCGCAGACATTCGCTACTAATCAGCGTCCGTTCATGACGACGACGTTCAAACAAACCTGTTTATTCATTAGAAGGTTTTAGTCACAGGCTTCGTTATGGTGAAAGGTTAGAAAAGCGGCTAGGTAAAACCTGAAGAAAATGAGAAAGGTTTTTGTGTCCTCTATTTGCTTGCCAAGTTAAGTAATGATTGCAAACATATCATAAGCGATCATTGTAGTAGGGTTTAGAGTCTAGAGTACATTGGAAGGTTTTGTTTTAGCTTATCTTATCTTTATTCTGATGAAGAATTATGACGTTAATGATAGAGAGTATCCTATGTGGTTCTCTATCGTGTTACCTAACTTTTTAATCCATAATCTAAAATGTCATATTTTTGTTTGTCCTAATCATCGTTTGGCCGAATGATTATTTACCCGAACTTTATATCACATAATATCATATGCCATAAAGTTGAAATCCCTAAATGTAATATGCCCTAAATCCGTTTGTCATAAGGATTACAATCAATAATATACAAAAGACATACAACCGTTTTCAATAAAAGTCATAAGTCCTATTCTTAGAACTAATTTGTATTACAAAGTTTTTGCAAATGTTGGATCGTATATAGGCGTTGACCTGCAATGCAAGCAAGCATGCAGCAAGGATTTTGTCATTAGCAAGCATGCGGCAAGCATACAGCAAGCAAGCAAGCATGCAGCAAGCAAGCAAGCATGCAGCAAGCAAGCATGCAGCAAGCAAGCATGCAACAAGCAATCATGCAGCAAGCAAACATGCAAGCAAGCGTGCAGCATGCAAGCAAGTATACAGTATGCAAGCTAGCATGCAGCATGCAAACGAGCAAGCATCATGCAGCAGGCATGGTTTCTGTCACGGCTCCGGCGCTGCGGGGCTCCGGCGGCCTCACGCGAGCTTATCGTCGCAGATGGGTTTAACACTCACCACCGCAGCTTCGGCCTCAGCCGCGGCGGCGAGTGTTACAACCACCTGCTCCTCAACTCGCGACCCGCCTCGCCCCTCCACGCCTACGCGATTTTAAATTATACTCTTGGGGTAGGGCAGACAAGACTGCGTGGAGTCGGATTTACAGCGTTTCGTTTCTGTCACTAAATCCTAAGTTTTGGGGATTTTTTTAGCTACTAATAAAACCATTCGGAATCATACACATTATGTGATACCTTAATTAGGACATACGACTTTATGTCATGTAAAATTAGGAGATTCAATTATTATAGTATTCCATATTATGACAAAATAGTATTAGAAGTAAAGTAAGTTATGTAAAACAAAATTTCGGCATTTTGAACATTATGGTTACTGAAGTTTATAGCAAACGTGTTATGGATAATGATTTTCGGACAAAAAATTTTAGGACAAGCAAGGAAGTACCATCCTTTGTATAGTGAACACGGCAGGCCTTGAAAGAGATGTCGGGACGAGTTCGACTGGGGATTGGTCTACAATCGCACTAGATTGCGTAAATGGAAGGAGGGAAGGGATTCCTTTGCCCTGCAGTGGGACATATAGGTTTATATACAGGGTATAAACAACCTCATCACAAAGCCGTCTATCAAGCATTCTGTACACCAAACTAAGTTACTTTACGCAAAAATTTTTGCTGGAAAAACGATTTTTTATTTGGGGTGAAAAGTCATGTTTTGTGATAGAATTCAATTTAACGAACTCAAAACATTGTGCTGATAGGTTGATTGAATAGTGCGGGGGTCGTTGAGGTGTTTAAAGTAAAAATCTTACTTTAAAAAAAAATCTTGTCAAAAAGTTGTGACTTTGACTCCCAATATCTCCGTAACTAAAAGGTTCCCAGGTATGGTGTAGAACAAAAAAGAATGATCGCAATGATGGGAAGAACAAGTGCCTTTCGGCTTCGTTTAGAGGTATTTTACACTCTTTATATTCATAAAAAAAAATGCATGGTGGCTTTAATTGTAACCTTCGTAAACATAATTTGAAAAAGTCCAACGTCATAGTTAAAATAATTTTATTATAAGTAATACAGTTACCTACCTAATAAATATATATTATATACAACGGAGTCTGAAAATGGAGATGTTCGAGTATTGTGCTTATAAATAGAAAGGCTAGACCTTGAATCAATTAAGATATAGGTACACGTTCCTATTAAATCTTCACAGCTTCAACGAGACGTTATAACCTCCTTACATCTCTCCACCTATACTACCTAAATTAAACCATTTTCTCCCCAAACACGCCTGAGCAGTCGAAAGGGCAGACTGAAGAAATTAGCCGACTAAGTGTTTAGACGGGCAAGTCACACAGCAAACAACATGTCGACGCTTTGAGCTTCCAGAATTAGTGAGAGCTGAGGACTACATTGACATTCTAGAGTCGCTTTATCGTATAAACATGTGTTTGTAGCGAGCTTTGTCCATTTGTTAGATTGTTAAGTTCGGAAAGGATTTCATAGTGGATTTTGCATCTGCCTAGCCTGTTCTCGGCTATGATGACGACGGCTTTCCATGTAATCGCTCTGTATCGGTAATAATAAGAACAAGGAATCAATTTCTTTTATTTCACTTGCCTTGTTTTTCTATCAAATTGCCTCAGTTGTGCTTAAAAGTTGACAAAATTGTATGTTTCCCATGTCCAATAAATGGATATTCTGAAAAGATTATTTTAATATTATTTTAATATTTCAAAAAAGATCTAATAACAAAATTTTGGAATGATGTTTTCTTAAATTAACCAATCATGGTTGGTACAATAATTATTATATGTATACGCTCAACTTTTCCCCTTTCCTTTTTTACCTCTTGGCATTCCTGTGGTAATTTTCACATGCACTATCCCTTCTTCTTTGCAGTAATCCTGGAACAGCATTATCAACACTCGTTGTTTTTTAAATGTCAAAAATATATTGTTCTCTATTTCACAAGATGAAACGCGACACCACTGCCACTGCTTTCTTCAAATACGCATTATGGTGGACACCAAATGTACTTTTTCCAATGTTGGGTATATCCCTATAACATTGTTTCTATATGAAATTAACTTCAAATGATCGGAGCAAGCCATTCGTTCACTGAATGGATGTCAATAAATCGTCTAAAAGCTTACTTACTTGTGAGTTTCGTTATTTATATAAAGTACTGTTCTTTAAGTGCAAAAAGGAGAAGGTATAACAAATAGTTGTCTACTCATTGAGTGATACAAGTTGGTCTTGATTCCAGACTACTCCCCTGCTATTAACCTACACAACTATAACTTAACCTATATGTAAAATTTATGTCATTTGAAAGTTCTAGATTCTGAATCTAACGGGAATAACAGATCCATTAACATATTAACTAGCTGGAACAGAAGTGGAAAGCCTCACTCAGTTATTAATAGTACAAATATGTATCATTTCACGCTAGACTCGGTCCATTTGATATTGTTATACAACTTATTTCTGGCACAGATTCAACACTGAAAAACAACAATGCTTTAGTAATTTGTAAAACAAACAAACATAAATTCCAGTTCGCGAACAATGTTTTTTCTTAATTAGCCACAGTACGTAGATTAATTTAGAAAGCGAGCTTAATGTGTGCAAGTTCGCTAGTCTAATTTGCTCGGGTTTAGAGCAAAGACGTGTTTTCATATAGAGAGTGAAGATTCCGAGGGAGTTATTTAACTAATTTTACATGCGGGGCAAGTTTTAACCCCACTAGCATATGTTTGCGTTGCCTCGTCGTGGGTACGTCTAGTGAGTGCCGAGAACGCGACTCGGCAAGACAAACTGGTTCGTACGCCCTTCGGAATTAGCTTGGCAAATTCAAACAGCCAACTCCTCCACTTGTACGCCTGACAACTAGCGACGATAGCTGTTGTCAGAATTTTGAAAGCCACCAAGTTAACGTACAGTCTTGATTACCCAGCGCAGTTTGCAAGAGAATGTTGTGCATGAGGTTTTCTAAAGACATTTACGCTGCAGTGCGCAAGTTTGTTACGTTAATCTGCACAGTTGTATTTTGGCATGGAAAAAACTGGAGTATAACAACGATTTACCTACGTATTATCTCATTTGGCGTGCACTTTAAGCGAAATATAATAAAGTCAAAGGATTTACGACCCGACGAATCTCTACAAAAGTATACAGACAATGCTATAAATAATCCTAGAGTAATAAAATCCGAAATAAGAGAGAGCTCCGCGAAGAATAGTCGCAACAAGGAGCGTATTATTCAGTGTCACCGTCGGGACGTGTCCTGTAATATATGTTTTAATAAAAGGGTTTCAATTCTCACCCGAACATACATCACGCGAAGATACCCGAAGTATCAATAATATCGAAAAAGATCTTCAATTTATTATTCATTGAAGTCGCTGGGCGGGGCGGGACGCTCTATAAATCCAGGGATCGCCACTAAATCATCGTTTGCAGGCGGCAGCGGAAGGACGTGTGCGGGCGCAATTTTTATCCATTTTTCATCGATGGAAACAAATGGATACATTGCCATTGTGTCCATAATTACAATTTCCATTTTCTCGACAAATTTCAGGGGCTAATGATTACGAATTCCATTCAGATGGTGACCTCGTTCGGCGATCGGGATTCGGTATAATTTTGCGTATTGTCAATGTAGTCAGACCTAAACAAAGAGACTCAGGTGGAGCGGCTGATGCTGTATCCACTGAAAGAATCCATAAAAACTATAATGGTACCCTTGTCACGTCCGGACATCTTATTTATCTAGTCACGAGCAAAATCATTGTTTCCTTTTCCGTTGTGTGTTCGGGCAAAAACACGCCTTATTACAGCCACCGGGTAACAGATGAACTGGTGAACAGCACCATTGTCCCCGGACCTTGTGTGTGACGTTTGTTTCTCGCAGACGCGAAGAAAAAATTGAACTCCCATGTTGAGAAACGACTATTTATTCATGTGTTCAGTATATTTATTTTTCTCCTCGTGAAGTAAAATAAAAGGAAAACAACTGAGAGTTGCGTAAGTAGGCAGCCAAATTACACTTACCGTACAATGTTATTTTTATTAAGTAACAGTCACATAATTTAGCGCTAAAATATTTATTCTAATTCATTTGCAAAGCTAATCCACTTACACATTCATTGCCAAGAAATAAATTATACCAAAATGTGTACCTAAATAATTTTCGTGTATCCTCAAAATTTATCTGACTGCCGTTAATTTATTAATCAAAGCTTAATTAACAACAATAATCAATATTAAAGCTCCTTGCTCCATCACCTGTCTTAAAAGAAGACATAAACAGTCCTAATTGCTCAGAAATTAACTTATGCGCAAATTAAACGTTTGTCTACGCTAGGTAGTTAAATACTGCAGATCTTATTTATAAGCAATCTAATCAACGAGATTGCATGTGACGCAATAAAGTAAAAAACGAATAAGAAGAATTCATAATCTGAAACAAAAGAGGGTAGTTCTTGATCAAATTGACAATCTACGAAGGCCTATCTTCTACACTTCGATAGAGAATTCATGATGAAAGATTCTAAAGGTCAAATGATCAATTTTCCGAAGGGTCTTTTTAGGTTATAGATTTGAGAGGACGAGAGACTGATGGCAGCCGTCTCCACATCTGTTGATACCAAAATATTTCAAGAAAGGCCTAAAAAGGTTAGGCCTTGCAATATCTTCCATACAGAGTCTAAGAGGGTTCTTATCTTTGAGTGATTTTGGTTAGATTATCTAATATGGATAAAGGGAAAATTTTGGCATTAAATTAAAATACATTACATAAAATCACGCTTGCAATCCCCGAAGGCTTAGACATAGATGTACCAAAAAAGTACTTCCACATTACGCCAGTTATATTTAAGCCGCATGTTATAGGGTGCAAGCCAATTGCCATCATCAGACTCCATTGCTGCTGAGAAATTTCTGATGGGAAAACCCAATAACTCTTTGCCTGACTTGGGAATCGAACCAAGGACTGCAGGATTAAATTGAAATATGTAGTAGTTGAGTTATGAAAAGTTTTACGTACCGCTGTGAAAGTCCCAAGTGAAAGCAGGAACATCTTTCCGCCTTTAATGGTAATAGGTCTGTTAGCTCTTTCGACTAAAAGTCGCATGTTACTCTTAAATCTGCGACATCGCGGTGTCCAATCGCAATCGTATACTGAAAAAGTTATTTGACTACTCTGAAAAATAGATTGTTTTATCATGTTGAGATGTCATATAGTTCTCCGCTTTCCACATCCAGCAATAAAAATCTTTTTTGCAAAAAATAAAACCGACTTCACACATAAAAGTGAAAAATAACTTTAGCTTCAGAAGTCGGTGACCTTCATTTGATTGATTTAGTTTTTTTGTCACCGACTTCTGAAGCTAAAGTTATTTTTCACTTTTATGTGTGAAGTCGGTTTTATTTTTTGCAAAAAAGATTTTATTTTTCACTTTTTAGTGGTTCACATGTGTATAGGGTTTTCACAGCGTACCAGCGTGATTTTTTGTTATGAACTGGTGTAAACAATAGACAGACATGAAATTTCAGCAATCCCAGTAAGAGACACAAATTTGCTCCATTTAATGAGGAGTTCCGTTGCCTTTCTCCGAAGTTCTTCATCTAATCTTTACCAAATTTAAATGGGATCACTCCGAGAAAGTACTCTTTCTAAAACTACCCAAATCGCTTCTGGTGTGCCTATAAAATTTGAAGAGTTCTCTCTATTTCTCCAGGATCCCATTATCAGGATCCTGACTTGATGCTTATGGGACCTTCTGGGAAGTATACCCTTTCAAACAATTAAAAAACAAATTCGGTCCAGTCATATTCGAGTAATCGGGGAACATTGAATTGAGAACCTCCTCCTTTTTGAAGTCGGTTAATAACGACGTTATGGTACGTGACTCAAATATCCGGATAGCCTTTAAAAGATTTGGCCGAGTATCGTTAATTTACTTCTAAGAATTGAAGAGTTCCGTTCCTTTGTCATGGATCCCATAATCAGAACCTATCCAAATTCTCATCAAACTACCCTTGAAGTACCCTTGCCAATAAAAAAAATCAAAACATGTCAAGGTAATAGGCTTATCCCCAACAAATGGAACTTATTACACCTAACTGTCGAAATCTGGGAATATTGTACACATCTGCGTACCCCCTCAGAGCATACAGGCGTGATATTACGTCATGATGTTGTATAAACAATAAACCTACAAGCGATAACAGCAATCACTGCAGATTTGCCGTACATTTTTGAAGAGTTCCACTGTATATCTCCGAAGACCAGCATCAGATCTTCAGCAAATTAAAATGGGACCACATGGGAAGCACCAGCTTTCAAATAAAAAAAGAATCATCAAAATCGGTTCACTCAGTCGAAAGTTATGAGGTAACAAACACAAAAAAAAAAAAAAAAAAAAAAAAAAAACATACAGACGAATTGATAACCTCCTCTTTTTGGAAGTCGGTTAAAAAAAACAACAAGCGGGGCAGTTTTTGGGGACTACCGAAGTGAAAACTCGTAACCGATCCGCTACGGGTCGGATCGGTCGGATCGGCTGCGAGTGCAATGAAGCATTCGTTGACGGTCACGCGAGTTCCATGATTTTTGTTCACTCAAAAAGTGCCCAACGCGGCTAAAGAAGTTTTCACTTCAAAAACCATTATAGCCAGTAAAACTATGATATATGAAGTAAATCTACCTTTTCAATAAGTCGAGATCCAAACCAACAAGGAACCATCACTTGAAGAGTCATCACAACTGTATACAGAGTCAGGAAAACTAAATACTTTGTTTCAGCTGGCTAAAAATAAACAAACAATTTCTAAATAATTGTTCTTTACAGTCAAGCTTATCGAAGGAAAACTTAATGAGAAAATTTACCATAGTAAATCGAAAGAGGCACATGCAAATTTTACAGGACCCAGAACTGAACAGCACAAATAATATCTCACTGAAGGCTTCCTGAATTAATTTACAATATCTGAAAAATTACAAGATATAAGTAGAACTTTAATGCCAACTAACATAATTCCTTAATTCAAAAGTGGTTTTAAAACAAGAACTTACTCTGACACTGCATCATAATGTTTAATACACTTAATGATTTCCAAAACAGCATTCTGATCATCAATAAACTTATCGACGGACCCACGAGCTGCGTTCACGTTTACACAGACATCGGTTACCTTTCTCAACTTTCTATCAAGTATCTCCAACTGAGCCATAGCAAGAAACATCACTCCCAGAAGAAATGTGTCAATATTCACGTTATACAACATGTGAGAAGTTATCCCAATACTTTGATACAAGTAGGCAGGATATAAAAACATAGCCTCATATTGCTCTGGTATAAAAGAATATCGACACACTGGAAACTCTAACTTCACTTTGAAAACTAAATGTACCACGAATGGGAGGAACACATTGACTGTATTTGCTGATACAGATAAACCTGCAGTGATTTTCCAGTAAAACAAAGATTTCTCTTTGGCTTTCTCTATTAGTTTTACTTCTTCAGGGTCATCTGACTGGAACATATCACTTTCTAACATATCAAGCATTTTCTTAACTTTATCATGCAAAAATATAAACGCTAATGCCTTAGACAGAGCTCCAACATTCGTGAAGTAAAATATCAGTTCTTCAGCAAAAATCTCCAGTTGTTGTGGTAGGAAATAGAAGTTCATTGTGTATATCACGACATATAGCACAGTGAAGATAAACACGAATATTCTGGATAAATAGATATAACACAGGCTGGGATTTTCTTCGGACCAAACGCCAAGGATTCGTAGAATGGTCAGGTGTATATTGAAACAATCAATTTGATAGTACTCCATTTTTAACCCTCGCCTGACCAACGCAAGTCTTCTTTGCTTTTACATACGAAGTCGGACTGTTTTGGCTTATATACCTGGAGGTCACAAAGGCTAGGCCTGTAATTACATTCACCATACGAAAACTACGTCTATTCTTAATTAATAACTAGAGGTGCTCAAATGCATCGCACCTTCTATTCGTCTTGAAATTTCTAATTTACACCCATTTTAGTTCAAAGGAAATTAACAGCCTCTAGAAATTAATTTGCAGGTATACTTCCAAGACGTATAAAATATTAATGTATGGCCGAAGTATATGAAGGTTTTAATGCATCTAGGTTAATTGCTGCCGTCGTGGTTATTAAATGAGATGCAATTAGTGAAGGTGACGTTCGTCCAGCCGCAAAATGATCCAGGAAATCATTCTTTTAGCACGAAAGCCTATAGCAATGGGTTCTCTTCGTTGTAGATTTCTCTAAATGGGGCTGGATCGATCTCCATAATAAATTACCCTAGATTCTAAACGATTCATGGTCAAGACTTTTAAAAAAAATTCAATATAAACCCAACAACATTATCATGATCTATTATAATTATTTGATATTAAAGTTGGAAGTTCCAACATCATAGATACAAAAAAGGGCGAAATAATACACTCGAGAGCAATGAATCCGGGTCACTTAAAGAATCCTAAAAATCTCGGAAACTAAAAATGCTAGGTTAATGCAATAAATTGTATTTAATAGACAATGTAATACTCCTTAAATGAAGGTATTAAAACTTCTTAGTTATTGTAAAGTTATATCATAAAAAAATCAAATTTGAAAAAGGGCCACTTTCGAAGATGGAACTACGAAATTACAGCATTTGGTTTTGCTTTTGTTTGTAATCTGTCATTTATGTGGGTACATAAACCATGTTGATAGTGCTCTATATTCATTATTCAAGCTGAAATTATGTCGCTTACGCCTGAAGAATGCACCAGAATACTTACAATGCTGGAAACCGACCGGAGTCAGCGCGATACAGCCAGGACTGTCGGTGTGTCGCTGTCAACAGTACAAAGAGTTCTCCGACGTTACGAAGAAACTGGTTCTAACCTACGCAGACCAGGAACGGGCAGAACCAGGTGTACCACAGCACGAGAAGACCGATACTTGGTGAACACCATGCTTCGAACTCGCTTTCTCACAGGAACTGAACTCACAAATCAGTTTCGACGCCTCGGAGGAAGTAACCCAAGTGCATGGACAGTAAGACGTCGGCTTGCTGAATCTAACTTAAAACCCCTTAGACCTGCAAACGGCCCTAAACTGGAACGTGGGCATCGTATTTCAAGACTAAGATATGCCCAGAGCCACGTAAATTGGAGTATTGAAGATTGGTCAAAAGTTATGTTCTCCGACGAATCAAAATTTATGCTCTACAAGCACGATGGAAGACACAGAGTGTATCGAAGACCAGGGGAAAGATTCAAGCAAGCATGCATCGAAGAAAAAGTAGCCTACGGTGGTGGGTCTGTACTTGTGTGGGCCGGAATTTCTTCTGAAAGTCGCACAGAGCTGGTGATCATTGAAAACGGCTCTTTAACTAGCGTAAGATATGTGGAAGAAATCCTCAATGATCACGTTGGTCCATTTATGGTCAATTTAGGTGAGGATGCTATATTTATGCATGACAATGCCCGACCTCATACAGGTAGGATTGTGAATGACTACCTTCAAGAGATGAACATTACTCGTATGGAGTGGCCAGCGCGCAGCCCGGATATCAACCCGATCGAGCATGCTTGGGACGAGCTAGGCAGATGCGTAAAACAACGAAACCCTCCCCCAATCACGCTTCGTGAGCTCAAAATTGCTCTCACAGAGGAATGGGAGAATATTCCCCAAAATCGTATAAGGAACTTGGTGTACAGCATGCCAAACCGCGTAAACGCAGTAATGGAAGCACGAGGAGGCAATACGAAGTATTAAAATTCAAGAAAATCGTAATAAAGTTCAAAAATTTCATGTTTCCTATTTTTGTTTTAAGGAGAGATCAGCAGTTTTTTTCTTTATGTAATTTTGTGTTAATAAAATGTATGGTGACTCATATTTTTTTTACTTTCATTTAAGGAGTATTACATTGTCTATTAAATACAATTTATTGCATTAACCTATCATTTTTAGTTTCCGAGATTTTTAACATTCTTTAAGTGACCCGGATTCATTGCTCTCGAGTGTACTAAGTTTCAAAATAAAAAGCATTTTAATGGTATTAATTTATGAAAAATTAGCTGCAGCTTTAAAGTAGTGTTTTAAATATTTATAAATAGGTATCGCTTTTCATTAATAAAATAAGATCACTTACTTTGCAAAATGTAATGAAAAGTCCATGCTTCGAATTAATTTAGCTAAAAACTAGACACGTTTTTGATGAAAATGTACTTATTTGATCTTGAAAGGTAATCAATCATGAACTATGTTATAGTCTAATATTAAAGTAACGTCAATCAAAATAAACAGCAAGCATTGCTTAATAGACTGGAACTTTGAAAATGGCAAGCTAGTCTTAATTTTAATTAATTATTACTAACTACACTATATTTTGAAATCTCTTTTCACATTTTCAGGCTCGGCCGCGAGTGTATTTCTAAATAGGCTGAAATTGGTTTGCACGTGTAATAGCGAGCGAAATCCGTTGGTAGTGTCATCTAAGCTTCATCAGCTTTATCTAAATATCAAGATCCTATAATTACGTGAAAACGTGTGATAAAGTCGTTAAAAATATATTGCTAATTATGTTAGTCTTGCATTTGTTGAAGTAGAGTGAAGAATGAGTAAGCGGAATTCATGATCTGAAACAAAAAAAAACATTCATGTAAACAAAATGATTTCTGAAGGTCAACCGCAAACCGCTATGACAAAGTCGTAAAAATGAAGTTACAGGCAAACAGGCAGTTTCTGCAGGGTGTAAGTGGTTTACACCCTGCAGAAACTGCCTGTTTGCCTCAAACTAAGTATTTTCGCAAAAACTATTGTTGGGAAATAACTTTTTTTTTGGGTGAAAAATCACGTTTTGTGGTATGACTCAATGTAACGCACTCAAAACATTGTGATGATGGATGGATTGAATGGCACGGGGTTCGTGGAGATTTTTGAAATATAGACCTTACAATAAAAACTTACATCTAAAAAAAAACTTGTCATAAAGTTGCAACTTTGACCCCCAATATCTCCGTAGCTAGAAGGTTCAAGGTATGGTGTAGAACAAAAAAGTGATCGCAATGACAGGGAGAACAAGTGCCTTTCGGCTTCGTGAAGAGGTGTTTTACACACTTTATGTAACTCGACTCTGGAGACCTCAAAAGGCGAATAGGAGGAGAAAAAACCTCAGTTAAGACTCGTGCATACCAGGGAACAATTGCACTTAATAAAAGAGGCTCAACTCAGCGGCGGGTGGAAAAATACTGTCAATAATGATAATTCCATGTTATAAAAACCTGCTCCTGTACCGTCGTCGGTGCGTTTACTCACGTGCCTACACAAACAGCCAGATCAAGAAACTGAATGTAGGTCATACAAATTTTTGTTCCGTGCGATATTCGAACCTGCAACACGCAGCCTGTTTTGAGCAGCTATGCAGTTGTAGTCTGCGGTTGCGGTCAGCTTCGGAATTGTAGCTTACAACAACAGTGTAATGCTAACGCGGGCTACTTATCAATAATTAAATGAAGTAGAAGACTCACAGAAGTAAAAGCAGGAAGAGAAAGACAGAACATCTTGCCTCCAGTGATGGAGAGAGGCTTGTTGGTCCTCTCTACGAAGAGGCGCATGTTGCTCTTGAACTGACGCGATCGGGCAGTCCAGTCGCAGTTGTAAATGGAGAATGCTAGAAGGTTGCTCTGAGAAGAATAAAAAATAAAAATATGTAGCCAAATGCGATGGCTTCAAGCTTTCAACTTCCAGTGCAATTTCCCTAACAAACCTCACTTAAAAAATTGTATTTACCAATGAATCTACCTCTACAACTAGCTTTACATCATTGTAAGCCGCACCTCAATAATAATATTCGTGCACTCTAAACTAAAATCATAATACATTTTAAGTGATTTTATCAACATAAAATGCAAACAAATAATATTTACCTTGTCCATAATCCGTGTCCCAAACCAACAAGGAACCATTATTTGTAGGATCATCACAATCATGTAGGTACCAAGAAATAAGTAATAATCCAATGGTGCTGGCTGAAATCAACAAACAATATGATGTAAAACATATATTTTTCGTTATCGAAATAGATTTAAATTAACAAAAAGATTACAAATATCTTACCATGGTGAACCTCATCAAGCAAACGCATATAATACAGGATGCCATGCTGAATTGTACAAATAACGTCACACTGAAAACTTCTTCCACGAGATCGCAAAACCTGGGAGCAAGCATAACACACAACTTATATAGTAGCATCGGAATGAGTATGGATACATGTAGATATTTAGAAAAGAAGAGAATGTACGAGTATTAACTCACCTGCCGACTTTATCAAAATGTATAATACATTTATTAATTTTCCTAACAGCTTCCTTGTTTCTGTCGGTTGGTCTTCTAGATATTTCACCATCTACGTCATCAAGTTTAGTTTCATCTGTTACTTTCCTTAACTTAACATCAAGTACCTCCAGTTGGGCTATTGTAAAAACCAACAATCCCAAGAAAAAAGTATCAACGTTCAAGTTATAGAGCATGTGAAAAGTTATACCAACACTTTGGTAGAAATATAATGGATAAACAAACATATCTCTGAATGACTCAGAAAAGAAACCATAACTGCACACGGGAAATAATAGTTGTGTTCTCTTAATAAAATGCACTATCAATGGCGACAGTAATGTACCATTGGATGTAACCGACACAAATGCTACAGATTTATAATATAACTTGTGAAACTTCTTAGCTTTTTTTATAATAGCCCTGTCTTCAGCATCGTCTGGTTGAAATATTTCACTCTCAAGAACATCTAGTATTGCATTGATTTTCTTACGCATTAAAAGAAACGTCAGAACTTTAGATAATACGGAACAGTCAGTGAAATAAAACATTAAATCGTCGATAAAAATGTCCAATCGTCTGGGCAAGAAATAAAAGTTCACGGAGAATAGGACATAGTAGACAAAAACGAAGGTCACAAGAAATACTTTAGAATAGTAGTTGTAACTACGGCTTGAATCGTTGCCAGGCCAAATAGCCAGGAACCTCCAAAACTTCATGTTTATTTTAAAGCAGTCTATTTGATGCAATTCCATTATCCAAATTGTAGTCTTGCGAGCGAGTGAGGTATGACTATGTTGCTCCTGTGTGTGGGAGCCACGCTGTGACAAAGTAGCCAAGACTTGCAGAATAGATAACGCTTAAAGTCGAGTGGAGTAGCGTTTACTATGTATTTATTTTTAGAAAGTTGTATTTTGACTTACAAGAGTCGAGTTGAGTTTTTGAGTCTTCTTTGGACTTTAAACAATTTCGGTGTCTCATATAAAGATCACGAGTATTCAGTATTATTATGCTTATTTTATATTATTCTGATTGCATGAAACTTTTAGTCAACAATAGTTTCACATAGCTAAACTGGTTCCTCATAACCGTATGACGCTACTTATTATAGACGTTAACAAAAATTTTACTCTAATTTACGAAAGTTAAACGAAAAGTACATCTCTAGTGCACTTTGTTCTATTCATGCCTTTGGCTTGTTATTAGCACTTTTTATACAAAAATGCATTTATTTTTTAATTAAAGAGCATATATACTAGACTACCACTTTGTTCAAAGAGAGTTTAATTTTTTTTTTTTAAAGGAATTTAAAATTACACTTAATTTATATTTTATTATACACATATCTTTATGATGCTTTACATTATTTCAAATAAAAACTTATGTCCGAATCCTATGGTTTTTTCTGCGTAGGAAAATAACAGGACCGGACCTAAGACATTACCTTTAGGCACTCCCGTGTATATTTGCATAATTTAGGATACAGAACGTAATACTAAAGATGATAAAAAGTTACTATTATAGCCAAACCTTCAACGTCGTTTGGTTTGGTTATTTCACTTTTCAGTACGTCGAATATCTCAGTTATTTTGGCACACATAAAAACAAAGGTCAGACTTTAGACGACATGGCTAGACCGGTACAGTAAAATAACATTTTTTCTACGAAATGTTCGATTGTCTCGGCAAGATATAAAAGTTTATGGAAAACAGTAAATAGAAGACAATAACGAAGATAGTAAGAACTACTTTTGAATACCATAATAGTTGTCATAACAGCTGAAATTGTTCTCGGGCCAACTGGTAAGAAGCTTTCAAATCCTTATGTTTAATTTAATCAGTCTACTTGATCTTCTTTAGGGAGATGCTAACCCATGGAGTGCAATTGAAAAGGCCATAATATTGTATTGTTGGTTTTGAGAATTGGATGATATTCGTTAGAAAAGGCAGTGCGAGAAAGAGAGATCAAAATTTTTGCATCTTAAGATCCCAAGTTAACCATACTCCAGCCGTTAAAAGTATATTCATTAACAATTTCATTCTATGTGTGAGCCTGACATTGTAATATCTCTTTTTTTTCTGCAAAACGCAGCCCTATTTTAAATTACAGACTACATACACTAGAATTCTAAATTAACGTTCCTTCAAAGTGAATGTGGAGCTATTAATTCACGGGTATTTTTTAAAGGGGTTTAAATTACAATAAGTGCTTTCTATATTTAACAGGGGCCGTTGGGAAAGGATGTAGGTTAATTGAGAGTTCCGTACTTTTTAAATGAGATGCAATTAGCGAAGGTGACGTTCGTCCATCCGCAAACGGAACCAGAGATCCGTTCTAATTAAGAGTCTTATGAAACTAAAGAAAGTCTAAAAAATATTTATAAAGGCCGTGAAAACCCTTTTGTTATAATTAAGCAAATAGCAGTGGCAAGGGGTTAACTAAAATGAAACTTTTCATTTTATTGTAGGTGAAGATTTTTTTTCATCTGAATAACCCATTTCTAGGTTTTATTAATTACTAGCTTCTGCCCGCGACTTCGTACGCGGATCCTGTTGCTTATGCCAGCGACACCGGGTTCGTCAAAATCGAAGATCTGAAACGTCGAATTCTAAGAGCCCGGGGGCGGGAAAAAAATGGATCTTTTCCACCTGAGCAACACATACCGTTTGGTTCTTATTGCCATTTAAGGGGCCGGCGGAGGATGCGTATTTCATACAAACGTAATACCAAAATTATTTGTAAATCAAACATATTCTTAAGGTAGTGTGTATTTATTTTGATTGAATTACAGAATATCTATGTTCCCAAATATGTTTTTTGAGAGAATAGTGATGCAAATACGAGATATGAGGAATTTAAACCTTTCTATAGAAAACTTATTTTTCTTATAACTCTTGTTAAAATCAGTGTCCAATCAAAATATGTATTTGGGAACCTAGATATTCTGTAATTCAATCGAAATAAATACACACTACCTTAGGAATATGTTTAATTTACAAATTATTTTGGTATTACGTTTGTATGAAATACGCATGCTCCGCAGGCGTCTTAATAGCTTCACAAAAAGTATAATCTTGAACCATACCTCCGGAATATGTGGCGTATTCAATCATAGGAGTATACGTAAATGAACTCCGTTTCTTATCAACCCAAGGGCAGGACGGGAGGGGCATGACGACCTTGTCATGCCCTACGGCTATATCTTGAGACACAGATGTTATCGACATTCTGTTCAGAGAATGTCGAAATCTTCGCGCTCTTCTTCTGTCTCTTCATGCCGTACTCCAGCCATTCTTTCTCTCTCACATTCTAACTGATTATGAATATTTTGTTGTGTGCGTGTTTGGGGCAATGTATGATAATCTCGAGCAGCAGTTAGTCGCGCATCACGTTCATCGCTCGTTTCAAAAGACCTGTTAGTAGATGTGCGAATACGCTGAGAACTAAAGCGAAATTCTCTATCCGTGAACGCAGTCAGGCGTCTATTCTTCACTGGTCTCTAGAGACCTGGATGTAGATGCGTAAATACGCTGAGAACGCAGGTGTGCTTCGCGATCGGAAGAGGTTTCCACGGAGCAAGTTGTGTTGTTGTTATTGCAGAGTAGAGTAATAAACACAGTTGGAAAGAAGTGAAATATTTAATATATATTATTATAAAAATTACACATGACATATGTACAAGAAAAATAGTTGCCGAGTGACAAACAGAACAAACACCAGCTTTCACATTTGAATATAAAGTCTATTCTCTAGATGGCCAGCGTTACACTTACAACACACCCCCATAACGTGGGCATCATGATAGCTTCATGCCACACCAAGCTGACGAGTGAACACCTCGTGCTTGACACAGCCCAGGGGCTTAGTGAACACATCTGCTAACATCTCATCCGTAGGGATGTATACAATTTCTACGTTAAACCTATCTATCATATCTCTAACGTAATGAAATCTTATTTCTATATGCTTGCTCCGTCTGTGATGAGTGTGATTGATAGCAAGCTGTATAGCAGATTGATTGTCACAATACATTACTATTTTACAACTAGTCGTCATTAGCAATTCTTTAATTAAAGCTTGTAGGAACACCGCTTCTCTACTCGCTTCGCTCAAGCTGCAATACTCCGCCTCGGTGGACGAAAGCGATATGCAAGACTGTTTATAGCTACCCCAAGATACCGAATTACCGCCGTATTTAAACACATACCCCGTGTACGACTTACGGTCAGGATCTGCCGCCCAATCTGCGTCAGAATAACCCTCAAGAACGGGAACTACATTCGACTTCTTAAATACCAAAGCCTTTTGCTTAGTACCTTTAAGATATCGCAGTACACGCTTAGCTTGATTCCAATGGAATTCCGTATAACAACTGTTAAATTTACTTAAATATGACACGGCAAACGAAATGTCAGGTCGCGTAGTTACACATAAATACATAAGACTACCAATCAACTCTTGATACGGAAACTTTGTTATAACGTTATTTGTAACATTATTAGAACTCTCAATGATCGAACTAACATTAGTTATCATGGGAGACTTTACAGGCTTACAGTCTGTCATGCCAAAACGATCTAACATATTGTCAATCCGCTTTTCCTGACTAAGTTTGATGGAAGTTGCATCACGTTCTACCTTTATACCTAACATGTTTCGTACCGGGCCTAAGTCTTTGAGTTTAAAAACATTTAACAAAGAACTTTTTAACGTCTCAGCCAGACGTTTATCATTATAGAACACGAAAAAATCGTCAACATACAGAGCGATAAAAACAATCGACGCACCTGATCTCTTAGTGAAGATGCAGTCCTCTTGTTTACACTGTCTGTATCCCAAAGAAAGTAAGACATCTTTTACCTTTTGGTACCAGGATCGCGATGCTTGCTTCAACCCATAAATAGCCTTTCGTAATCTATAGACTTTGTTCTCACTCCCAGGGCATATGAAACCTTCCGGTTGTTGCATAAAGATCTCCTCCTGCAAATCTCCATTCAGGAATGCTGTCTGCACGTCCAAATGATCAATTTTAAGTTTCATTTCTACTGCCAGAGATAGCAACAATCGTATAGAACAATGACGAACGACCGGTGAAAAAGTTTCTTGGAAATCTTCACCATATCTTTGAGTAAAGCCTTTAGCTACCAACCTTGCCTTATAACGTGTAATGTTCCCATCCGAGTCTCGTTTAAGGGTAAAAATCCACTTATTTTTAACGACGTTCTTGTCAATCGGTTTATCAGTAAGCTCCCAAGCTCCGTGTAAGACAAAAGAATCGATTTCCTCTTTCATGGCCTTCTGCCATAACTCTTTATCTTCACATTTCAAAGCTTCTTTGACAGTACGTGGCTCTATAGGCTCTGTCACATTACACACGTTAGTTATGTTACAGGTTGTCTTAGGCATACGTGGACGTAGGTTATATCGTGTACTAGTAGACTCTGGTGCCAATTCAGGCGACGTTACCGAATCTTTACTAGCCTCGCGTTCACACTCCAACTCAACAGGATGATTTGGTGATTCTGCAGGAACTGTATCTGGCTCCGCCTCAACCGACGTAGTCTCCAGCATCTCCCTCTCATCATCACCTCCTGTAAGATAAATAGGTTCAAACACACGTTTTGGCCCTATTTTAGATTTTCTCCCTGGAAACACAGATTCGTTGAACACTACATCACGTGATACAACGATCTTATTGTCATCAGGGTTGAACAAACGATATCCTTTGACGTTATCACAGTAACCTAAAAAGATTAGCCTTCTACTTTTGGGGTCTAACTTTTTACGTTTACAGTCATCTACATGAGCAAATGCCTCGCAACCAAAGACACGCAGATTTTTAAGGCTCACTTTCTTACCACTCCACACTTCCTCTGGTAATCTACCAGAAAGTCTCGAGCTTGGCGATCTGTTGATCAGAAACGCCGCAGTGTTTACAGCCTCTGCCCACATCTTGTCATCGAGATTTGCGTTATACAGTAGACATCTGACCTTGTCAAGTAAAGAACGATTCAGGCGCTCGGCGGATCCATTCTGCTGACTAGAATATGGTACCGTTAGCTGATGTACAATGCCTTTCTTTTTAAGAAAGTCCGTCAACTCAGCATTAACGTACTCAGAGCCATTATCTGTTCTCATTACCTTGACTTTTGCACTACACTGATTCTCTACCAGTCTAATAAAATCTTTAGTGTACTTACACACTTCACTCTTCTTTGCAATGGGATAGACGAACACCTTCCTGGAGTAGTCGTCTAGAAACGTGAGGACGTAGCGCTTGCCTCCGAGAGAAGTAGTCGGCATCGGCCCCAAGACGTCACTATGAATGAGCGCCAGCCGCGCCTCGGCCATCTGTTTGTTATGATTGGTCACAAAGGGAGCGCGGGATTGCTTACCCTTAAGACACACATCACAAACTTTCTTCTGAGTAGTAACCTGAAAGTCAATATCATTAGCTACCTTCCTAAGTGATGCCAAGCTGTCAAAATTAATATGAGCTAAACGTTGATGCCATAACATCATATCCTTAGACGTAGATGACGTTGTCAGATTGACTTTACCCACAGAATCGAGCCTGTAAACTCTCCCAACTTTCCTAGCATGTATAACTAATTTACCAGTTTTAAATATGTTACATCCATTTTTATCAAAAATAAATTTAAATCCCTTTTCTGCAAGAGTAGATACAGATATTAAATTAACAGTAAGGTCAGGTACAAGCATTACATCTTTTAAAGTAGTATCTATCGTATGTCCACGAGAGTTAACCGTAAAATGTACGTCACCTTTCCCATTCACATCTAACTTCTTGCCGTCAGCAACACAAACCTCCTTAGTCGACGACTCATCCAGAGCTTGAAACCATTCTTGGCGTCCTGACATATTATCTGTCGCTCCAGAATCAATGATCCACGAACTGTCAGTGTTAAGTGCAGACAACACCATGGAAGTTGACGTCGCTCCATTACTGTCCAATTGAGGACAATCCTTCTTGACATGTCCTTTAGAACGACACTTCCAACACCACAACTTGTTCGTACTTGACGAGGTACTAGCGTGTTTTGATGTACTTGAGGCATTTTTCTTCTCGCCTCGAGAGCCAGCCTTTTCATTACTACGATTCCGTGTAAATAAGCAGCCATCGCCATTATCAGCGGTGCTCCCTTTCCATCTCTTATCTTGAAGAAGTTTTGTTTTTACCATATCTGTAGTTATGTCTATACTAGAATGCTCAAGAGCCATTATCATTGGGTCATAATCTTGAGGCAACCCTTGGAGCATAATAGCAGCCAGAAATTCATCATCAAGTGGTTTCTTCATACTACTGAGTTGTTCAGCAAGTGACAAGATCTCGTTGACATAAATCTCCATGCTATCGAATTGTTCTAGCTTAATAGAGCATAAAGTTCGCAGACACGACAATCTCCTATGCAACCCGGTGTCATCGTAAGCCTTCTGCAAGGCATCCCATACATCCTTTGCAGTTTTCGCCTGCACAATGTGAGAATAGCACGATTTTTCAACACTCAAACATAGCCTCGCTCGAGCTTTCTCCTCTCTACGAGCTAATTTGTTAGCGTTCTCACCTGAGTTTTCGTATTTTCCAGTAATACATTGCCACAAATCCTCGAATATAAGTATATTTTGCATTTGAAATGCCCAATCGCGATAGTTGATGGTACCTTTCAGCTTTTCCATCGTAACTTTCGAATTAGTATACTCATCCATATTTCGAGTAAAATAATATATTTAATTTTCACAAAATATTTACACTTCACACATGTAAATATTTTGTGAAAATATTATTATTTTACTCGAAATATGGATGAGTATACTAATTCGAAAGTTACGATGGAAAAGCTGAAAGGTACCATCAACTATCGCGATTGGGCATTTCAAATGCAAAATATACTTATATTCGAGGATTTGTGGCAATGTATTACTGGAAAATACGAAAACTCAGGTGAGAACGCTAACAAATTAGCTCGTAGAGAGGAGAAAGCTCGAGCGAGGCTATGTTTGAGTGTTGAAAAATCGTGCTATTCTCACATTGTGCAGGCGAAAACTGCAAAGGATGTATGGGATGCCTTGCAGAAGGCTTACGATGACACCGGGTTGCATAGGAGATTGTCGTGTCTGCGAACTTTATGCTCTATTAAGCTAGAACAATTCGATAGCATGGAGATTTATGTCAACGAGATCTTGTCACTTGCTGAACAACTCAGTAGTATGAAGAAACCACTTGATGATGAATTTCTGGCTGCTATTATGCTCCAAGGGTTGCCTCAAGATTATGACCCAATGATAATGGCTCTTGAGCATTCTAGTATAGACATAACTACAGATATGGTAAAAACAAAACTTCTTCAAGATAAGAGATGGAAAGGGAGCACCGCTGATAATGGCGATGGCTGCTTATTTACACGGAATCGTAGTAATGAAAAGGCTGGCTCTCGAGGCGAGAAGAAAAATGCCTCAAGTACATCAAAACACGCTAGTACCTCGTCAAGTACGAACAAGTTGTGGTGTTGGAAGTGTCGTTCTAAAGGACATGTCAAGAAGGATTGTCCTCAATTGGACAGTAATGGAGCGACGTCAACTTCCATGGTGTTGTCTGCACTTAACACTGACAGTTCGTGGATCATTGATTCTGGAGCGACAGATAATATGTCAGGACGCCAAGAATGGTTTCAAGCTCTGGATGAGTCGTCGACTAAGGAGGTTTGTGTTGCTGACGGCAAGAAGTTAGATGTGAATGGGAAAGGTGACGTACATTTTACGGTTAACTCTCGTGGACATACGATAGATACTACTTTAAAAGATGTAATGCTTGTACCTGACCTTACTGTTAATTTAATATCTGTATCTACTCTTGCAGAAAAGGGATTTAAATTTATTTTTGATAAAAATGGATGTAACATATTTAAAACTGGTAAATTAGTTATACATGCTAGGAAAGTTGGGAGAGTTTACAGGCTCGATTCTGTGGGTAAAGTCAATCTGACAACGTCATCTACGTCTAAGGATATGATGTTATGGCATCAACGTTTAGCTCATATTAATTTTGACAGCTTGGCATCACTTAGGAAGGTAGCTAATGACATTGACTTTCAGGTTACTACTCAGAAGAAAGTTTGTGATGTGTGTCTTAAGGGTAAGCAATCCCGCGCTCCCTTTGTGACCAATCATAACAAACAGGTGGCCGAGGCGCGGCTGGCGCTCATTCATAGTGACGTCTTGGGGCCGATGCCGACTACTTCTCTCGGAGGCAAGCGCTACGTCCTCACGTTTCTAGATGACTACTCCAGGAAGGTGTTCGTCTATCCCATTGCAAAGAAGAGTGAAGTGTGTAAGTACACTAAAGATTTTATTAGACTGGTAGAGAATCAGTGTAGTGCTAAAGTCAAGGTAATGAGAACAGATAATGGCTCTGAGTACGTTAATGCTGAGTTGACGGACTTTCTTAAAAAGAAAGGCATTGTACATCAGCTGACGGTACCATATTCTAGTCAGCAGAATGGATCCGCCGAGCGCCTGAATCGTTCTTTACTTGACAAGGTCAGATGTCTACTGTATAACGCAAATCTCGATGACAAGATGTGGGCAGAGGCTGTAAACACTGCGGCGTTTCTGATCAACAGATCGCCAAGCTCGAGACTTTCTGGTAGATTACCAGAGGAAGTGTGGAGTGGTAAGAAAGTGAGCCTTAAAAATCTGCGTGTCTTTGGTTGCGAGGCATTTGCTCATGTAGATGACTGTAAACGTAAAAAGTTAGACCCCAAAAGTAGAAGGCTAATCTTTTTAGGTTACTGTGATAACGTCAAAGGATATCGTTTGTTCAACCCTGATGACAATAAGATCGTTGTATCACGTGATGTGGTGTTCAACGAATCTGTGTTTCCAGGGAGAAAATCTAAAATAGGGCCAAAACGTGTGTTTGAACCTATTTATCTTACAGGAGGTGATGATGAGAGGGAGATGCTGGAGACTACGTCGGTTGAGGCGGAGCCAGATACAGTTCCTGCAGAATCACCAAATCATCCTGTTGAGTTGGAGTGTGAACGCGAGGCTAGTAAAGATTCGGTAACGTCGCCTGAATTGGCACCAGAGTCTACTAGTACACGATATAACCTACGTCCACGTATGCCTAAGACAACCTGTAACATAACTAACGTGTGTAATGTGACAGAGCCCATAGAGCCACGTACTGTCAAAGAAGCTTTGAAATGTGAAGATAAAGAGTTATGGCAGAAGGCCATGAAAGAGGAAATCGATTCTTTTGTCTTACACGGAGCTTGGGAGCTTACTGATAAACCGGTTGACAAGAACGTCGTTAAAAATAAGTGGATTTTTACCCTTAAACGAGACTCGGATGGGAACATTACACGTTATAAGGCAAGGTTGGTAGCTAAAGGCTTTACTCAAAGATATGGTGAAGATTTCCAAGAAACTTTTTCACCGGTCGTTCGTCATTGTTCTATACGATTGTTACTATCTCTGGCAGTAGAAATGAAACTTAAAATTGATCATTTGGACGTGCAGACAGCATTCCTGAATGGAGATTTGCAGGAGGAGATCTTTATGCAACAACCGGAAGGTTTCATATGCCCTGGGAGTGAGAACAAAGTCTATAGATTACGAAAGGCTATTTATGGGTTGAAGCAAGCATCGCGATCCTGGTACCAAAAGGTAAAAGATGTCTTACTTTCTTTGGGATACAGACAGTGTAAACAAGAGGACTGCATCTTCACTAAGAGATCAGGTGCGTCGATTGTTTTTATCGCTCTGTATGTTGACGATTTTTTCGTGTTCTATAATGATAAACGTCTGGCTGAGACGTTAAAAAGTTCTTTGTTAAATGTTTTTAAACTCAAAGACTTAGGCCCGGTACGAAACATGTTAGGTATAAAGGTAGAACGTGATGCAACTTCCATCAAACTTAGTCAGGAAAAGCGGATTGACAATATGTTAGATCGTTTTGGCATGACAGACTGTAAGCCTGTAAAGTCTCCCATGATAACTAATGTTAGTTCGATCATTGAGAGTTCTAATAATGCTACAAATAACGTTATAACAAAGTTTCCGTATCAAGAGTTGATTGGTAGTCTTATGTATTTATGTGTAACTACGCGACCTGACATTTCGTTTGCCGTGTCATATTTAAGTAAATTTAACAGTTGTTATACGGAATTCCATTGGAATCAAGCTAAGCGTGTACTGCGATATCTTAAAGGTACTAAGCAAAAGGCTTTGGTATTTAAGAAGTCGAATGTAGTTCCCGTTCTTGAGGGTTATTCTGACGCAGATTGGGCGGCAGATCCTGACCGTAAGTCGTACACGGGGTATGTGTTTAAATACGGCGGTAATTCGGTATCTTGGGGTAGCTACAAACAGTCTTGCATATCGCTTTCGTCCACCGAGGCGGAGTATTGCAGCTTGAGCGAAGCGAGTAGAGAAGCGGTGTTCCTACAAGCTTTAATTAAAGAATTGCTAATGACGACTAGTTGTAAAATAGTAATGTATTGTGACAATCAATCTGCTATACAGCTTGCTATCAATCACACTCATCACAGACGGAGCAAGCATATAGAAATAAGATTTCATTACGTTAGAGATATGATAGATAGGTTTAACGTAGAAATTGTATACATCCCTACGGATGAGATGTTAGCAGATGTGTTCACTAAGCCCCTGGGCTGTGTCAAGCACGAGGTGTTCACTCGTCAGCTTGGTGTGGCATGAAGCTATCATGATGCCCACGTTATGGGGGGTTACTCTACTCTGCAATAACAACAACAGGTTATTGTTGTTGTTATTGCAGAGTAGAGTAATAAACACAGTTGGAAAGAAGTGAAATATTTAATATATATTATTATAAAATTACACATGACATATGTACAGGAAAAATAGTTGCCGAGTGACAAACAGAACAAACACCAGCTTTCACATTTGAATATAAAGTCTATTCTCTAGATGGCCAGCGTTACACTTACAACAAGTTGCAGCCTGATGTTCTCGAACAGCATCAAGTCTCTCCTGACGCTCTTCGTTAGATTCTTGGGATCTTATGATCCTCAATCTTTTAGCTCCTTTGGAACATTGGGAAAACTTTGACCTCTTTCTAGGCATGGTTATAGTTTTGTTGTGAAGATACCTGATCAATTAAAATCTAAGTGCCCTGCGTTACCGGGTAGGCCGGGGAGTCACGAAGATTAATGGAAAAGGAAATTAAATACTCAAATAACATAAGCCCGAAGACATATTTATTCGATAACATGAGTTTCGGTCAGTAGACTCCAATTTTCAATGATATACCATCGTCATTGAACATAAGTCCTAAACTGTTACCGCCTTAACCGCGTGGAGGTACTCCCAGTTTTTGTTATTTTATAATTTTATTATACAGTAAAAAAAAGACGAAAAAAAGCAATAATTTTCACATCAGATGTTTCTGATCTTCGATTTTTTATAAGTCAACAGGAAATGCCCATCAGACCGAACAACTTTTGCTAAGACGTCATTCCTATATGTGTTATGGTGTAGCTGGGCTCTTGGAGTTCCACAACAGGTGTCCCAGATCTTTGATTTTTATAAATCAACAGAGAGTGCTCATCAAATTGAACAACTTTTGCTAAGACGTCATTCCTATATGTGTTATGGTGTTGCTGGGCTCTTGGAGTTCCACAACAGGTGTCCCAGATCTTCGATTTTTATAAGTCAACAGAGAGTGCTCATCAGATTGAACAACTTTTGCTAAGACGTCATTCCTATATGTGTTATGGTATAACTGGGCTCTTGGAGTTCCACATCAGGTGTTCCAGATCTTCAAATTTATTCTCTCAGCAGAAAATGCTCATCACGTGGAACAATTTTTGCTATGGTGTCGTTTTTGTATCTCTTATAGTTTAGCTGGTCTGTTTCGGTTCTATATCAGGTGTTCAGGTTTCCAAGATAAATTATAGCCTATATGTTGCCCAGACATAATATCTATACAACAAAAAAAAAATCATTCAAATCCGTCCAGTACTTCCGAAGATTAGCGTGTACAAACAAACAGACAAACAGACAAACAGACAAACAGACAAACAGACAAACAGACATACTTTTTTTTTTGGATTCGTACTCTATTACTGTTTCTAAACGCCCTTCAATTATTATTTTTTAAATATATTCAATGTACAGACACAGCTTTTTTACTCTTTTATTATATGTATAGATTAGTGAATATGTAGTTGCAACTGCCTCGTTGATCCAGTAGTTACAAGCGCTAAAAACAGAGTTTGATGTGCTGGGTTTGATTACCCGGGGTGGGCAAATCATAATCACAGGAATTTTTCAGTAGTAGAACGGAGTGTGGATTTGTGCCCAGGCAACGTTGGCTTCCACCTTTAACATAACTGGCGAAACATATTATGGGTTCACTAAAGATATGCATGTGTAGGTAGGTACTATTAGTATTCATAATTTTTTTTACTATGGAAAATACCTTCGATAAATGGTAATAATAACCCAAACTTGGTTGTTCAGAGAAAATACCGCTTACAGTCCAACACAAGCGTAATATATTAGGTTAGAAGATAGCTAACAAATAGTAACAGGTTGCCGATAACTCGAGTATCTACAAAGCAACCATTTCCTTCGTTTGATTTACGGCCTCAACGTACTTACGTTGTCATAGACACTTTACTGTGACATTTTATCTTCGAACGGTATTACACATTACACACAACAACATAAATGAATACTGGATTATTTCTTTGATAAAATCATTTTTAAAATTAAATATAGGAAAAATCAAAATAAAATGGGGGGAATTATTCAGTAAAAAAAAGTCGGTCTAGCTTTATTACAAGGAGAAAACAGGGGAATACGTTTGAATAGAAGAAGCGCCAGAGTAGCCCGTGAAATTCAAATTTTCTTATGTTTTTCCAATTTGCAGGTCAGTGTCAGGCTATGAGTTGAAGAAAATATGATTCACGACCACAGAAACAGACACTTCCGCGTCTTTTTCATACAAAATATAGAAGTGTCGCGTCGCAAAGCACACAGAAAAGGCAGGACGCGGATGGGGGCGGAAACGACGTTTGCCCGTCTGCACCCTGTTATAAAGCACATAGAAAAGATGACTTAAGGCGATTACACGAGCTAAACGCGAGTTTTATTATTACTAAAAGTAAGTATATGATTCACTGCTATAAACAAGACCAGAAAAATATATGATATTCTTCAGGATATATGCTAGCATGATACTGTTTTGAAAACATACTACAATTAATTTGGCTCGATAAAAAGAAATCACGAACTTACCTCTAAAAATATCTTTCAAACAATAAAAAACATACTAATATGCATGCGATCATTCTGATTTTTTGGCAAATAATTCTACAAGCAATATATTAGCATGATACTGTTTTAGTTTTTTAATCCAATCAATAGTTTTTTTGTAAATCGATCGAAACCACTCATTTCGCGCTATTTGGCCCGCAGTGGCTGACGTAACAACCACTTTGTAGTGCAAGCTGATTAGAACTTTATTTTAACAGCATTTCAAACGAAGTTTGAACCACCACAAATAGAGTTGCTAATTTAGCTCGTCTAAGCGCCTTAAGACGAGGCACGGGCGCCGCTGGGTGCAAGCGGACCAGGGACGGGCGAGAACGTGCTGCGCGCGCGTGACACGTCGTGCTGCGCGCGTCGCGCGTCGCTTGTTTTCTCTCGTGGCGCTCGGCGTCACGCCCGCGCGCCCCGCCCGTGCCTCGTCTTTTCTATGTGCGTTAAAAAGTCGCGGCGGCGCGGCGGCGCCCCGTCTGTGCCTTGTCCACGTCCGTCGTCTGACGTCTGACGTCTTTTCTGTGTGCCCTGCGCCTTATGTATTAAAATCATCTACCCTCTAAGTTCACTTGATCCCCTTACAATAACTACGTAATGCATTTAAGGGTTAATGAAAACTCTTTAATGATTAAAGAGTAAATTTTAATTTCTCTAAGATGCATTCTAGTAACTAGAATACATCTTAGAGTAAACTAAAGTCCACTGTAAACTAAAATCTAGTTTACCAGGAACCTTTCATCTCCTAATATTCTGTGTTCAGTATAGTTATGTTTCCACATGGCTCTTGATTTTCGTGTTTTCTCAGAATGCCTAGGTGAGCGTCGCATCGCAATCAATCGCCTCGGGCACCCCGCCTTGCATGTCAATATTTATTCATAAATTGAATGCGGGACTCCGTACTTCTCTTTTGTTTGACCTTTGTGTTTACCTGATCAATCGTTGGAATACCTACACATTTTAGTGCAAATAAAAAGCATCTCTATTACCCAATTTAAATATTTTATACGAGTAGGTACCTACTATTGCGGTTATTTCCGTGCGTGTATATCTGTTCATATGCGAAATATCTAATGGGATCACTCAACACTGTGAACAACTTTTACTATGGGACCAAACCGTGAATCGCAAAACAAAAATTTAACTCGTCAAAGTGTATCGAACAGCTGATTTTTTTCGCGGTTATGGGTTTGGTCCCATAGTAAAAGTTGTTCATAATGATGAGTACAATGACTCCTTAAGTTGAAATTTCATGTATGAACAGATAGACCTTAAATAGTGATCAGTATAAAGGTTTTTTAAATAAAGCACAGAATGGATCGCGACCGAAACGTGGTCGGTCACAATGGGCCTTATCAAAAGGCTGAAAGTCACCCAAAGGGCAATAGAGAGGGCTATTCTCGGAGTTTCCTTGCGTGATCGAATCAGAAATGAAGACATCCGCAAGAGAACCAAGGTCGCCGACGTAGCCCGAAGAATTGCCAAACTTAAGTGGCAGTGGGCAGGGCACATTGCTCGCAGAACGGATGGCCTATGGGGCCAAAAAGTTCTGGAGTGGCGACCGCGAAGCGGATGACGATACGTTGGAAGACCTCCCACTAGGTGGACCGATGACCTGGTGAAGGTTGCGGGAATCCGTTGGATGCGAGTCGCATGGGACCGGTCAATGTGGCGACACTCTTGGGGGAGGCCTATGTCCAGCAGTGGACGTCTTTCGGCTGATTTATGATGATGATGATGTTGACAGAATGAATAATTTTAATAGCAGTAAAATTGGCTTTATTTGAGTAATGAGTTTATGTACCTGGTAAATGCACATGTGTGATGTGTGTGTCTGTGTGTGTGTATGTTCACTATAGTCTATGAAAATGAATGATGCATTTTTCTGAATCTCTCTACCACAGCTTATAGCGATGCTTCTACATTCAATATTTTTTAATAAATCTCTTTTTTTTTAAACAAACGCAATTGATTGTTGTTTTATTGAGCCTTTGGGCGTTTTCCTGTCTGCAGGGATATTGGGATATTCTCATTGTATCTGCGTTTTTTTCCGTTTGTTCTTTTTATTCATTATTTATGAACATGGTAAACTTACGATAAGTACAGTTTCCGATGCAAAATATTGTGTTTAGGTACTTATACAAATATTCGGTTTCGTCATAAATGCAAAAAGTGTTCCCAGAATTAACCTATTCACAATCAATCATTTAATTTTGGTAAAATACTAGTGGTTTTGTCATGACATTTACCATTATTCATTATTGATAATGAATATGTTTTATGTTAATTAATTTTAAATAACTTATTAATTTCATGACCAAATATTTAATCTTAGTTTAATTTAATTTGTTTAACTGTTATTATGTTTTTATTATTATCAATATATTATGTTTAATTTAATTTGATCTCTTGATTTGTTTGTTAAGTTTCTTATTCTATTTTATTTTACACAAATTTTAACATTCACAATTAATTGCAATAATATTAATGTTTAATGTAATTTGAATAAAATAGTGCATGTGGAGCCTGTAAGTAATTGTTGCACTCATAAATGTATATCGTGTACTTTTAAATGAAATATAAAGTGTAAACAAATTGTAGGCTAACCTTAGATAAATAAATAAATATTCTATGCTTACATGTACATAATCAAACATCTAGCTTGTAATCCCCGAAAGTTTAAGTAGAGTTGTAAAACCAAATGTTTTGTCTAGTTGAAAAATCGTGCAAAGCAGTATATTCCATTTAAATTTCTCTTGACATTCAGCGCCATCTATTGACACACCAAGCAAAGGGGCTTGTGTCGTGGACACCAGATAGTTGATAATTATACTACATAGACACTTTTTGTTTGTAAATACATTACTATACATATAAACATCCATGACTCCGAAACAAATGTCCATGCTCATCACACAAATATTTTCTCCTACCGGTATTCAAACCCGGGACCCTAAGAACGTAAGGAAGCCTCACCACCGCTGTTGCACCAGGTTTTGCTCCATGCATAATAGAGGTGAAAACTGTTGTCCCGTAGCGAAGTTTCAGTGTTGTTTTCACGTATGATGAACTTCTGCCTCAACAGGTAACTTTCAACGTCGAACGAAAATTGTTGCACGAAAACTACCGATGCTCAGTTTGGCATAGTTGGAACACTTTCAATTATGACTGAGTTTCATTGGCGGAATAAAATATGACTACCTGTTCTGATACCTCGTTGTAACAAATACTTCGGCTTTATGATTTCAAAATCCTTTGCGTATTTCGTTAAATATGATATGGTATGACTAACTTACCTCCGATACCTCGTTATTGGTAAAATAATTTGACATAACCGGTTTTATATCTGCTACTAGCGGACACGCGGTTTCAACCGCACCTATGTTACTCGCTGATAATGTAGCTATCCCTTGCTGAAATATTTTTTCAAATCGGTCCAGTACTTTTTAAGTTTATTCGTTACATACAAAAACACAAACATATAAATCTTTCAGGGTTTTTCTTTTGCCCTAATGCAAATTTATTTGCGGTCGGCAGTATAAACTTTATTCTTTTCCCAATACTTCTCTATATTAGTCATCATCTTATGATTACTTTAAGCTGTAACATCTTTCACAGAATCCATCCAACGCTTCTTTGGTATTTGCATACTCCGCATCGTATGTCTCTAACTTTTCAATCACCCGTGTCACTACCAGATAATCACTATCTCGTATCTACTCTTTTCTTATTCCATCCAGAATTTCATAATTTGATTTAAAATGTCACTTACGGGATATCTTCCGTGATTATTATTGATTTTAAAAACCCCGTAACTCGACGCTGTTGCAAGTGCCATGTTAGCGGGTTGACTGGACAATGCGGGTGGACAGAAAAAAAAATCGGGAGCTTTTGACGACCCGAATGGCGTAGTGGTAGTGAGGCTGCCAAACGTTCTCAGGGTCCGAATCCCGGTAAGAACAAATGTTTGTGTGATGAACATGGACATTTGTTTCTGAGTCATGGATGTTTATATGCATAATATATGTATTTACAAACAAAAAAGTATATTTGTAGTATATTAGCTATCTGTGTTCACGACACAAGCCTTGCTTAGTGTGGCACTAAATTGCGCTGTGTGTAATGTTCAGCGATATTTATTTATTTATTTAAAATCAAAAATAATCATGGAAGATATCCCGTAAGTGACATTTTAAGTTTAGTTTTTACCCGTGAAAGCTTAAAACAGTGTTCCATCATTGGATGTAGAAGACAATATGTTTTGAATTCCGCTATATTCATTTTACTCTATCATGTTACAAGATATTTTGTAATAATTACATAATATAATTTACCACCTCAACATTTTATCTCCAACACCTCTATTTACTTCAACAAACAAAATATTACCACATATTTCATGAGCCTATAAACATTACAGCAAAATGAAATCTCTTTACCTTGACTTTGCGTACTTTATTATTTCATATACCACCGTAAAAGCTTCTTGTTTTTTTGTACAACTATAAGCCCAAATCCATTATCAGAAAGCCCGCAGAAAATCCACAGAACCTAGATAGTCATTTGTTTTTCTGTCGGGAAAAAGTATGGCGCCCAAAGGCAGACGTTTACAGGTAGCATCAACTGATTGCGTACGTACCTATGTGTTATTTTTAGGTACAGTCGAACAAGCTATTTGGGATGTAAGTATCGAACTTGCAACACTGTCAAATAGTTTTCCCTCTTTTTAAGGCATGTCATGATCTCAAAACGATCATCTCAGTTCACAATTAAAATGAATATTAACGTTGAGTTTTTTTTCTATTGTGCAATATTAGTTTTGATTTACCCTACACCTAATAAGGGGTCATTGTGCATCATAATAGTACAAAAACCTCTGGTAGTACCTCGAAACAGATTAAAATTATGTGACAGAAACTGCTACACCATGGCGGTGAAAATTTATAATAAACTACCTGAAAAAATAAGAAAACTAAATAACTTAGAATTTAATAGAAATTTAACCAGTTGGCTGTGTAACAGATGTTTTTATTCAATAGATGATTATTTGAATTTTAAGCAGACTTGATGTATAAATTAGTGATGACTTATTTAAATTAAAATTGTAGACATTTTTCATAAATCTAATTAATATATTGATTTTAATGTTCCTAATTAATATTAACGAAGCAAGATTGTAAATTCTATTATGACTATGATGTGTATGACCAATTATTGCATGTACCTGCTAGAAATATTTGCACGACTGATAAGTCGAATATAGTGAGACTAAAATTAATTTACCATGTATTGTAAGCACCTATATTCTGGCAAATAAATAAATTTCATTTCATAAACTACTCGTATTTTTGAAACGATAACAACCCTAAAATCGACAAGTAAAAAACAAACTGTCTCTGTTAGCATCGTCATAATGTAGGAAAGATTTGTTTTTTATTTTATTATTTTAGTATTCGTTTGGGAGGAAAAGTAGTTCATAATGAACAGTAAAATTATACCAAATGAGGTTTATGGTAAACAAATATTAACGTTGCACATAAAATATTTTGTTCGACTGTATGTGTTATTTTTATTCAGAGGATAAAGCATGCCTCCAGGGGTTCGTTACGTGAGCACATCATACCGCTCCCGATGGAAGCTCTTTACCTCCTATTGTTTTGCTTGAGATTGTAGGGCTACCTGGTCTGAAGTGTGCTTCGGATTGCGTTTTACGGTGCATTGCGTTTGTGTTGCAAGTGTAAAGGCATTGTTAGACTCTTTATTTAAAATGCAGGCGATACAGAGCACTAATGATGGCGTCAATTTTTACAAAACGCTTTTTTGTCATTCATTTGTTGTGAATGGATCTCGTACTGTATTTTACAGGTATTTCGGTGTCAAACAAAAAGAAACTTCCGACAAATTTTCCTGCAAATAAATAAAACATGAGTCTTTCCTTCGTAATACTATAACCCCATAATTTATACCATAAGGAAAATGTCTTAGAGCTATAAATACCCCTTGAAACAACCGAAGAGATCTGTAAGTACAACCAAGTTTAAGCATCTAAAATTTTAAATATTAATTCTCGTTTTCCGACCGAATTCGGAAAGTAGCCACGTAGAATGGATAATTTGAATTTTTAAACAGCCCGTGATTAATCCCGACCCTGTGGGAATCTCACTGTAATGTTTAAATTATACTTGAAAGCCGGGATGCGACTTGTGATTTTCCAAATTAATTGGGTAGGTAAACTATTTTTGTAATGGATTAATTCAAACGAAGAACAAAAAGAGTTTTGTATTTCTGTTTGAGAATGGAAGTGGAAGGTCTTGGTTTTGTTTTGTCAGTTGTTTGTGCTGGTAAAGTTAACTCGGGCTTCCACTAAGGTTTTTTTCATGGCGAATAGTTTACTGGATTTAAGGCGCTTATACGAGCTAAATTAGCAACTCTATTTGTGGTGGTTCAAACTTCGTTTGAAATGCTATTAGAATAAAGTTCTAATCAGCTTGCACTACAAAGTGGTTGTTACGTCAGCCACTGCGGACCAAATAGCGCGAAATGAGTGGTTTCGATCGATTTACAAAAAAACTATTGATTGGATTAAAAAACTAAAACAGTATCATGCTAATATATTGCTTGTAGATTTATTTGCTAAACAAATCAGAATGATCGCATGCATATTAGTATGTTTTTTATTGTTTGAAAGATATCTTTAGAGGTAAGTTCGTGATTTCTTTTTATCGAGCCAAATTAATTGTATTATGTTTTCAAAACAGTATCATGCTAGCATATATCCTGAAGAATATCATATATTTTTCTGGTCTTGTTTATAGCAGTGAATCATATACTTTTACTAATTATAAAACTCGCGTTTAGCTCGTGTAATCGTCTTAATCAGAACTTTAGTACCTGGGTGTATTTTTTTAAGTAACTTAACAATAGATCTTTGTCACACAAGTAACACTATCGGTGGAGTAGAGCGTATTAAACTAGCAAGCCAATCAAATGATTGTAATTATGACTCGAAAAGTTGGCATGTCTAACATGAACGTTTTATTAACAAAACATACATAACCTCACGCCTATAATTCTGGAAGGGTTAGGCAGAGGTGTACCTTACTGGTACACCCACATTTCACCAGTTATTGAAGTGAAAACTTGCGCGTTAAGTGCTTTTTGTAAGGCGTGGGTTCGAACCCAGACAGGCGCATTACTTTGTGTAATTTATTTCATCACCACTGCTCTCAAAACGGTGAAGGAAAGAAAGAAAGAAAGAAAGAAAAATATTTATTTGACGTCAGTTAATAAAGCACACACACGATAATAAAAAAAGATACAAAACAATGAGTAGGACATAGTAGAAACGTGCTGTGTGCCTCACGGCTGCGCCAAAAAGGTCCATTTCAGCATTCATGCCAGACAGGTGATGAAGCTGTCTGACGCTGGTCTTCGTATGAACCTTGAGAGGGTACGTTACAGAATAAACGGTTTCAAACAATATATAAACAAATAAACAAATTGTTAATAAGAATAAATAGATAACGAGTAAATTAATACGAGTACGGATTGAGAAAAAAATAAGAAATAAGTATTTTATTGTGTTGGAAAGTATAAATTAATGTTTGTGTAGGCTAAACAAAAAATAAAATAAAATAAACCTAGCTACAACCTGTATGTACAACAACAATAAATAGGACATGGCGTGTTTTCGTCTCGCTCCCACCGCGCGCCCGCCGATGCCTGCGCGCGCGCCACCCACCTATCATGCGACCACATTTCTCCTGTGCACCTGTTAGCGTGTTGACGTAGGTACAACGCAGTCAAAAAGTCAGAGCGGTGGCACGGTGGCGGCGCCGCACGAGTCCCCGTGATCACGTGACGCGTCTCGCGTGATTAGTCATCTACCTATTTGTATCTGCTCGACGCTTAATAACCAGTACTTAACGCGTTTTCTTGGGAATCATAATAGCCAAAGAATACATAATATTGGCATTGGAAATACCGTCTCGAGTCGCTCGGATAGATATGCCCTGCCGATGGATTATGAACCTTATGTGAGTATTGGTTTATACCTAATGTATTTGCTGTTTTTACTCTTTTCTTGGACAAGGACTGTTACAAAAAAAAAAAAAATAGCAATAATTTTAAACGATTTAATTTTGTTTTTAGGAATCCTGTAGAAGAATGGCAGATCATTCCAACAGCGAGTGGCGGCATTCTGAAGCATCCCCTGAAGGCTGTGGTCTTACGTCGAGACATTGAGATGTCGTGGAACAAGCAGAGCAGCTGTGGTGTGTCAGGTTCAGTACATGAAAGAAGTGTAATGTAACGTAAAATTGAACATTGTCGCAACAGTTCGCGTGTATGCATATGTAAGTACCTACGTAGGTACACGGTGCAGTCATACGCAAGCGCTGCAAATTGCTAAGCGTCTATATAATTGAAATATTCATTGTTACCATATCCCATTTCTGTTGTGCTGCTATCAAATACTGCAAGGAAAACATCGTGAGGAAACTGGCATGTCCTAGAACCAAAAAATCGAAGACATGTGACAATATCTACGAGTACCAAACCGCACTGGGCCCGCGTGGTGGATTATAGCTGCCCATACGCAAAATACGCGCTTTGACGTGGAGTTACGGACACCAGCCCGTTGTACAATACAATTTTTTTATATTATTTATTTATATTTAATACAATAAGTACTTTTTGGGTGAACAAAAATCATACATCTCGCGTGACCGTCACCTAACGCCTCGTAGCACTCGTAGCCGATCCGCTACGGCGTAGCATCACTTAGGCGTGCGCGGGGCACAACCCGTAGCAGATATAGACTACTTAGTTTATACTTTTATCGGCAGCTTTTATAAGTCCCATGAAATTGGGGGCAAGCCTTATTGCCATCAGCCGTTCACAAATTCAGACTTCGTGGCTGTTACAGAAAAATGCTGCGTTTTATAAACGCAAACTAATTATACCAAAACTCGTACTATGTATAAAAAATACGTTTCCCTAACACCAAACCTGCATAAAACCGACCATAACACAAGGAGAAGTTAGTACACCACTCACATTACTCAGTCAAATAAAGTAAGCACAATGTTATTCAATGTTTGAACTCGAACTTGTAAATTCAGACTCGGCAAAATTAAATTTTGTTGTGTGTGCACTAATGAAGTTTGACATTGTGTAATTAACAAAGTAATACGAATGCGACCGCCATGTTTTGATATCATTAGCATCAATGATTAGTTAGTATATTTGTTTGTTTTCTTGTTTTACTGGATTGAAAAACAATATCACGTCTGGCTTCCACAATGAGTAAGGCAGAGGTGTACCTACCTACCTACCTACAGTTTAGGTACCCACAAGTTATTTTTTAAATTAATTGGACCACGGAATCTCTCAAAAGGTGCTGTGGTCCAACTATTTTAAAGTGGGACAACTGCCCCTAGTAAAGACCCATGGTCCAACTTGTTGGAAACGAGCAATTGGACCACTGCCCCGGACTGCATTTTCCCAGTGAGTTAGGGGGTAGCCATGGATCATGGAAGGCGCACTAATTCCCATGATCCCCAGTGCAGGTGCGGTAAAAGAACACCAGGGTGGTAGTCGGAGTCTGTTAGACTTCTCCGCCCAACCCAGGGTGGAGGACATCCGTAAGGTTTTTCTATTGCCATCAACCAGACGTAGATATCGACTCCGGGGTACTTTTGCAAAATCCCTGATGGAATTACCGAACCCTTTGCCCGTTCTGAGAAGGACCGGCTTAGCTCGCGCCAAGCGGCCACTGAATCAACGAGGCCGTCGGTGGGTAGCAAAATATCGCTGTCTGCAGTAAGTATCTATTCATATTTATTATTGTATAATTATATTTTATTCTTAACTTATGAATTGAAACGATTTTATCGGATTGAAAACGCAAACCGTTTCTCAATATGGTATTCCATTCATCCATATGACTGTATTGTACACATAACATAACTATTCGTGGAAATATAAACATAATTTAGTACAAACGATAATCAATCTAGGGTAATTTAAGGAACCATCACACGTTGACTACTTTTAAAGTATTCAGGAAAAGAAGATTGTACGTACATTTTACAAAAAAAAGAAAGAAAAGAATATGACTGTTACAAAAAATTAAGCAACCATTTTTAGGGTTCCGTAGCCAAATGGCAAAAAACGGAACCCTTATAGTTTCGCCATGTCTGTCTGTCTGTCTGTCTGTCTGTCTGTCTGTCTGTCTGTCCGCGGATAATCTCAGTGACCGTTAGCACCAGAAAGCTGAAATTTGGTACCAATATGTATATCAATCATGCCGACAAAGTGCAAAAATAAAAATTTAAAAAAACATTTTTATTAGGGTACCTCCCCCAGACGTAAAGTGGGGAGCGATTTTTTTTTTAATTTTGACCCTGACGTGTGATATATTGTTGGATAGGTATTTAAAAATGAATAGGGGTTTTCTAAAATCATTTTTTGATAATATTAATATTTTAGGAAATAATCGCTCCGAAAGTCAAAAACAATGTGTCCCCCCCCCCTCTAACTTTTGAACCATAAGTTTAAAAAATATGAAAAAAATCACAGAAGTAGACCTTTATATGAACTTTCTAGGAAAATTATTTTCAACTTGATGAGTTGAATAGTTTTTGAGTTATATAGCACTTTTTCAAAAAAACGCAAATGATAACTTTGTTTTTCATACAAATACTATGAAAAACAAAGTTATTTTTGCTGACGAAAAATGTTGGTATTTTTAATGGTCTGGGAAGCTACGGAACCCTACAGTGAGCGTGGCCCGACACGCTCTTGGCCGGTTTTTTTTCCGGTCTAGACTCATTTGCCTCCAGACGTTGCCAACATTTTCCGTCCACTTGCAAAACATTTACAATATCAAAGACAACATGCTAACTTACTTACAAGCTACATTACACGTCATCTTTTATGATTTCTTGGACGTTATACTCCTGTTTATTTTGTAAGGTGTTTTAGTTTCCTTACAGAAACTGGTTTCCGGAGCACGCACGCTCGGTAATGACCACGCTCATTAAGACTAACTGAAGAGCCCTTGTCTAGCCTCCACACAATATACATGGCTACTGTTTGAACGAAAGCAAAATGAGTTTTTGTTACTAAGTGCTGTTGTTGTACTTTGGAGTTTAAAATCTGTTGGGCAAAGTGATTTCAAAATCTTGGATAAAAAAGCGTGTTCCAACCGCTCAGCATCTTTTTATCTGTGTCAGCTGCAATTTTAAATTATTTTTGGCCGTTTTTTGGCCTATGAGGAATAAGTTATAGTAATTAGTTGTTTGTTTAAAAGATTAGTATTTATTACCCGCCGTTTGTTTCTTTGTGCTCGGTTCCTAAGAGTCATAGCGTGTTGTTGCCTTTAACCTTTCTCGAGAATAGTAATTGGACTAATGTAAAAATAAGTTTTAAAATCCTAACGGTGATTCCAGAGATTAGCACGTTCTAAGAAAAAAACAAACTTTTCACCTTTATTATATTATTAAGTGTTAATAATGTAACAAAATAATATGGTAAATGTAACTACTAGCGCCATCTGTGTTAACTCGTGTTACTTATAAAGAAATAAATATCAGTCTATGGCAAGCGTCACTCTCTGTATTATTATCAGGTTATGGGCGAACGCGATTAAAAATTATTTTTAATAGACGGAACGTATATAGTACTGTTTTAAAAGTGTGAAAATGACGACAAACTACATCGCAAACATTCCAAAGTTAAAAGGGCGCGAGAACTATGAGGATTGGTGTTTTGCAGTGCAAAATGTGTTGGTGTTAGAAAACATGGCATCTGCCATTACTGAGAGGTTACCGGTTTCTCCTACGACAAGCCAGACAAATGAAGATGCAAAAGCTAAGGCGAAACTAGTGTTAACAATCGACCCATCACTTTATGTACACATAAAACATGCAGCAACAACCTATGATTTATGGAACAAGTTGAAGAATATGTTTGATGACACCGGCTATACAAGAAAGATTGGCTTATTGCGTAAACTCATTAACATTCGACTTGAAAATTGTGACTCGATGACCCAGTATGTTACTCAAATTGTTGAAACAAGCCAGAGACTTCAAGGTACAGGCTTCAAAATAACTGATGAGTGGATTGGTGCATTAATGTTAGCAGGATTACCCGAAAAATATGGTCCGATGTTAATGGCCATAGAACATTCGGGAATAGATGTTAGTGCTGACGTCATTAAGACAAAGCTGTTGGACATGTGTAGTGAAGTTGGAACTGTCTCGGATTCGGAGAATGCTTTTGTTGCGAAAAGTAAACAACGTATGCAATATGGTCAATACTTTAAAAAAGACCAAAAACATGTGACGGGAGAAACATCAAAAGCTGATAAAATCATAAAATGCTATAAATGTAAGCAAACGGGACACTACAAAAACCAATGTCCTGGTTCCGAATCAAGCAAAAGAAAACAATCCAATGCCTTTAGTGCTATTTTTTTAAGTGGAAAATTTAACTGCGAAGATTGGTATATCGATAGCGGGGCCAGCAAACACATGACAGCGAAACAGAAATATGTAGTGAATCAATCATATGAACATGAAACCAAAGAGATTATTATTGCTAACAAAACATGTGTCCTGGTGCTGTGTTCTGGTGATGTAAACATCATTACAGTTGCAAATGGTGAAGAATATGACATCACAGTTTCAGATGTATTGTGCATACCAAGTTTAACTACAAACTTGCTTTCAGTGAGCCAGTTGATTAAGAATGGCAATAATGTAGTTTTTAAAGATAACATTTGCTATATTTATAATCAACGAAAAACTCTAGTTGGAATAGCAGAATTAGTAGAAGGTGTGTACAGATTAAATACTAAGAAAACAGAACAGTTATTGGCAGCTACAGCGAAGGCATCGAGTGAGACTTGGCATCGACGCTTGGGACATATCAACAGTACTAGTTTAAACAAAATGAAGAATGGAGCTGCAGAAGGTATCTCATACACAGATATAGCAGACATAGATAAATCTAAGTGTACTGTGTGCTGTAAGGGGAAGCAGGCTAGACAACCTTTTCAGCCTAGTTTGACAAAGTCACAGGATGTTTTAGAATTGGTACACTCGGACGTGTGCGGTCCTATGGAACAATTGTCCATTGGAGGATCCAGATACTATGTATTGTTTGTGGATGACTACAGCAGAATGGCTTTTATATACTTTATGAAGACAAAGTCTGAGGTATTTAAGTTTTTTAAAGAATTTAAGTCAATGGTAGAAAAACAAAAAGACAGGAAAATTAAAATTCTAAGGACAGACAATGGAGGTGAGTTCTGCAGTCAAGAGTTTGAAAAATATCTAAAACAACAAGGAATAATACATCAAAAAACTAATGCCTACACGCCTCAACAAAACGGTGTGTGTGAAAGAATGAATAGATCATTAGTTGAGAAGGCTAGATGTCTAATATTCGATGCTGCTTTACATAAAAAGTTTTGGGCAGAAGCTGTAAATACCTCTGTATATTTAAGAAATCGGTCAGTTGTTACCGGTTTAAATAATATGACTCCATATGAAGCCTGGACAGGGAGCAAGCCTAACTTAAGTCATGTGCGTATTTTTGGAAGTAAGGTTATGATGTACATTCCAAAAGAAAAGCGATTAAAATGGGATATGAAGGCTAAAGAACTTATTTTGGTTGGCTATGCAGACAACGTGAAAGGTTATAGGGTTTATGACCCAGAATATAACTCTGTCACAACTAGCAGAGACATCATTATAATGGAAACAGCAGAAAGTACAGTAGATATTCCCATTGAGTGCGCAGCTTCAGCGGAGGAAGAAAAATATGAGGAAGAAGAGGAAAACAGAAACACAGATACTGATGTTGAATGTGAAGATAATGATACCACATATGTTCCAGAGGCTTCTTCGGTAAGTGACTCATTTGACAGCTCTTTCGAAACAGCATCAGAACCAGACGTTTCATTAGAAAATTTAAATGTGCCAAACAAAAGAGTGAGAAAAGTAACTGATAGATTTGGCTATAACAACTTATGTATTACAGAGTCAGAAGATCAAAATCTAACAGATATTACACTTGAGGAAGCTTTAAATGGACCTGAAAATAAATTTTGGAGAGCAAGCATGGAGGAGGAACTGGAATCATTTAAGAAAAATGATGCATGGGAGCTTGTAGATAGACCTCATGACTCTACAATAGTGCAGTGCAAGTGGGTGTTTAAAAAAAAATATGATAGTGCTGGTAATGTGCGTTATCGTGCGAGACTAGTAGCAAAAGGTTTTTCACAGAAAGCCGGTATAGATTATCATGAAACTTTTTCTCCTGTGCTCAGATATTCAACTTTAAGATTATTATTTTCTTTAACAGCAAAACTTAGTTTCGACATTCGTCATCTAGATGTTACTACAGCTTTTTTGAATGGTTTTTTGAGTGAATCTGTATATATGCAAAAACCTGTAACTTACAAAGAAAGTAGTGATGATAACAAAGTATTAAAGCTTAAACGAGCCATCTATGGACTTAAACAGTCATCACGTGCTTGGTATCAGAGGGTCAATGATTACCTCATGGCTTTAGGATATTTGAAATCCAAATATGAACCTTGTTTGTTTACAAAATTTGAAGGAAATGTTAAAATCATAATAGCATTGTTTGTCGACGATTTTTTTGTTTTTTCAAACTGTAAAATGGCAACTAATCAGTTAATACATGAGTTGAGTTGTAAATTTCAAATTAAAGATTTGGGTCAAATAAAGCAGTGTTTAGGCTTAAGAGTAAATATGTCTGAAAATGTAATAACTGTTGATCAAGAGCAATATATAGAAAGTTTATTAAAAAGGTATAAAATGACACATTGTAAAACTGCTGAAACTCCAATGGAGATTAATTTAAGGTTAGAAAAATCTCAGAATAGTAATTGTGATAAAAAGTTTCCATACAGGCAGCTGATAGGTAACTTGATGTATTTAGCTGTTCTAACCAGACCAGATATTGCATACAGTGTTTGTTATCTCAGTCAGTTTAATAATTCTTATGATGAAACTCATTGGAAACACTTAAAAAGAATTTTAAAGTATTTAAAATGTACTAAAAATTATGGTCTTGTTTTTACTGAAGATAAATCTTGTATTGAGGGATATGTTGATGCAGACTGGGGTTCAGATTCAAATGATAGAAAATCTTTTTCTGGGTTTTGTTTTAAATTGTCAGGATCAGTTATTTCATTTGAATGCAGAAAACAAAGAAATGTGGCATTGTCCTCAACAGAAGCCGAATACGTTGCTATTTCAGAAGCCAGTAAAGAGGCTATTTATTTAAAGAATTTATTGTTTGAAATTTTAGGTAATTCAGAAACAATAACTTTATATAATGACTGTCAAAGTGCACAAAAACTAATTTTGAATCCAATTTATCATAGAAGGTCTAAACATATAGACATAAGGTATCATTTTGTGCGAGAAGCAGTTGCAAATAAGTTTGTAAAAATTGATTATTTAGAAACTACTGAAATGCCAGCAGATATTTTTACTAAAAGTTTGGGATCTGTAAAGCATAAATATTTTGTAAAAAAGCTTGGTATATTACCTGTTTTAAAGTATGTATGATTTTGTTAAGCGGAGGTGTTAATAATGTAACAAAATAATATGGTAAATGTAACTACTAGCGCCATCTGTGTTAACTCGTGTTACTTATAAAGAAATAAATATCAGTCTATGGCAAGCGTCACTCTCTGTATTATTATCATTAAGTACTTACGGATTTCTGATCTCCTATCACATGGCAAGTGACAGTTCTATGTGTCTGACTACAAAAATAGTTCAGTTTATTTTTGCCGTCTTTGTATTTTTTTCGCCGTTTCTTTTTTAAAAAGCAGGCCGTTTAGCACTGAGTTCTAATTGTTTTCTGCCAACAATGTGTGTAAGGAGTCGTGTAATGAGCCGAGCCATTACCGTTGCTCCCGAGTGACGACGCGAACGCTCCGAGATAACTATGTAAATAGACAAACTTTACACATTCATGTTGTTTCCAGTCTATTGTACAACTCGTTTTATGTGACGGCGTCTTGTAAATATGCCTTATTGTGCATTAGAGTTTTGTATTGTATTGTACAACGGGCTGGTGTCCGCAGCTCCACGTCAAAGCGCGTATTTTGCGTATGGGCTATAAATCCACCACGCGAGCCCAGTGCGGGTTGGTAGATGTCACATGTCTTCGAATTTTTGGTTCTAGAACTTGCCGCTTGATTTTTAAATTTTAGTTTTGAGTTTTGCATTGTTAAGTTCTGAGTCGTTTTTATCTTATTTTCTAAGTTTCAACATAACTTAGACACCTCATGTTAAGGTCGTAATCCTTCTAAGCCATTTAAAGAACAGTCTGTGATGAATATAAGATCAAAATGTGCCTGGAAAAACTTCTTAATTTTAGAGTTGTGACGCTGATCAAAGCAATGACCAAAAGCATTATCACGATAAAATAAAATGTAACTTTAAAACAAATCATTTTCATCCATCAAACCCATAAACTGGCGTTTTATTTGCAAAAAATCATTAAATCCTCTACCAAATTTAACTCAAAAATACGGCCGATAAAAATTTAATAGTCATGTCAGCAGTTTCAGTGCAGTCAAAGTGAAATGAAACTAATAAACTGAGTTTTAATCGAATGAAAACATTAATTTATTCATGAAAGTCTTGCCTTTCATTGGCATTGCGGTAACGATCAAAGGTTTTCAACTTCTGGTTTATCGGTCGCCAAGTCCAAAGATACTCGTATAATTACTTAAGACTGCAGGGATTAAGTAATGCTTTCGAAAAGAACGAATTAAGTCAGTCTGTAACTACCTTACATGCAAACAAATAACTTTTTCCACTGACAAAGAATGAATGAAAAAACTGTGCGTAATGGTATTTGAAGAAGACATTGCGTTAGATTGCGGTTGCGTCGCTCACAATGGCCAAAAGGCTTAAAGGCCAATGTATCAAAAGGCTTAAAGTCACCCAAAGTGCAATGGAGAGGGCTATGCTCGGAGTTTCCTTGTGTGATCGAATCAGAAATGAAGACATCCGCAAGAGAACCAAGGTCACCGACATAGCCCTAAGAATTGCCAAACTTAAGTGGCAGTGGCCAGGGCACATGACTCGCAGAACGGATGGCCGATGGGGCCGAAAAGTTCGATCGCGAACCGGAAGACGATGCGTTGGAAGACCTCCCACTAGGTGAACCGATGACCTGGTGAGGTTGCGGGAATCCGTTGGATGCGAGTCGCACGGGACCGTTCAATGTGGCGACACTTGCGTGAGGCCTATGTCCAGCAGAAGACGTCTTTTGGTTGAAATGATGATGATCATATTATATTTTGTATTTGTCGGGTTTAACTAAGTATGTATTTACAAACAAAAAAGTATATATGTAGTATATCAACTATCTAGTGTCCACGACACAAGCTTTGCTTACTGTGGCACTAGGTGGCGCTGTCCAGAGATATTTATTTATTTATTTTATTAACTTTTTCTTTAGTTTTCTTTTGTTAGTCTGTCTGTGTGTTAGAAATTTCAAATCAATCAGACCTTGAAAAATGGAAAACGGTAGGAAAGTAAAATAATCACCTACTTTCAGGTTCTAAATCACCTTTAAAACATAGTGCTTCAGAACCAGACACACTAAAATTTGCTTCAGCCTAAGACTATTTTTACTCGGACTAGAAGACGTATATAATTCCATAGGGCCGTAACATCACACAACTACAAAACGTTACGTAATCCACTTTAACCTATATAATTATAATATCACTAACGTAGGTATTAATATTATATTATAATTGTTTTAGCACGTGCCGATTCAACGTGATACCCTTTGTAACCAAAACGATGTAAGTAAATTTTAATCAACGACAATTCGAAGTTTCACCACTAATGAGTTCAGCACAGGTGGCGCCACCTAATAGCGATACGTGAAATCTTATTCGTTAATCGTTTACGAGTTAGGTTTCTTGGTACTGTTAGCTAAAGTGATAAGTTGTCATCATCTGAATAGCTATTGTTTCCTACTCCGATGTGGTCGGATAACGGCTGAATACCAGTATTTTACAGGGAACAACTGCCTATCCGACCTCCATAACACAGTTACTGAGCCCTTTAACCAGATTCAGTGAAAATAATAGTAATAAAGTAATCTAACTACTACTACGCGCGGTGGAAAGATTTTTGTTAATTGTCTGCACACCAAGCTCTTTTGTCAAATGTACGTAGCAAAGTTTGCCACGACTAGGGTTGCCATACGTTTGGAATTTTCCGGACAAGCCCGTAATTTAATCTTAGTATCCAAAGGGGAAATTGTAATAAGTTCGGAAAAAAAAATGTTTAATCATCTATGATAATATTTAAATACAGGGTGATTGGTAATTCGGTGCAGGCGTTGAAATGGGGGATACTAGACCTTATTTGCAACAATTTTGACACTTGGGGTCCAAACTGGGTGGTTTTTGAGAAATCGAACTTTTAAAGTTTTCTTTGAAATGTTCCACCTTTACACCATAAAGTGCCGATTGCGAGAAATCTACGCCGTTCAGTATATTAAACTAAAACTTTTCTGATAGCTCATGAACGAATGTATCCTCCGAAAACCAATTTATCAAAACAGTACATCTGCCTTTGGAAAATAGGCGCCATAAATATTATCTTCTAAAAATTTCTTGAAAGTTTTCTTGTTTTTCGAGGCCGGTTTCTCAAAATAATGGTATCACACTTGTCGTGTAGATTACAGAACCGACTTTGTTGTCTCATTAGCTTTCCCAAATAGTACCACAATACCTTCTTTTAGTCTCCGTAAATCCTAGTTATGGATCTGGAAACATAACAGAACTGAAACTAAACTTTGTCCTTGTTTGTAAAGTGGAGATTTGACGCCATTTTAAACTTTGGAAGATAGAACCATTAATCAATTTGATAGGTTTGTTCATTATCTAAACCAGTGATTAATTAAAACTACAATTTCATTTTCGTTTTAATCATATGTTTTATTTCTGTGTTTATTATGCAATACTGCAACTTAAATATAAGCTTTATTTAAGCAATGAAATAAAGAAAAAGTCTGAAGTTTATACTACATTTTCCCAGATGAAGTTGTGAGTTTTATAATAATATTCTTTTCCTCCCCTTTTCTATTGTTCTTGAACGTTTCTAATTAGCGTAAAGAAAGAATAAGCAGTCTTCATAATCTGTGAAAAGTGTAAAAATAATGTAAAATATGAAGAATTTTAATTGTTTAACGCTGGCATTTATGAGGTTTTGCTTTTATGGTTTAATTAAGATTTAATAGAGTACCACAGTATTTAAAACGATACTACAATAGAGGGTGTAAAACACCTCTTAACGAAGCCGTCAGCTGTCATTGCGATATATTGTTCTGTTCTACACCATACCTGGGAACATTCTAGTTACGGTCAAAGTTCTAACTTTTTCACAAGTTTTTTTTAAATACGAGTTTATATTTTAATTTTTTTTTCCTAGAAACACCTCTACGACCCCCGTACTATTCAATCCATTCATCAGCACAATGTTAAAGCGATATTGGTACCACAAAACATGATTTTTCACCCCAAAAGAAAAGTCGTTTCCCAACAATAATTTTTGCGTAAAGTTACTTAGTTTGATGTACAGATTGCTTGGTTGACGGCTTCGTGATGAGGTTGTTTTCACCTTTTTTACAAGACAATGATTTGTTTTGTGAATTGTTGGCTGTGAAACGATTTTGTGGTAGATTCGTTCCTCGACTCTAAGTAAGAAAATTTGAATTTCACGGACTTACGCAACAATTTTTATGCAATAGACCAGAATTTGAAGTAAGCAAGAACCGTCAAAGAAAGCAATGCTATGAATTCTATGTTATGGCAGTTCTAAATTGAAAAAACATGCGGGACATTCTTTGGGATAGAAGTGCAAAATTTAGTAATCTACATTATAATCTGCTACGGGTTGTGCCCTGCGCACGCCGCCGAAGTATTGCTACGCCGTAGCATATCGACTACGAGTGTTACTAAGTGGTGCTACGCCGTAGCGGATCGGCACCGAGTTCTACTACGTAGTGCTACGACGTAGCGTATCGGCTACGAGCGCTTCGAAGCGTGAGATGACGATCACATGAGTTCCATGATTTCATTCGCCCTTGGTTACAAAACTGTTGTTGAATCTAAAGTCGGTAGACATGCAATTAAAACTTAAGAACCAACTTACTGAAGTAAACGTGAGGAGTGAGAGAGGAAACATATTAAGCCCTGACACCATGATTGGGGTTGCGGCCCGTTCTCTAAAGAGTTTCAAACTCCTTTTAAATGATTCGGATCTCGTTATCCATTCACTGCTGTAAGCTGCTGTCACTAATTCTTGACTCTAGAATGAAACAGAATAGTTTTAGGACTATGAAGTCAGTACATAATTTTCCGGCAGCCTTAATCCCAATTGATTTAATACATTTTTAATATAAAAAGAAAAAAACGTCATTTACTCTGTAATAAAAATTGTAATTTGGAAATAAGCTTAATGATGCGTTAATGATTTTGGTATTACTTTGAACAATTTCATGTATTGCAGGCCTCTTAATACTTACTTCGTGAGACAGCTGAGTTCCTAAAAAGCCTGGAGCAAAAATCTGCAGTGTCATCGTGAAAAGGTACATCACTAAGAAGACTCGGATCTGCGTTGATGATGGCTGAAAAGAAAAGGTTGGAAAACAAACGAATGAATAAGTTTAGTACAGGTTTTCAATAAGTACGTAGAAATTGAACAAATACACATCAGACAATGTGACAGGGTAACTATTTGATCAATTTTTTCGAGCTTTTACTCTAGATTTTCCACACTTATTCAACGATTTTAGTTTACATAAATTTTTACTGTAAGTACTTACCAAAAGCAGTCCGGCCATCACCACACATATAATCATAGATGCCACGCTGAATTGAAAGAATAAAGTAACACTCAAAATGTCTTGAACTGTTTTACAATAACTGTAACAATAGAAATATAAATTATTTTGTCGCATTAAACCAACCAATCTTACATTTTGAAACTTAGCACTTACTTCAAAATAACTTCATAATGTCGTAACAATTTGTTGAGCCTCGTCTTTTGTATCTTGTCTTGAATTTCTATTGGAAGTTTAGTCTCTTCTTCCGATAATTTGAAATTTGTCAAGTTGTTGTTGAGTAATCTCAACTGAACGATAGCTATAACCAAGAGCCCGGCGATCAAAGAATCAATGTTCACGTTATACATCATATGTCCGTACATACCAACAGATTGATATATGAACCAAAAAAGGAAATGGGACTCCCGCACTTCATCACTCAAGAAGTAATATTTGCATATTGGCAATTCAGACTTGGTTCCTCGTATCAAATCCAAGAATATTGGGACGACTACTTGGCTCGAATAAGCCGCGTTTGATAAAATGGTGTATAATTTCCAACCCAGTCGGTAACCCATATTAGTTTTGTACAGCATTCCGTCTTTATTCTCATAATCGCCTACAAATTCGTCGCAATCAATTAATTTCATTGCGTCAATAATTTTGTCTCGCATGAAGAGAATCGTCAAAAGTTTCGTTGCAACTGTTATTTCTGTGAAATAAAATATCACTTCGCGGAGCAATAATTCGATTTTCCGGGGAGTATAAAGAAGATTCAGAGTGAGAAGTAAATTGTAACACGGAAATGTCACGAAAAGATATATGAATGAGTAGTATCTGTAATATTTCCAGGGCGTGTTTCCTGGCCAAATGCCGAAAATTTTTAAGCAGATAAAATTTTTGTTGAACATGTGTGACTGATTGGACGGCATGATTCGTTCTGAACGGCTTAACAAGGCAAATATTTAAAATTTTAACGTAACGTCCTTTTATAATACCACAAGCGTTAATTTTCCTTCTACTGAAAAATATATAAAGTGTGCAAAGACGTATCATTATGTATTTTACCCCTATTACGCCTTTCTTATAATCCAATTCTTTTCAATCATGTATGTGTGTAGTAATTACACACCTATCCTCTACGGCAAATGTAGGTACGTGACATCACTTATAATAATATTGCGCAGTAAAGGGATGTGTACAAACCAGAGTTTTTCTTTTTGTATAAATTCAACCATGAAAATGTAAGTTCTTTCAATTTACTACATACTTTCGTATTATATATTTTTCCTCGTAAATGTAAGAGACTAAGACTGTGTGTTTTTTTATTCCTGTTTTGTCCTTTTTCTATGAAATTATTAATTAAAATGATGGTTAATATTTTATTCCGCGGTATTGTGAGTAAGGAAGCTTGAAATTAATATTTCAATCAAGTATACATCGGTGAATTCCACACCAATGAAGCCATCCAGCTAATACAGACCCCTCTTTCAGATCATAATAGTACGTAAGTGTTGAAGAAGAGGGGTCAAAGTAAACGTCCTTATTCCAGTATTATACCCAGGATTCTGGGAGAGGAGTAGATTAAAACAATGGACGTGTTTGCAATTTGGAAAGCGGTGCAACCCTTCGGGTGCGTTTTAATTGCAGGGGTTGTTCGGAGGGGAGTGCCGCTGGCACGAAAATCTTCAGCGTTTAATTCTTGGAAGCCTCGGATACCGCACACGGCTCATTTAATGCATACTGATATTATAACTTTTGATAGGATAGCCCTCTTGATGGGTATCAATTTCACTGGAGGCGACGGGCGTTTGATATGAACGTGTTTTATGGAATAGTTAGTGTCTGTACTTCAAAGATTATAAGATGGAGTATTTTTAAGATGATGCCGGGTATGAAACTACAGCAGAATTCATTAAAAGTAATTGTTTTATGTTGATATTTAGTAATGCACAATCATTTAAATCATCTAGTTTAGGTAGACTCCAATTATTGTATACCTATAGTTTTTAAAGCCAAATTGAGAATATTTTTGTATTTCAATTTATTTCCATCCTTCAATTATTGAAATACTTGCTGATGGTCGCGGCTTCACCCGCGTGAAGTTCGGTAATATCCCACGGGATTGCACTACCGGGATAATAACAAACATCCATCTAACGATCTAACCATCTATCCTCACAAAATTTCGCATTTTTAGTATTAGTAAGTACTTTTCCATTTTTGTGAAAATGACTCACTCCAGCATTAACGTTAACTAGTCGCATTAGTAAATTAAATAATACCAACTGTGTTATTCTCATTACGTACATTTATAACGTTGATTTCAATTTAATTTCACTCTACTTTTGCTCGACTCTCAGAGTTCGTTATACAATAACAATAAAAGGGAGCTTCGTGGTCTCCTCACAAATATATATGTATCTTTAGCCACAGCCTTCCACTAATTGTATGATGTTATGACCCCTAAAAATTAGTCTTCCTTGAAGAAATAAAATAATTACATCGTTTTAATCGACTTAAATTTTATTGTATTTTTACTTATTTCAAGCCACCATTTCACAAATAATATTGAGCGCGGAATGAAGTAGTTTTTAGTTATGTTATTTGATCTGGAGTTCTCTCAATTGGAATTTAGTGTTTCATTTCAATTAATGCGTTATAGAATTATTTCTTAAAAAAAAATTGACATGTTTAAAAGGCGATACAAGTTTCTCCTCTTATCGATATCGGTGCACGAATCCTATGCTGAAACACTACGCATTTGCTACGGCGTAGCTGCCACTGCTACGGCATTGCTACGCGGTCCAATGCTACGCGTCGATCTTGCGTTTCGTTTTTTGACGTGTACCTTGTATTCACGAAGCAGGTCGCTATATAAGAATAGTCGTCTTAAAAAATTCGTCGTTGTCGGGTCGTCTTGGAAATAATGTATTTATTGTAATTTTTATTTAGCAAATGAACACATCCTTAAGTATTTCATTATAAGCAGAGTCAATTCATTATTAACCTTCGTTTTCATATCTTAATTACTGAGAAAAGAAATTACACGCTTCGACCTGTGTTCGTCTCATTAATCATTTATTTACTAGTCGACACGCTACGGTAAAACTTTCTACTTTAACAAAACTTAGGACAAACTCGACTCTTCTGAACATTTACTAAATCAATACAATTAGTAAGATAAATAACAAGCTTTTTCGGTGTCCCTTAACTGGACTTGTAGGAGCAAAAAGTTTTTGTAGTAGACACTGTAGGCACTTCTATAGAAGTACCTTTTCATGGACCAATGTAGAATTTTGTATGAGTAAGTAATGCCTGTTATTCGGGCTTGATGTATATTTGTATGCTCTTATAGCGCAATGTATTATTATCTTGCTGATAGTCGTAGTGTCTATATAATTTTATGCCACTGTTCAGTACTAAATATTATGTTCAGTACTAATTTACTGACATTCTGATGGAGGAAATAATGCACAATGTATTGGTTATGTTAGGTTAGGTCTGTCGCACACAAAAGTCTGTTGCCTGCACTGCCCCTAAGCCCCTTCGTACACAAGGCTACTCAAATCTTAGATACTCAACGATTTTAGTCTTCAAGCGACTGCTGCCATACAAATACATTGAAGTTCGTACACGAGTCGCGTCGCCGACATTCGTCCCGCGACTCGCGTCTTGCTAGTCGCGCACTACTTGCCGAACGAGATCATCGCTACATAAGTCGCTGCGATTTCCAAGATGGCATTTAATTTTTGACATTTTGGGAAAAGTGTGATCTGCTTAGCGACTGAATAGGCAATTCGCGTCTTGCGATTCAATGTCGTGTGTACGGACCGAGCGCTACTCGATACTCGCGACTTGATACTAATGTGGTATACAACATTAGTATCGAAGATTTGCGTAGCCGTGTACGAAGGGTCTAACTCTCACATGAGATTTAGAATAAAGAATTAGCATCGTAGCAAAATAAAAAAACCAAATGCACATCGATATTTTTGTTTCGCAAAGAAAAATCCGAAGCACTTCGTTCTATTTCTCTCAGACAAAATACTTGGCGACTGTTTATCACGAGATGTATCAGAATTCAGGGGCGAAACATTCATACGGAAAAGTTCGCGAAGTGGAAATAGGGATGAAAGAAGCGGCGCGGGCGTCGCATACACACTTTAATGATGGCCGCAGGCGTCGCATCATTGTGCAGAACCCGCGCCGGAAAATTATAGTAACTAAACTTGCTAGAATTTCGCGCGTCGACTGGCAACGAGCAATTTAGTTTTTCACACGCTGCAAACTTCGAGCCGACGGATTTTTTCGCATGCTAACAGGGAAAATTGTAAATTATTTTTAACGATTCCCTCTCCCTCAAGTTAACTCATAGTGGAATAACATACAATTGACGTTACAGAGCTTGTTATAAACTAAATTTCAGCAGTGCGCCGCAGAAATATTCCACCTATTGTGTTGTGAGCTAAATTCTGGTTTGGAACGGTGACAGTTATCACAGGTTACGTGATTAAATATTACAACTGGTACTACTTCATTATTTATAATTGGATTTGTCGAAAATGAAACCGGCGAAAACTGTTTTCCGAATAGTCATAGGTACGTATAGTACCTTTTCTAATTTTATTATCAGCCAGTCATTTCAATATAGGCCTGAAAAACAATTAACCAACAAAATCCTTTAAACACAGCATGCTCCAAACTTATATTGACACTTATAGAATATCTTCTGCGAATCATCCCGCGATCATGAGGCTTGCAACAGCTTCGAAATATCGGAAGCTCGGATCAATAGATAATCACGGAAGATATCCAGTAAAAGATAGTATAAGTTTAGTCATAAACCGTGAAAGCTTAAAACTGTATGTTCCGCTTGAATTTACATACAAAGAAAGCTTAGTGAATACATCAAATTACATCTACTTACCAAGCTTTGTCCTAAATTTTCTTTAAAAAAATATCTTCACACGGTTTCGTATACTCACAAACACAGCGTTATTCCACAGCAATTTTTCTCTGCCTCGCGCCGGCTTCCTCTTTTTTAATTAAGTGAAACTAAGAGGCCCTTTTGTTTCCTTGGCCTGCCCACTCGCTAATTGCCCGCCAGTCAGTCACTTGTCATCAGCAACGCTTTATTTACCCACTTGAGTTTATAAAACGAAATCCAAGCAAAAACAAAATAACGAAACATTATTTGCGTTTCATTAATTTGATTGCGTGAGGAGAGTTTCGTTATTAAGTGCGTTTGTTGAGTTGTTGTTAGAGATTGAAATACGTTTTTCATGCTTTTTGAGTCAGTTTAATACATATCCTATTTTTGTCGAAAACTAAGTATGATCAAGTGTTCGGAACCAATATCAGACACCTATCCTTGGTGATCAATACAATTAGTTGGTTTAGTTAATTGCTAGATCAGCAGCTATAATGAAAGCCGAAAGGCACTTGTTTTCCCCGTCATTGCAATATTTTTTCTTGCTCTAAACCATACCTAGTTATCGAGATATTGGGGTCAAAGTTCCAAGAGTTACTTAGTTTAATGCACAGAATGCTTGATTTAGGGCTTCGTGACGGGGCCGTTCGCACCTAGTATTAAGTAACGAATGTAGTTTGAAACAGGAATTTGTTTTTGTACATGAGAGTAGATACAATCACCCTTGAGGTGTACTTCCCCAGTCTGAAATCCGAACAAAAATACATCTTTATAATCCAAAACCACAAACGAAACTTCCCATCGCATCTCAAAATTCCCCAACCGCATCTCTGAAATTGAAAAACTTTAAAACGGAACGTACGAGACGATTATACAGGAAAGTAAATTATCTGGAAATCGTCTGCGTGGCCCTGTTTAGTATGCATTAATCACAAGCTCTCGGCCACCGGCGTGATTGAAACTAAATCCCTTTGGATGCCGGTTACTGTCGACTGATTACTGCCCGCCACTACAGCGGGGATTAGGATATTTAAATTGGAACAACCGATACATGAGGATTTTCCTTTTAAAAGAGAGAGTGTAGCTATCTTCTGTGTTTCAATTATAAAGACAAAAACTACTTATGGCGTTTTTAAAAACATATTTGAATACTCATACAGTTCATCTTAGTAATTTTGAAACCAACCCAATTTACGCGTTTTCAAAGTTTAGTTTTGATTAAGTGGAAATAATATCAATTGGAATTAATAATAAACATGCAGCACATATTTCTACCGTAGGCAGCAACACACACACACACACCCACTTAAATTAGTTACGTCTTTTGTTCAATTGAATCTTTGTGTGACGTGATTCGATTGGTCCATCACGGCGGCTAATTTTTGAGTTCACTGTTAATTAAAAAGCGTGGACTAAAGTGCCTTCTAGAACAATGGGGTCAGCTGAAGACTGGGAGTTATTCTCATTATGTTTTGTTTTTATTTTTTTGCAGTTATCAGCCAGGAACAGACCACTATTCTGCGTTTTAATTTTCCATGATGGATGAAAAACTAGAACCACGTTATTGCACATTTAATATTTACAATCCATAACATGCATCATTGTAATAGATAAATTAGCTAAAGCACCCTCGTTTAATTTCGCTATGAGAGAGAATTATATATCGAATTGCAGTCGTAATATTTCATACATCGAACGCGTCGAACATAAAATATATGTTGCAATTTTCCAACTGCAAACAATAAACAATCCTCTCTGCACAATAAGAGTAATTACGACTACACCTGAACGGCGTTGGGTAATAAATCCATTTACCGCTGAAGGCGCCGCTGATTCCTCCGACAAAAACCGAAGCGGCAATGGTCATGAACCAATTTAAACTTCTCACTCGCATGCAGCTGTCCGTAATCTCATTAACAGGAAATTAGTTTGACTACACAATTTGTGAATTTGGTTTCGGTCGGAGTTAATTTTTCTTTACATTGCCACCAGATTGAGTTGCAATTGGCACTCCGATTTGGATTTAATATCTTTCTGCTCATTGGTTTTAACATTTAAACTAATTAGTTTATAGACTTCAATTATTTGAGTACGAAAAAGAGGTTTGGTATGATGTTTTATGGGTCCTATTCAGTAGGTCGTATCTACTACGAAATTTTAATTCATAAAGGTAAAACAAAAAGGCAACACAAATAAAACTAACAAAAGCAGACTCAACACTCTATTTACCCCGTAGTAGACTTAAAATAGCATTAAATACATATAGAAAAGTAAACAAGCCATCGGAGGCACACGCCTACGACCACTCAGTCTACATAATCAGTGTCCGGCGTCCTAACATATTAAACTTTTTTCTGCTCACCGCTTTACTGAAAGAGAAAACGAAGAGTTCTTTTTGTGCCTCTGAAAAAGTGGTGTAATTTATTTTCCCTTGGTGCAATATTTAGTGCTGTCCATTACTACAGTTCGCGACCGAACATTATTCACGGACATCCATCTTTTTTTTTCTCGGCCGCACGCGCGTGTCGTCCTCCATATTAACTTTTTCATTCATATTCTTCACAATCTTTCCGATATTACAAGTGGTTTTGCTGCTAAGAAATATTAATTGCGTAACCTCGTTTTCGTATTAGTTTTCTTCTTGCTGGAATGTGTAACAATGATAAATGTTGGAATATCATAACATACAGGGGGACTACGAGGAGAAATCTTTGGTTTTTAGCTTTAATTTTCAAGGTCAAAATATCAAGTTCGATCATACCTCTAGAAACACTATCGCAACGTCTTGTCCGAAAAATTCAACCACAAACTCCAGACATTTTATCCGCATTTCCTCTTCTCACAAACAACCGTTGTTGTCAAAATAGCTAAAGGCTAGTATTATGTTTACATTACATTACAATGTGGGTACGAAGTACGTCGCGGGATCGCGGCGGGACATGGCGGGACGCGGTGCGGATGTCCGCCGGCGTCGCATCGCTAATGCGTCGCGCACTTAGCTCAATCACAGCCTAATGCACTCCTAAACGGGCCGTATGACAAGATAAGTGAACTAGCGCCTTATGAGTGTCGCAAATATTTTGACGTGTGTGGAAAGTATCCGGGTAAGTTGGACTAACCACGTATTAATAGTACATTTTGATACAAGTGGAGATAGTTTGTTATTGTATTCGAGGCGGATTTAACACACGAACCGTAGGCGAGGGTGTTTTTGAGCCGAGAACTAAACCGGAAACAAAAGTCCACGTGTATTAAACGACGATTACATTTTTCATTACACTTTTGAAGTAATAAAATAAGAGAATGAAAAATATTTTTGTCATGAATTATTACGAAAATATGATTTAAATTTTTATTTTTTTTCGCGCTTTGATTTCGCCAGATTGAAGGAGAAGCAAAGGTATGAACCCGTTATACAGCCTAATAGGTATGTTTTTTTTTTTATGAACACAAATAACTGTTGTTTATAAAAGCAAATATTAGCTTTAATTTATCATGTTTATCTATGACATTCAATCATTTATAAACACAATTTGAATATTCATAAAATGTTTTCGCCATGAAGATGCATATTGCTTTGCCGAAATTTGAAAAAAAAACATTCACCTGTGACTATAGGCATTGAACCATTATCCATCCATTATCTATAAGCTTACTTAGTCCATATTTGGACTAAGTATAGGTATAGTTAACTGTGGCAATTTTTATTCCCGCACACGTGTTGGAAAACTGACAAAAAACGCACGCGTGTGAAATACATTGCATGTTGAACCTAATTGTTGTGCGACAAGAACCAGTTTCCGAGGAAGTGTAATGAAAAGTATATACGGGAAACTTGGAGCTTTCCCTCAAATTCCCCACAAATTAAAACACTGCCCCTTTTTTGCAAGTGTCGGAAATATAATTGATGATTAATCAGTTTCCTGTTCAATCAACGAAGCCTATAGCAGTGCACTAGACATAGGTCTCTTTCAATGAACTTAAAATGAATACTTTACCATAACAGGGTATAGTGTAATACGTATACAGGGTGAAAACCACCTCATCACAAAGCCGTTAACCAAGCATTCTGTACATCAAACTAAGTAACTTTACGCAAAAAATATTGCTGGGAAACGACTTTTTTTTTGAGGTTATAAATCATGTTATGTGGTAGAACTCAATGTAACGCACTTAAAACATTGTGCTGATGGATAGATTGAATAGTACGGGGCTCGTGGAGGTGTTAAAATTAAAAATCTTACAAAAAATACTTGTATTTAAAAAAAAAGTTGTCAAAAAGTTGTAACTTTGACCCCCCATATCTCCGTAACTAGAAGGTTCCCAGGCATGGTGTAGAACAAAAAAAATATCGTAATGATGGGGAGAACAAGCGCCTTTCGGCTTCGTGAAGAGGTGTTTTACACCCTTCATACATATAGTAATCTAACAAACAACTATTTTATCTGATAAATACAATAAGAACGTTATTACAACTAACATTCAGAAGGGCTGTGCCGTGTCTATATTTCCATGCATCGAATCGGTATTTACCCCTATAAGAGAAAAACCGACCATCAAAGCTCACTAGACAAACTCCTCGTTACTGATACCATTAAACTGGGTCAAATTTCCTCAATGATTAATGTGCTTATGTAAAGTTATAAATCGCACGTTCGTCGTAATCGAGTACTTTCACATTGACGGATGGGCCGGATATAACCTCTTGGTTAGGCTGTCGTATGAAACCCCTTTATCATGGCGATATTAATTTATTGGGTCTGTGTATAAATGTCGTAGGTACAAAGTTTCCTGATGTACTCCGTGACAAATGATCGGTTCTGTAACTTATTGGGAACATTGATTGATGCTGCTTTTTGTGGGCTTTTAATATTGATGTTTGTTATAAAATTTTGTTGATTGGGAATTGTTTTTGTTGGAGTTATGAGGGATAGGTTTTAATTGAGATTACGCAGATAGAAAGTGCTTTGGGCTTGTAGATATTTATATGTCACCATAAAATTGTCAAACACGTTATATAACATTACAACGTGTTTCTCTCTAGCGATATTGTAATATCTCGAATTATTGTCAACTGAACATACGGAAGTATCTCTGCCCCCATAATCGGGACTTGGGGCACCCCCCCGTTAGGTTAGTTAGGTTCCTTTAAACCCTGCACTCGGAAATAGGGGCCCCGCGAAGCGGGGCTCCGTCGACTACGCTTTTTAGGGGAATATGAAGTGTTTTAAGGTTAGTTTATATTAATCGATATTTCTCAGGAATGGTACAATATCTTTTCATGAGAGTGGTACCACTGGGCAAGGAAGACCCCTCCTTCTCTCCACACCGCGTGAGTTGACTACCATCGCATGCATTTCACGAAAAATAATGCGTTTTATTGTAAGCAGTATGTTCATTTGACAATAATTCTAGACTTTACAATATCGCTAGAGATATTACAATATAACGTATTTGACAATTTTACGGTGACATATATATATCTTCTTCTTGTAGATACTTTATCACAATTTATGTTCTCCTAGTTCTTTTAGTTTTTTCCTCATGTATGAGAGTGGAAAGTTAGAGACTTTCATTAGTTGCCAAAGGCGTATCTTGTTTCCCAAATAATTTCGTAAATGTTTTTATTACTAGCCAATTCTGCCAACTTATAATTTCAGAGCAATATAAACATGAACAAGTATCATAATAAAAGTTAATAAGATAAAGACTGACTGAGAAACAACGAAGTAAGCTTTTTCTGTAATACAGTAATGAAATAAAAACATCAAGGGATTATGTTCCGGAGGATTGAGGGTATTATGTGACAGGAGCCTGTTACTTACTGTCATGTATGATGGACGGGTGCGCGGGAACTATTTGTAGTCACGATTAGGTAAAATGTTTTGGGTCTAATTAATGTAGGTAGGTATTTAATTGATTGTCCTCCATTAGTAGCTAATTTTTCGGTGATTGACTGCTTGTATGGATAATGTTCACAACCATGATAATATGACCCGGCAGCCTTATAAGTTTATCCTTTGGTTTCATCAGGTGGACAATGTGTTATGTGTTTGTCGATAAAAAGTGGGCTCCGCTGGATACGGTAATAATAAGCTAGCACCAGTATGGAAGCTTTACACAACGTGCATTCTTATGCAATCTATTCTAATGAATGTCAACGACGCAATAAATACAGGGTGTTAAAAGACTCATCACGAAGCCGCCTACCAAGCATTCTGTACATCAAACTAAGTAACTTTAAGCAAAAATTGTTGCTGAGAACAACTTTTTTACTGTGGTGAAAATTCATGTTTTGTGGTAGAACTCAACTCAAAACATTGTGTTGTTAGATGGATTGAATAATACAGGGGTCGTTAAGGTGTTTGAAGTATCGAATTAAAAAAAGAACTTTGACGTTGACTCATGATGTGGAACAAAAAATTGGTCGAAATGATGAAGTAGAACAAGTGCATGTTGGCTTCGTAAAGAGGTGTTTTACATCTTTTATGTCTACGTACCTACGGGTTTATATCTAATAGACCGATTTGTTTTATACGCCATTAAATACGGTATAAACCATACAGTTCAATTAAATCCACTCTAAACTGTCGCCACTCTCAAAAAGATTAAAATATTACAAAACAATTTCTACCCACGAAAGCTCACAGCTCAGATCTTAATCCTAAAGCTAGACCCACTCATTATCACATACTACATACGCCGCAAATCCAACCGATAGTTGTAGGTAATTATGGTCACTATTATCAGATTTATTTCCATCGACACAGCAGTCTAATGTTATCTATCGGCCCAAACAGACATGACCCACCCCCCCTCCAACCCTCCGGAGGTAATGTCGACACACATTACGCCCAATCTAGATTTATTCACAAATCCTGACCTACTTGCAAAACCGACATTTACCTTTTTATACCGGGTTTCGGTCGTTAGAGATGTTATCAATAGAAAGATATCAGAGGCTGATAGAGCTTTCAAAGGGATGGCCGTTAACGTAGGAGTCCATCGAAGTTGAAAAGATTAACGTTTTAAATGAAGAATTAAGCGTTGAGTTCTATTTTTAACCGACTTCCAAAAAGGAGGAGGTTCTCTATTCGACTGTATGTTTTTTTTTTTTTTTTTTTTTTTTATGTATGTTCACCGATTACTCGAAGACGCCTGGACCGATTTGAAAAATTCTTTTTTTGTTTGAAAGGGTATACTTCCAAGTTGGTCCCATAGTCGCCAAGTCGGGATCTGATGATGGAATCTTGGCGAAATCGAGGGAACTCTTCAAATTTTATAGGATAACGTACAGCAATTTTGGTATTTTCTACAACAAGTGAAGCATTTGCGTTTGATAAGAACCATTCTACTATCAGATCTGATGATGAAGCCAAGAGTCACGGAACTCCATAATGAGACAATGTATCCTAGTCGTGTTTGGGCTTGTTGTAATTGTAACGGTATGCACTTTCCATGTGTACCAAGCACATGTGAACCACTAAAAAGTGAAAAATAAAAACTTTTTTGCAAAAAATAAAACCGACTTCAAAAAAAAAACCAAAAAAGTGAAAAATAACTTTAGCTTCTGAAGTCGGTGACAAAAAAATTAAATCAATCATACAAACGTCACCGACTTCAGAAGCTAAAGTTATTTTTCACTTTTTTGGTTTTTTTTTTGAAGTCGGTTTTATTTTTTAAACTGAATATATTTTATGTATTTTTTCTATGTTGCCAGGCAGAGCCATTGACCCAGTGGCTAGGAGATTGAAAGTGCAACTAATACCAAAGACAATTTAATTGCAATATCTCCTTGATTTGCTCAATAAATAATTGTTTTTACTGCCCAAAGAGACGATGGATTAACTGTGTGAAGGATGATAGGAGCTATTTGTTGAGACGACGAGTAACAGAGAAATATGGAAGAATAAGACATGCGGTTCCGATTTCAAATAAATTGGGTTAAGGGCAGGAAAACCCCGATGATGATGATGAAACTGACTGTTACTGTCAAACTACACACTGTTTGTGCGTAGAAGCTTGACTTTTTGCACAAGTTTCTTATTGGGTGGAAAAAAATATTACTAAATAGTGTTCTCCTCGACATTGCGTCATTTTTTTTTTTTTAATATAACTTTTCTCATAAAACCTCCAAATCCGTAATACTATTCAATCCATCCATCGGCACAATATTTTAATGCGTTACATTTAATACTAACCGTAATCCCTGATCCGTTACTGTAAGTCGTATCCCAGCAATAATTTTTGCATAGAGTCACTTAGTTAGAACGCTTGGTTGACGATTTCAAAAAGCCGTTTACTTACATCTTGGCTAACAAAAGTGAGCATTAAAGCAGATTTAAAAAAAAATGTTTTTCATGGAAAATCCCACTGGGCCACCTTGGTGCTTGTTATAATGATGGCCCAGACAAATTAAGTATTTCATAAAGAGCTTTACTAAAAGCCTTATTATAACAGACACAGCCAAAAACATCTATATTTAACTTTGTAACCTCAAACCCAAAAAAACATTCATATAAAGTAAATGGCTCACACAATAATATTCTAACGTTACGAATAACAGAACACAATATTTTATGTGCTGAAGTAACGAAAATAAAGAGAGCAGCGCAATTTTAAATGTATATTACTATGTTCATTTACTTAGTACGATTTTGTAGAACAGGCTCGCAGTAAGAAAGGACATTTGGCACATTTCCTAGGCATATGAAATGAGTAGCACATAAAGTATTTTGGCTTTGTATACGCAGTCGACGCCAACCTCTTAGAGAAATTGGTTTCCTTTGTACGTATTTGACGGTAATCCTATAATTTAACGTATTTTTATTACTGGTAGAGATGAGCTTCTATTTTTATTCGGTATTTTATTCGCGAATACAAATGTGCTTGGTTCACTAGATCTCTTTCTAGGAAATTAATATGGTACCAGCTTAGTTTTACATAAACAACATAAATAAAAGCTCAGTGACGCTGTATTTCATGATGTTACGCTGGCTAGAAAACATTCCACTTGAAAAAAATATTAATCAAAGATTTTATTACCATAAAAAGCCATGGAATGTAACTGTCAGCTGGATTTGATTGTAAAATTACCAACTGAAAGCTTTCATCTGAAATAGCAGATCTGAATTTGAGGCGAATAAAAACGACCGACTTTTACTTTATAACCAGTGAGAGTGGCTTACTCGAGAGTTTTACATGATTTATCTCCGATGTCGGGATTCCAAGTCCTGTCGAATGGCGTCGTCACATCACGTGTCTCCAATGTATTACACATTGAAGCTTTTTCTGACGTTTATGGAACACGCTCGCTGATAAATGGGAATAAAATATTTAGTCAAGGTTGGTTTAGCTCGCAGACATATTTTTCATCGCGTAAATTTTTAATACTAAGGCGTTTCGACCTTCGTTAAAGGAACGAATTTTACTCCATTGTCGAATTCGGGCCCGTAACTTTTTATTTCGGCCTTTCCGTTTCGTAGACTTACTAACAGTTTTACGGCCACTTCTAGTTTAATATTGGCTTACTTATAGGTGGAAATGTACAGAAAATAGAGTAAAACTAACATTGTAAGAAGCGAATCTTGCTTGCATTAATAAAAATACAATAAAACCTTAGATGGAAAAGCTTAGCTTCTTTTTTCCAGTATTACAATTACCTCGTAGTGGTATTATACATTCGAATCGAATCGCGTATTTCACATTCGAATTTTGAATAATTTATGCTCACTTTATTTTAAACATTCCCCAGTGGGTCCGTAACAGACCATAAAAATAAACCTTCATCAAAAATTAAAATTTTCGCTGGCTCGGGATTTGTAAAACATTTCAGTGGCTGAACATGACATCATAAAGAGTTTTCACTCAACTCGAAAATTGTCTTGCAGGCTACCAGTTAAAAATGGAGACAAAAAATAAGTAGGCAACAAAATAATTTTCTGGGACAACAGCTTGTTACCAATCCTTCCAAGAATAGCATGTAAACGAGATCTCTTGTAAATTATTAACTCGTTGTCGTAAATGTTTATGTGATAAAACCAAGCAAGAGGTATTAACGCTGGTGTTTCCACGGAAAACGTTCTTTCCTTTTTATTATTTTCTGCCTTCTCTATAGATAGACTTGAAGGTTTGTTGGTATTCCCGAGTTCACTGATGGTCTGTCACTTTTCACCTTTTTGCTCTCAGGAATAAGGTTGAAAATTGGGTCGACCTTCAGTGAACTCAGTTTTGTAAGCTTTGTCTACGAGTGCTTCTAGATATTCATGATTATGTTCCTGACCTTTCCCTCTTATAATTTATGCAAAGTAGCGAATAAGCATTGTTAAAATATCTTCAAATAATAAACTTAATTTATCTACGAGATATTATAATGGAAATAAGTACCTACCTACTTTTGTTTAGGTAAGTTATATAATTATGATGAAACTAGAAGTAAGTTGTACAAATCTAGGAAACCTAGTTTAAAATAGAAATACCTAGTGCTCATTTCGGTAAAAGATGTTTCTTAATCAAAGCTAAAACAATTTCAAATGCCTAATCATAATTAACATCAAATTGAAATTACCGACAGTAACTATAGGCTCAAAGCTAAACCTTGAGAGAGACGACGTACCAGATCTAGTATTTAGTTAATTTTCTAAATCCCATTTCTACAAATTGTTGTTTTAATTTGTCACAGAGTAGTTAGCCAATGGAGTGCTAAAGCAATAGGTATTCTTAAAAATCAGTACATCTTATAATTGCAAAAGTGGTTACAGGTAGGTACTGTACCCACATTAACAGTTTATTATAAGCTGGAAAATTACCTAGATGAAGACTTTTAGAAAATTTGAACAGCAAAATCTAAAAACCTACGAGAAACTGCCGTGATGACGTTTGGGACACTGTCATAGCTACCCGTAATATTGACCGAATCACCCATCGCATTATTTTTCCACCTCACAGTCAGTCACAAGCTCGATTACTTGGTTCCAGAAATATAAGTAACCCATTGCACCCACCACTACTTTAACCATCCATACATTCTTATCCATTCTCCATTTACTATTTACTCGATGTCTTTGTTACTATCTGCTTCTGTTATTCGTTAGCTCAAATAGAACGATGTCCTAATTCAGTGTAATTGAATGAAAGATTTTAATGTTACATTACATTAGGTGTTTGTGTAGACAGGTACCTACACCAAGATTATTTCAACGGTATTAGTAGGTGTTATTTTTATTGCCTGATAAGTTGCCTATATTCCTAATAGAGAGCCTGGGAGCAGCTGTGGCCCAGTGGTGGCGGCCCCGACTTACGTTCAATACGTCGTGGGTACGAACCCAGGCAGGCGCATTAGTTTGTGTAATTTATTACATCATCACTGCTCTCAAAACGGTTAAGAAAAACATCGTGAGGAAACTGGCATGTCCTAGAACCAAAAATTCGAAGACATGTGACATCTACCAATCAGCACTGGGCCCGCGTGGTGGATAATATAGCCCATTCCCTCTCATAGAGAGTTGGCCTGTCCCAGCAGCGGGAACATTAGTAGGCCGATGATGATGATGGATGATATTCCTAATTTGACCAGATGATTTAATTGTGAGACTCAATTTATGTACGTTTTGGGTATTTTAGGATAATAATAATAATGTCTGTAACAATAACATACTTGCAATAATGGGGCATTATGGTTTAGTATGAAATAATAGTACATTATGGTACAAGTGTGTAATGTTGGTGATTACCGCTGAGGCGCTATTGAGACCCGAGCCGTTAGGCGAGGTTCTTAAGAGAGCCGAGGACGGTAATCATCAACACACACGTGTATCATACGACGTTTTTCAACACACTTGAAAATAAAATAAAACTAAAAATAACTATAATTTCAACAGTGAAAACGAGTTGTGAATTTTTTTTCGCAATGGCGGGAATAATTAATCAGTTTTCCTAAGCGCGCGCATCTAACAATGGCGATCGGCCATAGACTAAAAGAATGAGGTTTCTTTTTTTTTGCTTTTCGCGGGTAGCGTTTTACCCACGTACGAAATGGGGAGTTCAAAGTTTTATTTAATACAGAGAAAAAAAAAGTTAAATTTGATTGAAAGTTTTATATGAAAACTTAAAAGTTGAAATTATCTATGTAGATACGAAGTTGCATGAAATGAGAAAGCAATAGGTATATTAATTTATTTGTACTAATGAACACGATCTTTTTTGTATCGAAACTTTTTTGAGAACAAAGCAATTCAACCAATAAAATAAAAAAAAACCCTATAACTCACTTGTGAATAATAGCAATGAAAAAGTCACAGTTTGATTACAGGTGTCATTATGTGCCTAATTGCGGTGAAATTAGAGTCACTTTAAGAGCAAGTGTGTTGAAATAGTACATTATGGTACAAGTGTGTAATGTTGGTGATTACCGCCGAGGCGCCATTGAGACCCGAGCCGTTAGGCGAGGTTCTTAAGAGAGCCGAGGACTGTAATCGTCAACACACACGTGTATCATACGACGTTTTTCAACACACTTGAGAATAAAATAATACTAAAAATAACTATAATTTCAACAGTGAAAACGAGTTGTGAATTTTTTTTCGCAATGGCGGGAATAATTAATCAGTTTTCCTAAGCGCGCGCATCTAACAATGGCGATCGCCCATAGACTAAAAGAATGAGGTTTCTTTTTTTTGGCTTTTCGCGGATAGCGTTTTAGCCACGTACGAAATGGGGAATTCAAAGTTTTATTATTTAAAAAAAAGTAAAAAAAAAGAAAACAAAAGTTGCATTTGAGTGAAAGTTTTATTTATTAAAAACTTAAGTTGAAATTATCTATGTAGATACGAAGTTGTATGAAATGAGCAAGCAATAGGTACATTAATTTATTTGTACTATTGAACACGATCTTTTTTGTATCGAAACTTTTTTAAGAACAAAGCAATTCAACCAATAAAATAAAAAAAAACCCTATAACTCACTTGTGAATAATAGCAATGAAAAAGTCACAGTTTGATTACAGGTGTCATTATGTGCCTAATTGCGGTGAAATTAGAGCCACTTTATGAGCAAGTGTGTTGAAATAGTATATTTTATAACGAGGGACTAAACGAAGCCATTATATACCCGAGGTGGTTTGACTCCCGAGCCTGCGAGGGAGTCATTAAAAAGCGAGGGTATATTAAGTTGGCGTTTAGTCTCGAGGTGCAAACTGTACTTTTCACTTCGAGTGCGAGAAAAATAGTCACTTATAACCGAACAAATTTAAACTCGACAAAAATTCTGAACTGAGCGGTCAGTTTTTTCTTCTATCAGGTCAGTCACAGATTAACAATTTAAAACACAACACAAACTCTCAACATTGTCGCAATGAAGATGATCCACACTCCACAGATAATTAGTACCTACATTACTGCAGCGGCTAGCAACAGAGGCATTGCACATACTTTTCAAAATCAACGATGCACTTGTTTTTTTTTTTTCAATAAACCGCTTTCTATTTGCAAGCCAATTCGAAATTTAAATAATACCTTTGATCCATTAAAAAAAAAAGGTTACTGTTTTGTGACCATGTTTCAGAGTAAAAGATCGTTCCATTTTTAAATTACTTTCTACTCCCTAGGGAATAAACGGTCACTTTAATCCCGCTTCGTAGGGCTATAATGGCGTACTTTTAGAGCATGAGAAGTGAAAAAAAATAAACATCGGTGTAAAATTAATTATTATAATATGTAAACGACTAACATCGTACGAAATAGGTACTTTCAACATGATTATCTTTTTAATACAATCTGGAACATCCAACGACATTCTACGTAAGATTAGTAGGTACTTAAATGTATTTTTCTCAAAGCTTTGCAATGTAGGTCGTTTCATCGTAAGTTAATACGAAAGTATTAACATTAATGCAGAGTAAAGCCGACTGTGTTGGTTAAGTTAAAGAAATTACAAGATGCGAGAGAGAATTATGTGAAATACCTCTTAACCTCAGCTAAACGTAATCCCGCTTTGAGAGAAGTACCCAATTTTAATATGGCTCTAAACCAGTCTCGTGAGAAACGTTGAATATTACATTTGTAAATAAGACGTCAAGTTAACATGTTTATAAAGTTACATACATTACCTAAGGGGCCTGTAAGTCTGGCTTTACCTACGTACCTGAATGGAATATCAAGCAATGTTGGTTTTGAACCGAGTTATGAGAAGATTAATGTTTAAGGAAGGGTCACGTGGGACAGTTTGGCCCACGCCCTAAAGAAATTAGTAGCTATTGTTTAGTACACACTAACTTATTATGTAAAGCTGACGTGTATGCGGTCCTTGGGGAAAGACTTGCGTTCGTCATTGTTCACACAAGCATGGCTGCTGGCCCTGACAGTTGTGTAGTATCCTGTACATACTGTAGTTACCTAAGTAGTTACACTGTGGTTACACTAGGTACATAAGGTGGAATGTGTGTTTCCACAGTAGCCCGCGAAATTCTTTGTGACTTTTTCATAGAATAGTCATTCAATCGAGTTACATGAACTTGGAGGGTTGTATTGAAGATTATAATTCTGTAACTACATAGGTACGTCTCACAGCCGCGAATCATATTTTCATCAACATACAACCTAGCACTGGTGTGAAAATTGCAAAAAAACGTAAGAAAAATTTAATTGCTGCCTTGGAGTATCCACCTTAAGTCACCTGTATTGGTTTAGTTGAGAAGGGTTAAAGCTGTTGGATTTGAACATTTGATTAATCCTTTTTGGTCATTGCTATACAACGTGTAACAAACAGGTTCCATGGAGAAAGTTGTTCAGTTTGATGGTCTGTGGAACACCCTTTCATATAACTACCCTTTCTGTTACACGTTGTAGATGACTTTGAATAAAATGATTAGAAATCAAAACTTCGCAGCTAAAATCTTGTTGAGAGAGAAGTGGACCTACTTATTGAAAAAACAGAGAAAGTATGTAATTAATAGTGGAAGGTGCAATCATGAAGCCTGAACGTAAAACGACAACACATTTACATACGCCTTCTTTTTTAAGAGAAGGTAGGTACCTAAGTTACCTTAAAAATAACCCACGCATGCAAACAGAATGCAAAGAGTAAACAAAAATAAAGAGACGCAGGTATACTCACATATACGCTGCGCAAGTGGCCCTAGATTCCACCGAGGCACAAAGGCTTTCAGACTTTAGCCATCAGCTGCTGGAAGAGTAGCGACTTTAGGTAAACTCATGCAGATGCGACAGACATTAGCATTTGATGAGGAAGGCGCTGAAAATACCTACTTATCTCGTTGCCATAATTTTCGTAGGTGTTTGGAGAGCATAGCACAAAAATAAGATTGCAAGTAGTAACATTTTCACAACTTTACGAGTACATAGGTTTGAGAACATACTTCTCAAAGTAGCAGAATGTGCAATCGGTTTACAAAAACTCCTTGTACTAATGTTCGATCGATAATATCGTCCGTTGGTATCGACCCAGCTGCAGTAGCCGTATCTTCGATTAATCATCGGATATCTTTTGAGATGGATAAGTAATTGATACCTATCAACTAAAATCCGATTACAATTTGATTTCCTTAAAAATAAGGATTCCCAAGAACCACCAGCCGCTCAAAGTCCCAACCAACGTGGGCAAAAACTCCCACACACCACGATCCATCACATAATCTTTGCAAAGACTCGTTACTGGCACGAGTGGTCCGCGTGCAAGCTAGCATTAAGTTGTAAGGCATTAATGCACCGACGCGCGGGGCATGACCATGCTAGCACATACGAAAAACTTATTAAGCCAACTTTTTACCAGCTTTTCTGCCGTAAACTAGGTTTTTCCACTCCCGCCCGAATTAAAATCCTCAGTGTGACTCACAAATTAGCTCGCATATATTAATATTAGGGTTCCAGGAAAATTCGTGTCTCGAAAAAGTTTCTGGTCGCTTTGACGCAGTTTATTCACTACTCAAGTTTTATATTAAAACTGAATTTCAACTTTATATGGCCTCGTATTTCACAGCAGAAGCTGCCAAATGCCAAGATTACCGGTACCTTTTCAAAGTTGTACGTTTTATACTGCCATCGAAATGTTCGTTAAACACTGAATCTCATAACGTTTTGGTATTCAAGTTTATCACGACAAGAAATCCGCTGTATTTAACAAAGCTTTTGAGCATTCATTTAAAACTAGAGCTCAAAATTAATATCTTAGCAGTGGCTTGGTAAACGGTCTGAAGTTAAAATAAACGGTTATGAATATATAATATTCAGTGGTAATGATACTCCCCTGACTCGGTAGCCAACCCTAGCTGTGCTTACCTACTAAAAAACTGAATAGGTACGCAAATAATTCAGTATTAATATGTAATAAGGTAATTCTGGTTACGAATTTATTAAATTATCAAGTAGCAGACAGGTTGACAGGTACCTACCAATCAAACGGTACTTCGACATAATCAGGTTTTTTTTTGTAGGTATTTTGATAAAAAAACATTAGGGTCCCAGCATTGAATCTAGGTATGTCTTACTAGTTTTTCTAGGCGGGTTAGTTCTGTCTGAAATGTAGAGTTCAAAATTGAAAGAGAGCAAAGATAGACCAAAATGACTAAAATCATTGACCATCGAAACCCAATAGAACCGACTCTAAGTCTACGGAGCGTTCATAAAAACCTTCTACTGACTCTATCGTAGCGCACTGCTACTTAGTCTTACCATACTATGCCTCTCCCATGACATAATATACCTTCGACAGCACCCTGTCCTCTGCTTCACCACATTACCTACCTATATAAAATTAACTAAACGGTATGATTACCCACCAGTGAAAACCATGTTCTTGAGGTAATATTTCTGATTAAAGCCTCATGCATATTTAATAAATTGCCTACTTAAACGCTCCTACTACCTACCTTTGTTATTATTTACCTAGTTAAGACATTAGGTTGGTACTGGCACGAAATGTGAAAACATGGGCTACAATTAGCCAAAGGAGTTAGTTTTACAATAAATATTAGCTACCTACCTAACAACTAAATTGCAATTAAACTTCTACCGGGCTATAAAACGCTGTCCTATTTCACTCCCCTCTGAAATGATATGAAAATTAATAAATGATGAAATGCCCCAAGGCCTGGAATACGAAATTATACGAACTGCAGTCCCGTATGGCTTTCTTAAAATAAACTTCCTGCTGTGTAGGTACCCACTTATTCAAAGGGGCTTTTCAGTTATAATTAATACTACAAAGTACTGTATCCGTCGTAAATGAGCAAACTTAATTAATATATCCATTAGATCTCGCAACATTCTTTGAAACAATGAGACGTAAAAGGGTGGGTATTCTGTAAGACTACCCTACCGAAGGGTACTTACAATAACGGCCGCTGAAAAGCCTATTTTGTGAACGGCGCGATAAATAATTATGTTCCCATACCCGATAACGGTAAATAGCTACTGCAGATGTGTGTATTTACACTTTCGATTGCTCATGCTTTAGTTGATTCCTTATCTATAGTACACTGTTACCCTAGTGGTGAAAGTAACTTATTCAGTCCCGAGACTCAGGCGCTCAAGCGTAGCGCGGGCGCCAATAGTTCGAGGGTATAAGTCTTTAACCCGAGGTAAACACTGTGCTTTTCATTACGAATACAAGAAAAATAAAAATAAAAACACGAAACAACTCGAAAATAAAAGGAAGATCGGATTGCCGCTTTCCCGCCTATTTTGTTTTTTTTTCTGTGGCTGGCTATTCAGCCTTGATTTTTCATTTTCGTCACTGAAAAAATAGTAAATGTTTTGCCCAAATCTATATTTTAAAGAAATATTTGTAACTAAATCATAACTAAGTTATTTAAAAAATCTTTAATTAATAGGTACCTACTGCATTTTATGTTATTTAAATTTTATATCGCGCTGTCATTTAAGAGGCTGTATAGAAGTCGGAACATGGTTCAATAGAAATGTGAAAATAGAACTAGTTTTTTCTTGACATCATCCCCGCGAAATTCAAATTTTCTTACGTTTTTTGCAATTTGCCGGGCAGTGCTAAGTTTTATGTTGATAAACATGTCAGTCGCGACTGTAAGACGTATTAAATTACAGAACTGTAGTCATCAAAATCATCAATACAACCCTCCAAGTTCGTAAGAGTCGAAGAAGGACTTTGAGCGTGAAAAAGACATTATTTAGAACCAAAACCGTTAATACCGCCGAGTGCCGAGTAGTTAGTATAGCCCGCGAAATTCAAATTATCTTACGTTTTTTGCAATTTGCAGACCAGTGCTAGGATGTACTTTAATTAAAATATGATTCGCGGCCGTAAGACGTATGTAGTTACAGAATATAATCATCACAATCATCAATGACTATTTGGAAAAATACATAAGATTTGAATTTCACGGGCTACCCTGACGCTTTCACCGTAAGTCAAGAGTTGTTCTCACCTTGGCAAGGAATTAAAAAAAAAATGTGACCATTTCATGCTGTGTTGGCAACATTTAAATTTTACTGCTATTTTTGACTGCTGGCAATAGTAACATCTGTGTGACAGTAGTAATCTGTGGTGACAGTCGGCGCGACAGACGGCAATATTTATTTTGGAGGTTATTCCTACGCACCAAAAGCGCGTAAATAAGTGTAAATAAAGTTAAATAGATTAATTAATAATCCTAAGAATTACCTCAAGATGCGTTTTGCAATCAAACAAGTAAGCTGTGGTAGCGAACGGATTGGCACATTGACGGGATTTATTAAATCTCCGAGCACTGTTATTGAAACTCCGACAGCAGCTTTACTAACTCAGGTACTTCAAAACATATTGATTAAATGTTGTTCATATCAACATAATAGACTGAATAAGAAACATTCTTAAGTACAATTATAATCTTGGAACCCTTACCCGAAGTCGGGTTTTTCCACCGCATTTTCCTTTTATGTCCTTGTACAAAGTGTCGTCATCTTCACCAGCCAGCACCAATCTGCCTTCTAGACACGCTCGGAATAAAACCTCATTTCCTTGTTCGAATCCACTCTTTATTACTGCATTACGAAACTCATCAAAGCAAATTGGAATTTAGAACAATCATGTACTTACAACTCTTGTTTGGGTGGGTTTTTCTTTCTGTTACTGTTTATCTTATGGGAAACTGGGCTGTGTTTGTACACTTATAAGGTATCATTTACTGACATGATTTGTATGAAGAACAATTATCTCAAGGTTAAAAATAGAATGTTTACTTTTTCAGGGTGGCAGTGTATCCCACCTCACCGCAGAGGTTTTATCCAAAGTGTTTTTAACCCCACAACTGTTATGGGTGCCAGTGTCAAATTCTTTGCAATTAGAACCAGGTATGAAGGCCCAAGGGCAAGGGGTTGCCAAGTTTGCTGGCTTACCAGAACATCTGGTTTGTGTGACCTCACATAATATGAGTGAACATACCCCTTCAGGACATTTTCAGCTTGAGAAAGTACCTCTTTGGACCAAAAATGGAAAGAAAATGGTTAATGCGGAGAGGTAAGAAAGGTACACCACTTTAAAGTAGGGCAAATGGAGTTTCATTTAAATTTATTAACAAAACAAAAACATAACAGGTTGCCTAAAATGATCAAGCTTTGTATATTTATTTTACTTTCTTACACATTTACCTATTTAATTTCTATAGGTAATTATTTGAAACTTTCATTGCAATGTAGTATTAATGAATAATGAACTTGCTAATGTTTGAAAATCCATAACTCACTTCTTCAAATTGAATGAATTTTTCAGATATATGGATTTGATGGAAGTGTACAAACCAGAAATAATTTTGGCGATTGCAGATGGCCGCACATCACTCAATGAGGGGTACAAGAGAATCCAGAAGTCATTGGATAGGACCTGCAATATGTTGGATACTTGTGTGTATCGATATAAGGGTTCAAAGCAGCTTCGAGATAGTGCTCTCATTGGTTAGTATGAATATCTACTACTACAATTATAACAAAATGAATCTGATAATTATGGTAGTAGAACTTACTGACTCATTCAATGATTATTTTTCTCACTGACGACCGTTCCTACATCTTTTTCAACCTTATGACTCAGGGCATAAGAGCCAAAAGTGATTATACAGTCGTGGTCAACTAATTAGGGACATGCAAGATAGTGAAGAACAATAACCGGTTATGTACATACAAATATAAAACCCTATTGATTTCTCAGTAACTATTATTTGCATAATTTGGTCCGATTATTATGCTTTAAATGGCTGTAAATAAAAGAATAAATAAATAGAAAAAAGTATTTAATATCAAAGGTTGAACATGTATTCAATTTTAAGGTATAATTCTGTAGCTGGACATTTAATTAAGGACAGTAAACTATAATGAAAAATAGAGTTAAACAAAACTAATAATCTGCAGTATTATAATATCTTTAACAGCTCCATTTTATTTCGTGTAAAATCAGTACCCAGTAGCAAAACCTTTGTTAGTAATTACCGCTTGACACCGATGTGGCATAGACATTATCAGTTTCTGGCATGTTTCGACAGGAATGTTTGCCCATGCCTCACAAAAAGCTTCATTAAGTTCATCTAAAGTTGTGGTACGATAAGTGGCTACTTTTTTCTTGATTTCGTGCCAAAGGTGCTCGATTGGGTTAAGGTCCGGGCTATTTGCTGGCCAATCTAGCACCGATACTGACTGACTGGTAAGAAACGACTTGACTGAACGGGCGGTATGTTTCGGGTCGTTATCATGCTGAAACGTCCATATAATAGGGAGATGCTCCTCAGCATAGGGAAGCATCGTTTCCTCCAATATTGCCTTGTATTGATGTTGGTCTAAGTTACCCTGAACTTTCCTCACAGGTCCCACTCCACGTCCAGAAAATGAACCCCACATTTTAATGTTTCCACCGCCATGTTTCACCTGCTTTTTTGTGAATCTTGGATTCATTTCCGCTTTTACTGGACGCCGTACGTATTGCCTTCCATCTGAAGAAATCAAATTAACCTTGGTCTCGTCAGAGAATAATACATGTTGCCATTGGGCGTAGGTCCAATGTCCATATTTACGTGCAAACGCCAAACGAGCATTTCTATGTTCTTTCTTCAACAACGGTACTTTGCGAGCCACTCTTCCGAACAACCCTGCTTCTACCAGACGTCGTCGAACGGTCCTCGCTGAGACACCAGCTCTTTCGTCTGTCCCAAACACTTCGTGTTTAATTAAAATAGAGCCTAGAAACGGATCTTTCTTAGCTAACCTGGCTATCATTCTATCTTCTTGCGGAGTTGTTTTTCTCGATCTTTTTGTTCTGGGCACATTTAAATCTGTGTTATTGCGTCTGACATGTTGCACTGCATTGTATACCATAGTTTTTGAACAATTTAAATGTTCTGCTATCCTTCGGTATGGCCAACCATGCTCGACAACAAACTTCATGATAATTTTTCGTAGTGTTGGATCGCAACTTTTATTTTTACCCATTTTTCTTCAAAATATTTTTCAAAACTTAAAATAAATATCGGGATTGCCGCCAAAACTACCACGAAACAATAAGAGAAGAAGTAAAAAAGTATTGAGATTCAAATTTTGAAAATAGAACGCAATATCTCAGTGTCCCTAATTAAATGGCCAGCCAGCATTATTTGAACAAATAGCACTACGATAATCTATCAGCTATACTGTAAAGAGGTTTAATGTTTAATAAGTTGTTATTGTTTGTATAATCGGGCACATAAATGACTAATTATACTTACATGTAAGAGATATGGAATATGGTTTAGACTCGTTGGAAAATAAAAAATAAATTCACAATTCGGTTTAACCAGAGTGTCCCTAATTAGTTGACCACGACTGTACATCAGTGAGTGTGCTAGTACTTGTCTTGCTATCTTTTTCACTAAATAGGATAGGACAATAAATGCACAACAGAGATCTAACTGGTTGTGTGTGTAGTATAAAACATTGAAAAAGGTGCACAATTTGCATTGGTCGTTGCCATGAAGAAGAACCGGCAAGAAACTCCATGGTTACTGGTCCTGTAGTTGATCATTATATTTACTGACAGAGATAACAATTCTGATATAGGGACGTGAAAGTATTGTATTGTACAACAGGCTGGTTTCCGCAATTCTACGTCAAAGCGCGTATTTTGCGTATGGGGTACCACGCGGGCCCAGTGCGGTTTGGTAGATGTCACATGTCTTCGAATTTTTTGTTCTAGGACATGCCGGTTTCCTCACGATGTTTTCCTTTACCGTTATTGAGAGCAGTGGTAATGAAATAAATTCCACAAAGAAATGCGCCTGCCTGGGTTCGAACCCACGACTTACTGTTCGTAAGTCGAGGCCGCCACCACTGGGCCACCGCTGCTCTCATAGCATGTGAAAGTATTAAGCTTTTGGTCAACAGTGCTAAAATAACAAAACACCTTGTAATCCCCGAAGGACTAGGTAAAGGTGTACCTATTAGTACATCATAATCACATTTCACCAGTTTTGTTTAAGTCCCATTATTAGAGGGCGAGCCTATTGCCACCATCAACTAGGCACACAACGCCATCTAGTGCCACACTAAGCAAGGCTTGTGTCGTGGACACCAGATAGTTGATAATATACTACATAATTATACATATACCTGTTTGTTTGTAAATACATACTTTTATATACATATAAACATCCATGACTCTGAAACAAAAATGTCCATGCTCATCACACAAACATTTGCTCCTACCGGGATTCGAACACAGGATCCTAAGAACGTAAGGCAGCCCCACTATCACTACGCCATTCGGGTCGTCAAATCCAGACTATGTGCCTCTTACTGAAAAATTTATGATGTTAAAACCCAATAACACTGTCCTACACGAGAAAAGAACTAAGGACCTCGTGCACAGTTGTCAGCAACCTCTAAAATCTCTTGATATTGTATTTCAGGTGTGGTGGTAGCCACTGGGATGCCTAAAAAAAGAGACGAATCCATCAAACACGTATTGAAACATAAAGATACTCTGACAGGAGTAGCTTTGGCAGGAATAACAGATGCTACAGATGAATCTGACAAGCTGGCAGCTCAGAGTTTGAATGATATTTTTAAGACTGTCGGTGTAAGTATTCTGAATTTTACTCAGTTATTTTATGCTACAACCATTAGGAGCGGAGCATGAATGAAAAATGTTGCAAAAACGGGGATTTTATTTTCCTTTAGTTTTTTTCTGTTATATGTGACGCAGAAGTTGCGTGAGTCAGCTAGTCTATCATAAACATAAGTTCTCAATTGACAACAGTATAATCTTAAAATAGTCTTACATGGCTTTACATTAAGAAAACGATATTATTTTAAAGTACTTACTTTTACTAAGTAAGTACTTTAAAATAATATCGTTTATACATTACATAATTTTAAGAAAACGATATTATTTTAAAGTACTTACTTTTACTAAGTAAGTACTTTAAAATAATATCGTTTTCATAATGTAAAGCCATGTAAGACTATTTTAAGATTATACTGTTGTCAGTTGAGAACTTATGTTTATGATAGACTAGCTGACTCACGCAACTTCTGCGTCACATATAACAGAAAAAAACTAAAGGAAAATAAAATCCCCGTTTTTGCAACATTTTTCATTCATGCTCCGCTCCTAATGGTTTTAGCGTGATGTTATATAGCTTAAAGCCTTCCTCGATAAATGGAGTATCCAACACAAAAAAAATACAATTCGAACCAGTAGTTCCTGAGATTAGCGCGTTCAAACAAACAATCTCTTCAGCTTTATAATATAGGTATAGATTATAATATAGATATTAGTAGACCACAAAAACTATTTGCGTATTTTGATTTTGTCTATTCGGTATGTGCAAAGTTCAATTTGCCTCAACATTAGAACGAAGTATTGCCGATGCACTTTGAAATTTTGATTTCCGACGCCTACGTAAATCGTCATGGCAAGAGATAGTCATTTCACCACTTCCTTTATTTTTAATAGTGACAAAACTAAACAAATTAATAGAAATTTGTATATTGTCACAGAAGTAAAAGATGGATATATTATTCATTTCTTAGTATTTATTAGTATTTAGACATACCAGGAAACAGTGATTAAAATGAGTATAATTTAATTTCGTACACATCACCTACATTCCTAAGAAATGATGCAATATTTCTTGTTCTTGCTGACATCAGATTGGTTTGTGCTCAATCCCACGTCTCTTACTAATCAGTGGTAATAAAACGTTTTTCTTTTATGTTAGGAAACTTTATTGATCGACTTACCTATTGGGTTTCGTTATTAAGATCTATCCTATTTCTTAATAGTACTCGTCAATTCTGAGGTATTGATTGAGTGTATTGAATAGTGAATGTGCAATGGCATCTTGTAGTGTATTCGTAATTTCAGGGTTCAGTGTAGGAATGTGACATTTATCAGTTAACTCACAAACAAACATGGGAAAAATACTAAGTATTAGGTACAGAAAACCGTAGTTTTCCGCAAACCAATTATTTATCGTTAAGACATGCGAGATTTATCCTTTAACGCATTTGTAAACATGGTAAAAATTCTATGAAAAAAAAAACTAAGATCTATCAGACTGCTCCGTAAACAATAATTCATCATTGAACTCGACGTAAACTGCGTGTCAGTATAATAAAGTAACGGTTACAAAACGAGCCTACGCAAGTCAATTCGTTCTAAAGACACACAAAGTAAGCAAATACCTTACGTAACGCATATACCTAATTCGTCTTTTCACCTTGAGCAGACGTGTGAAAACGTATGTTATTACGTACTTACGTAGTACGTAGAATAAACATTAAACACTACGTTCACATTTTATGATTAAAAAATATCACGGTACCGAATAAACTGCATACACGAATATCACTTTCGTAGCTTAATAGATAAGAATGTTCTTATCAGACCATAAAAATTCCACTGGCGTACTTGGACTTCCCATTGCATAGCTTAACAATGCGTGGGATGGGTCAGTACCATTACGTAACATAATTATCACTAGAAACAGGAAAATGCTGCAAACGACTGATTATCAAATAATTTAAATGTGTCTGTATAATTTGTTTGTATGAAAAATATCATACACAACCTTTTTCAACCTGGTAAAGGTCAGCTCCTGCTTTTGACGTCACGTCTCGACAATTTCTTAGGCGCCGTAAACAAAACAATGGCATATTAAGGTTGTTCCTTTTCCGAAGCCTGCCGGGGCTGCGGGACTGTTCGAAAGAGATACCGTGGCCCTGGAACGTAAAGGAACATGCATGGGTTTTAGTCAGTAAAAGTCTGACACTCCCTCCCGCTCCGCCCAGAGTGGGAGAAGTCATTTGACGATTTCCCATCCAAAAAAAAAAAAAAAGGTTGTTCCTTTTGATGGCGGTAGGGATGCTGCTCTGTTGGTCTAGTGGTCACGAGCGCGACTACTGAGCATGGGGTCCTGGGTTCGATTTCCGGGTTGGGCCAGGTAATAGAATCCCAGTAGCAGCAAGTCTTGATTTACCTATGCCCGGTTGATAGCAATAGGCTCGTCACATAGGACTTAAAAATAACATAACTGGCGAATGTGGAAATACTATTATGTACACATCTGCCTAACCTTCGCTTATTACAGGCGTGATGTTATGTAAATATGTATGTAAGATCTACATTCACTAACCGCACTGGACCTGCGTAGTGGTGTATGTCCAGCTCCCTCGTCTCAGCAGAGGCCTGTGTTCCAGCTGCGGGAGAATCAACTTTAGTAGTAGAGTGTTAAGACAATCTTTTAATTGCATGATTCCAGGATGCGATACCCAAAGACTTGTTACGGGTAGTAGAAGGCTGTTGGAACCCGGCGATCATAGTAGCAGCAATAGAACACGGTTGGGACGTCTTCGACGGTTCATACCCGACCAAACTCAGCAACTCGGGACATGTACTAACCCTAAACTTCGACCCAGACCAACTCTGTACTGAACCATGCATCTTAGATCTCAATGATGAAAGGTATGTTTGATCTTTTGGCCTTTTTTCTTTGATCTTCCTTATTTGAATAAGTAATAAGAAGTTTTTTTTTTTCATGTAAGGTCGAAGGTTTTATTTGTTGACGCTGGCTCTAAATTAATTGGACTTCGAACTTTGAACTGACCATAGACTTAATCGTTCGATATTCAAACCTGTTTTGTACACTTCGGAGCAAAGTTAGATCTTCCGACGGAAACTATACGGCCTTGTTGTATCTCGTCACCGACTAAATTTTGAGGTCAGCCGGTCTCAAAATTCATGGCGTTGCGCACGTGTTGGTCCATGAGGGTCGACCTCACGTGTTTTGTGAGCAGGTTATCGCCTCGATGCGACATTCTCTTTTCTTGGTATGGCAGCAATCAGTTGCAACAGCAGTTATAGAATTCGAAAGAAACGCTTAGCTTAGGCCTATTGAATTTCAAAAGTTTATATTTCGAAGTTGGAAAGAACTAACGCTGTTCTTTGCAGCTTAGTGACCAGTATTATTAAACTTGATGTAGGTCTAGCTCTAGAGCTACATCCAACTATGAATAGGTACTACTCGCATAAACGATTGTGTAGTTAGACGTACAGTCATCGACTCATCGTTGTATTATCATAATGCTGATGTGACTCTAAAAAATGCTTATTCGTGGATGAAATATACAGGCTGTAAATAGAACCTTCACGAAGCCGTCAATCAAGCATTCTGTACATCAAACTAAGTAAGCCTGCGCGAAAATGTTTGCAGGAAACTATTTTTTTTTGGGATGAAAAATCACTTTTTTCGGTAGTATTACCCTTAGTATTTATTAATACGGGGGTCGTGGAGGTGCTAAAAGCCTTACGTTAAATCTGTGTATTTAAAAAAAGTTGGAACTTTGACCCCTGATCTCTCCGTAACTAGGAGGTTACGGAGATACTGGGTATTTCCCGGGGTAACTATGGTCTAGAAAAAAAAACAATGATCGCAATGACGGCGAGAACAGGTGCCTTTCGGCTTCGTTAAGGATCTTTTTGCACCCTTTTTATAATATACAGAAAACCAATCAACTATTGAATTCCATTTTTGTAAGTTGAATCCATCAGTCAACATCACTGTTTTTTAGGTAATTTTGTTTGATGTCTTACCATTAACTTTTTGTTACAAAGTATTTCCTGCAATGATAAAAAATTGTTACCAGCGAAAAAACAACAAAATTACATCTTATCGTAAACAAATTGTAATGTAATCAATTTTTAAATTACAGGTATAAAGAAGATTTCATCCCAGTATTAGAAGGCTGTGAATGTCTAACTTGTAAGAAGCATACGCGGGCGTATATCCGCCATCTTTTAAATACTAAAGAGATGCTTTCTTCTGTTTTATTGAGCATGTAAGTATGACATTAACACACGTTCTTTTCACCGACTGCCTCGTTACTCTAGTGGCCGCGAGTGCTACTGGTAAGTATATCTTGGTTTCAATCCTCAAGTCAAGACCAACACTGGGGGGCCAAATGCCTGCTGCCACAGGCTCTACGCGGGGGTCGTGCGGTCCATGGCCCTTTACGGGGCCCCAGTATGGGCGCGTACCTTGAGGCGGAGAGCCGCCCACTATCTGAACGCGCCCCAGAAAGTGGTGGCCGTGAGAATGGTCCGTGGGTACCGCACGATCTCCCGCGAGGCGGCGGGCCTGCTTGCCGGATTGCCGCCATGGGATCTGGAGGCGATAGTCCTCGCGCGCCTGCACGAATGGCGCGCGGAGGCACTACGCCGTCGGGGGGAAACTCCGCTACCGCGGCAAATTTGGCGGCGGACAGACCTCTGACGCGATCTCATCGAAAGAGATACCGCGGCCCCGGAACATAAAGGGCGAGGAAGGAACATGGATGGGTTTTAGTCAGTAAAAGTCTGACACTCCCTCCCGCTCCGCCCAGAGTGGGAGAAGTTATTTGATGATTTCCCATCCTAAAAAAAAGACCAACACAAGGCCAAGACGTTATTGAGTTTTCCACCAAGAATATCTCAGTGGCCGCCCTGAGTATGGATTTGTGCCTAGTTTGTATCACTGGGCTCACTCACTATGGGCTAGTTTCCACCATCAATAAATTGCAAATCTATTTAGTCCGTCAGTTAGAGTATTGAAAAATAATTGACACGTATTTCGTGTTTTGTAAATCAATGAATATTGACAAAGGTAAAACGCATCAAAACTCGGGAGTGGGGGCTCGTGACTTCAGAACACACTAAAAATTATACAACAGCGTGACCTATTGAGAATTTTAAAAGCGTCGTATCTTCGTCAATTTTAGTTTACGTAATTAAAGAAAAAAATTCCTACGAGTCAAATATTTTTTGATAATCTAACTGACGGACTATTTAGAATTTTGTAATCTATCTATCAATATATTTTATAAAAATCAATGCCACTTTTCGTTGTAATTTTATAACTCAAGAACGGGCTCTCCTATCCAGGCTTTGTTCGGACTATTTAATAGATGGTTTATGTGAAGTTTGCACAAAATCGGTCGAGCGGTTCTTCACGCAGACGAAGTTGCACGGGTCTGTTAGTCTATTATATAGGACTCTAACACAACCGACATTTGTTTGTACAGTGTGCTATTATTGCACCTCTGCCTACCCTTCCAGGATTACAAGCCTGATGTTATATGTCTTGAACAATGATGAAATTATGACGTCAGTCATTTTGATCATAAACTTTATCAGCGTCATAAGTCCCTTTTAATCATAAGGCAGTTAACACAGATAAAGCGTACTTCACAAATAATCATGCTGTTAAGGAAAAAGATAACTACGGTGTAAGTCAGGGTGATGTTTGACGTCAATATAAATGTTTGACCCTGTTTACTTGAAAATACACAAAAATCAACATTCAAAGTATGCCATGATGACTAACATGAATGACAAGTACCGGATGGAGGAAAGACATTCCAAATCGTCCGCTTAAGTACTTCAAACCAATAATGATCTTCATGTGGCAACATCGATGTAATCAACCTTGCAGTATTCACTATTTTCCCAGTTCGTAAACATAGACACGTCAATACGATATGATGCTTTACTAAATACAACTTTAGCCTATTGCAGTACACTGCTGGACGAAGGCCTCTCCCAAAATGCTGCTCAACACCGACCCCTCTCCGTCTTCCCCCTTGGCCCCTTCTCCACACCCCCCTACCCCCTTCTCCCTCCCGCCTTCCACAATAAGTCTGACTCAGCAACCTTTTGAAGAATACGCTTCATTTACCTGACTGACATCAAGCCTATCTAAGTAATTTGATCAGTTTTGACCTCTGTATATTTAAACTTGCCATTTTTACCTTTCAGCCACAATCTCCATCACTTCGATCAGTTATTCCGGCACGCCCGACAGCATATCGCAGCGAACACATTCCAAAAATACAAGAACCACATCACCAAACAGTATGAAGCATACAAACTACCTCATTCAACCAATGGACACACAGATATCAAAGAAATTGACATCAAAATGAATGGAAGTGACTGCATATTGAAAAGACTTCGCGTGAGTGACGATGAGATTCATTCTAGTCAATTAGTTAATGGTAGTCTGTAATAGCGATGTGTAGTTAGTTTTTAGTTCTAGAAAGTACTGTATAGTACCTAGTTTTGTAATTCTCCGTGTGTTTTTAGTGGCTTTCAAGAAATATTGTTGGTAAATTTACTTGAAGATTTTCTTCACTCCAACGAATGGAAACAGAATTCTTAATTGCCTTAATTAGGAATTCTGTTTTCATTCAATATTGAAATGGTGTATTGTTGTTGTATATTTTGAATGACTTTCTGGCCACTATAAATGCACGGCGCTTACTCCAAACAGTCCCCTATCATAATATGTTTTTTTTTCTGATCACTGATCTGTACGCGGTCATCATGACAGTACAATTTTTCGGCCTAAGTATTGGATTCGTTGGATTGTTTTGGCCTAAGTATTGGAGACGCATTTCACAATACTACGGTTTCACTTCGATAGTTTACATTCTACCGAAAAATAAAGCGTTATATTGTAAACAGTATGTTCAGTTGACAATATTTCGAGAGTTTACAATTTCGCTAGAGAGATTACAATCTAACGTGTTGGACAATTTTACGGTGACATATATACTCGATTATGGGATTCGCCACCTTTCCGCCGCATTATGAAATGTTCAGGTCCCTGCTGTCATTTGTAGATTCTTGACAGGGTGTAATCAGAAGCCCGAACGTTAGGCAACCGGTCTTATCAAAGGGGATTCATATTACCCAGTAACTCGGCTGCAGAGATCAGATAGACAGTCGCTCCATGAAAACAACTGGTATCCGGCTCAGACTGTAAGAGTGGAAGCTGACTCCAACATAGTTGGGAAAAACGGTATTTTCTTACTCCTCCGATATACTTTCTGATTAATTTCGTTGCGGGATACAAAACAGTTAAATTCATCCTCTGGGACTTGGTCGAGCTTCATTGTCTCGGCGCTTTTTGGGTGGTCGCCACTGTTGATTCTGGTTTTTAGGAGTTACAGTTGTTTGGGAATAGTGTGGCGGGCTTTTCTCAAAAAAAGACAGTCGCTCGATGTGAATAACTGGTATTCAGCTGCATACGGTTGAGACTGTAAGAGTGGAAGCTGACTCCATTATAGTTGGGAAAAACCCTAGATAGATAATGATGAAAAGGTGCATCACTGGCCAAGCCCACATTCGTAAGCAAAATATGTATGACTCATAACAACATCCTTATCGCGTACGATAGTTGACTGTATGGAGTAAAATAGTAGTGTAGCAATTATGTAAGAAATATAATAAGTAAGACACATCACTTGTAAACAGGGACAGTGCGTAATGCGAATTGCAAGTTGTGATAAGTTGTTGATTTAATTTATAATAATGTGATTTAGAACCAAAAACTAACACTGATTTTGTGATCTTATAATAATGTTGGCTTTAAAATTCTTTTTCTTTTTTTCGTCGTTCGATTTTTGAAAATTAAAAAAGAATGTTTCTGTTTATAAAAAATTGTATGGCGTTGTTGTTTATGATTAATACGTGGCATAATTATTATTTATTCATTCAAAGATGATAGGTTGACCTTGCCTATCTGGATCCCTTGCATTATTTTCATTTTTATCCTTTTTATTGTTAATTTTAAGTTTTTCATTACACCGAAACATAAAACCAAACGATTTAAACCTTGATAATAACACGGAAACCATCGATATATTGCATTTAGTTTATCTACCTCGAGACCACGATATATCGATTGCATTGATAGTGAAAATATAAAATAGATAACAGCGTTGATAGTATATAACAGACATACCAATTTATAAATGTACCTGTCCAAGTATTTACTGAGCATAGTACAAGTAAAATATACAACGATTGAACTAACGTTTTTAATCCAAACTAATTCGTTTCGTAGCCTACTTTCTATGAGTCGCGTAGGTACTTAAAATATCTAAGTATGTTAATTATGTAAATACGAAACGAATTCACTAATCACCTCAATACAATTAAGTTTCTTTACACTAAGATTATAATTAAGAATTTAAGATTGTTGCGTCTGGATTGTGGTCGCAGCCGCGACTGGTGAACTGCCCCCGTATTCACAAACGCTGGGAATGAATTTCGATTCGACAAGTCGTATGTTTAACCTTTTTTGGCATATCGAAAACGAGCGAGATACGAACGACTCCCCGAATTATTGGGTTCTTGGGTTTTCCATCGGGAAATGTAAGTCGTAGCCACGGAGCAGGGGCGTAGCTACCATCGTATTAGCCCTATCAATGAAACAGGGCTCCGAGTAACAAGGGCCCCTGATGTGTTAAGGAAATAAAACACAAAATCTTCTCACCTTTTTTTTACGGATAGGAAATCATCAAATAACTTCTCCCACTCTGGGCTGAGCGGGAGGAAGTGTCAGACTTTTACTGACTAAACCCATCCAAGTTCCTCCCTCGCTCTTTAAGAAAGAAAATCATTTGTTTTGTTCTCTTCTTTTTGGGCTTCGCCACACTAGGGCCCAAAGGCCCCCCTAAAAATTGATACAGGGCCCACTAGCACTAGCTACGCCGCTACCAAAAGAGTGGATTTGTGCCTGGTTAATGGCAATAGACTCCCCTGCTTTTTGTTTCCTAGTTTGCTCTGTCTCACTCCTGGGCTAAGGGGTCTCTCTCCCTCCTTGTTACATGGGACTTAAACATAACTGGCGAAATGTTGGTACTTTTCGGTACACCTCTGCCATACGCATACCTATACCTCACCTTTGTGTTGTGTTAAGTTTGTGAGTTAGTTATTATTTCCACGAAGTGAACGTTTGCATACGTTACCGAATATTTTGCTGTCACTACCCAGTTATCGTTTATTTAAACTTATTTTGCCACTTACGGGATATATTCCGTGATTGTCGTGTTGTTTTTCAACCCGCGATCATGGCGCTTACAACAGCGTCGAAATATCTGGAGCTCGAAATCTACACTAATATTATAAAGAGGAAAACTTTGTTTGTTTGGTTGTAATAAATAGGCTTAAAAACTACTGGACCGTTTTTAAAAATTCTTTCACCATTCGAAAGCTACATTATCCACGAGTAACATAGGATATATTTTATCCCCGTACTCCCACGGGAACGGGAACTATGCGGGTGAAACCGCGGGACGTCCGCTAGTATTATATAATCACGGAAGAAATCCTGTGACAATGTAAGTTTAGTTTATTCGTTTAGTTAATTTTACTCTTAATTTTATGTAATTTCTATAAATATTTTTTAAGTTTAATTTAATAACCTCGCATGAAATGTACGGTATGTAAAAAAACAAAAGACTGTTCACAACAGTGTGGCTGTAACTAGCATTATTAACTAAGTATATTATTTATTAATATTTATAAGACCTTCTTTTAATAACAATATGCTGGAAGAGCACCGAAGATGCTAATGATTATGATATAAAAGGGTATGTCAGGGATTCAGCTCGTGATTTACCCCGCAATGGTTATAGCGTGATGAATATTCATCCTATATATTTTCCGCCTGTATACCGTACATGTAGCCTAGTTGTTATATTATAATAAACCACGTGCTTATTACTATTTAATGTTTGATTTCTTTCTTCTTTTCGTGTCGATGACTGAAATTTTGACCAACCTATCGTTTGCCTCATTTAATTCTTCGAGGGTGGTATTCAGTTTCATCCGGTTAGACTGGAAGCCGACCCCAACACAGTTCGGAAAATGCTAGGCAGATGATGAAGTCTTGGAGGGTGCAGTTATACACGACGGGCAGAGCAGAAGTTGTGGCAAATCTTGTGACGGGGCGTCGCAGTCTTGAGTTGGGGTTGGTGCGATGATACGCCATGGCCCAGATTGGACCTACAGCGCCGTACTTGATTCCGCAGTTGGTTCATAGATTATATATTGGCCAGTAGGTACAGTGAAAAGGTGGCAGTTGTTTAATTTCATTCATCTTTTTTAACTTTCACGATCAGAACACATTATAAAACTTATGCAAAACTTAAGCCTGTCTTCCCGCGACCACGGCTGGTGCAATCCAGTCGAAACATCGGGCTTATTATTAAAGGTAAAGTTCGCAATAAATACCCGTTTGAATAAGTTTAATAATTCATTCATAGTTCTTTGAGATAAACGGTTGGTTTAATTGCTACGGAAATGTCTTGGCGGAATTGGTTACATGTATGAGACAAGCAACGTCTTGCCGAATTCTGGATGGTCAGCTCGATGATAAAACAACTGAATACCTGTGACTGTCCAGTTTCTTGAGAAAAGATCATCATGATTTTCCTGTCGGTGCAACACGTTTTCCTCTTCCATTCTCCCCTGGCAGATGTCACGGCATCATTTACTCCATTCTCATTCATATCTTTCTCCACCCATCCATCCATCTTTTCTTTGGGCTTCCCCTCCCACTACATCCATCAACATATATGTCCATCACTGTTTTAGTGACATGCGTTTCATGCCTTACATGTCCATACCAAGACAAACGACTTCCTGAGAAAAGATACTGTAAGTAGAATATTTTGAGAAGTGCGGTGTCAACTTCCAAATATTGTTTTCACTTCTCATGCTCTCAAAGTACGCCAATATAGCCCTACGAAGCGGGACTAAAGTGAACACTTCCTTCCACTTCTCTCGCTGGTTCGGGAGTCAAACCACCTCTGGTATAATAATATTATGGCTTCGTTTATTCCCTCGATATAAAATGTACTATTTGGGATTAGTTGTAGAGCAAAGCTTTTCGAAAGTAGAGGCAAATAAAAAGACAGTATTAAATAAAAGACATAGTATTAACACCTTTTACATTTATATTTTACTGACAATATTTACACAATAATTTATTTTAGTGACCACACTTATTGAGCTAGGCATATTGTATGAAATGTGCATCAAGTATGTATCAATGTAATTGAATTACATTACAAATAGAGTAATAATTTATATTAAAAGGATTTGGCAGGATTTTGCTTGACAAAGTCACATTCCAAATACTATGCGTTCATTGCTATTAAAATATATAAATACATAAAAATGTTCGATGGTAAAACTCAACTGGTACATAAAATATAAATTCATATTAAAACTGTACTATGCTAATAATAACAATTTCATATAGTAGAAATAAATTACCGACGCAACAAATATATCGTATGAGAATTCAACTACTATCAAATATAGTACAATAAGATTTGGCGACACAATTGTAAATTTTACTAAAATTGGCACATTATACTGTTATATTAGCCTACATTTTTCTAGTGTGTTATCGCAATAAATAAACCATTTTTAATTTAAAAACCCAGGTGATTACCTGGACACTTTAATATTCAAATATGCAGAATCAGTTCAATTTTAAACATATTTAGGAAAACATGACAAATTACTAACTAAGTACATTTCATTATGAAACATGAGCTTTTCATTCTCTCTGAATGCGGAAATCTAGAGTTTAAGATTGCTGTATAGGTGTTTAATATTAACATTATCAACTAAAGTGGAATAAAAAATTGTAAACTCTATATAAATAATTACAATGCACCAGGCATTAGATAAAGCAATATTTAAGAATGTTTTATACTATTCACAGTGTAAAGAGAAAATTAGAGCAAACATGTCCCTTCTAACGTCTAAAATGTGATACAGATAGTACAAAAGCATTACCAAGATCTCTTTACGTATAGAACACAGATATAGAAATAGATGGATAGTACAAGCTGACCAACGTAGCGTATCTTTGGCGACTCATTTCCTCACTGATCGAACAAAATAATTGTGTTCGAATTACAATCAATGGACGCAAATCGTTCAACAAATTTAGATTTGCTGTCACTACATCGCATTTGGTACAATCGTACAGATGTAAAATTAAAACTCTGGTTACATAGTTACACATCATTCTATCTCTCTCTATATCCGTGTAAAAAACTGAAACTTGTGTTATTAGCTGATGAAATAATCGTAATTTTTGAGATCCATCCCGGCGCGAGGCATGACAGCGAACAGAACTATGTTCCAATAAGCTTTCACTTCACTGCACTAACGCTAACTATTTTTAGAGTTTACTACAAAAATGTTAGCTTAAGTCCCATTCACTGGATAACACTATTTTAAGTATCACATGTCCTTCTCTTTCTTTTCACATTCAATGACATTATACTGTATTTACTTCCAGCTTGTACACTATACAAAGTCATTTGTACCCGTTGTGTTGAGAGGTTCTTGGGCCTGGAAAGAGAAAATTCACATTAGTAATCGAGAACATTGACAAACATAGTTGAAAGTCTCAACAAAACATCTAAGAAAAATCGAAATGCAACTAAATCGCACTGTCACGAAAGAGTTTTCAATGCCTAAGGCCATTTCTACTAAAACTTACCAATATTAATGCCCTCGCATGTTTACGCATGAAAAATAAATATTTCGGCAGTAAAGTATTATTAGTAAAGTCTATGTTAAGCTTTAGGCAGATTACAAAAATCATATTTGCTATTTAAAAGGGACTATTTACAGCATTTTACACCTACCACTTAGAGCCAATAATTTGGCAACTATAATTAAATACTGATGCGGTAAAAATGTTGGCACATTATAAATTGCCACAATCTTTTAAATCTAAACGAAAATATTTCCTATAAATCCTTAAAACAATCTCTAGTAAATATAATAACTCTAAATACATCAAGTTTAAAATGTCTTAGGCAGACCTTATAATAATCTTTACTATAATAAAATAATGCTAGTTTTCATTGATATTTACAACAATTATGATTTTGGCCAAGTTACACGGTGTGTTTAATTCATTTTACACAAGAAGTCGGAGTGATGTTTTGAAAATAATGCTCTTAGTTTACAGTAAAAATATGTCAAGAAGAAGCGAGTTAGTGGTATAAGCCACTAGCTCGTTAATTGGCTTGGCGGAGGGCAGTGCGTCCTCGTGCGACTTATCTTAGACTGTTTTGTATGTTAAGCGTACACTCCATGGCGGTAAGTGCTCTCACCTCTTCGCCCACGGTACTGGGGTACAACTTGCTGCCCGGTGCGTAGCCATTCTTCTCCAGCGCGAATTGGTCCTCCGTCGTCTTGCGATACACCGGGTTGTCGAAGTTCATAGATGTGTGGTTACGGTTCACGTAATGTTTGTACATAAGCACTGCGATCTGAAACGAGTAGTTAACATTAATTTTACACGTGATTTTTAATAGACAAGATACATCTGGGCAAGATCTCGTGGAAGGTCGAAAAAGTTACATCATCAAAGAAGTAGACCCAATTGATGTCTATTAGAGCGGTTGCTAAGATGCAATTTAACGTTACCGAGACATTAACGAAAGCAATTTATTAATTAGTGTCACAATCAAAGAATTTCCTTAACGTCATGACATGACTGATACAGGTTGGAATTTACATTTTCGTGTAACAGCGAACGGCTTATTTAAACCAATGCGTACGGCGTACTACATTAAACATATCAATTAGAGCCATTATCGCACTGTAAAGACATTTTTCCGCGAGATAAGTTTAATTGAATATTATCTTACTAGCGATTTCTTTAGGTGAAGTATTTTTGGTAATATCCTATAGATGTCCCTGTAAACTCTAATGTATGACCTAAATGCTTTTAATAACGTATTTATCTTAAAGGTGATCTTTCATGTTTTGACGTATGTTAATATGTATTGTAGGTATAAGATATAAATCCCCGGCCATGTTTGCAAAGATTCAAGATTTATTATTTACGATCCTTGATTTGACAACTCGACAAACGCGAAGAACTGAGTTCGCCGAATCGAGGCGCATTGGTTAAAATTAACTACAAACAAATAAACACAACTGAATTCAGGAATAAAAAACCAGCAAACGTATTGGAATGTTCGAGATAAAGAAACTCACTACACACACGTTTCTTGTAACCGATAAATGCATTTACATAGCTTGCAGATTCTTCAAAATGTCCGAGTATTGAACTTGCGGGTGGCAACACCACTGATATTCTATAGGTACGGCACAATTATGATCTATGGTAGATCTAGGAATTAGTATAAGTAAAACAAAACGGGAGTGTCAGTTTCACTTCGTTTCTTTGAACACATTCCAACGGTACATTTCGGTGTCCCATTTTTTACCTGCCCATCTATTTAGTCGCCGTTCGACAGACTATTGTTATTACCGGAAGTTTGCTGGAAAGTTCTAGATAATAAATTGGGTGCTTACCAATGCTGCCAATATGATAAATCCAGAGATTATTGCCACCACAACGCCCGCGACCATGCCAGCATCGCGGCCGCTGCTTGAGATTCCTGTACCGATCTTGGGTGTTTCTGGGACACCTAGAATTAAAAAAAAAATAACAGTTAATACATTGTTAGGTGACACGCTTAACAGTTCTTTAAACCCTTGCAACGTATTCATTGATATGCAATACAAATGAAGCGAAAGTTAACTGTTTATTGATAATTGATCGAATAAATTAAATTGTAAATGAACCATAGGTACAGATACAATTGTTTGACTTACTAACATTTGATACTAAACAAACGTTGCAAAGCTTTTAAAAGTAATTAGGAGTTATAGTTAATTACAACTGTTGCGTTGGTTTTATGAACAAAATGAAACTTTCACCAAAAAGCAGAAAAGAAAGGTGATTTGTGAAAATGTTAAATTGAAAGCAACAAAGAAACAAATGAGGAACATAAACAAGTGAAGAAATGAAAGAAACCAATTTTGTTAACTAAAAGGTGCAAATAATAAAAGTCCTTTTAGACTTCGAATAGAAGAAAAAATCATTGACAAGAACAAACTTCCTGATGGTACAACAGCTTAAGTACACAAAATTGAACGTCCGTTTGCGTTGACAAGTTCATTGTCAACAAATTAAAAACATTGAGGAAGAATGACGACAATAGCGTTATAGATTGACGTATTTTCACATAGACATGTTGGATACGCAGGGCGAGAGCGCCTCCGATCAATTTTCTTACATCTAATTGTCAATTTAACTTCATGTATGTGTGGGCGCTTAACCCGATCTCACTAGACGTTCTATTTACAGCTAGTGTCAATGCAACGTGCCAACTAATAGTATTTAACTGAAATATCCTAACCTACTTTCACATTACAGATGTTTTATTTTATGTTTGGTGTTATGAGTAATGTTGTAATAAAATAAGGACTGATCGTATCTAATAATACAGGACAGGATGGCTGTTCTGATATTTACATAACAAAACCCTGAAACCTGGCACAATAAATACAACATAGTGTTGGTATCATGTTCATCTTTATGCCGAGTGACTTGTAATTATTTCAAATAATGCTGGAACATTCTAAAATGATAATTTAGTTTTGATTTGTTTTTTTGAAGATACAAATCGTCGTGATTGTATTCAGTAAAATATACATAACTAGTAATTTAAAACTATTGTATCCGATCCGAATCATCTGGAATAATGTGTTAGTTGCGATAAAATTGGTTAATGTTAGTAGACAAACGGAAGTTTATGCGACATGCACCCAGCTCATAATGAATCTGTGTGTCTTCCCGTCGTCGAAAGTGTGATGTTTCCGACTTTAGCACAAAGTTAAAATAAAGTTATAATACGTTACCCTCAATCTTTAAGTTTTTCAGGGTGTCCGGTAAATTAACCAAACTGATTTTTTCAAAGTTATAATGAGATTCTTTGACGGGCTCTTCAGTGGCGTCTGGTATCCTCTCCAGCGCCTCTCCTTTCAAGAACAGATCTATAAACGGCTGATTCCTTTTTCCCAGATCTCGTTTATCAGCTTCCCAATACGCCTTCATTGGCTCAGCTTCAGGGTCTATCAGGGCCGCAGTTATTGGTCCCTCTGCCTCCTCAGGCTCCTCAGTCGTGTCTTCACTCTTCAGGAGGCCACGTCCCAACTTCAAGAGAAGGCCTAGCCCTTCTCTTTTGTAATTCACCATATGTGTCAAGCTTTCCCGATAATCATTCGCATTCAAAATAGCTATACATCTGTTTGACAACTAGCAGATTGACATGCCCTGAAAATCAGTCAAGGAATCCCAAGTTGAAGACACACAGATATTGATTGATCATCACAATGAACTGTTGTTAGTTTAATGGCCTGATGAGTATTAGTGATGTTCGATACCCATTACCGTATGTATATATGGGCGATAGTTTATCTTATCAGACGATGTGATTAAATGATTCAACCCATCTATGAAGCAATCTTTAATCAAAATCGTGGCGTTTGATCGACATCAATATACTGAAATTATTGGGGTTTTCTCTAACTATTACTGAAAGCAAGGTTAGTTATGTACCACGTTCACTTTCATTTCGGTGAATTCGATTAACAAGCAACCTTTCAAACGTCACAATTCTGATTAATTAACAAACTCATGTGAGACAGATCAAGGGGTAAACTGGTTGAACGATAAATTGAATGTATGTCTCCAAAATACTCACTGGTTACAGGTTTTTCTTCAATTACTATGGTTTCATTTGAACCAATGGTCGGTTTATTATGCACCTCCACATCTGGATTTATTGCATCTGTAGATTTTATGAAATAAACAACTTAAAAATGCTTCTTTATTCACAAATGCTTGTTTTCATTTTCCGTAAGTAAGTGGGTAGTGTTTTTGTATATTGATCACACAGCGAAACAATTTCACGTCAATGGACACGACACACGCGACACGTACGGGTTTCCGAAACGGAATGAGACAGGCCGAAAACCGGTCGCGTGTAACCGCCATTGACGTCCCACCACCGGGCCGTTCTGTCAATTTAACTAAACGCGATCAGGCTCGCGCTTCAAACCATGCATTGGTTAATTTTAACTGCACCATATTGCCTAAAAATACTCTTTCTTGATCTCCGTGAACGTTTTCAAACCATTTTTTTTTCTAATCCATAACCGTAACACATCAAAGAAGAGACTGGCTACTCAAAGTCGTACCTCATTTTATATATTTAAGTATATTACTTAGTCTAGATACCTAAGCCTTACCCACACATTAAGTAATAATTGGTGTGTTGCTAACTACCCATTGCATTGCTAAGGCTAATTAATTCTATGGAAAACATTTTATTTATAATTATATGACATTTATATTACATTTATATGACATTTATATTTATTATATAACATTTTATTTATAATTATTATATATAATTATATTATGACATTGGCATTCACGTCAGTACATTTCAGTTTAATTCAGTACTACCTTCGTGTCAAAGTATTATTTTATATCAATACATTTCAGTTTAATTCAATAATTTAATACCTTCTGTTAAAAGTTAGGTCTTTATAAATTATTTCTAGTAAGCAACCCAGGTATGAGGTAACACTGTTGCTAGCATGCGCATGCGGCGTGCCGGATCGCAGGTAGAAGCACTGAACAAAAGGTGGCGTGATGCCGTGACGTCACGTCGCCTTATTCGCCAACTGTTAGACTATTGGGCGTTCTATGTTTCCACACGAGTGCGACCACACCAAGTAGGTCTGTTCGGTGCATAAGCACCCATGTGTGAGGTCACAAGCCCCACAGGGGAATAAAAACATTAGTATAGTGACTCATTGATACCGATTTTATGATTATCAATGAGTTTAAATCAGATTGAGACTATTTTTTCCTGTAAAACTCAAAGCTTATCTTACTTATTTACCTACTTATTATTAATTTTAAAACTAGCTTCATGAATAATAAAATTACTCCGTGACCTTGGTAGTCCGTCTACAAAAAAAAAATCTAAAAGAAAGAACCGCAGTACTTTATTTATAGTAAATCCGCCAATCGCGCCAAAATTATCGACTTAATCAATTTCTGATACGTGATTTATGTAGGAAAATACACGTTACAAATCTCCGCAGCACGCGATATTTACACGTAAAGCATTTTTTATGATAACGATTTGCTTATAAACAATTATGAGTAATAAGTTGTACGATTATACTCGTATTATTAAAAGTATGAGATAATGCGTAGGCGCGGTATATTCCAACCAAAACATGGAAGTTCTCCGTAACTGATCAGTCATACTAAAAATTACTACTGATAATAAAAAATATCGTACGATATGTCGTCACCGAGTGACGTGGCGCATTACGTGTTCGGCGGTTCGGCCCGCTAACTGATTCGGCCAAGTATTTTTAAAATGCTCATCAATGTTCTAGTGGCCTTGTGTCCGCAATGATATTACGAAAATGATCGTCACAAGGACCGAATTCACGGGTCTCGTTTGTTTTCGTCTAATGTCACGCCATCTGACGCAATACAATGGCGTGATGGTGCGACTAAATGCGTTTGATGACCTTTCAATTAAGAAAGTTACTACATTCAACGGTAAACTGTCTTCAACGATTAAACCAATACATTGGAATTGGAACCTAGTATCGACGTTATATTCTCCTCACCTTGATCTTTCAATGTTAAATTACTTGAAAAAAGGAAAACCGTGTGCAGATCCATATATGGCTGAATATTTTAAAGGAGGTTACAAATAGATGGTTGTAAACAGCTTCCTCGTTTAAAAACGGTACGTAACATGTACTCGGGAGTATTTTATTGATCGAGCACACAATCAATCATAACTAAACGTTACCAATCGTAGTAAATGCCTTTTTATTGACCCATTCAATTGTACTTTAATCAACAGATGAATGTATGCAATTGACGGACCTATATCGTAGATAGATGATCTGGAGTTGTTTCATAACTTAACGCGATGAAGTTGAAACACTAATACAGTACTGATTTTGACACAAAAGAGGCACAATTTCCCAGCTGATCTTAAGAGTAAGAAAACCGATCTAGATACGTTATCTGATTTATCTGCGTGTGGTTATCTTCCGCCAATTGAATGATTGTACAAGTGCAGTAGACAAATTGGACGCCATTTCCACGAGAGCCGGAAAATTTTGCGGTAAAAGTTACAAATATGGGGTTATCGCTACCGTTTTCTACCGGAACTGATTTATAATAATCCCCGTTATTGTATTTAACTAGTCGTTAAACAATACATTACTTATACAATATAAACGAAGTTTATTATTTTATTGGTCCACGTGAATGCTAGAAGTTTCATCGCGTCGTTTCGTTTCAGTTTGCTCACGTTTGTTGAAGTTAGATTTTCTACTTTCATTAGATATTAGACTAACTTGGAAAATAAAATAACCATATTTTGTGAATTAGGTACGAGTACCTTTTATGTCTTGCAAAATATGTTTTTAAATAGATAAGTCTAGTTAAAAAATAATTGGGTTTTTCCTATGGTAAACGTATTTTTAACCGACTTCCAAAAAGGAGGAGGTTCTCTATTCGACTGTATGTATTTTTTTTTTTTATGTATGTTCACCGATTACTCGAAGACGCCTGAACCGATTTGAAAAATTCTTTTTTTGTTTGAAAGGGTATACTTCCAAGTTGGTCCCATAGCCACCAAGTCGGGATCTGATGATGGAATCTTGGCGAAATCGAGGGAACTCTTCAAATTTTATAGGATAACGTACAGTGATTTTGGTATTTTCTGCAACAAATGAAGCTCTTGCGTTTGATGAGAACCATTCTACCATCAGATCGGATGATGAAGCCAAGAGTCACGGAACTCCATAATGAGACAATGTATCCTAGTCGTGTTTTGGCTTGTTGTAATTGTAACGGTATGCACTTTCCATGTGTACCAAGCACATGTGAACCACTAAAAAGTGAAAAATAAAAACTTTTTTTGCAAAAAATAAAACCGACTTCAAAAAAAAAACAAAAAGTTAAAAATAACTTTAGCTTCTGAAGTCGGTGAAAAAAAAATTAAATCAATCAAACAAACGTCACCGACTTCAGAAGCTAGTTATTTTTAACTTTTTGTTTTTTTTTTGAAGTCGGTTTTATTTTTTGCAAAAAAAGTTTTTATCGAATCGTAACTTCCTTCCCCAAATCACACCATACTACAATAAGTAGTCACGCCTTATTATAGCTAGCAATACTTATAAGTATTATTTATCCTTATTTTGAACGGTGCTCTATTAACCTTTTGACCGCCACAGCATAAACGCTCGCGCGTGCCCTCCACGCCAAGCCACAATTTCATCTACTATTTTGTCACACATTTGTGTCGTTTGGCGTACAGGGCACGCGCTTGCTTGTCACGTATATGTGACAATGGCGTCCAAAACGTTAATATTTTATTATTATAAGCCTATGTAGTTCCACTGCAGGGCAAAGGCCGCCCCCTCCCTTCTTCGACATTTCGCGATGTAGTGCGGTGCTCTAATATAATCAATTATCATAATATTAATGTGAAGCACAAACTTTGTACCCCTTTTTAAATTATGGTCGCATTTCGGCCACTGGCGACCACTAGTTTAGGTATTTAAAAACCAAGTTTTAGTTTATAATTCTATCTTATCAGCACGTACCAATTTTTAATGATTAATTCGCCGTCAATTACTTTTATCTTTTCCTTTATCTGATAATTCGTGTCTAGATCTTGAATTACTTAGGTATTATCTACAGGGAAGTGTCTGCAGTTATGAAGGCTCTTTCTCTCTCTTTGGTAATGAATTAGCTACGTTTCGCGTGTCTGTGATTAGCATTTTCGGGCATGCCAACGCAATTTGAACTTTAGCACAGATCTATACAAAAACACAAAGTGCTAAATCACGCACGGTTGCAATTCTTCAACTTTGTTGAGTTTTCCGGTTTTTCTATTAGTAAGGTACCTACCTATTTAACATTTTTATTTATTTATAACACATTTGCTCGTAAAGGGTCCCCTATTTCACCAATTTCAATATCGTAAAGTATCTCATAACGTACTTGTGCGGTAATGTAATGTAAAACGCACGGTTTATCAAGATGCTCCGTCTAAAACGAACGGTACCTACTTTTTTAAATCTTAGCAAAGAGTTTTTATGTCAGAAAAATGTGGTACTTAAACATTTTATGAATAAAATTAACTTTGGGAGATAAAATATAATAAATAAACATTCAATTCTTTAATTTAATTAATTTTGACAGTAAATTACAACCATTTATCTGTATCAAAAACACAAAAATATTAATTTACTTTATTAGTAATAATGGCTGTTTTTTGTGCCATTGCCTTAAAAAAAATCGCTGATACGCGCGTATCGCAAATTTGTGAACAAGTAAAAATTATTCTGCGCGCTTTTTCTTTTCGCTGTATTGTTTTATTTATTTCCTCGCAAATATTTTATAAATCGTCGTATGACATACGTGCGCTTTGATAATTACAGCCTCTGCTTTCTTTTAGCCCTCGCCTACGGCTCGGGCAAGCAATATCGCCTCGGCTGTAATTTTCAACTTACCGCACTTATATCATAATGTACTATTATGACATGAACTCTATACGTACACTAAAAAACGCCTTGTACCTAACAAAATTGATCTAAAATCCAGTTCTGAAATGTTGACTAGTTCTTTATAAATGTAAAGTAGACCGTATAAAGTGCCTTATCATGGTGCATTGTAATTTATACTGAGTAAACCACACAAGCTACACCTTTGATAAAAATCTTAACATTACTTGCAAGCATTTAAACAATCATTTTCACAATTAATGGCTTAAAAGCTTGCTTATACTTGAGAACATTTTGACATCAACCAAGTATGTTTCATGTGCTATACACGTAACGTGTTTTCCTTCAACAATTAGGAGTTAAAAAACGAAAAAAACCGGTATCTAAGAAAAAAATACATCAGCCTCAGAATCTGCTCAAGGAAAGCGACAAACCAAAACTGGTTTATACCGGTATATTTTGTAATTAACACGCTCTTACGTCAATACTATAAATGTTTAAAAAAAATCGTCAACAAAGTAATGAAGATTGAATGAAAATTCCTAATGACAATAGCTTATCATTGATATAATAAACACGTTTCATCTATCCGAAATCACGCCACACATTATACGCATTAAAAATAATCTTCTTATAGAAGTGATTACGATAGTGAAATTTGCTTACGTTTTCGCCACCTGCTAAAAAAGTCCCAGATTGTTTAGGAAATATCTATATATATCGAATACAGCTGTAAAACTAAGGCTTTTTAATTTGCAGGTCAGCAGTGTCCAGGGCTTAACTGACTTATCACCAATACAATCCTCTAATTTCATTGAATCACATTGAATGATTATTTCATTAAAAAAGTCATCATACAACCTGGCACTGACTTGCAAATAAACCTAAGAAAATTTGCATTTACGTGCTATCCTGGCGCTTCCCCTTGTAAGCGAAAAGTGTAAGTCTGTGATAGGGTTGTGATAGACCACAGATTAGAAACAGTAAAGTAGTGAACAAATCGTGGCGCTGAAAGTGCGTCAAACGCTCTACTTTAGTCATAAACCGCCTTTAAAACCGCCAGATTCTACAAGTCGTTGATGTCATAGTACGAATAAAATCGATGACAACCTTGTGGTTTTGACAATGCCGCCTTTCAGACACCAGCAAGGCGCCTCAAAACTGTGTGACAGTGTGACAGACAATCGAACAAGCAAGCATGTATTCCGATTGTATTACTGTACCTTCATTGTGTTTAGAGTACATACGGGCATTCCGTGCCACGGAATCGTATGAAACGTAACCTCACCTGGCTATAAAATTCCGTCAGGTGAAGTAAAGAATCGCAGTTTATGTAACAGAACGCAGACAACTGCCAGACTGCCTGTGTTCTTGAATACCGAGCTATCTAAATATTTGATTTAATGCCAATTTGCCTAGGAACAGTTAGAATTTTTTTTTCTGAAACTAAGACCCTGATTTGTCTACATTTTAATTATCTTTGTAAATTAATAGATGGGAGCCCCATGTCGTACGTATGTGCTAATCTAATTTTAGACATGCAAACAACAAAGTTTTCCTATAAACAACAGCACTGATAAAAATAGTACCCGAATAACAAATGCGCGTAACGTTGTTGCTTTTTCATGTAATATAAACGTTATTTCTACGTAGGTACGTAATATCTCAAAATTCCGAAAACTGATTTCTAACGATTCAAAAGTAGCATTGGAACGTTTTATTCACGTGTTTTGACACGCCTATCTAGTCTTTTTGGACGGAACGTCCCATTATAAAAAAATAATTAACACAATAAGCGTATCATTTTATACAAACATTGTTACGGCGCGGCGGTCACGTTTGGCCGCCAGCAAAAATAATAAAAAACAAATCATTAGCTACTGAAGTAAGAAGTTAGATTCCCATATTAATACCAAGAAATAGTGAAAAAATTATATTATTGTTAATAAGTTATAATAACGTACGTTTCATTGTAGTTAATAAGTTATAATAACGTACTACATGTTATGCAGTCCTCTGCGTTGTATAACATTATGTCAGCAGCATTGTGTGTTAATGTTTCCTTTTGTACCTACTTTTTTTTTTGGTATATTCATTGACGTTGACATAACCCAGATTAATGCTTCATAAAATAAATCTTTGTGTTACTACAACCTCAGGCAAACAAATGCTCATTAAAACTCCGTAAGTAGATACCTATTTGTTAGGTGTCTTCACAGGCCGTTTAGACGCTTGCCTACCCGAGTGGAAATTCTACCAAAAGTAGTAAAATAAACGCGTGCAGTATACGCTGTACGCGTTTATTTTCTCTTCCGACAGAAGACTACAAAAGCTGCAAAAGAGCTTTTTGCGAAAGTGACTGGGCAAGGCCAATCATCAACTCGCTTGCAATAAACGTGCCTGAAAGAAACGTAAAACATTATCCAAATAATGAAAATACACTTACTGTCTTCGACGCACATCTGGTTGTCGGGCAGCAGTCTCAGTCCATTGGGGCAAGCGCAGGAGACGCGCGGTGAATGGGCCCCGATGCGCGGCGCCGGTAGACAGAGATGGGAGCAGTGCCCATTGACGGCAGCGCAGTGGTTGACACCATCGGGTTGACGGTACGGGTGGTAGACGTGGATCACCATGGGGTTTTGGAGCTGTCAACGTTAGCATGCATTTTAGAGATGGAAAATCGAAACAACAGTCATATTTCTTTCGGGTGGCTTCACATGCCGCCCGTGAAGAAATATCTGTCAGGCATGCTAGCTTCCTTCACCGAAGAAAGTGACCTCGAGACCTATGACTTGGTTGGTAGTCCGATGGTCACTCCACTAGGCTATCACTACGTAGCCATTATGGTGGATATTGTATGGTCAGTTTTCCATAAAATGGTTAGTAACCGTTGATTCTGTTATGTGAACCAGCTGGCTAGAGGTAACTTATTCGTAACTGGTGGAAAACTACGCGCCAAAATGTAGTTTCTAACAAAAACACAATGACCGATCGTTACGGGCAATAATAATTATGAACACTTGTTTTTAGTTTATATAATATCATCAAAATATGTATATAATTTCTTGAATTAAATGTGTGTGAAATTCACTATAGCGTTAATCGTGGATATCGAGGTAGGTCATAAAAAAACTAAAAAGATTAACCTCCTCCTTTTTTAGAAGTTGGCAAAAATACTGCACAGTTATGATTGTACGAGTTGGAAATCAACATGGTGTTTTTTAAAATATTCATTTTACAAGGTCCTCACAAAATCCTATAATAATGATGACAGGGTCAAACCTATACTTCCTTATTTTACTCCTCCACTCGCTCTATCTTTGACATTTTGAATCGATTTCGACTCTCAATATACAAGTGGCAATTAAAGATTCGATGTCAAGGAGGCCATCCGCTATCTCGTTTTCGGTAATGGCCAAAAAACGCACAAAATTGGCTTCAAACTCGTTAATCAGATAGTAATATACATTTTGGTTCATTTACGCAAGGCCTTAGTACCTACAACCAATTTCTTTATTCTCGTTACTCGTGCGGTTTTTGATAGCGACAAGTCTGATTTAACATGCCATCTTTGGCGAATCCGATCTCATATTAATTTATTCATCAACAGAATCCAGTTTTCATTTTTCAATATTTTCCAATTTCAACTTTTGGCTGATGGCGGATGGGGCTGAAAAGTTCTGGAGTGGCGACTCGTACGTTCCGGGCCTCTCACTAGGAGGACCGAAGACCTGGTGAAGGTTGCGGGAATCCGCTGGATATGAGCCGCAAGGGACCGGTCAATGTGGCGACACTTGGGGGAGGCCGATGTCCAGCAGTGAACGTCTTTTGGCTGAAGTGATGATGAAGATTCTATACCCAATTCCTTACCTGCATTATCATCACATTCAACTTACGTTATGGGTAGGAGTAATGGCTTCAATGTCTTTTCCGTTGAACTTGTTGGCGCGGTAGACGGCAGCCTTGTCCCAGTCAGTCCAGTACACCCAATCTTCGAACGTGGTGATGGAGAATGGATGACGTAACACGTCTGTGGAGTACAGGATAACCCTGCGTCCAGTTCCATCGTAGTTGCACGAAGAAATCATGTTCATTTTGGCATCCACCTGAACAAATATTGAAGTTCAGTAACTCCTAACTTTCGAATGGGTTGAAAATTGTAGAGATGTAATAGTATTGTTTATTAAATTACTTATAGGCAGATTGATGAATCATTAAGAATTAAAAGTTGAATGATTGTTCAAATTATCTTGATAATCCATTAGGGCCTATCTCTTTGTACGTAATACTTAATTAATTCAGAACACTTGATTTTACTACAGATACAGCTAATTGTGTTCATAATCATTAGATTGATGTTAGCCATTAGGTGAAATTAATGGTTTAATATTTTGTTTTGGAAAAACCATTTTTACAGCGACGTGTGTTTTGGTATCTTTTGTGGTTAATACTTTAATTATGACGAATGAGCTCCGTTTTTTCAGACGTCATTTGTTTTTCAGAAACCACCAATTAGGTTGCTTTACAATTATTATCTAAAACCATTGTTTTAGTAGAAAACAAAACAGGTAAAATGCATCAACTTAATTCTGGGTAACCTAATTAATGTTTACCTATAGTCCTCGCCACGAAAAGCCAAATGCTCGTGGCGCGGTCCGCGGACTATAGTAAGTAGCTTCATGAGAGCGCTAGGCTGTAAGGAAATTCCCCAAGGTCCTTTATAAGTAAATAAAAAAGAGAAGGCTGTGGTCCTGGGGTAGACGACCGTTGGTTTTTGACGCACGTCTCAACTTCTTTTATGTCAACTAAGGCTTATTTTTATACGCACCCAGTAAACGCGCTTGCGCACAAGGTCCAAAGTGAGGCCATTGGGCCATTTGACGTCATAAGAAACGATGGTTTGCCTGTGGGAGCCATCCATACCCGCACGCTCAATCTTCGGTACCTGACCCCAGTCAGTCCAATACATCCAGCTAAGAGAAAAAAAAAACAGCCACTTAGAATAATTTTACCGTTGGCTTAGCACAAATGTCGCATGCAAGATTTCAATATACATAACTAATGCACATAAATTATTATTTGTTACCAAATAAATTAGGCAGTTTGAAATCATAGTGAATTCATGTGGTTTTGTAAGAATTATCACATTTTACGTGGTAAACATTGCTGTATTCAGATCTGATTCCGTTTCAATTGAGTTTTGTGCTTGCTTGTTAATTGACGCTAAATGGTGGAATACTCCGGCCCCAACCGACAGAAAAGCCTACCATACTAAGAGATGCCAATCTCTTGGTATGGTAAGTATTTTAGGTAGTCAGTGTCCCGAAAGTCTGACATGGAATGAAATGGGTATCATATTACCCAGTACTAACTGGGCAGTGGAGGTCAATAGGCAATCCCTCCAAGTAGAAAACTTAGACTGGACGCCCACGCCAACATAGTTCGGAAAAGGGTTTGGCAGATGATGATGATGACTAAGAGTTGCCATCTCACAAGTGATCCTGCGTCAGCACTTGAGTCATTTAACTCCACATACGGTGCGGAATTTTAGGAGGAGAGACGGAACTAAGAAGGCTCTAATTGCCATGGCAAATTGTTGATCTTTTGATTCTACAAAGGTGTGTACGTGACATTTTGAGTGGTAAATACAATCAAAAATTCGACTTACGTCAATTGTATCAGCGAATATCGGTTCTAATTGCAATACATATCGACGACCCGTAATAAAACGACATTCTTTCGTCAATTGATCGAATTTACCTTCAGTCAAACGGCACTTATGTGGCTGATTACAACCGGCCGTGTTTTTAATTGTGTAGGAGCCGTTTGTGTATGACGTGGGTAGTTGTATGGAATGCTTGTTGATATTTAAAAGTTCGTCTCTTTGTTTTAGTGGTCTGATCATGAAGTCTCCGGTTTGACTCTTATGTCGAGCATAGCTGCATTGCAGCATGCCGAGAGTCTGAATTTGTCGATACTGCAGACAAATAGCCTGTATTTTACTAGTAGGTTAGTTAGTAGGTAATGTATCTTTAACACCACATTGTATGTCAATTCTAAAGGTATACTCAACATTACTCTTCGAGCATTCGTTCTCGATATTAGCATTATCACACTTGTAGTTCCACATTCAAGGCCACCATTCTGCACATTCTTTTGGAGGTAGGAGCAACTGATAAAAACAAAAAATATTAAAGAAATATGAGGGTATCCGAATATACCCCACCACTTCTAGCTGCCGCCTGTCCTCACCGATCATTCACATTTTTGTGCTTCGCTGTTTTGCACGTTCGTTCGTATTTTAATTTTATTTTTGATAAAATTCGTATTTTTAAATCGTTTCTGATAATATTACGAGTAACAATGCCTAAAAGAAAACGTGAGTGCAGTGATGATGAATACGAGTATTTGTCTAAACAAGTTAAAAAATTACAACGTAAACTTAAACACCGGCGACGTCACCGAAGGAGTGAATCAGTGAGTGATTACGATAGCGACTCATCTCGCAAGCGGTCAGGTGAGTGTTCGTTTTATACTTTGTGTTCTATGCAATAAAAACGGGCAGTTGAGCGAACGGTTACAAACGAGATTTTTTATTACGATGTTTGTAAAGTATTCTTATAAATGTTACGTTTAAAAACGATTTGAAATTATGGCGAGTATTTTACAAAACTACATTAGCCAGGTAAAAATATAGCTAGATAAACGAATATTTATTTCCACTTACCTACTATAATTACCATGTAAATTAAAAATAATCTAGGACAATTACACCACTACAAAAAAGTGATATGGGTTTGCGTGTTTCTCAAAAGGAGACTCACATACAACCCCTACATATTCAGTAAATTTTACATACACAAATTAATTGGGCTAGCGTGTTGCTCAATAGGAGCTTCACATACTGCCCTATACTATGAAATAACATAAAGGGTTGACGTGTTTCTCAACAGGAGTCTCACCACCCTACGCATTGTCATTCTATGGCTAGCTTCTCGTATAAAAACGAGTATGTATATTCTTATTTCTGGGATTGCGTGTTTCTCACCAGGAGTCTCACTACCCGTAACATACGAGCGAAAAACATTATTTTTTCGCTTTCAGATACTGCATCAATAGCTGAAATTCACGCGGACTCAGACTTATATCAGCCAGGTTGCTCTTATTGGGGCACCGACAATGCAACGCCAGTAGTCGAAAACCCAGTCGATGATCAATCACCTCATGACTTACCGAGCACTGATCTTGCACCACAAATAGTTTCAACTCAAGTTGAACCTTATGAAGTTACCCCAACGATTGAACAAATATTGCCAGCTGAGAGCGTAACTACAGCCCCGCCGAAACAAGCCAGTGAGCAGAGTAATACTCCCACAACTAAAGAACAAAATCTCGAGTTGGACCCGGACTTATTGAATATTCTTGGTGATGACCCTACTTCTTATAAGGAGTATGGCAAAGAAGTACAAAAGGACCTGGCTATTCGACTTAACCATATTGCTACATCTGGCTTGCCTAAAGAAACACGAAAAGAACTAAAGGAGAAGTATCTTATTCCAGCTAATTGTAAATTTATAAAGGCACCTACTCTCAATCCCGAAATACGAGCTTCTCTTCAGGAAAGTCAAGCCAAGAGAGACAAAGGAATTGAATATAAACAAACGCTTACTTCCTGTGCCTTATCATCTCTGGCAGAAGCCATAACCTTGCTTCTCTCGTCTGACCAAAGGAACCCTGATCTTCTTAAATTACTTATGGACACAGCTCGTACATTAAGCGACATCCAACACACAGACTCAATGTCACGACGATATTTTATTCTATCGACAGTGAACAAGCAGCTCAAAGATCAGTTGGAGAAGACAAAAATCGACGAGATGCTTTTCGGCAACAGTTTGGCAGAAACAGTAAAATCTGCTAAAACAATTATAAGCACTGGCGCACAGCTAAGGTCGGCTACAAATGTGAGATCAGTCGTAAACGCTCGTGGCAGAACATCGACAAGAGGTTTAAACTACAGAGCACCCACCGCGACCGCGACTCGACGGGCGCCGCCCTCGGGGGGTGCGAGGAACTCGCGGGCGGCAGCTCCAGCGACGAGATTGACAACGCATCACAGCGCTTCGAGGACGTCATCGCGTCGGCAGCAGCCTCGTTACAGACGATAAGCACGGTAAAGCCAGCAGGCCGACTATCTAATTTTTATGAACAATGGGCTAGAATCACTAACAATCCTCTAATACTTTCTTGGATATCTGGCTATCAAATTATTTTTACATACCCTGTTATACAAGGCATAGTCCCCTCTGAACCTAGATATTCACCATCGGAATACAAATCGTATAAAGATTGCATAGATAATCTTCTATGCTCTGGTGCTATCTCGCCATGTGAACCAGACGAGAATCAATTTATTTCGAGCGTTTTTCTCATTCCAAAACCAAACGGTAAAAATAGATTTATACTAAACTTGAAACAACTCAATAAATTTATTTCGACCCAACACTTTAAGCTTGAAGACCTCAGAACCGCAGTCAAGCTAGTATCAAAAAATGGTTATATGAGTACAATTGACTTAAAAGACGCATATTTTTTGATAAATGTTCATCAGGAGTCTAGAAAATATTTACGTTTCAAATTCAATGGAAATCTTTACCAATTTAACGTCTTACCGTTTGGTTTGAATACTGCGCCTTATGTATTTACGAAAATTATGAAACCAGTAGCTGGGGTACTGAGATCTATGGGTTATCTATCAACTTTTTATTTGGACAATGTCTGGTTATTTGGTCAAACATATAATGAATGTTTAAATAACATTAATGTCACAAAGCACTTGCTACAATCGTTAGGATTTATTATCAATTTAGAAAAAAGTTCCTTTGTCCCTAGTCACGAATGTAAGTTCTTAGGAAACGTAATCGATTCCATTAAACTTGAAATACGATTACCCAGTGACAAGGTTCAAAAAATCAAAAATGAAATATTAAAATTTAAGTCAGTAAAAAGATGCAAAATTAGGGAATTTGCTCGATTTTTAGGATTACTTACATCTGCTTGCCAGGCTATTGAATATGGCTGGCTTTACACGAAAGATTTCGAGCGATGTAAATACCTAAATTTAAAAAAGGACGAAAACTATGATAATTTCATGACTATACCAGAGACCCTGCTTCCTATTTTTGATTGGTGGTTACAGGCTATTCACAGTTCTTGTAAAATTAAAACTGATGAATATGCCTTAGAGATCTTTACGGACGCCTCAACTACGGGGTGGGGGGCAGCCTGTGGTACTGACACTGCTAGCGGCCCCTGGAGCGAGTTAGAGCAGTCCATGCATATCAATTACCTGGAGATACTTGCAGCTTTCTTGGGAATTAAAACTTTTGCAAAAAAGCGTTACAATTGTCAAATATTATTACGAGTTGACAATACCACCGCAATATCCTATATTAATAGAATGGGAGGCGTACAATACCCCCACCTAACAGATATTGCCCAACAGTTATGGAAATGGTGCGAAGCGCGCAAAATAATAATTCATGCCGATTACATTAGTTCTAAGGATAACAGTGTCGCAGATGCCGAATCTAGAAAATCGCATCCCGATATCGAATGGGAAATTTCTGAAAGGGCGTTCAGTAAAATTACAAATTATTTCGGTATCCCAGAAATAGACCTTTTTGCAAGCAGAACTAATTATAAATGCGACACTTATGTATCTTGGCACCGAGATCCAGATGCTTATAAAATAAATGCATTTACAATGTCATGGGAAAAACTATTCTTTTATGCGTTCCCACCCATTTCCATAATTTTAAAAACACTACGCAAAATTATAAATGACCGAGCAACCGGCATTGTAGTAGTCCCTCAGTGGCCTACACAAGCCTGGTACCCTCTTTTTAATAGTTTACTCACATCAAAACCGTTAGTTTTGCATGCAAGTGATGACTCACTCATTTCTCGTTGTAGGGAACGCAGGATACATCAGAAGATTACTCTGGTTGCAGGAATGTTGTCGGGACTGCGCTACTCCGAAGAGGAATACCGCAAACCTCCTTACCCATAATGCTAGCCTCATTATCTGACAATACGGTTAAACAATATGATACCTGTCTAAGAAAGTTCTTTAGTTATTGTCAGGAAAATTGTCTTAATCCTTATAGCGTCTCAACTTCAGATGTCCTCTGCTTTCTCACACAGATTTTTAATGAAGGCGCTCAGTATGGTACGATTAACGGCAGTAGATCAGCATTATCGTTGCTGTTAGGCTCGGGAACGGTCAACAACGATTCCGTCAAGAGGTTTTTAAAAGGGGTTTTTAAATTGCGTCCCACATTACCAAAATATAACATAACATGGGACACAAACATTGTCTTAAATCATTTGGCGGAAATGTATCCGAACGATACTCTAAATTTAGAACAATTATGTAAAAAATTGGTTACTCTTGTGGCTCTTATAACAGCCCATCGCGTACATTGTCTAAGATAAAGGTTAATAATATAGTGTCGTACGAATCTGGCTTTAACATTAAAATTCCAGACCTTTTAAAAACCTCGCGGGCCGGTGCTCTCCAACCGCTGCTATCGTTACCATTCTTCACTCAAAGACCACAAATATGCCCAGCTAGTACACTAAAAGCATATCTTGACAAAACCTTAAGCCTACGCTCAGATCACCAAGTGTTATTTATCTCGTTCAGAAAACCTCATCGTCCAGTTACCTCTCAAACATTGAGCCGATGGGTTAAATCTGTTTTGGAAAGCAGTGGCATCGATACCACTCTATTTACCGCTCACAGCACCAGACACGCGTCCTCCTCAAAGGCTTTCACGTCGGGTGTAAGCCTAGATGTCATAAGAAATACCGCTGGCTGGAGTACTAATTCTCGTGTATTCGCTAAGCATTACAACAAGGTGATTGTAAATGAGTTAGATAATCAAAATGAGTTTGCTATTAACATATTAACATCTTAAAGTTATAAACAATAATTATTTGAAAATTGTGATTTTTAATTATTATATTCAATGAGAAGTTATTCGATGATTAGTTATGTTATTCTATAAATGAGCTTAAATAGTATTTAAATAAGATATGTTCAGTTCTTTTTGTTACTTATTATATACAATTGGAAATATTGTGATGGATTCTAATTACAGTTAATTAAAGTTTTGTATACATACATGCTTTTAATAATACAATTTACATAATATTGCCCGTATTTCACGACTACTTCTCTCAACATCTACAAGTGTGATAATGCTAATATCGAGAACGAATGCTCGAAGAGTAATTTATGATTAAACGAACTTACCTGTACGTGAAGTTCAATCATAATTACTCGAAGAGCTTCGTTCGAAGATATTAGCATCCCTCCCTCCCCGCCAAGACGGGCTCCCATGGTCGTGAAATACTGATCAGCTCAGCATCAACCTCCAAACTTAATGATCGGTGAGGACAGGCGGCAGCTAGAAGTGGTGGGGTATATTCGGATACCCTCATATTTCTTTAATATTTTTTGTTTTTATCAGTTGCTCCTACCTCCAAAAGAATGTGCAGAATGGTGGCCTTGAATGTGGAACTACAAGTGTGATAATGCTAATATCTTCGAACGAAGCTCTTCGAGTAATTATGATTGAACTTCACGTACAGGTAAGTTCGTTTAATCATAAAATAAAGTCCCTATACCTACCAGGAAAATTGTTATAAACTGTTGATTCACAAAACATGGTATGATTAATGACAACCGTTACTAATTGCTTTATCCAGTATCATTTATCGCGTTTGATAACAATAATGCACTTATTTATAGAAACAATGTGTCATAAAAATGATTAACCGACTTAATTTTAAACCGGAACATAAAAATAGCCACTCAAAGGTGATTCATAAATTTAAGAACATCCGGTGCTCCTAATTAAAGTATACAATTTAGTAATCCAGTATCGCGTCCAAAGACTAATATTGCTACCACGAGATGGAGCCTCACATAGTTCCTAGTGCGGATACGAGAAAACATCGATCGATTATCAGGTAGGTAATAGAGCAGGGCCTAGGTCACGAGCTTGACTGTTATCTGAGTCCAGCCGCGCCCAGGCACTACACAAGCCAACAACCTCAACAAGCAATGCAGAGCATATGATTAACTCATGTCCCTTCCTTAATTCAAGACTGTGCTACAGACCATCAAGCTGAACAACTTTCTCTATGGGACCACCATCGTAATCATAAAAAAATAATCAGCTGTCTCATACATTTGGTCGAAATGGTACCTATTGGTATTTTGCATGGGGCCGTTGATTATTATTTCGCGATTACGATGGTGGTCCAATGGAGAATTTTGTTCAGTTTGATGATCGGTAGCACACCCTTGAATTTGACCAGGATGCTAAGCGACACCTTGTAGACAGTAGATATTAAGAGAAAGAAGGTTAATAAAAAGTTTTCACTGACAATAAGTCGTTATTATTATTTCATGAGAATGATGACATAGGTTAACTTTACTATCTTTATTAATTTTGAAAAATTCTAACTCTCTTCCATGAAACTTGTCATGTGGTTTTTCGAGACTTTGACTTTTTCAAACCGTAATCATACAACTATACAAGGTGGCGAATTAGTCACCTGCGTTCGTCATACTTGCATTGATAGTCTGCCTACTTTTCTATATGAATTATTATGAGTTTTATTCCGAAAGTTATTTAATTGTATCACCTCATTGACGCATACCTACTGGTGATGGTGATTAAATACCCCATCCAATATAATTTGTGAGTTCAAATTATTATTCGTTTAATGATATGATTGATAACTAACGTCCAGGTTACGGAGAGGCTGTATAATAGAGCAAGTTGCTCAAGTGAAAAGAATGTTATAGAACTTTGGCACCCGGCCGCACTGCGTGCTTAGTGCCTTCGCTAGTCGCTTCTCCAAGCGCCTCCCCGTGTTGTCAACATGTATTCTAGGAAGTAACCAGATGATCACTAGGCTCTAAGCGCTAAGCAAGGCACCTGTCAGTTCGGATTACCCATCCTTAAAGTTACAAAAAAGTATATATGTAGTATATCAACTATTTAGTGTCCACGACACAAGCTTTGCTTAGTGTGGCACTAGGTGGCGCTGTGTGTTAATGTCCAGCGATATTTATTTATTTTATTTACATTGTATTGAGGAAGGATAATGTCATACAATCCAGTAATACTTATAGGTACCTGCATACAGAGCGTATGACGTCTGCACAGTGCACTTGAACTATTAATTAAAACATTTCAACTCTTGTTGTTTCAATATTTTACAACATGACATCACGCTTGTAATCCCCGAAGAGTTAGATAGTTGTGTACCGAATAGAACACCCACATTTCGTTATGTTTAAGTCTTATGTTATCCATATACATTCCTAATTATTGTTTGAGGGATCGACAAAGAGAAGATAGAGATAGAGAAGTATAGAAAAAGAAGGAATGCTGCGCCGATCGCAAATAAAATGGGATAAGGGCATGATAATGATGAATTATAGATCGTGGCTTACTAACAACATCTGCAACGGTTGCCGATTTGGTGCCGGCTGCCATTCGTGAATGACAGTCACTACGGATCAGAAGCTCGAAAGTATGACAACCAGTCTTGCCTAGGATACCCCTAGGTATGTTACTCAATATAAACTAGGTTGTGAGGAGCAGATAGGCAGTGGCTCCATGTGAAATACTGGCATCAGCTGCATCCAGTTACATCAGAATTCGACTCGAATATAATTGGGGAAAAGCGATGATTACTGTTTATTATTTTAGTCGCTATTCTTTGAATTATAGACCAGTTCGCAGTTGTATGTAATACCTATTTGACACTGTGATGTAGCAAAAAAGTTGTAGTAGATACTATTGTAATGTAGATACGTAGGTATCTAAAGATAGTTTAATGTACCCTAATGTGATAACAACTGCTTTGTTCAAATTCTTGAATATTAAAGTACTTTACTTGTATTGTTATGGTAACCGAACCGTTTTTTTTTCGTGTCCATTGTAGGCAAATTATCTTTTCAGCTACCGAGAGCGTGGTAATGACGGTAACGTTGGCGCAGTCGCTGAGTGACTAACTGATGCGGCACTTGTCTCAGATTCGATTCCCGTATGTATAACGTGTTTTGTATTGCCTTCAGTTAGTTGTTTAAGGTCTGATTTATGTAAGTGACGCAAACCCTACTAAGTAATATTAAAAAATGTATTTCACGCAAGCAAGGAACAAAATCCTACTAACTAACAGTATTACCTACTACTATTAGCTTGTCGAGTCCCACAGAGTCCCACTGCAGTACAAAGACATTTCTCTCTCTCTTAACTTATTTAAGTTAAATCCTTCAGTTAGGAGACCAACTCGTAATGCTACCTGCATTGTGGAAACAATACCACATGAGTGACTATATTTTTTTCAAAAAACTTCGAAGTGACTTCTTAGGTTTTGACTTGGACTTTACCCAGTAAAAACTGTTGATCCTTTCTACGCAACAAACTGTAGTGCACAGTTCTATGTAGACTATTCAAGTCGATCGAAGTTATTACTTACCCATCTAGAGGGTTAAGCGCGATAGCTCTAGGTTCTTCCAGCTGGTCCCTGATGAGGATCTTCCTCATGTTTCCTTGCAGATCTGCAAGTTCAATGTGGTTCTTGCCAGTGTCAGTCCAGTACAGGTGGTTGTAGATCCAGTCGACTGCGAGACCGTCCGATGTGATTAACTGGTCACCGATCACCACTGTCCTTTGTGTGCCCTCATCAATTGGCGCCCTGGGTAATGTGAATATGATTAGCATAAAGAGGCTTTAAGTGGGTAGATTTAAGGTTTACATTGTTCATTAGTGTGGTGAAAGTAAGGCTCATTTGCACAACAAAACATCGAACACAATGATTCAAACGATTGACAGAAATATAACAATGTTTATAATTTGTTTAGCACAAAATGCGTTAAGTAGGTAGGTACTTACTAATTTTTTGTGCAATTGGGACAGAACCCCAAAATACTAAAATTGCCATATTTAACTACCCACGTGCATGGCCACGTTTTGTCAAGTGCTTAAAATAACAAGCGATCGTCATTTGAAGTTGGTTTATGATCGTCAGAAAATACTGAGGTCAGTTCAATCCACGTCAAACCATACACGTGCTGGTAATAAAAAATAAATCTTAATATTACTAATCGTAGAAACATATACAATTATGTTCATTACCATCATAATTTGTACACATTCGGTAAAAGTAGGTATGTACTTGATATGACGTCGTTCGTATTCTTAGATACACTATAAAATACTTTTTTTACGATCGCGTAAAATGTTTACTTATGTCATGTTGTTATCTTATTGTAATAATGTAAACAATAACAGTATCATGCGAGTCCATTGTCTTTTTAATGTAACTTTATGGACCCGAAATTATCTTTTACTACATCAACAATTAAATGACGCCGGTTATACGGAAATGGCCAGTTGTGAAAAAAATACCATGATTGTTATTTACAATTTTATAAGGAATCAAATTAAGTCCTTGCGGTTCCTTCCTTGGTTGCGATGATTGTCGAAAAGCAATTCAAATCTTTTTGGGACAGCATACCTAGCAAAAAACAAATGTCAAACCATCCAGGTTATTTCTAAGTTGTTGCCATTCACTATAGCAGTGAGCAGTGATTAAGATGGGTAGCAGTGATGCATTGATTCAAAATACTAACTTATAAATCTTCTCATCCGTGACATCACTCCAGAAGATCATTCCGGTCCGGAACACGTAATCCAGCGCAGTCGCCGACTTCGTGTCATTGACTATCGCAACCATTTCGTGGTGGTCCAGGCTGATCTTGCGGATGTCAAACCTTCTTGCGAACAGGAGGGATGGGTGTCCTTCCGTGGCCTTACACCTGGTTCGATCCCGAGGGTCTCGTGCGTATCCTGCGTGACACTCGCATTTGAACGTGCCTTTCTCGTTGATGCACATTTGGGAGCAGGCGCCGGGGTCAGAGCACTCGTCTACGTCTGGAAAATTAAGGTGTGTTGTAGTTTCCAAAACATGATGATTACCTTGGGTTACACAGTGATCTATAGCATAATCAGCCAGAACCATTCTCGCTACTCCTGCCTAAAGAAGAGGCCTATGTCTCAGCACCAATTTCAGGCGATTCGTGTACAGGCCTTTAGACACTGCCCACTCCCTCCCACAGTCCTCAATTTGGGACGTGAGTATCTACGACGCTGGCTTAGTGATCTATTAGTTGGCTTTAAATAGGAGGAAAAACGTCTTATAGAAAGTGCTGAAACTTTTCGGAAGAAATATTCATCCGATTCCATCGTTGAGCGATTCTCCAATATAAATATTTCCTGGTGTGTGGGTGTCGTCAAGTGTAAACAGGAAAATATCCTCTAAGGAGATGTCCCAAATAAGTATGTAATTTATCAACTGACTTATTCATGACTCAATCCAACCCACGCTAGGATTTAAACCTACCTATTTATAAACGTTATAAAAGCAACAACAAGATTTAGTTAGATCAATGCTTTTTTTATCGTCGTCTGTTAATACCCACAACGAAAGTGGCCAGATTTAATACAGTATTTTCCTTATACAGTAGTCAAATACGTTGAAAATGCCAATGAAATCGATGGTTTTTACGATAAATAGTGATATACCTAATCTCATCGAAATCTAGTCATGCTTTTAATAAAAACAGGTAATCTTAATCTGATTAACATTATTTCATTAATTAGGTACTAGGTTATGACTGTACAAATAAATATAAACAGAATAATCCGTTTTATACTCATTAATTAGTCATTTTCGTTGTAATAGGTATCACACTACATTCGCATGCTATTCCTACTTATGCCATTTTTTGTTTCAGCCTTGTATATGAATACCCATCAGTGAAAGTAATAAATCTAACTAGAGCTAGTAAATAATCCATGCAGCGAACATTTAAATGAGTGAGTTCGTTAAGCGTTCAAACCATTTTAGCACTGCAGACAGTTCGTGGTACAAAGGATAGTGATTAGCACAATGAGAACTGTCAAATAAGTCACAGATTCTTATTGAAACTTTTCATATTTGAAATATTCCTTCGGAAATATTTTATGGCCCTAATAACCTCATTTAGAAATTCCATATTTTGTTTTCCATTAGATTCTCACCTTCGCAAGTCCTATTATCCACAAGCTTGTATCCTTTGTCACAGTCGCAATAGTATCCGACGGGGGTGTCCACACACTTCTGCGTGCATCCTCCATTGTTCTTCGCACATTCGTTCTCCCCACATCTGTCCCGAGGTTCATCTTCAAAGCCCGGGCAATCTGGATGCTTGTCGCAGACCTTCGAAAGGGGGATGCACATGCCTGCTCCGCAGTCGAATTCAGTTTTCTTGTCGCATACGGTCTTCAGTATTGCTGAAATGTAATAAAAGTTTTTCAATTAGTTTAGATAAAATAAGTTCGTGACGCAAATAAATAAAAAGTTTACGAGATTAACCTCGTTTAAAGAGGAAAACTAAATCATATGCTTGTAAACTTTTAGGAGATGTGAAAAGGTTAAATTTGTTGAGAATGATCCACAGCGTTGGAGCTTTAAACTGGCGGCAATATAAAGTTGTCAGTAGATTATTTTAACAGGTTTTACACTCTTTCTGAAATTCAAAACTATACAGCAGATGGCGGATACGATCATAGAGAATCGTTTCTACCTTTAAGACCCACATAATGTTGCCGGGCACCTAATAAAATATGTTTAGTAAAAAATACTTACTGCAGTTAAGTTCATCACTGCCATCAGGGCAATCCTTGTCTCCATTGCAGTACAACGCTCCAGGGATACAGCTGTGGTCTTTGCACTGGAACTGGTCCAGTCTGCAGGTGACGTTGCCGCGGCACAGCGTAGGATCTTCATCTCCACCGTCAGGGCAGTCCCGGTCACCATCACACACCCAAGCCTTGTGAACGCAAGTCATGCGGTCCTTGCATTCGAACTCTGATGATATGCACGGTGAACGCACCTTTGGAGTAGCTGTGCAGCCCTGGAAAGTACATTGATTTGATTATTTTCTTGGATCATGCATGACAAATAAACGTTTTCTAAAACGTTTCTAGCATTACGCTTCAGTATCGTTTGCTCAATCAAATATGCTTAATTGGCTTTCATTAGGGATCCCTTTATGGGTGGCCGTGCACACATTTAAATCATTTACATTTTATCTCTCGCTACATTTAGCTTTGATTGAGTCATTTATAATTTGATGTCTTTAATCCATTGATAAGATTATACCCTGTTACAATTATTATGCCATTTAGTTTCAGATAAGCGGTTTATGAATGTAATTAAAGTAGCTGTTGGGTGGTCTCCGCTGTGAGTAGACCACACTATCGGTTCCGCTGATTGTCGCAATTATAGACTGAGATATTAAATCAAGAGGGTGAGCAATCATTATTTATGTTTATCAACTATTCATTGACCAAGAATCTTTGTTGCGGAAAGAGCCATATTAAGAATTCGAAGCTTGTGTAATGATTACAGAATAGACAAACCAGCTTAATCAAATCTCTTTTTATTTGCATTGCTTGCTTCAAACTAGCTTCACTTCGCTATTATTACTTAACTTCTAATGAACCTAAACATTGCTATACAAACTTACCACTTCATCGCTTCCATCTGGACAGTCTTCAGTTCCATCACAGCGCCACCAAGCCGATATGCAGTGTCCATTTCCACAGGAAAAGTGTGTCTGCGGCTGGCAGGTTGGCGCAGGACATTTGACCTCGTCAGTGTCGTCCCCACAGTCGTCATCGCCGTCGCACACCCAACGTAGCTGGATGCACTTGCCATTCCCGCATGTGAACTCGTCCGAGCGACAGGTCTCATCTGGTAGGCCAGGTCAAGACTTATTTGTGAGAGTATTGGTGTATGGGCAGGTTTTCAACAAAGTTTTTATCTGCCATGTCCTTTATTTCACTTTGAATGCAGTCATTGGTCATTAGAGACCTCCAGGACGACAAAGATAAAATTTCGTTGAAAACTACCCGACCTTATTTACATTTTCGAATAAAGAGACAGAATAGTGTAATAGCTGAAATGGAAACATTTAGTAATCATTTTACAAATTTGGTAAATTCGTTTCAAAATCTTTAAAGATAAAGTTCTTTGAGTGTCGAAATTTATTTTTAAAAGTTTAATTTATTTAAGGTTTGCTTACATAATTAAGTCTTTAAAAAGACAATTAAAGTTTTCATCCCTTAATGATGTTACTCAATTTAGTCACAAGTTTAATTAAATTTGCACAGACGACTAGACTAATGTTAACAGCAATCCTTTGAAATCAGTCAAATTTTGAATAAATACGGCCTGACAGCAAATTGATAAATCAGGTACTGTTGTAGCCTCAGTGTAAATTGAAAGAACAAAGCAAATTGTTCTGTAATGGCGAACTTATTTCGAGAAATTAAATGTTTCCAATTCTTTGGTAGGTACATTGAAATAAATATTAAAATAATGTGGAGTTTCAAATTCACAAAGAGCACCAAGAGCACATCGAATTTAAAACAAATTGTGTGCAAAATGCAGCGTGATTGATTTAATTCTCAGTTAACATAAGCAGATCTAATGAAGTAGTTCAACTAATGTATTATGAAAACACAGGAACTCTTGTGCTGAGTACTTTATAGTACATTAACTAGAAAAAAAAATTATTTTGTTTTCCATTATTCTCAGACATTTCTAGTTGTAAAAGGCTGCGATTGAAATCAATTTCTACAACTTGTACTACTGTTACAGATTTTAATACTTTTTCAGCATAATCAATATGAAAGAAAGGTCTAAAACAGTAGCCGACCGTTAATGCCCATTTGTAGGTACTGCTCCAGAATTTGTAGAAGAATCAAGTACCTAATAAGATAAACGATGACATAATCGTGATGAGGCTTCCGGGCGTAAGGAAACCATCCCGTGTATTGAAGTAGGCACGCAACATCATCGCTCACGCCTCGGCCCGCCCAGTGTGGGTAGATAAGAATTTATAGATGGATGAGTCGAGCGTTGATAGAATACACAGAGTTTAGTTGGGTCCGACCCCATGATTGATTGGTGCTGCTGATACTAAGGACGAATAGTTAAAAGTTGATCGTGAGTTTGGCGTGGCAAAAATATGAAAAACCCCAAGTATTTTCTGAACATTTATAGGATATATGGTATACCACGATTAAGATTTTAACAACAACTTTTGTTAACATTTCCTACAAAATTGAAACTTCGTTGATGTTTCAATTGTCTCCTACCTGACACATAGACGATACCTACCTTGTTTCTTTTTGACGTGCAAGTAATTTTTAACGGTGGTAAAATGGTACAAGTGGTGGACTATAGAGAGATATTCCATTAACTATCCAAGATTTTGTTTCTATCACAATTAAAGCAAAAATCATATCTAGTATAACCAACTTGGGAATCGAACTTAGTACGTCATGTGTAGAGCAGCGATTGTGACCATTAATAAATAATTAGTGTCACACAATACGTCACACTGTTAATGAAATAATAACATTGAAAGAAATATCTAGGTAAAGGGAACACAAGAGATATCTGAGAACGCTTATAGAAACAAATTATGATGTGCTCTTTGTACTACACTATCTTAACTTAAAATAGAAGATAATATATTTAGGTCGGCATCATGCAATTTCCACAATATAACTAGCCGATTACACAATTTAGCTATCATATAATGGTCACCAATTGTGAAGAATGTTTCGATGTCAATATTGTTTTTGATGCATCATAAATGCTGACCCAGGTATAAAATATGAAGTGTAATGTGAATAAACAATTCAGGAGTAATTATAAAAGCATCTGACGTAATTATTTTGTAGAGTCACCGTTGAAATGATAGCTGTGAAAATTCGCCCGTAGGTACGGCTAAGGTATCGCTATCTCTTTCAAGCATAAGAAAATAAATGTGAAAGAGAAAGCGAGAAGACTAACTTCAAGCCGCAAATAGGACTTAACAGCCTTTTAGTCTACATAATTACTCTTGCATTGTATGTTAAATCCCTTACTGCATGCTTTCTCATCAGATCCGTCGGAACAGTCTGCGTTGTCGTCGCACATCCACGTGAGCGGCACACACTCGCCGTCTCTTCCTCTGCAAGTGAACTCCTCTGGCCCGCACGATTTCACCTCTGTCAACCCATTCATGCACATGCTAAGTACGATGCGAATATAAACCGACACGATAAGGTAACACAAATCCCTAAAGGGATCTCCTGATATCCGTTTTCGTCTTATCCTTCCTGCTTTCTTCTAAGTCCTTCGGCTCTATTTTTCGTAAGTATATCCAAGGAGGAAATTTTCTAACTAGGACACCAATTACTTTGATGTCCTTATAAAAATAATAAGTATCTTTTACTTTTTGTTTTTTCGTTAAGTTCAACCGTAATTGCGTGTTCTCTTTGTTTTATATTCATCTATTTGTGTCTAGTAATCGATTCGGGCAATCAAATCGGTAATAAAATAGAAAAGATATAAAGTAACCGTGAGTATCATAGAAAATCGTAACTATAATTTTGATAAAACACGAAGAAGTTTATAGCAGTCGTAAAATGTGCTTTTGTACTCGCATGCTTAGGTATGCTTATGTCGATCCTAAATATGAACCAGGTAGGTATATCGACATGCCAATTGTTGCTGGTTTCATGCTTTTGATCCTTTGCGAGACCATGCTCTTACCGCACTGGTGTTCGTCAGAGCCGTCGACACAGTCGGCCACATCGTCACATTTCCACGAGAGTGGTATGCACTGGCCGGTCGTGCACACAAATTTGTGCTCCGGACAACTCCTTTCCGTAGCTGTGTACGAAATTTTGATTGATATCGAATTTCTCACATTACAATTAACCCCTATTGTCCCTGCTATTTTATTAGGGTTATTTCATGTTATTGCCTTTAGTGTCTTTGCCGTCAAAGTAACTTTGCAATGTTAAGTATCGATAACATTGCCCCAAGCGCTTTACTTGCAAACTATTTGCAGAACTTTGTTCGAAGAGCAAACAATTTAACAGCATTAAACTATCTGCGATCAGACACAAATAAATCAGGGGGCTCACAATATAAACAATTTACACTGATGTAGTTAATCTTGGCAAACGGACTGACTTGGAACGAGGCTATCAGTAGCAACTTAAGTTGACAAAACAAACACGTTTAAAATGCTAGCCAAGTGCTTTAGCAATATAATAAATGGTAATGCTAAGCACGGGCACGGCTAAAATGTAATTAATGATTCTAAACAGTCCCCTTATTAGAGTGTAATGTTGTTTTGCGACGGCGCTAACGAAATTCAACAGACGCAAATTGAGAAAGCTTTAGTGGCTCCCGCTCAAAAGTTTTTTCTGGGGATTCTGACGACTTTATATCTTCTTAGTTTAATGCATTTAAGTTGCATTGAAAGAGTGAAGCTGTTAAATCAAAAGTATAAAGAATTGGCTCTCAAATCTCCCTTGAAGTTAAAGAGAAAAAGAGATGAAAAAAAGAGTTTTTTCAGATATATTTTTTCAATACGTCCTTCATCTTATATCTTGTCTACAGTTAATTACAAAATCATTTTGATATTTGTTTCTCGTGTGTATTCATGTAGTGTTTACAAACTGCAAAGGACATTGAGGGATGACTTCATAATAAAAGATTTTAAATTCCAAACATGATTGATATCGTAAACTCTATATTGGGTAGCATTTGTACAGTACGTAAATAATGTGCAACGTTAATACACCGAGTGACAGAGATATAATATCCACAAGCTTAGGACTGGCTCCTACTATACGAGGGACATGACACCATAAAGTTTACTTATCCCGGAAAATAACGTTCCAGTTGAAGCCTCGGTGATAAATATATTTGTCAACAAGGACAACAAAGCCAGATTACCTATATAAACTTGATATATATAACTACCTTCTACATTGTCGCCTACAAAACATAGCGTGTCCCTGCCAAATAAAAAAGGATTTTCCATTATGTGGGACGACTTACAGTGGCTCTAAGTGTACAAAGTTACGCCCGCGGTTGCCATAACCCCACCTCCGCTGAAATAAAACCTTCGCAAACTTTCACAATCTTTTTATACACACCGTTGCAGTTTCAGAAAACAAGGAATTAAAAGTCCCTTTGACTTTTAATTCCTTTTAATTTGATCAACTCTTTTATAAGGACTTTTGTTTACAATGCTTGCTTGCATTATAAAAAACTAGCCGATGCCCGCGGCTTCGCCCGTGTAAAATTATATACTAAAACCTTCCTCTTGAATCACTCTATCTATATATTAAAATAACCCGTAAGTATCAAAATCCGTTGCGTAGTTTTAAAGATCTAAGCCTACATAGGACCCGATTGGCGTAGTGGTAGTGACACTGCCTTACGTTCTTAGGGTCCTGGGTTCGAATCCCGGTAGGAGCAAATGTTTGTGTGATGAGCACGGACATTTGTTTCCGAGTCATGGATGTTTATATGTATAATAAGTATGTATTTACAAACAAAAAAGTATGTATGTAGTATATCAACTATCTAGTGTCCACGACACAAGCTTTGCTTAGTGTGGCACTAGGTGGCGCTGTGTGTTAATGTCCAGCTATATTTATTTATTTATTATAGGGACAGACAGACGCGACTTTGTTTTATAATATGTAGTGATAGTGATAATTCCAAAGCTAGCACGAATAATATTTTAATTGAAACATGAAAAAAAGCGGCCAAGTGCGAGTCGGACTCGCCCATGAAGGGTTCCGTAGCAGATTGAATGAAAAGTAAATTGGTGTTTACGATTTATGACGAAAAAAAAAAAACTACTTTCTAAATCTCGTTCAAACCAATTTTCGGTGGTAGTTTACATGGTAATGTACATCATATATTTTTTTTTAGTTTTATCATTCTCGTATTTTAGAAGTTACAGCCCCCCCCCCCCCTGTAACTTCTCACATTTTTCCACTTTGGAAGGGTCTCTCGCGCAAACTATTCAGTTTAGAAAAAAATAATATTAGAAACCTCAATATAATTTTTAAAGACCTATCCATAGATACACGTATGGGTATGATGAAAAAAAATAATTTTGGGTTTCAGTTCCCTAAGTATGGGGAACCCCCAAAATTTATTGTTTTTTTTTCTATTTTTGTGTAAAAATCTTAAAGCGGTTCACAGAATACATCTACTTACCAAGTTTCAACAGCATAGTTCTTATAGTTTTGGAAAAAAGTGGCTGTGACATACGGACGGACAGACAGACTAGACACGACGAATCTATAAGGGTTCCGTTTTTGCCATTTGGCTACGGAACCCTAAAAAGATAGTTGACTATGAGATTATTGGATTTCTTTACTACTGAATCTAATCTATATAATTATTTCAATTTGCCATAAATAAAAACGTCTTCGAAATAAAGTACTTCATAGAACGACTTTGTAGAACATGTGAACGTGACTATTTCTGGTGGTGCTATCTATCATAATACTACCTACGTACACATCCTAAATCGTGAAAAAGCATGTTAATTTTACGGGTCACTTATATTGAAAAGTGTCGGTGATAAAAATCGCAATTTATAGCGTGACCCTCCCATGGATCGACAAACGAAAAAAAGCGAACGCGCAATTTTCTACTCGTTTCACATTTGAATAATGGGGTGGGCAGTCGTTTATTTCATACACTGTCCTTTTTGGGCATATCTATTTTTAAACATTCCATTTATAATTCGTTGGAACATGAACCGAATAAACATTGAGTTATTTCCCCTACATATATGTTTTGTGGGAGCGACGTACCTATCAGTAATCATATTTCATACGAAGAACACAAATCCCTAAGGCGCCATTATTTTCAGCTAGATCCATCACGGTTCCGATATGAAAACTATAAAATTTTCATATCATTCTTGTCATTTTCGCTAAAATGTTACTGAGCGACATTTTCAAATCTATTGAAAAGAAAATTCTTATATTTTTCAAAAGATATTCTCAAAGAAAATACGTATAAAGGATAGACAAGTGTTTCACATAAAGAGGATTACGCGCCTTGAAACTTGTGACAAGGTGGAGAGTTCGGGGATTACGTCAGTCGCCAACCGAACTCCATGGTCGCCACCGTAGCGGAAACCGCTGAATCGATCGATATTTCCAACTTATTAGAGACTGAAATTTTCAGTATCTACCTACATATGCCAGTTCACCCATCGGCTCAACGTGAACAAGTCCAATTTGTGGCATACATTCCCTTCCTTGTCCGTTATCTCATGTGTCAACCATAAATAAATTAACGCGATCCTCTACGCACCCCATGGAATGTTTAAATTCGTATTACGTGTTTTATTTAAATACCACAGGCTCTCGGCAAAAATTCATTTGGGGACCCTCCCGTCTTTGTGAATATTCACATTTTTCACATTACGTTTACCGACTTACTTAGAGAACCATATTTACATTTCTGTAATGACATTTTACATAAAGGATACGAGCCCTCTCGTTAGCCGTAAAATACAATTTAAATATTTGATTAAGTACTGCTTTGATAGGTACAGAAAAAATTTGATTGAAATGTGATCCAAATTTTTTTTTTTAGTAGTAAGTATGTGAGTGGAGGCAGAGATTATAAGTAAACTTAATCCTGAGAACTTGGTCGTAATTAAGATTTTAATCTACTTTGGGAGTCCCGCTAAGGACAAAATACGCGTATTTCAAAAGTTTCCTCATAAATCGTTAGATAATTATTTTTTACGGTTTCAGTTCTTGAATTGATGCCATCCCATTACGTTGACCGCCTGGCTCCAAATATGTATACGGTTTAAATGTTTGTAAGTAACCAAGCAATTACTGGAGTTAGATTATACGAGTACGGCGATGTAAAATACGTGTAATATAGTAGGTGCCTTAGGATTTGTGAACTATCCTAAAATGAGTTTTAGACTGATAGTGATGACATATTTTTTCGTTTAAAATCTTTTGTCATTTTATGTTATTTTACATAATAATAACGGTCAGTAGACTAGAAAAAATAGACCTACTTAAATGATAAATGGTCATCACCGCAGAGGACACAGATTGTTTAAATCTGAATCGCGGTTAGTAAAAAGTTTTTCGGTTTCTAATAACAAGGGATAACTCGGGTTGGGATCACAGGATCGTCCAGTTTTCATACCCTCGCTGGCTTTGTCATTTTGCGACCTTGTTTTTTCATTGTTCTACGTCTAAACAATAGGCGACTGACTGCCAACTCGACCCTAAAGTAAATTTGCCAAAATAACAGTGTTTGCTTATTTTCCACACACAAATATAAACTAAGTAGGCCGGGTAAAGTTGACATTCCTTTTACTGTTAACAAGAAAACTTAATACCAACTCATTCATAGAGTATTTACAAACATGTCTACATCGTAACTTCCCGTTCTCGTAATGTTTTAATTAATGTGTGTTTATACGACAAGAAGTTTGTTATTAAATTCCAGTTTTATATTGTACCAAAATTACTCGTTTCAAAAGTAGTAATAAGATCATAAAAGTGTACGTTATTTGGCAAGTTTACTCGCTCAAGTGAACGTGTGAGTGTGGGCAATAAAATTTGATACTGACTGCAAGTTCCAGGCTCTTCGTCTGACCCATCAGGACAGTCCTTTTCATTGTCACAGTGCCAGGACAACGGAATACATCTTCCTGTCTTGCATCGGAACTCTGACTGCGTACAAGTGCGACTCTCTGTAAAGAAAAAAGATTAAATTAATTGAATGAAACCGTAAAGCAGCTCCAGAACACAAAGTATAAACTTAATCAACAGAAGACAACAGTATCCAGCAATATCGTTAAAGGTTTAGTTACACAGGTCGCGCCAAGGGTGAATTTTTCATTACTTCTCGGCCAAACGCAATTTTGCTGATAAATATTTTTGTAACTCCTAAACGTCAAAGTAAAATGAACCTTAAGTACACAATTGTAGAAGTTAATATTTAACGAGGTGACACCCCGAGTAGGATCTTACTCCTTTTTAATTTATTTAGAAGATGTGATGGGACTATATTGACGCTTCCGAGGGTCTTTAATCTCCACTTATATTGAACTAAGCTACATCATGTAGAAAGCATATATTTTTAGCATATACAAATAATTCGTGCCCTCATACATCTGCCACTATAGAATATTTATTAAGACGAATAATTTAATATTAATTTCGGTTTGGTACAAGCAATTTCAGACACAATTTCAAAAGTTTTGTATTAAACTGTCATAACCTCAATTACCTTGTTGGAAGAACTAACAGACCGGAAACCCAATCTTACATAAACCGAAGAAAATCGAACAGCAAGATTAATAATACATTTTTTTTTAGAAAAATTCCGGTATTATATCCACTTTACAGCATCGCTCTAATTTCCCTTAGCCAAGGCTGGGGATGCCGTAAACTGGATCAATCCATTTACGGCTGAAATCACCGTTCAACGTGCGTATAAAACAAGGTTTAAGAAAATTATCGGCGGGTAGCAGCAGCCGCTTTATCTCGGGGTGATTCGAGGCGAGGCAGGGCGGGCACGCGCCGCCAAGCAATTTGTAAACAAAACGCACCCCTGCCGAATAATATCGCCTTGCCGCCACCGCCGACTACGTAGCCCTTTTACTGTGTAACCCGCGCGATAAATTCAAGTGTACCATCAGAGATTGTTGGAACGTAAAGCGGTATTTCGCACCGTACTCGCCGTAAAAAACTTCACTAACAATAGGTATACACTTCACTTACAAACTGTTGACTAATTTTACCCTTGAATTTACTGTAACGTTTACTTTGTGTTACACCTGTAATATTAGGTTGTAACTTTTGTACCTTTGTATGCAGTAGGTAGTATTCTCGTTTCAGTTTATATTCATTCTGTCTTGATAATCTTTTCACGTTTAACGTTAAGTATACTTACCTAAAACTTGGTGCGATATCTTTGTTCTACGATGTACAAAGTACCTACGTGCATTGAATTTTATCATATTAATTATGTTGTTAGATGTATGTACCCTACATGCAGATTTCTTACCATATCTCAATGATTGTGGTTCCTTTTGAATTGTACGAGTAGCTGTTGTATCTTTTGGTTGGATGGTACTGTAATACTTACAGCATGAATACATACATTCATAAACAAAGAGGTTTTCTCCGAAAATGAACATATAGAACAGTTAGATTTAAGAAGACTAACGTTTTAATCTGGATAGTTGTTTATTGATAACATACAAAATAAATAAGGATTTGCTAAATAGGTAAGCTCATGGCTTGGGTACAAACTTAGCAATTTCTCGGAAAATGCTGTTAAAGTGACGATATTTCAAGTGACTATAACCTGCTTCGAAGACCCTCGACGAGCGTACTAAAAATAGGGCAATATTTTCATTCTTGCTGTCTTTGCAGTTTGAAGTACCTATATACTCATATGCAGCAAAAGTATAGCTTCGGCATCCCCGATAGCAGTAACCGAAACGGTATTCCCCGTCTATTCGTAACAGAATACCCATATCCCCGGAGCGCGGCCATTTGCTCGAGTGAAACGTTCACCGTGTAACACCCACATTATTGCCCTCTTCACGCTGGAATGTTAATGGGAGCTTCTTCTCAGCCGTCCTGCTTCAATCCTTGTTTGAAGCCCGCTTATCGTGGCAACTTTCTCATTTTTTACGTGAGATTTCCAACTGGAATGTAGTTAGCGATAGCTATTTAACTCAGCTCATGGCAATTATTCTTCATTGCTAGAAACATAGCTGTGCCCTTTATGCTCTCAAAGATATTACTGATTTTATGTAGGACCGCACATTCATAATGTAAAGCCAAACATTTCACAAAAGCCAAATTAGAATGTGTCTTCAAATAAGTATTTAATAGGCAATTACCGCGGTTAATTTTGCTGATTAACATTTGTGCAAGTATCCATACAAGTCGTTACTAGAGAACAAAGAGATTATTCGACAGTGTACAGTTAATTAATCCGTTGGGTACAGTCTCATTAGCCGAATGGTTCTGTCAGGCGCAATTTAGACACGCAGTTGTTGTACGACCGATAGAGATGTGAATCACTAATCGGGTCCGCAAGAAGAGGCTATAAATGTCTTTGATATTGAGCCGCAGCCAGACAAGTGGATAAATCGAAGATATGTCGAGCTGGTCTCGTCCGATAAGCTAGTTCGACAGCTATGTCTTCTCGTAGAATGAAATCACTCTAACGCGAAATGGCGACAAAAATTGCCGTCCGCGAAATTGCCTCGGGAGCCCTCCGTATCTACGATTCTCATTGATGTAATGACATATCGTGTTCACATTCAATCGCACACACTCGGTTTTCCAGTTTCGTTTGTCGATAACATTATATTGTTACTAAGAACAATGTCAGTTTAGGGTTAAGCCTCCCGATATTGTTATCTTAATTTGACTTCATACCTAGTTATAAATGCTTATAACACGTTAAATTTTCAATGAAGCGTTATACATGTTGTGGTTTAAATGAAATAATGACATCCTGGTTAATAAATAATAACTGTTTCATATTAATCTGGTAGCTTTGCTAGTGATGAAATTGATATTGATACCGAAATGTTTCACGAATTCATATGAAATTGAATTTTATACTTATTGCAAGAGTTACACACCTTTCTTGTATGAGTGAAAGGAATTTGTAGCTTCCGAAAATCCTCTGTCTCAATACTGGCTCTTTCGTTTGTAATAATCCAACTGTCATAAAAACGTACCTATTTGTAAACTTATTGTGGGCAATGTTCAGTTATCAAGTACCTACTCATTAGTTTTATTTAATTTGATTTGACTCAAAAACAAAAAAAATAGGATGTTGTAAAGCCAGATTATTGATCTTGTGACTTCTAACCTGTGTTTCTTAAGTTAAAATATCACAGGTTTTATGAGCAAGCTTCAAAAGAATAAAGGCGACTGAACAAGGGTTTTATGTTTCAAAAGAGCTTTGTAACAAACTGTGTATGTAGGGTAAGTACGCCTGTATTCAAAACGGGTTCGTAGTGGGTACCAATTTTTTCTGTCGCTGTGAAATTTCTTTGAGCTTAAACGTGCGTGTTCTGTGTTCATACCGAACTGTTGTAAACGAGGTCATTTGTATGTCTTTGCGGCTGAAAATACACTTTCGTTGTGTTGAAAGTGGAATTAAGACTATTAAAAGTTTCAATTTCCTTAAAACTGGTTTCTGACTCCACGAAATATATTAAACAATGTTCGTTGCGAACGCGAGATGCACAAGCATTAGGCCAAATTGTCCCCAAGATGGCAATAGCGTCAGAGCAGCGGGAAATTGTATTACCGGGCCTTACTTGCAGCCAACAGCGATGAGTGCATTCGTTACCGACGTAACTGGGAGCTTTGGAGCAGCTTGCATATGTTACTCGCCTCTCAACTTACATATTGCCCGCTGTGTCTATTATGTTGTCCGAATTAAGGTGGACAACAAAGCGGAATAACCATAACACCTTGTTGACCCATCGGAAATGAAATTGAGTTTGTGCGCGTAACCAAGTTCTACGAAAAGTTGGGATTGGTTTTCTACATGCGTAGCGCGCTACGTTGGAGCTACGGAAACGCGGTGAGCGTCACATCTGCTACGACGCGGATCGCCTACGAATTCTGCTGTTTGTGCTGTCGTACTGTCAACATGTTGTAATAATATTTTCGTTTGTGATATACTTAAGGTTAAAGTTGATTTCATTAAAAAAACACAGTAAAAATGTGACATGTACCTACGACAGCGTAAGCAGAATGATCGTATAAAGTAAATTACTAGGTTTTTCATATTTTAATCGTATTACATTTTATACGTACATTATGTAAATTTGTGAGTTTACAGACTTGTTTGTACTAAATCGTATTAAAACCGGGGCTCCGTTTTAACTGCGTATTATGGTTTTAGTCTAACTAGACATCTCGGGCACATGTATTATTACTATTAAATCATATTATTATTCAAACCTGTTCTACTCTCCGAATTAAGACTAGATTTTAAATAGTTACTTCATAGATGTTTCATACAGTATTCGAATAACATAATTAGCTACTAAGCTATTTATACTTGCATAGCTACAGGTTTAATCGAAGGTAAACCTGTATCAGTACCTAGTGAAAACTAAATATAGTGGTATTGTTCAAACCTATTCCCTTTAGGCAGTTTCGAAAATCTAGTTAGCAGCTTCGGCGACTATTGCCTTGAAGGCTTCGTTACAAAACTCAATTTGAGAGGACTCCATTCCATTCGATTGAGTGGCATAACGGTGAAAATCAAATTAGTCATATAGAAGTTGGAGTTCGGTAAAAAACTGCGCAACTATTAGTTACCTGCATTTTTGTAGTCATACGCTTTTGTGTAGGTGTCGTAATCGTCGTCGTACAGCGTGGCTTCCACCGTCACTGCTAAAGCCATGAAACAAACGATCCAAGAGAACGCCATATTGTCTTCTTCACTCTTAAGTCCTTGTATACCTTGTATCACTTAATGCACTAAAAAATCAAATATAAACAAGTAAGTACCGAAAGAGGTAGAATTATAATACCAAGCACACACGTGGGTTCAGTGATTTTTACGGTTCTTTTTTTAACCTCGTTACCAGCCCTACGCGCGTGTAGATAACTAGCTTACAACACGTTTAAAAATCAACGAGGCACTCAACTCCCTATACGAGTGTTGCCGCTAAGGCTATTCGCTGTTCGGTACTAGACTTACCTAATTTGTTTACTGGATCTTATCGCGTCAGACTTGCAACAATTCTAATTGAAACGTAATAAATAAACGATTTCGCAATATTTATGTAGGTCACATAGTTCGACATCTTTGATATAAATCTGGAAATATACGAACTAAAGTTATAAACTTATAACAAATGTTGAACATCAGATAATAAAGATTAACGAATCCGACAGGCGAACACTGTGCAAACTAGTGTATCAGAAGTTTAGAGTTAAATTATGAATCCACTGGGACCTACCTGTATTAAAAGCAGGTAGTTGGGATAATCCCATCGACCCTTTGTCTCACGGAGGTCACTTTCTGAAAGTTGACCTTAAAATATTACTCGGTTTGTTCTAAAATGTTTGTGTAGAATTATTCTATGAAGGCGAAAATGGTTCAGGTTTTCAAGACTTGGGTAATATTTAATAAAAATCCTTGCTACAAGATTGAAGTGTTGGAATCTAGTTATAACAGTAGCGCTTTAACCTTGAGCGAGAGAGTTCGAAACGCCGATATAAAGGTAAAAGAGGCGTGCTCACCCTACCACACATTAGTGACGGCTAATATGAAAACTCGATCATTTTCCGACTCTATATCGGTAATGGCGGCGGTGACATCGATACGTTGCACATACGCTCTGCAAACACCCCGATCCACTCGGTTTTCCCTATTGAAAGTTACTCGATGACAACGCAGTCATTCCTGTACAGCTTGACATAGTTGGGAATCATTTATACACAAGCCGAATACTTCAGTCGGATATTCTATAGACTGGTATTGGTATTCCTGCTTGTTGTTGTTTGTGCTTTTGAAACCAATTTAATGAATTGAGGAAATCCTAACTGCGTGACTAGGGCAGCATAAATTATGTTTGTCATCCAAGAATGGTCATAATTGACCATTCTTTACTTTTAGATAGTTATTTATGCTCTACGATTTCATTTCTATTCTATTCTCATCACCCATCTCCACCTACGTTTTCAGCAGGTTTTCATTTACAAATAATCTAAAACCTATTTTTTTTTTTATGTGACTGTAATAAATTTCTCCATTCACGTCGTGATTCCGAACCACGTGATGCCTAGTTATTTACAATTCGGGGGTGGCTCCCCTAAATGGGGTCAGTGATTATGTATGGAATAGTTTGTTTATAGTTTCACCGCAAAATTATACGTACTTACTTATTGCTTTTGATCTAAAATGTATGGTTGTTTTCGATTTACGTTCCTTCGTGGTGGACTCTGTACTTTTGTTTTAATAGCTATGCTTTATAATACCAAACAAACACGAAATATAGGGATCCTAAAACCTAACCAGAGACTACTATGATACAACACGTACACACATAGACATACTATTAGGTTTGCTTTTTTAAACGCCAAAATTTTAAAAAAAGCTCAACTTATAAGTCGATAATAGGCTCTCGAATGTATCGTGTACTTTATGTAAGGATGAACAAGTGAATGGTGCATATTGTAATGGGAAAATTGCTTTAACGGCAGAATTTGAGCTTAATTAAATCTGAAATATTCAGGACGGTAGGCGTAATTGGCATGAAGCATGGAGTAGCTACGAACATGACATAACAGGGTCTCACTGTAACGAGATTGCCTTCGTTACCAGCAGCTGAGCGTAGCTACTTATGCCTGATTTCACTATCGATAAGAGACATCTTTTTTTTTTCGGATGGGAAATCATCAAATGACTTCTCCCAACTAAGACACATCTAACAGTGCATAAACACAATCGTGCTATTAAAAAATCAACTATAGACGTTGCACGTTGAGAAAATGCAACAATATTATTTAAGCATTGATTTACGTGACGCACTTATACTCGTACACGGTCACGACCACGGCTTATGGCCTCAGAAGTGCCTTTTGGTCGACCATGAAGAAAGTTTGGTCGCACAACGGGGCGTCTGACCAGCGTTGTTCAAGAATGCGGCCGGTCATACGACAAGCCGTAGCCGTGTAGTAGATGAGGTCCCTTAGCGTTCTTATAGACGAGCGGCACATTGCCATCCGGTTTCGGCAGTTGTCGACGCTTCGGCGGCTACCGTAGCCGCGTCGACGCGTCGTCGACAGGTGGCGACGACTGCAGTTCATGTGCTGCTAGCAACGTAGTGTTACTGAAAGCGAGCATAAGCCCTTTGAAAAAACCTACTTAAATGTCATATTTCCATCTTTAGATTTCTGCCCTTTTCATGGTTTTACTGTGGTGTCCACGCAATGTCGGTTAGATTGTTAATTAAGTGTCTGTAGCCATCGATAAAGCAGAGTTAATACATAATAGCAATTGCCTATGAGAGAAGTGGCATCGCAAGAAGTAATTACGACTATCTTTTCCGCCTCTACCTACCTACACAAAAAAACTCACGCAATTCTCGAGCAATATCTAAGTAATTACCTCGAGGAGTATTCTCTGCGGACACCGAAAATCTAATAAATGTCGCTTACTTTGTCTAACTCGAAAGGTACAAATATTGCCTTAATTTCCCACTAAATATATTTTTTTGTAATTATTGTTTATCTAGCAATCATCGACTCTTTCTCTTGGGTCAAGAACTTTTAAAACAACATCATGCCTGCAATCCCCGAATGGTTAGTCAGAGGTGTATCTATCTATAGTACAAATCTATTAAGTCCGTCAGTTAGTATTAGAAAATAATGGACACGTATTTCAACCCCCGACGTAAAAACGAAGGGGAAGTTTGACGTGTCTGTGTGTGTGTGTGTGTCTGTGGCATCGTAGCTCCCGAACAGATGAACCGATTTTGAATTTGTTTTTTTTTTGTTTCAAAGGTGAATTATTCGGGAGCGTTCTTAGCTATGTTTGATTAAAATCAGTCAAAGATGGCCGCCGCCACAAAATGGCGGATTACATATTTATTCAACAACTCCCTCAATATGGGTATTGAATGAAAGGGTTTGACTAGTAGAATACTATGCACTATAATAAATTTCAAATCCAAGATGGCCGCTACCACAAAATTAAATTTTTTTAACTACCTATTCCTCAATATGGGTATCAAACACCAAAAACTGGGAATACCTTGAAATTATGACCCTATGGGTCGGGGGTTTTTTTAATTTTTAATTTAATGTAACTTGTTTGTTTTTGTAAATCATTGAATATTGACACATATAAAACGCATCAAAACTTGGGAGTGGGGGCTCGTGACGTCAGAACTCACTAAAAATGATACCAAGGCGTGACGTATTGAGAATTTTAAAAGCGTCGTATCTTCGTAAATTTTGGTTTGTGTAACAAAAGAAAAAATAAAGGTCTTAAAAGTATTTGTTGATAATCTAACTGACGGACTGAATGGTTTTTTTCTGTCGTATACCCTTTTTCAGCCATTTAAGTCAACATAGATTTAATAGTTAAAGTAGGAACAAGCTGGAGAACACAAATAAGATTAATAGCGCTCATGCTAGGATAATCTTGTGTTACGAGATATAAGCTCTACTTATTTAAGTAGGTACCTACGTAAGTAAATGTGTTGTGAAGATCGTCGGCTAGAATAGTCTAAGTGCACTCTAATACTATTGCCCCGTATGTAAGAGCTATACGAGGCCACAAACGACCGTAATACCTACCCTTCGGATAATACTTTTATTCTATAAACGTAAGTAGGTTAGCTAAATGCTGCAGGTTTCCTTGGGATACCAAAAAACAGGGTGTGTAATTAATAATTTGAAACGACATTAGGCAACTGAAAATAGTTGTTTTCATTTCTAACTATTTAGGTACCTAGGTATACACAATATAAAAAAGACTTGGTAAACCACTAAATAACTAGGTTCTATAATTATAATATACAGACTACAATTGAATTTTTTATCATATAGTCAAACGAGACTCGTTCAGCTAAACGAATAAAATCGCCATATGAGCAACATTAGAAGTTCTAAAAACTTTCTCATAACAAAGTACATATTTCGTAAATGGACAGGTGAAATGTGAATAAACAACAACCGTCAGTTACTATGGCAAAGCAAACTAGTGTATTAATAATTCCTAACATTCCAGGGCTGGTTCCACGCGGCGAGCGGTTTGATTGAGCAATCAAAGTTTGATAAGGATTTCTGCGCCAAAACTGCAATTCCGCCCTCGCAGTTACTTGTGGACAGTCCACAAGCGTCACCGCCTAACTTAATTCCTAGACAGTGACTCGAATTAGCGAATGGAATTGGACAGGCTTGCGGTCCACTGTGTTTCGCAAAATTCTGCTTCTGAATAACTCAACGCACTGAATTCTAACTTGAACTCCGCACATACGCATTTAAATATGTACGAACAGTCTACATTACCTACATTTATCGAATATAATATTAAACAAGATAAACGAAAGGCTCCGAATACAAAATATTATTGGACGCAAGGCAGGTAAACAAAATTTATGTAGATACAGTTTTATTTTATCTACATTAAAGGATAACCAAGGCGGTGAGACAGAAATGAAGAAATAAGTAAACGGACTGAGACGGTTGTTGCGGGTTTTCAGAGTTAAACAATAATTTATTGCGCCTTGGAAAAGCTTTTTGTAATATTTTTTGCCAAGTAACCTCTAACTAAAGCCCTCCACTAATATAGTTTTTAGAAAAGTAATATAACACGACCTTCTAATAATTATAAAACTGACTTAAGGCAGTCAGAGTATAATTATAACCTCGGATAACTTGTTAACTGAGACAGCTGCAAATATAATTAATCAATTTTCTTAACATTTCAGAACCACAACTTTAAAACTGTAATTTTGACTTGCTAATTAACCTATAATGTAACCAAGACAGCTAATAATTTAGCGCATATGCATATCGGTTACCTTGACGTAATCACAGCTTATTGAAACGTTATACTCGAGTTAGGTAACACCGAGAAGTGATTTGTTCGCCCAGTTGCCAATATTGTGGTGCGGATTATAACTTTGATGAAAAGTTTTGCATGCAAATTAGGCATGTTTCGACAGCGGGGCCTGCCCTGTCGGAACCACGCGCGCAAGTGTGGCCGCTGACTAAAAAGGCACGCTTATCGCCCTTCGAAAATCCTTATTAAAACTGATAGATGGGAGCGAGTCGAAAATTAATTACCCGAACTTCAGGGAACCGTCAATTACACCGCGCCATTATTCTATTCGGACTCCCCACATTGCGGGAGGGCTGATCTAAACGAGTTTGATTGTACAAATAATGACCAACCGTTACAAATTGTTGAATTTTTTTATCGGCCATTAAATAAATAAAGAATAGGTACCTGTGTACCTATTCTGATTGGCCAATAAAAATGTAACTAGCCACAATTTTAATTCGTCGCAGTCTAGTTATACCTACGTTTATAACTCCGCACATATAAGTTGTGTAACCCACTTTAAAGTTGTTTATGGATCGGTCATGAAAAGCTTTGGAAAAATGAGATAAAGAACAAAACACATTAACTCGAACTTTGCAGACAATTAACTGGAATTGTATTATATGTACTTGACGAGTACACGTGTAAAATGGAAAGAAAAAACGGTACGAACCGCTTTCAAAACTTTTTCATTTAAAGTTTCTTTTTAAAATAAATAGTGTGAAGTTTCTAGACATGCTACGTTTTGTTCAGATACTTAAATATTTGTGTTTTTCACTTTCTTTTAAAATTACACACCTTCATTTAGATCTTACCGTAGCAGGTAATTAAAAACAATCAATGCAAGGTCAAATATTCTGGGATGTTGGGTCAGTGAGGGAAGAGCATATTTGCTCTCTTCTATTAAAAGGTAAACATAGTCGATGGAAGTAATTAAAATAACCACTATTGGGAATCCCTAAAAGTTGTTATAATCGCTTCGCTTGCTCAGAAATATGTAATTAGCCATCTATTCATTAACTCTAGGTAGGACGGTAGGGGTCTGAAAATCTTATCATATCAGGCCATCCTATATTTTCCTCTTACGCGTTTTCCATAAAATAGATACATTTACACAGAAAGAACAAATTGAACGTGTAGAAAGAAATCTTCCAGTCAGACCTCTGAATTCCTTTTTTACGACTTCATTAAACTGTACGCGTGTTAAACGAGGCATGTACGTGGCTCGTAATTTTCCTTGAAACCGCAAGGAGCTCGCGATCGACACTGACGACCATATAATTAACAACCTCTGTCAAATTCACACCCATCCGTCTCCTTTAAGCCACGCCCCCTTTACTTATTTGAATGGAACAGAACTGGGTGTCACTTTCAGACGGCTTTAGGAGCGCCTAGAAAAATTCACGTGCTGTAATGGTGATCGAGTGGTTGAATAATTTACTCTTTTATTTTTTGGAAAGAAAGTTTCTTTTTTTGGACTTTGTTACGAAAGTTTCTATCACTAATTTGTTAGGTGCTGAATATTCAGCAAGTCTTAATTTTTCACTCAAGTCTTGATAAATTGGACTGAACTGAAAGCATAATTCAACGCAGAAATCTAAAGCAGTAGGTTAATCGGCCTTGTTAAGCTTCATCACTGGAAAAATATTCAAAGGTGTACTTACGCATAATTCAAAATTATTCCACATGTACGAAGGTATCTTTCCAAATAAGACTTAATTTAAAACATTTTACATAGCTACTAATCCGTTTGATCCTGAATTCTGCCAACGAATGAGGAAAATATTCAAATTCAGTTTATGTATCACAATTCACAAACGAAGGGTATGACAATCATTATTTTTTCTTCCAACGTGTGCAATTTTGCGGAAAAGGATCACTTATTTTTATAATCTTATGAAATTCTTGTGGAATGCAAACGTGGGACCGATATTTGTGATTGCTACCTTTCATGCCTGAAACGCTTCTTTATTTAAGTAGGTACTGAATTTCACAACATCACGCCTGGTTTTCCCGAATGGTTTGGCAAAATTGTATGGACTTAGGTATATGTTCACCGAAAAGAATTATCTAAAAACAGCTGTTTAAGGGACATGTTTCCCTACAAAAATGTGTTTTAAACAGCTGTGTTTAGATACTCGTAATCAGACCGTCATCTTTTTGGTGAACATGGACCTTAATTGTATATTTTTCGTTTTTACCTCGATCATCATGCAACTAAAACAATACACCTAGCACGTCGAATTTATCGACGTTTTTAATTGAAAATAAGAATTTGGGGTCATGGGTCAGTTGGTCACCATTCAAACAACACAATATGCAAATCACTCGTGCATCCATTTGCATCCGATATCATATTGGACGTCCAGTCCGGTTTGGACTTTACATTTTGTTTTGTCTTTTATTGATTGGGTTCAATTTTATACGGAGAGAATAATGTACCTACTTACAGTAGGTACCTATCTATTCGCAGAAACACTTTTGGTTGTAATTCCATGATAAAGAAAAAAGTACAGTCAAGCTCACAAATAATTACAAATAGTAAAGTATATTTAGGGTACGGTTTAATCCATCGAAAATTTGCAACATGCTTTTTAGATGTACAGCGATAGCGGCACGATCAATCCAAAGGTGGACTTTATACTACTACTACTTTTAACATTTTTTTTTTTTTCGTTTTTATTCCGTTCACTCACTACATTTAATGTTCGGTTAATGTCCAAGAAAACAAGTTGCATTACACCGCTGATTACAGCCAGTATTGCACAAAAACTAACATTAATCATTTATTGCTCTACGCAAGTGCAAAATAAAGCTACAAACTCAGTAGCTATCTTCAAAGGCGTATCTAGTTTCGCAAAATCGCTGCTAGACTATGCCAATGTCAAAGTTCAAATAACGCTTAAACTTGCGACCTATCTCGTAACATTCAGGCCAAAGACACGAGTAGTTAAAACATAAAAAAATAAATTGCTTCACTCTTTGCGGATTAATTCCCGACGTTTCTTATTTTCGGTTGAGGCAATATTTTTATTAGCTTCTGTTTTTCTGTATGTAGATTTGAAACATGTCAGTAATCATATTCAAAAAACGTTTCTGATCGCACCTCTGTTATATTTTTTTACATCTGTGTTGATAAAACCCAAGATGATCCCCCGAACAATTTTGCATGTTACTGAGATGGATTCTTAAGCACCTTCATGTTACATAAGGTCGGTTTTCGCCCGTTAGCAGAAATGTCAAGGTTATACGAAGACGATGAAAAACTTCCTTTCCTTAATGAAAATATTTTAATACAAGGGTTTACTCGTGGCTTTTTTAGAGAATGAAATTGGAGTTCTATCCCAAATCCACATTCGATTTTGAGCTGGATCGTTATTTATGTATTCTATGTATGGAGACGCATCGTGTATACATACATGAATAACAATATTCGCGCAATTGTACTTGTTGATGAAGCAGTCAGAGGTTACCTATGTACGAACCTGTCCTTGATAGGTAAAAATGTGGTTTAACAGTAAGCAATGAGAATAGAATGACTCGAGTCTATCCAAATAGAGAACACAGTTCCTGACCTCTGAATCTTATTTAAGACATCCTGTAACTCAAACCACAACACCAAACCACTAATTACGGTCAGCGATAGCGAAGAAAAACGAAAGGAATCGTAACAAACTTGAACGCAAAATTAACTATGTACAAGCTGAAAATAGGAACTCATGGCAATAGATAACAAGATAACGACTGAATAAATTGGTACTGTGACTGTTATGACAGAAGTAACGACAGATGTTCTAACATCTACCCCAATCCCCAACTAGGGAGCTCCGCCGCACTAGAAATTAAAACTTTCGCCATTCCGGGGCTAAAATTATACTCCTGAATTTAATGATCAAAGTAAACAAGAAATATTTAACCAAAAATAAAGCTTTATTTTTATCGATTCATAAACAAAATTAAGTTAGTAAAAACACCAGAATTTCATTAGAAATTCTAGTTTTAGTTTATCTTTCACCACCGTTTTACCTCAGCTATTCATAATCCAATTTATAATGAGAAATCTTAAAGAATAAATTATTATGTTTGCAGAGTAAATTTCGAAGTATGAAAACGTAACATAAATCGGTTTAGACAGCAAGTTCGTGGATCTACAATCCGATTACTTCGATAGACCTTGTCGGAATTGATTGGAATTCTATCCTTCAGAAAGTTACTAAACACCGTCTTAAAAATAAGATTTCCCGATGTTGTAGGTATATTTTTTATGGGTAATCTGCTTTGTTTTCTGTTTAAAGTGAAATGAACTTTAGTAGCAATTGAAAATCTCTACAACAACAATTTAATCCGGTTGTGGTATTCTGATGAAAAAAAGTGTAACTGCGGAGCCTCATCACAAACCTTCACTTTTCGGAACCTGTCCGAAGGCACCAACGCTATCGATGGAGCAGAGTACTGTTGGAAGATAATTTAACTGAAATAATAACAAAATATCGGTGCGACGAATAAAGAAGAAATTCTCTGGAGTCACAAAATATCTTTTTTTCTAAAAATGTTACTCTGTCCCTTCGACGATTTATAGCCGAAGAGACTAATTTTCTAGTATAGATTTTACTGAAGTGGATCGACTAGACGTCAAGAAGAGCTATACTAGTGTAAGGACGTATTAAGAAAGTTGCCAATCCAGCTTGGCTTGCGATCGCGCACTCGTACTTCATAGAAGCACTTTTCTTGTGAATAATATAATTATACTTTGTATATGATCGATCGGTAGCATCGTTGTCGGAACTAATTTACAGATCATGAATTTCTTAACAATAAAATTGATAAGATTCAGCGTTGATCAAATTACACAAAAATCTTTGATGCGAGACAGTACTTTAAAATTAAAATTTTGAAGTACTGCAGCAACGATTAACTAGTCACTCTGCAGGTGCCATAATTTTTGTCACGTCTTTAACTTTAAAAATAACTCCAAAGTATACCCCTTACTTTTAGAAATTCATTTGAATAAAGAAAAAAGTTAAAATCCTCTTTAACTTGGGATCCTCTTTGCGTACAAAAAGGTAAGGAAAGATTATACAAAATAAAATCTATTTGAGATGAAAAACAATAATATGGCGATTAAAATTGGCACAATTTGAGAAGTCCTCAAGTTTCACTTGGATTAAGTTTTTCTTTTTTATGTTTACTTTTTAATGAGGCGTCTATGTTGGACAATGGAAACATTACGGTGCCGTGTAAATAGCGAACTTTTTCGAACGAAACGGGATACTTGACATTCTTTTCAATAAGCAAAACAAATTAAAAACTGGAATAAGAAAACAAATTGAAAAGTTATTAAAGAAAACCTGAATGTAATGGATGTATAAACAGCTTGACGGGTAACAAAAAAACTGCGATGTTATATTGCGACCTCAATTAAGATTCGGTGTCATAAAGGGCCATGGGGTTTTGCACGCGACTGTACTTGGATATCATCCCAGATAGAAACTCGCTCACGAGGCTCGGGTCCGGATCGAAAGCGCAGTTTTATGGTTTTTCTATGCGTGTGAGGCACTGAGGCCACATTGCGCGAGTGCCCGACAAGTAGAGTAGGACGGAACATGGGAATCACTTCCCATACTCTCGTAGATACTACGCTTTACTTTTACGACTGATTGATATCTTAGCTTAATTCTCGTTACATGTACATACCTTACTCGCATCAATACTTATTACTATTATTATAAAGGCGAATGTTTCTGAGGATAGATGGATGAACGTTTGCTTAAACTCTTCCACAGAAAAATTAAATTTGGAAGGATCAATTAAATTTGACGCACATATACCTAGTGTGGGATATTTTTTATCCCGGTAGTACGATCCCTAAGGACAATAGAGGAGACGACAAAAAAATAAATAATTAGTCCGTCAGTTATATTATCAACTAATAATTGACGCGTCTTTTTCTTTTATTATTTAAACCGAAATTGACAAAGATACGACGCTTTTAAAATTCTCAATACGTCACGCCAAGGTACAATTTTAGCGATTTATGACGTCACGAGCCCCCACTCCGAGTTTTGATGCGTTTTATCTTTGTCAATATTCATTGATTTACAAAAACAAAAAATACGTGTCCATTATTTTTCAATAATCTAATTGACAGACTAAATAGATTTGTAATTTTTTGAGACTTTCGTCATGGCTATTATCGAACTACCGAACGGGCATGAGCTAAATACTAATATCTAAGATTTGAATCCAAGGTTTTGGTGGTTTTCAGTATTAACATATTTGAACAATAAATCTTTAGTATGTTTAATTCGTCGGACCCGACCTACATTTGTTTAGGTTGCAAATTAAATAATTTCACGTGTTCTACTTTTCCTTATTGTTTCCATGTTTGTTACGCTTGTGAAAACTTTGTATGCATAAATGTTATTGAAACTAGGAATTAAAATTACGACGGTACCAACCTATTGAGCGTAAATGGATTTTACAATTCTAATTGTTAAATGCTGTATAAATTGGTTGTTAACAAAATCGTATTTTCATTACCGCACCTAATTCAGTGTTGTTTGTGTTTGTTTTTCGCACTAAATTACTGAATATATCGATAGGCGTTTCGACGTTGGCGTTCCAATGAATACAAATCGGAATCTGTCAGGATACACAATGTGATCCCGATTAGTTGGATGTATTTTTCGATTATTTAGTAGCTATCACGTGTATTAATAGATAGCCGTTTCACTTGAGATAGACTGACCCAGCTGGATTTAGCGGCAAAGCGACTCATGTTTATAAGCTGCAATTTTAATAGATAGGTTAACGTATTATGCAGGAAATTGCTTCGCGTAATTATCATAGTTTCATAATAAACATTGCCACAACAAAGATAGAATAAACCTAGCAAGTATGTAGGTATATCTATTTAATAATATTATCCATCTTAATAAGAATCACCATAGTTGACCCAATAAACACTCGCAAAATAATATTGAAATATCGTAATATTGTTTAAAGAAAAGAATCGAAAATCAGTAATTTATATTTGCTATTCAAACCCAAAAATAAATTCCGAAATAATTAACTACAATACGATTGAAAATTCCCATAAATTATGGCCTTAGTTGTTACCCAAATTCATGATAAAAGGAACCGTAAAAATCACATCGTCACTTTGCAATAGTCACAACAAACCTCCGACACACGATACAGTAAGAAGCAATCAGTCGCTGCGTAAGTAAATAAAAATAAGAGCAGCGTCGCGTAATGAGTCGCGCGGAAAAGAGGCGCGAGCGAGCGCGCCGAGCGCCGGGACTTGAATGCGGGGGCGCGAATACACCACCAGCATCCAGCTTTTCCCCACTCCCCCCTCGCCCGCACCCACACGCCCCTCACACCCCCACGTCTGATAACCTGCTACTTCGGATGTCACTAAACTCCGTCATGAATGTTACCAGGCACCAACACCCGACTTGTGAAAGAAAATGTGAATTTTATTGAAAAGGGGTCGGTGTTGCGCCACTAACCTCTCTTTGTGTGAAAATCGATGTTTTATCGCCTATTAGATGTTACGAAATCAAGTCGTGTCGCGGCCGAGAATGTTAACGTTGCTCGCCACTAAAAGCTTTGTAAAAGTTAAGATCGCGTTGTAGTAATAAAGCAAGTGAAGAAACGGTTGCGACTCCCTAAAAATACCTCAAGAATTAAATACAAAAACTGTCTTATGCTTGTCTTAAATTTTTTTACAATTACAATTTCAGAATCCTTTCCTTCTGAAGACCTTAAAATAGATAGATATGCAAACTCAAACTCAAAGTCTATACTTTCATTATTGATGTCTAACATCCTGCTAGGTGCATCCTGATGAGCTGATCCTTTAGAGATAATACGATTATGAAGTGCTCATAGAATGAAGTAAGTAGGTACGGATTTTGCCATAAGTAACATTGTCCTATACAATTTGGCCAAAGCTTACATTACCAACTCTTTCTTTACGACACAAATCTCGCTTTGCTTAGTGTGGCACTAGATGGCATTGTGTGTAATGTCCACCGATATTTTTATTTAATAATATTAATTTCCAAATAATAGTACGATGGAACGTTAGGTAATTAGTTGCTATCAACTATCATTAAATAGACTGGGTTTAGGAGTGAAGAGTTCTTAGACCCGTTAGCTGAAGTCATATTTTTCTGTATTATTTTGAACAAATACTGAGAGCCCTCCCACAAAATTCTTAAATGCAATTCACACCTAAAGTACCTCAGAAACAGGTACCCATTTTACAACTGAATGCAACTCGCAAAAACAAAACACCAACTGATACAACATAATGAGTTATTACATCAGAAAGGCAGTAAACTCCTTTTTCCCATATAATTATGGAGCGCGCATTCACCCGAAGCTCTGCGCAAGCGCCGCTTAGATTGCGTCAGTCAACGACACCAGCTAGATCTTTTCCAGTGAACTTAATTACATCTGACGAAATTTAATTTCATTTACATTCATTTCATTTTGATAAGATTCCACTTGAATAATTAGGACTTGAATTTATTTCAAAGTCTTTATGTCAAATTGATTATTTTGTTTAAATAGTGACATTTGTCAAATTGGAATCTTCTCAGTCGAGTACCTATATAATAGTTCTAGGGTGACATTTGAAATTCTTAGAATTTCTGTTATTCCTTGCAACACTTGAAAGCGTTTATTAAGCCTTTGGTTATTCAACAGTTATTCTGAATTTCTCTAAATTAAGTAACTACTTATAATATTTTTCTGGAAAATATATTAGTACTAAGTATCAAACTTTCATGTACACACAGTGAAAGTACTTAGGAGTTTAGATATTTTCCTAGAAGAACATCATTATTTCATTCGTAAGTTTTCTTGTTGGTACTTCAATATTTTGTGTTAAGTACCTAAACAAATATGAACCCTTAGCTTCTGAAAATTCATTAAAATCACATCAAAGTTATTATGTTACCTATATTAACCTAAATACTTACATAATCCTCTCAATTTTCCAGGAATCCTGGTTAAATCCCGTTATACGCTCCATTTAATACATGTTACAAAATACCTTACTATTGACGTATTTCATTGAACTTTCCTCCAGCATCACTAAGTCCTTATTCTCTGAAATATGTTTTCGAATAAAAAATTGAGCATCTGTATCATTGGAACGGATGAGGTTCCTTTGCCAACAAAGTTGACACAATCTTGTCTTGGTCGTGGTTAGGAGCATGACCACAACATAATACCAAATCAGACCTGTTAAATTTGCTTTCGCCAAGAGGCTTAGCAAAGTCAGCACGGCAATGCTAACTTTGCACACCTTACCGACTTCGGTCGTAATAAACGGACGAGGAGCTTCGATAAATTAGCTCTTAAGTGTACCACAGGCTGAACCTACAAAATGTTAGTTGTGCATCGCAAAATGACTTATTTACCTCTATCTACAGAGTGATTAAAATAAGAAAATGTACCATATGTCTTTAACAAAGGATTTATTTATCGAAAATCTATCTATCTACTAGATTGACTCGATAGTTTTCAATGAGTTTATTGCCAATTAGGCCCATTGTAACCTTTTTCTACGAAGAAAACGATTAAATTACCAACCGCTCTGAATTTGTAAATATTGTATTTGCGCATACAAAATAAACCTACCTCTTTTCTTGTGATGTTGCTTTTTAACATGTGACGATACAAAAGCATCTTGCAGCACACGGATACATTGGTAACAAGCTAAACAGTCGGCTATAGGCTAATGGGAGTGAAGCCTTGTCCTCTTCAATTAATGGCGTAGTGCTTGCAGGCCCATCGTCATCGAATCGAATCATCGGATTCCCGTTTATCCCCTTTAGTTCCTATTAAATGCATACATAACAGCATTGCCTTTAGCCTGTTGAAGTCGAATTCAATTAAATTGACGTAGTTTGTTCGACTTTTCTATACGATATTATTCAGTTTTCAGTACAGTGAAATATACAGGCAATTAACTGCTATTCTTGAGAATAAGTTAAAAAAGAAACCTTTTAAGTTCCGCATACCTATGCAGGGTGCTGCTAAAAACATAACGTTGATTAACGATCCCAGTGTAAATGAGCTTGAGTTTTGTAAACGTCTGCAAAATATATTTATTGTATTGCCCCCGTCTCCAGAGCAAAGAAAAACATCGTTAGGGCAGCCGCGGAAAAAAACCCGCAATGGCGTGTATAAACAAAGATATGATAAAAATGGTTATCCCTAATGCTAGGCGTTTAAGAGGCCTGCGGAGCATGCGAATTTCATACAAACGTAATACCAAAATAATTTGTAAATCAAACATATTCTAAGGTAGAGTGTATTTATTTTGATTGGATAACAAAATATATAGGTTCCTAAACACATATTTTGAATGTACACCGATTGAAACAAGAGTTATGAAAATAATACATTTCTATACAAATTTTAAATTCCTCATATCTCGTCTTTATATCGTTGTCCTTTCAAAATCTTTATTTGGGAACATAAATGTTCTATAATACAATTGAAATATATATACACACTACCATAAGAATATTTTTGTTTTTCATATTATTTTGGTATTACGTTTGTATGAAAAACGCATTCTCCGTCGTCCCCTTAACACGGGTGGTTTTCGTTTATGTCTATCTCGTAATGATATAATTATAGGTACAGGATTCTCTCAAAATTTCATACAAGTCAAACAATATTGAAAGAATCGTCTAGCGTTAAAATAAACTTCAATTTGTTTGGAGTAATTGTGTTTCCCAATTTTTTCACCAGACAGCGGTAATTCAGTTTCAGTACGAATTTAAGTTTACTTATGTTAACACGGTCGAATAAGTATGAAACCCTCTATTGTATGTTTTCCAGGGATACCGACATCTTCCAATGTCAAATAAAGCTATTTGACATTGGAAGATGTTATGTGTGTGAAACCGACGCATATCTCGCGTTTTTTTCGTACTGTGATCAAAACTTGCGCTTGCACAGAGTGTGTGAACGCAATCTGCGAAAAACTTGATTCGCCGTAAACGAAAAAACTGAGAAACACGTTTTCATATACTTAACTAACTTATCCGTTTTAACGTGAGCCTTCTCAGTATTAGGGATCCGGGCTAAAAATACTTCACAGGAATAATAATGTATAAAGATCGCGTTAAAAATAACTTGCCCTTTGTTCAAAAACCAAAAAGGAATAAACACCCTGTCAATTTCGCAACTATTTATTTTATAAATAAAAAGTAGTCACGAAACCTATTTCACTGGCAAAACTAAAAGTTAGAAAACAATATGGCACCAACATTTCCAATTTAGTTTTTTGTTAGGCCTGTGTTCTCGGTTTACTTACTTAAGAAACTTATTTCACACATCATTTATCAAGGCTGATCTACCGAAATAGCCTTGTATTTACGTAATTTACGTCCACGTAGTTTATTTAAAAAGGTTTTCCATTTGAAACAGTTTCATCTACTTTTATGGCAATCAATATCTGCAAATATATTGCTTGCTCTTTACTTTAGGGATCCTTTGACTAATATATGATTGCTGCAGCTTTTATGCAAGTTAAATAGCTGAGCAAGGAATAAATAATATGATGGCGTTGGACATTATATATGCAACTTTGTAATATCGAAGCCATTTAAAATTATCTTTGTGGTAGGTCAATGTATAATCGCCTATTTGCGGTATTTTCCGTCAGCAATAATGGACGCGAGAAATGGAAATGAGTAATCCGTTACTTTGTTGCATGTTTTAAAGTTCTCCATCTATGGAGACAAGAGAAGGTAAGATCTCTTTGTTACGTCTTTGCTTATGGGAGAAGTGTGAAAAACTATAGGAACAACACTGTAGATGAAACTTCAGCGTAAGCGTAAATAATACCTACCTAATGCGATGGATGATGGCAAAAGCAAAAACCAGGTAGGTACATACATTATTTAATCGCTTATCTTTTATTTGGCGGTAGTTTTTTAAGAAAGAAAACATATTTATTTGGCACATGCCCCAAGTGCACACAAAAAAACAAAAATAAGAATAAAATACTTAAAAGTACAATTAATTATAAAAGATGTTCGGCTTTTGTAACCTATGCGTTAAACAAGCAAACATTTCGTACACATTCAATTCGATGACTTGATGAAACCACAGTCTAAAGTCCGATTGTTTAAACAATCAAATGTTATTACACAAAATGATAATAATATAAGTCGTCACAAACTTCTATAAATATAAACAAAAGGATGAACATCTGTCTGTATTTTATTGCGTCTAAATAATAACCGATAATATAATATCCGTTGTGGGTGGAAAATTGCATCAGGGAAATAGCCACCGAGCGATATCCCGGAGTTATTACGTTTTACGTATTTGAAAAAATATGTTCGAATTTCGAAATTCAAATTAAAAACTTGGTTTCAACTGAGGTTTTAATGCTCTTACGAGTTCTTTTATGATTGTTTTTTTACGTACATGTATCGTTCTATGTGCCTTATGGGAATTGAGTTTTTGTGTAGCGTTTTAAACTGCCTGTAAATAAATGTATGTTTTATTCATTTTGAATTGAATCGCGCAATAAAGTTCGTGTTTCTAATAAGCATTAGAAAACCAAGAATTCATATTTTTTAGCTTCGTTTGAAGTTATAGTCAAGGAAAAGATCTGAAAGGCCATTGCCCAAATCCAGTATCGCTCTAAAATAAAACATTATAGCAACAAAAATATAGTCATAAATTATGAAATCTTTTTTTAACTTTTCTTACTTATCTTGATCGAAATCGTATGTGGGGTTAATATGTTGTGTCTTAATAGTTTCTAATTCGATTTTATTGCATTATTTTCAAAATGGCTTTCTTAAAGTGCAAGCAGTGTTGACACCTTGAGAAACTTCCCCGTAATCGGTTTTAACTGATATGTAGAGGCAGACGTTGTTTTAAAAATATTTCAAATATCTATTAGATATTCCCGCGTGATTCATATTTTTATTTGTAATTAATATAATCAAAAAAATATTTCTTTCCTAATCAACAATCTTTCATTAGTTTACAAATCAGTAATGGTCAGGGTGATTTAGATTAACTGTTGGTAACACTACCACGGGCAAATAAAAGGTGAACTGTCATCAAAAGTGTCACTGTCAAGTCAAACAGCATTGTGTCGTAGGGATGGGCAAGTGAAAAAAATATATCGATATTTATCGTATCGATATTCTTAATCAGTACCTATCGATAATTATCGAGCGAAAAATATCGAATATCGTCAGGTTTCGTATGATTATTCATACATATTCCCAAAGCATTCAAACTTCGTAGAAAAGAATAAAAGAAAACGGTATTTTTATTGATGCTTGAGCCTAAATAATAAAATACAATTTAATCAAAAAAGTAGTCATCAGATATCGACACGAAACCAAAAATTAATAACGTTAAAAAAAATCGGATTTGATACGAATTCGATACTCTAAAATAAATATCGAATATGGATATATCGCGATTTAAAAATATCGACCATATGTAGTGATAATTGGATGGAAAAACATCGATATTTCGATATTTTTTTGCACATGCCTATTGTGTATAAGTTGTTGAGTTTGTTGTGATATCAAATAACTTATTATTACGTACGAGTACGTGTCCAGTAGAGTCTTCGGATTCCTGTACGAACAAGATATCTTTCTGAATACTATTGTACTGTTTCTGTGCTACTGGTGTGGATTGTGTAGAACGTTTTTTTGAGTTTGCTTACGTTGTTGGACTAATGCCTATAGAAGTGTGAGAAGACAGACTCAGCATGATCAAGATAGGCAACCGCAGTTTGTTAGTGAAGAAGCCATTGCAACACAAGAGAACATGGATGTTGCTACATCAAGTCATGGAGTGGAAAGTGCATCAGAAACTTCTGTGCCTTCAAGGGATCATTCCAGAAGGTTTATTTGGAAGCAGTAAAGTGTACTATGCATACATTTTAGTTAATAGGGCTATAAGTAACTCAGTAGCTGATATTGCTGGTTACTATTGCAATTGTTTGGTGGGTAATCGAACCGTGGGATGCTGCGCACACGTAATTACCATTTTGTGGTATCTTGGTTGGGCTCGATATCGATCATTTTGAGCCGACGGCTCCGTTTTTAGACAACATATTTTATGAATATGATGATCATATGAACCAATAAAAATATTTTATTCCTATATTCAAGCATTATTATTTTCTATTCCCTATAGGTACTTACTTATAAACCCCTACATTTAAATGTATAATCTCAACATGAAAGATGTAACCAAGATTTTGTAACAACATTTTTGATTGAAAAGAGTGTCCATGGAGTTTCTTGCCCGTTCTTCTCCATAGTGATCTACGCTAGGGAATGGGCAACTACAGTACTTTCTCAAGTTATTATGCCTTGTGTCTGTTACTGTAGCTTTGATTTTTCTTTGTATTTTTGACATTCAAAAGTGCCGTAATGGTCTAGTTGAAATAAATGATTTGAGTTTGAGTTTAGCTAATATTAGTTACTTAGGATTATTCACTGGTTTGATGGAACTATTTTCTGTTGTCTTATGAGAAATCAAATCATATTGTTGTAAGGACTGTTTCTTTGGTAGAAGGTTAGCTACAAAACTAACCTCAAAACTTGAACAGAAAATCAAAGAACAATAAAAACCCCACAAAATAAATAGTTCATTTTTATTTCCTTAGAAAATATGACATCTCCCCTCTTTTATGTCCAATTTATACTATCATACAACTTATTTTCATGCGCAACGGCGGTCCATAGAAGAATGGGCAATCTCCTTTCACAAATTTCTCCTTATACTCTCAAAGAGCTATTTCTGGAAATAACCTGATAGTGTCAAATACAAACACGATATTTAGTTCAGCGAAATGTTTAGTTTGTAATTTCGACATAAATCTTGTATTGTGACGTTGTGTTTACACCTATCAAACTGAGGGTAGGTGTCAGCCGCATACGTGTAACATTACTGGAGCAATGAGGCTCGACGACATGACACTTGACTGACTCCCTCGTTAATTTGAAACAGAAATCCTATATTCATCCGTAAGCGAATACATATAAACTAAGAACCACAATTCCAGAAGCATGAAAACCAAAATGGCGTCGCACAATTCCTAAACTCGGTTCGGTTATTGCTCACAGTTTACTTTTGAGATAAAAACGTCTAGTATGACAGTAACACAGATTTATTCTAACTAGACGTGACAGACGAAATTGTATAAAATGGAAACTACGACTTTTGGACCTTTTTCGCCCTTCGCCCTTTTTGTGAATTTTTTCCGTAGCTAGAAAAACGTTTACGTAAATGCTCTTAGTTTAATTTGTCCGAACGTTATTCCTGCTGTCATTTAAAAAAAATGCTGACGTCCCGAATCTTAAGAAAACACTGCTGTCTAAAAAAAATAGCAATTCTTAAATTCAGTCAATTAGGTAAAGTAAGTTTTTACGAAATTTGAGATTCCGTTACATTAGAAACACGCATAATCATAAAAGCAATAAAAGAAAATACGTAATCAGTATCAAATTGAAAGCGTAGGTACTGTTCTGTTGACTGAAATGTCGCTCCTAGTTAGGTCGTCTCAAATACACTCCCCGGATTGAAAATATTCGCGCACATTTTGATACCGACGAAGTATATCAAATTGGCATTATTCCTGTTCGAAGTTATAAAATCGATGGCGGCCTGTCATCTACACATGAATCATTAATGAGTGCGCTTAATAGGCGACACCTCCGGCCCGTCACATCCAGGAATACGCTGATGTTTTAGGGACAGCCTCTGTCGCCAACTCCGCTCGTTCCCCAAAGATTTGCGCAGACCTACCAATAGAAGATTGAGAACTATTAAAGATCCCTCGATCCCCGCCATTGTATACCAACGTCGCCTTTTATTCCCCGTGAAATATACATGTAATGCGTAAAAAGTTCAGACCTTAAACGGCACATAAAACCTTAATTTTATTGTTGGCACCGCGGCGGATAAAAGTTTTTAAGCGATTTCATCGTTTGTTTACATCGGGTTTGAAACTACTTGAACTTTGGTTTGCGATTTGTTTTAGAATGAATTTCAAAAGTAATGGAACTCTGTTAACACACAATTTATTTTATACTTTGGTATTATTTGTGCTAATTGCAAACTATTTAGTCAGTGATAGTGAGTTCAATGGCGTAGACATCTTTAACAAGATTATTCTGGATCGTGCCGTCCTCATTTACAGATTCAATAAAGGCTATCGGGACTGAGTCGAACATTTCGCGTTAATAAAGATTTTCTAATAGTGCTCGAGTGCAATAACAGTAACAGTTTAATGCACTAATAGCGACAATATCTGCCGATAGCGACCCTCCGGATACGCACGACCCACTTACAGCGTACCTATCTATATCTGTGTCTATCAAATGCGCAGATACGACACTCGTTCTACGAGCCTACGAGTGGACAGCTGACCGACTTTAATCATAACTAATATTATTATTAAATATGTCATGCAATTAAGAAACTGAACCAAACCCGATCTTTTGTATAGAGTTACGGAGCTGTGTAGGTGGAATAATTGATGCGGTATATTTCTAAAATAACCTGAGAGTCTACCTACGTACTCCCCAAGCTGATTCATTCTTAAAACATTAAGCCTAAATATGAACAGAAAAAAAAGATTATTTTCTAATCTCTATAAAATATTCCCGGGGGTCGTCACATCGGAAATGTTTCCGATTCTCGCACAAAAAGTTGAGGGATATGTTAGCGAGTTCCCTGCGGACAGTTGGTCACTCTTCCTTGTTTACCAAAGTTGGTTTGTCACCGTTAACTACTAATGAGAAACGATGTGCGGATAATGAAGACAGAATGTGTCACTATTAAGTAACAATACGACTTAGTTTTTTGGGCCAATAATAACTTGTGCTTTTCCATCACAACAAATAGGACAAAACTTATTCAGAAGAAAAATACATATAAAAATGTCCATGCTCGTGCGTTCTTTTTCGCAAATATGATTGATGTATTTACGTCACATTATAAAACGATCATTACTTAAATATCGACCTAATAAGCACTTCAATTAACTAGTCCATCAAAATAGTCCCTTGGGTATTCGTGACAAGTTCGCGGTGTCAATAAATTCTTCGCAACACGAGCCGAATGGAAATGAGTTCGAAAAACTCGTGTCACTGTGGAAATATTGTTTGTTTGTTGACGTGATACGGGCCCTGGGAGTTGACGTGATGAAAAAAATATTGGAAAAGTTTGTGTTACGCGAGCTCTTTAAACGAAGCCTATGATGTTCTAAGAGATTTTGGTGAAAATTACGAAAACAGGCTCGGAAGCCTCGACAGTGCATTATTGAGAAGTAACGTTATTTGACTACGTATTTTTATAAGCTAGTATCTGAAGGCCAATCCTCGTACTTAAGGCCTGGCGTGCGTCATACGCCAGGCCGGGCCTGGTTCGAGCAGAGGTCCTACTTCCTAACGTTTCGTCCATACGGACGGATCTATCCGTGTCTCTCGCGCACGTCTGCAGACGAGTGAGTAGGGCCTCAGAGTCGGCCGTAGCACAATCCATTGACCGTTGGTCGGTAGCGGCTCGGAAGCGTGAGTGTGTCCATACAAAAATGCAGGGTCGACATTCGACTTGGACCCGAAACGGTCTAGCGTGAGTCAAGCTTTAACCGTTCAAATTCAAATGGGAATCTCACCTCATCAATGTCTTAAATGTATATAGCTATTTTTTTTTAAATGAAAATTTCTTTAGGCGCCTTGAGCACTTTTTGGGTGAACAAAGATCATAGAACTCGTGTGACCGTCACCTTACGCTTCGTAGCACTCGTAGCCCATCCGCTACAGAGTAGCATCACTTATACGTGCGCGGGGCACAACCCGAAGCAGATATAGATTATTTAGTTTCCACTTCTATCCGCAGCCCCCCCCCCCCCCCAAAGACTGCCGGGGCTGCGGGACTGTTCGAAAGAGATACCGCGGCCCCGGAACGTTACGGAAGGGCGAGGAAGGAACGTAGATGGGTTTTAGTCAGTAAAAGTCTGACACTCCCTCCCGTTCCGCCCAGAGTGGGAGAAGTCATTTGATGATTTCCCATCCGAAAAAAAAATATTAAAAAGCCCACAAAACTGCCCCATATGTTTTTTTAAGTTTGTGACTGGGAACAATGCAACCTTCATCATCATCACCCCCATTTTTGTATGCCAATCTACACGGTTCCTAGTTCCTATGCCAGTCTCTCACTACTTATGCTATTAAAGTTAGTACTATCCAAGCGCTGCAATCATTGAATATGTTGAACAAGTATTTTTTCTACACTATAGAATTTCCATTGCAGATCCAAGTAACTGCTTTGCAGTTAAGTGCTTTTACTAAGAATTTTCTTTTGTACCATGTTGAACTATTGTCTCCGCTTTTAATCTGTAGGTAATGATTGTCATTCGAGTTTTTCTAGTTCTTCTCAGTGGCAGCAACGGAGCCTTTTTTTTTTAGGATGGGAAATCATCAAATGACTTCTCCCACTCTCGGCGGAGCGGGAGGGAGTGTCAGACTCTTACTGACTAAAACCCATCCATGTTCCTTCCTCGCCCTTTATGTTCCGGGGCCGCGGTATCTCCTTCGAACAGTCCCGCAACCCCGGCAGGCTTCGGCCCTTGCGGGCCCCTCTCTTCTGCTGACATCTCTTTGAGGCGCGCGTGGAACACGAACGCGCCGTCGACACGGCCTGTCGTCACTAGACGGACGGACGGCTAGCTAGCCCATAGCTAACCGTCCACAGGCCCGCATCTACGGTGGCCGGTAGCCACCACGTGGCCCCCGACGCCCGGTGCGTCTCCCGCGGCGGCCGGGAAGAGAGGCTCTCTCCCTCTCTTGTTCCGCCACCTCCTTCGCCAGCATGACTGCTTCGCAGAAGGAGGTGACGGCTTCCCATTCCGTCTCGCTCCGGAGCAACGGAGCCTGGATTTGTGCCCGGTTGATGGCAATAGGCTCGCCCCCCATAACATGGGACTTCAAAAATCTATCTTCAATATCGGCAAAATGTGGGTGTATTGGCAAAATGTGGGTTTTTATTTTTTTCGGATGGGAAATCATCAAACAACTCCTCCCGCTCTGGGCGGAGTGGGAGGGAGTGTCAGACTTTTACTGACTAAAACTCATCCATGTTCCTTCCTCGCCCATTTTGTTCCGGGGCCCTGGTATCTCCTTCGAACAGTCCTGCAGCCCCGGTAACTTAGGTACACCTCTGCCTTACCATTCGCGGATTATTGGCGTGATGTTTTGTTATAATAAAATGCAACGTGTAGGCCGTGTTAATGCATCACTATCTTAGCCTATGATCAAGTATGACTTAACCATGACTAACTCCACTTGTAAATAGTTGGTCATTGTTTTAACAACAATCGCACTTTTAATAATTTATTTGTTAATGTTTAATCGGACTTCCTTTTTTCGATAACGCCATGCAGTATCGCGTTGACAATATTTATTAAAATCTTATGACACAATCATTATTCAATGGGTTCGATATCTAATCACAGCGCAATAAAAATTTTGAGTTCTTGGTCAAAGTCAAAAATGAGTTTTTTGAACTCGTTATCATGAGTTTTTTGAACTCGTTATCAAGAAAAAATATTCAGTGCGTCAAAATAAATAAATTCTTGTTATACAACATAACATACCTAATATAATGCCACGCCTATAATCCTCAAAGGGCGAGGCAGAGGTGTGCTTTTCCGGGGCTGCAGGACTGTTCGAAAGAGATACCGTGGCCCCGGAACGTAAAGGGCGAGGAAGGAACATGGATGAGTTTTAGTCAGTAAAAGTCTGACACTCCCTCCCGCTCCGCCCAGACCGGGAGAAGTCATTTGATGAATACCCCTCCGAAAAAAAAATAGAGGTGTGCCTTAAAGACACCACATTGCTTGAGTTCCACGTTACATTTCAGTCCCATATAAAAGAAAGCGAGCTCACAAGAATACATGTTTATATTCCAACTTTGCTTGTAAAAGCTGCAAAATAGTGTAAATACTCGTCGTAAATTAGTCTTGTTAGCAAGATTTTTAAAGTCTTTCCAACAATCGCGCCAGGTTATATCAGACAAAAGAGGGTTCACTTAGTGCCTCATAACGGCGCTCATGGACGGGCCACTGAAAGAAAATTAATTTATACGTTGGCCCGCTTAGAAGAAAAATTACAAAAGGTAATTAAACAAGACGTCCTTCTTCATTAGTTGAGCTTGGACGCCTTTTGTTGGCTCAAATGAATTTATTTGTCTCACCCTGTAGTAGGTGTTTACTCATTTTAATAATGACAAACAGTTGAAAGGGATGTTTGACCTCTTCGTTTGTGAACATAATTTACTGTTAGTGACGGAGTAACTTGTTTGCTAAAAACATGGCGACCGTGCAAGCTATACTATATAAGCTAGCCAGTTTTTACGGATCTCTGAATTTACGGCAAATTCATGCAAAGCGAGGCCATGTTCTACTGGATACGTATAGCTAGATGTGTCGCCGCCGCCGTTTGCACCTATCTTCTGTCTGGAAGCATACCGACTTGTTCTGCTGTGTTCAGTACAATCCTGTTCAATAAGTGCCCAAGTCTCATCCGTGTGACAGACTGACAGCACTATCTTTTATTGTTGTAAAAAGATAAAAAGTAGGTAATGCAATAAACGTTAATGAATAATTTATTGGTCGGTACGATAACTAATATTATTGAATGTTCCTTTTTATAGCGAGACCGAACGAGAAAATAAACATTTACATTGATTTATGAAAACTATTAAATTTTAATTACGTGCACAATGTTACCATTACTCTGGATTTATGTACGTAACTTGCATTACTGAACGTTTTTCGATAAAATTGTACCACGTTGCCGGGCAATAACACAGTGTAATATAAGAGTTATGACATTTTTATCTTCTTTTAGAAAACAAAGTTTCACTAGATGTAATAAATCAGGAGAATGGGCCATTGAGAAATATCTCTTCTGTGTATACTTGCCTACTATGGAAGTGTCAACATACTCATTTTCATTCATTAACCCCTTCATTACATAATATCGACAATTCAACATGTCTTCTTGGATATATTCAAACAATATCGGATCACCGGTCGTTGCTAGACACTTAGATTTTAGACTCTATCTACATCAGATCATGATCTCATTTATTTGCTAAAATGTGCGTTGTCCATCCTTAATTAATTCATCTTTGATCTAATTTAGTTAAATATCCACTTCCCTTGTAAAGCAAAATTGTTTCTGAGGTCATAGACATTGGTTGGCAAGCTGAAATATAAAACGCCCAACCCACGTGCCTGCGTGGGTTTTGTTGTTTCATTTCATCTACCTTCGAAACAGTATCATAACTGAACTGGTTTTCCCGCAAAATATTAAATAAAAAAAAAAACAGGAAAATAATTCGCGTTTATCTTTTAAGTTGTACGGTTTTATTTGGCGATGTCAACCGGGCGCTTGCAGGGACATCCCTGACTTTAAACGTAACACTTTTGTTCAGGTTTGTACCTACTGCATGCCACGAAACAGACATGTGAACAAGATCCCTCCAAACAGTCGTGTTGTGGTACAGTCGGTAATATAAATGCGGAGTTGTCGTCTTAAAAGACCCATTTAGGGAAGACGTGTGGAGTGTAGTGTTGCCATGTGACGGGTCGCTAAGCACTTCGCTCAGCACACAATACTTCGTATATGCCAACATTTTTCCTTCAGTCAGCTGAAGTTATGAAGATAAATTGTGCACCAAGAGTCTGTAAGCGAGCTTTTAACAACCATGATTCTTTTTCTATCCTGTCTAGGGTGAACAAACTCGAATTTCAGTTTAGGAGTTTTATTTTGATTCGATATTAATCGTTTTATGATGCGAATAAAAACAGTAGATAGATAAATACTCAAGTTATGGAATCAGGCGTTACTTTGCGGTAATCCATGGCATCAAATGCTATGAAAAATATTTAGTTTTAATACCGCTAGACAAAAATATCCAGGTCTGAAAGCAGGACACAAATCCCACCGTCATGCATATGCACATGCACATATGGGCCCACCCTCCCGCCCTCATGCATATGCACACATACAAAACAAGTGAGAAAAAATTAGCATGCCATGCAACCAAACCTTTACTCGACACGTGTTTCGCCCCTCCACGGGGCATCCTCAGGAGTTGTTGACTCGTCGAGCGTTCCAGCTCGAATGAGCTACCTAGACGCACCGCTGTCGGCCCTTTATATACCGTTTCGATGACGCTATAATAACGGTCGATACAACGTCACAAAGACATCTGTGCCGAACTACCTGCAATCATACTTAGAAGTGGTGATGGAATTAAATTTGTTTGGTCATTCAACAGTGTATATGCATTGTTATTGTTATGTTTTGATATTTCTAGCTGTTCCAACACACTCAACCGGAAACCCTTATCGCAAACATGCAAAATGTTATAGGAATTGTTGTCGCTCAAGGAGTGGCCGGTGTCAATTAAATGTTTTGCGAAATGTGATTTATCTGGATGGCCATTCCTGTAAGCGGCAACATGTTCCCTGTACCTAATTTCGAAACCACGGCCTGTCTGACCTACATAGACCCCGTTGCAATCATTGCACACTAATTCGTAAACTCCGGACTTTTTTGAATTCTCTAATTTATCTTTACCGTTACATAGTTTACGCAAGTTATGATCCGATCGAAATGCTACGTAAACATTGTGTTTTCTAAGAATATTCGCGATTCTATCTGAAATTGGGCCTATGTAAGTGAGACTTCCGATGTTCTTGTTAATTCTTTCGGGGGGACATGCATAAAGTGCTGAGCGTGCCCGGTCATTCTGCTTTTTCTTAATTATATTATCAATAACTTGTTTGGTGCTTGCGTAAACTATGTAACGGTAAAGATAAATTAGAGAATTCAAAAAAGTCCGGAGTTTACGAATTAGTGTGCAATGATTGCAACGGGGTCTATGTAGGTCAGACAGGCCGTGGTTTCGAAATTAGGTACAGGGAACATGTTGCCGCTTACAGGAATGGCCATCCAGATAAATCACATTTCGCAAAACATTTAATTGACACCGGCCACTCCTTGAGCGACAACAATTCCTATAACATTTTGCATGTTTGCGATAAGGGTTTCCGGTTGAGTGTGTTGGAACAGCTAGAAATATCAAAACATAACAATAACAATGCATATACACTGTTGAATGACCAAACAAATTTAATTCCATCACCACTTCTAAGTATGATTGCAGGTAGTTCGGCACAGATGTCTTTGTGACGTTGTATCGACCGTTATTATAGCGTCATCGAAACGGTATATAAAGGGCCGACAGCGGTGCGTCTAGCTCATTCGAGCTGGAACGCTCGACGAGTCAACAACTCCTGAGGATGCCCCGTGGAGGGGCGAAACACGTGTCGAGTAAAGGTTTGGTTGCATGGCATGCTAATTTTTTCTCACTTGTTTTGTATGTGTGCATATGCATGAGGGCGGGAGGGTGGGCCCATATGTGCATGTGCATATGCATGACGGTGGGATTTGTGTCCTGCTTTCAGACCTGGATATTTTTGTCTAGCGGTATTAAAACTAAATATTTTTCATAGCATTAGATAAATACTCGTAATATTTTATCTTCTCACTCATATTTTGGGTGTCCACCCGTCACTATTTTATTAATCTTCGCTAGACAATCTCGTAATCGTTCACCTACACGCAATGTCATACGTCAACCTCCAAATAATAAGCGGCTCGTCACTAGATTAAATAATTACAAGATAAAATGAACTCAGAGCTCGCCTACTGCTGAAACAATGCAGTCATCTTTTCTCTTTAACAATTGAAGAGTTATACTCAGACATGTAGAATGTTATTATTTCAGTAGGTAAATGTGCTATGTAGGTTCTAATAGAATTGTTATAAAAGGTTGGGACATTAATTTAAAGAAAAGTATGTTTAATAATTGATTTTATTTATTTAGGATTGACTCGTAGATCTAGTAGCGCAACTGCTGAGCATGACGCCCTGGATTCGATTCCCGGGTCGGGGAAAGTATTTTTGGGTTTCTCCGTCAAGAATTTTTCAGTAGCAGCAACGAAGTCTAGATTTGTGACTCGTTGATGGCAATAAGCTTGTCCCCAATAACATGAGACTTGAACTGAAATATGCGAAATCTTTTTTCGGATGGGTAATCATGAAATTACTTCTCCCACTGGGCGGAGCGGGAGGGAGTGTCAGACTTTTACTGACTAAAACCCATCCATGTTCCTTCCTCGCCCTTTATGTTCCGGGGCCGCGGTATCTCTTCCGAACAGGCCCGCAACCCCGGCAGGCTTCGGCCCTTACTTTGCCCCCTTCAATGTGCTGACATCTCTTTGAGGCGCGCGTGGAACACGATCGCGCCGTCGACACGGCCTGCAAAATCTAGGTGTATTAGGTTCACTTCTGCCTTGCCCTTCGGGGATAACTGGCGTGATTTTATGTTGTTTATTTAGTTTTGTTTTAATTGTTCCTTCGAATGACGTCACAGCTCTATTTTAAGACGAAACACATCTAATTACTTACGTTGTTTTCTCAGCACTTACACTGAATAGGTTACTAGGTACTTACTATACAATAAAAAAGGTTAACCTAAACCAGTGGCTAGTGGCAGCCACTAAAAGCAATTCAAGTGACTTTCAATTTTTGTTTCGTTAAAAGCACTTAACGAGCGCTGAAAATAAATCAGTCCATACTCTCACATTTCCAATTACAAATTAGAAAATACCTATTCTGAAAACATAAACTTCACTACTAACAACATTTTATTCAGGTTATAAGGTATTTGCAATTAAGCCAAAACAAAATATTTTATAATAAAAGGTTTACTAATCTATCAACTTTAAATTACACACAAGAGCATAAACAAACTATAATATTATTGGTACATAGTAAATCCGTGATCAAATCTTGTGAGAAAAATTGTTCTTATCTATGGGTATGGTCTATATTTTAACAAGATTCCTACCTTCCAAGGTATCTAAGGAAGTTGAAACTTTTGATGTAATTTTCTGAAACTCTATCGTCGTTTCAAGTTCAGTGAGCTACCATCTTATAAATTAACATCATAGAACCATATAATATTATAATTACAAGGATAAGAATTTTACAAGTCTTAAAAATATGTTTTTACGTGGAGCACGATGTAGTCTACTCCGTCAGCTTTTAATTAGGTTCCATTGAAAATTAAATGAGCTTCCTAAAATATTTAAAGTACATCAGTAGGTTCTTGGAACTACGTTATTCATGCTTGAATTTCCTGCAGGTTTGCTTGTGTTAATGTACTCAGGAAAAAAAGTAATGAACTACGTTATTCATGCTTGAATTTCCTGCAGGTTTGCTTGTGTTAATGTACTCAGGAAAAAAAAGTATAATGCACGGACCGCGTCTCTTCACTACCCTACTCGGTTAAGTTAAGGTATACAGAGAACTGCATTCCTTGACTTGCTGCAGTGGATTTTTACTTTTTGCTACTTTTCTTACTTCGTAGTTACCTACTACATACGCTATACCTAGTGCAAGTTTATCTCAAGCTAGAAATCCATTTTGTTCCACATCATCCCGTGAATTTTGTTTAAATGTCAAGTAAAACCAATAAATATTAAGCTTACGGCATTTCACGCCAATTATTATCGTTCTCAAACCAGCAACGAAAGAAAAACAAACCAGCTAGGTACCTATTTCTCGCCTACAAATATTTATTTTACGCAACAACCTGTAAATACTGCCAAATAGAAATGGTTCACTTAATTGTTAGGTTAGGTATATCACCTCTTGGCTGCGGGACTGTTCGAAAGAGATACCGCGGCCCCGGAACGTAAAGGGCGAGGAAGGAACATGGATGGGTTTTAGTCAGTAAAAGTCTGACACTCCCTCCCGCTCCGCCCAGAGTGGGAGAAGTCATTTGATGATTTCCCATCCGAAAAAAAAAAGGTATCACCTCTTCTACACTATAGCAACAGTTGACTAATACCATCGTTCTCACACCTACGCACAAAAACTTCCATCGAAGTACCAATAAGTAATTTCACGCTACAGAAACCCCACTATAATAAACCCACATAAATTCTTATATTTATAGTAATGGGGAAATACAAGTACATAATGAAAACAAAGAAGAAAAGTTTCATTAACGCGACGGCGACAACCCGGATAAATATGAAATAAGCGCTCATAGAGCTGGATTAGAGGGGTCGCGCGACGCGGGATTCCGGAATGGGAGATTAGACAGAGGACACCATCAGATTGTCCGGAATCCGGATACGTCGTTGACGCCCAGTTGTGGGGAAATGTTTAATTTTGCGTGAAGAGTCGAGCACATGCATAGTTGTAACTCACAGATGCCAGTGATGCCAGTTGTTCGCTCCACGGATGTGTAATAATGATTGACTGGAAATCCTGTTCGCTCCACAAGTCACTAAATCCGTTTAGCTTTAAACATCGTTCTGTTTCTGTCATTTGAGATGACAAAGGCATAATAATCTTTTAATTACATTGAGAGTAAAATACAATACAACTACAAGTACAATAGGACTTAAATGTGTGTAATGATAAAACATTTATCAGTTTTTAGAGAATCGACAAGTTCGACAACAGACAAAGGATTTAATAATACTCACTGAATTCGAATATAAAATTTGAAAGTAAATTTCAATGTGCTCGTATTTCTACGAACTCGATTGCGGTCTCGTCATGGCAATATCAGGACAGGTATAACAATACATTACACATTGAATAAAGCAATATGCTCCACAAGCTTTACAGCGTCCAATCAATTTAAAACGACAAAACTGTATTAATTTGTGGCTGATATTAAAAACGTTGTCAAATATTATTTATTTTCGGCGTTAATTCGCATTATTGTAGAGACCTATCAATGTTATGTTTAAGCAAAGCAATTTAATTTTGATCGTAGGTAGGTATACCTCATATTAAAATAATTTCAAAATTCTCTTTAATCTTCTCTCAAATGTTCTTTCAACTTATATTAAGCCAACAGAATTTTGACGTTAGGGATTTATGATGAGGCGAGGCAGCAGACGGATAAGGGGTATTATAAACTGTTTGACGTTAGATCCCCATGCACAAGTCATGTGTAAGATAGCGCGGTCAAGCATGCAAGGTAGCCCTTATTTGTGTCACTTTACCCAACACTTGAACTCTCTACCCTTATTAACACTAGGCACTATGATATCAGACGCCATCTTGGAGTTTATAATTAAGTTACGTTATTTATGTAGGAGATAATTTATTTTGGCATGTAATTATACACTAGATACCCTGAATATATAGTTGGCGACACGAGTACGCACACAAGTCAAGAGGTAAAGTAAACATAATTACTCAATGTTTAATAACTATGGCCGTAAAATATTATTTCACAGTGGCTTTTATGAAGGTTTGTGATGTAAAGTGTCTCGCTCGTTTTATTGTAGACAATTGAACGTGATTACAATAAAGCTGACAATCGTTAGCGCGTTTGTTTATCAAAGCCTAGTCGTGATAAAGGGGACTATTCACTACAGACGTGTAAAGACTACCTTCAGAAGATCTGAGAATAAAAACGTTGGAACTAATTCCCGGATCGGAGTGAAATTGGCCTCTAAACAGGTCCAATTTCCCAGCGACGACGCTAATCTCACCGGAGCAGCGCGACTTTCATTAGCATTTGTGTAATTTCATCAGTGGAGCACCGTGCGCCGGGGGCGCAGCACCCAGTCGAGTGCTGTCCTCGCTTCATTTGTCTCCAATCCCGTTCGTAACTAGCCAACTCTAAATTCTTTGCCAGATGTTTTATGCTAATTGGATTGAATTTTCGAGGGGTTGTCAGGCTGTTGTGGGGGTGGAATGTGTTTGTTTGAAACGCACACGTTTTTCTGAAAGTTTTTGGAGGATACCTACTTGTCATTATTTTTATCTCATACATTACGAGGCCTGCGGAGCATGCGTTTTTCATACAAACGTAATATCAAAATAATATGAAAATCAAACATATTCTTTAGGTGGTGTGTATTTATTTCGATTGGATTACAGAATATTAGGTTTCCAAATACATATTTTGGATGAACACTGATTTAAACAAGAGTTATGAGAAAAACATTTTTCTATTGAAATTTTAAATTCCTCATATCTCGCCTTTATATCATTGTCCTTTCAAAATATTGATTTGGGAACATGCATATTCTGTAATCCTATCGAAATATATACACACTACTTTAATAATATGTTTGATTTTCATATTATTTTTGTATTACGTTTGTATAAAAAACGCATGCTCCGCCGGCCCCTTAAGATACAATAATTGAATCGGATGACAATGAAATGTTAATTGAAATTGGATGGTTTTACATAGGTTACACCCACATGGTTATGATTCCCCACAGAGATTACTTCTATGTAAATAGGTAAGTAAGCACAAACATGAACCTTGAAGTAGGTAGTAAAAGTTACTATGTACTTACAACTCTACTGGATTGCACCCATCTCAAAAATCCGGAATGAAAGAAACCCATTTCAAAGTCAATTACTCGACACTTTCAGGCCTAACGCGTGTTGTTGTTGAATACACCTAATGAGAGAATAATAAAATTTGTTTTATAAATTACGAGGCTCGTAGTTCAAAACTTCGAAACGATGGTTAAGTGCTGTTGTTTCGCGTACATAGTTGATTTCCAATTAGGATCCAAAAACTTGTCGCGTATTTCATGTAGCTGAGATCATTTACTGAATGTCGCGGTTGCCAACTGCTGAAAACTTTCACCAATTAATAAATTCAAAACAATAAAGAGAATCGAATAAAAAGTTTTATTTACTTGGCGAAATTTCGCGGCAGTTGTTAGGAAATCGCCGTCAATTTATGAAAACGACAGTTTGGTTGTGATTTGATTTCTTTAGTAAATAAAAAGTTGGGAGCACCACCCAAATTAAGGCAATTAGACCTCCAAAAGTTTGTTGGTTGAAACGACATCTGATTTGGTGGTTGTTATCGTAAGTACTATGTTTGAGCTTGAAAGCACTTCCTACTACGTTATACGAGGAACACGTCTGCTCGTCACTAACACAAGTTGTCGAACTTGCACAGAATGGGAGCTTTATGCGATTTCCTGACAGGCAGTTTCGAGTCGTAGCCAGGCCGCATTGAATAGTCATCTGGAGCAATTTGCCGTCCAAAAGGTTCCCGTGGGCCCGTATATGGCAGACCCTCGAATCCAACGTCGAGAAAAGTGGAGTGCGCTTTTACATGACGCCAGTTATTAGGATTTGCAAATTGTACCCTCACGTACCATTAGGCATTCCGAAAAACGGCTTATTTAAATAAAATTACGTATAATGCTAAGAATAAGCTTACGTAAATGGGCTGTAGGATCAGTGGGTTGGAAAATATGTATTCTTAGAATCATTTATGTACGAAAAGATACGAGTCAAAGTAAATAATAAAAAGCCGTAGAGGTTTGCAATCACCGAATTGTAATTTGGGAGTCTTTTAGTACTGGGTGAAAATACTATTGAATTTTCTTTTACTGGCATTTGGATAACAATACAAAGGGATTTTCAGGCGAGTTTTCCTTTGTCTGTAGGCTTAAGATCCAATAAAGAGAAAAGCTATTATTTTCAAACCTATCAAAAATAAACAATGCAAGTTGATACGTTTGTATCTTCTCAGGTTTATTTTAATTACTCGTTACTTTAAAATGCAGATAGGTACATACCTACGTACCTATACAAATAAATTCGCTGTTCCGATAAAAAACCAAGAATAAAATTGCAACCAAAGCTTGCAACATTTAGGAGCTTAAGTTTGCCCACTAAACGTGTAGTTATGGTTAGCTTCAAAAGCAAATTAACACAGGTATACCTACTACAGTTTTTTGGTGGCACAGTTAAAAAAAAACAACACCAAGTTACGGCCAATTTTGCCCAGTTCGGCTCAAAGCTTTACACTTCCAATTTGAGAGCCTTTTGTTTATTTTATTGAGTACTGTTTTTTCTGTAAGCACTATAAGGCTGAATTCATGTTTGGTGCTTTTTCTGCGTCTAAAAGTTTTATGGATTATATTACTGGCACTGTTTTTGTTTGGAATTTGTCCCTCCGTCAGTTTAATGCAAATAACGTCACGGAAAAGTATATTGCAGTAATAGGCTTGTTAACTGAAAAAATCTAATTAGTCCGTCACTTAGATTATCAAAAAATATTTGACCCGTATTTTTTCTTTTGTCACATAAAACAAAATTGACGAAGATACGACGCTTTTAAAATTCCCAATACGTCACTGTTCGGTATGATTCTTAGTGAGTACTGACGTCACGAGCGCCCACTCCCGAGTTTTGATGCGTTTTATCATTGTCAATATTCGTTGATTTACAAAAACAAAAAATACGTGTCCATAATTTTCTAATACTCTAACTGACGGACTAAATAGATTTGCAATTTATTGATGGTGGAAACAAGCCTATTGCTTGTGTTTAATCGCGTGTTGGAAATCACAGTCAAACGGTCCATTCATATTTACGCAAATGATGCTTTCAGAAAATATAGGCATGTAAAATGGTACATCGAAAACCAGCAGGAAAAAGTCCCAATGAAATTATAAAAAATGGATCTTTAAATTGAATTTTACCATTTAATTCTTCCCTATTTTGGTATTTTTGCGTAAATAATGAACTGCTGCGACGACAGCTGTCATGAGCGATTTCGATTTCACACAAATTGCTACGGTATTGTGCGTGTGGATTCCAAAAATACGAATAAGAGGCCACTCGAAAATTTTATGACTACGAGGAACTTAAAATTATCTGTGTGTTATTTCCATCTAGTCTGGGAGTATACTCTCAGGCTAGATGGAAAGAGTAGAGAAAATGCTAAACCTTGTTCTGACGTACAGAGACTTGTGGTTGTCATTAACTGTTATAGTCGGATTAAGTTCTTTAAATAAATTACTATTTATCTTCAACGACGCTTAACAACATTACTTGGATATAGGTACTTAAGTACTACATTATCATTGTAAAATTTTCAACGAACATTTTCAATTTTAGAACAGAAATAAATGCAAAATAAATTAACGCTGCGTTCGTTATTACTAAATCCAACTATCACATTTCCATAAGCTGCACTATTATAATAAAAACTAGTTAGGTAAGCAAGTAGGTGCTTTAGTATTGATTGTACCCTACCAGCTTGATGCGCTAGTTCTAAAAGTTTATCCTAATCTAGTACAGTACCCCATACCCACACCGCATGGCCGAAATATCACCTCGCAACTTTAATACTGCGCACGGTGGGCAAATTATAAAACGGGGCATTAATTATAAAGTTTGAGACACGAAGTTTGCACTGCAGTGTAATGTTGTCTTGTTACCGTGCCGGTGCATAAATACGAACGTTAACACCGGCCATATTAACGCTTTGCGAACCCCCCTATTTTTATTACCAACAGGTAATATTTAAAATAAATTAAAGTGGATTATTTAGCCAGTCAGTGTTTTCGTCCCATTTTTATTGTACCTGTTTTCATTGGCTTTTACTTTTCTCTGAAAACGCTTTTGAGATTTGCTGAAAGATTTTATTGTTATTGTAAGTTTAACTTTTAAATTCGTCTGTCTAAGTACCTTTATTAGAATAAGTTACTGTGAAATACAGCATTACTTATAAACGTGGCAAACAAATAGCCTACCTACGTACTTAAAACGAACAGATTTACTTATTTCGCGCTGGAAAATGAAAATTTAAAAGAAAGTTCTTCCTTTAAATACCTTCCACTTTCCTTCGTTGCGGTTTTATAGCAAAAATCGTCAGAACAACTGTCGTGACAGTTTGATAGCCCGACATCTACTGTCGTCATAGAAACCCGACGCTGCAGGTGTTATTCCTCTTTATTCAGTTTTTATTCCATTTTCTCGAATCGAGTAAGTTTCCACGTAAAGTCAGAAAATATTATTCGTACTGAATCCTTCAAACTTTATAATTCCGAGTATCTATTTTTAGTAAAGTAGAGATATTTAATCAATTTGTGGACCGCACTGTTTTGTTTTCAAGGAACTTTCAGTACCCACTAAGGGGCGCGTTGTTCGCCGTTGCCTTGTTTACTTTGATTGAGCTCTAATTGTTTACCGAATCGGCTCATTGGATTCTTCGCCAAAATAATTAGGATTTTTAATGAAAATTCACTCTTCAATAATTTTTCTGCCAACCATATTTTCGGAGAGTTGAACCGAAATTGGAAAGTAAAAAACCACTCCCTGCGATGAGTCTATTATTTTCATTTAAGAAGGTCAACGGTAAACGTCTTTCGTCCTCAGTGGCTTAAGTTTACGCTCGCCCATAAAAGCGCTATAAAGCGTATATTGCAGCGACAAATAGAGCGTAATACGTGGTTTTATTATCACATCACGCGACAAATCTAAGCTCCATTGTCTAGTACAATGCGTCCGTAGGTTCGACGATAAACCACGGACTTAGGAAATAAATAGCAGACAGCCTTCGTCGGTGTAAGCACGGGCCATTTGAGAAATTTATTGTGTGCACTTAAGCACAAATAAATTGGCCAGTACCACGTGAAACGCGCTGTTTGGGGATGTTTCTTTGGTGTGCAGTGCTTCTTTGTTGCCGTTTGTAGTTAACAAGCGTCCCTTTATAACTTGCAGCTATGATGTAAGTATGGCATTGTGGACAACGAACGTTATTTGTAAAACGATGGAAGCTCTTTAACTTTAAGCGTCAAAGGGTAAGCTTTTTGTAGCCTTGAGTGTTTCTGATTTTATTACACCGCTGTTTTCATTTCAGTGTTTGTTTTGAGTTTTATGTTTTGTGTAACAAAAACACATTGAAAAACGGGTTTATGATCTTTATAACTCACTTATTACATAACAGGTAACCAAACTAAGCATATGTCTACACTTATGCACTATTGATTAGCACTTAGTAATTAGGTGCAATTACGTTATTGTTGTCTGTACATAACCTGAAGTGCTAACTAAACCTTGCATAATTAAGGCTAAAGATGGTAGGAATTAATCATAATTGACGTATAATGACAACATCTTGATTTGTGTTGTTTGATATAACAGCAATGTTAGTACCTACTACAGTGATAGGACGTCAACGGTTGAAGATTTAAGAGTTAACACATAAAAAACATAACGCCAGGAATCCTCGGAGGGTTAGGCAGAGGTGTACGTAATAATACACTCACATTTCAGTCAGTTATATTGAAGTCTCATGTAATTGGGAAGAGCCTATTGCCATCAACAGGGCGTAAATCCCGTCCATGGCTGCTTCTGAGAAATTCCAGATGGAAAACCCCAATAACATTTTTTCCGACCCAGGAAACTAACCCAGGACTTCATGCTCAGCAGTCGCGCTTGCGAACACTTGACCAATAGGGCAGTCCTAATTACGAGCTAGGAGTAAATTGTGTCCAAAAATGTGTATGTGATGTCCTTAAATGCCGAGATCTTCATCTCGTTTGTAAGTACAGTAAAAGCTTAGGCCTTTAATAATTGTAAACATGCTTTCAAAAACAAACATATACCTAGTAGGTACCTAGGTACTGATTATATTTTAATGGAAAACCACAACCAATTTCGGTACGTGATTAACGTATTTAATAGTTTCAAAGTTTGGATAAGCTGACCTCAAAATTTGCATGCTCACTGCGAACATTAGAATTTCAGGCATTCTACACTTTATTCAAACAACCAGAATGATAATAAGTTGAGAATATTATTCTATTATAGCAGAAATTTTAGCTGAAATAACAAGAACTTGCCGCTTTTTCTAATTAAGTTGCTAAGCAACTCTAGAGCGAGTCTTGAACCTACATTCGCTTTGTCTAGCCAAAGTAGAATGGTGACCCTTCTATGAATAACGTCTATTATTGTAGATTTAATTAGTTGTCTTTATATTATCAGGTCGTACAGATACCCCAAAGGACTCTGTATCAATATTAATTAAAGACCAAAACGTCTTGAATTTGTCACTACTGCCTATATCTATGCATAGATACGGCTTTGTAAGGAACTAACTTCCTACCTACTTAATTAGTTATTTAGTATACCTACAAACTCGAAACGTCGGAACATACCTACCTACCTACCGTCTTTCAAGAACTTTGTACATTAATTAATTGATTAACACTTTTGTCACTCGAACTGAATGGATAGGAGAAAATTAATTTAATGTAGAAACGAGGAACTAAATTAGATTTGAGTTAAGGTATCAACTTGGAAAGTATTTCAGACAAGCTCCGAGTAATGGTTGAAGCTCGATTTATTATTAATTTAAGTGAATAATTTAGATATTGTAGTTATGTCTGGCGCGGACTACAAGTACTTGGGTAGATAAATAGAAGCCAAAATTGCGTTCAAATTGCAGAATGTTATGACTAGCGAAATTGGAATTTTGATGAGGATTCCATCCCACCATATGGAACACAACAATTGGAACTCGATAGGGTGCACAAACGCAGGGTCCAGCTGGGTTTGTTATGTACGACAGTCCTTTGTTCCCGAAACGCTGCGAATTTCTGCAAAAATATTAAGTTTCAGCTACTAACCCGTGGGGAAGGAACGAGTTGATTTTCAAAACGGAAAAATGTTTCGAGCGTCGGCGTGGAGAAACAATTGCCTTTTTCACTGTGCAAACTTTAGGCTGTAGGGAATAAGGCGGAAATAATCCTCAGTATATTCTCAAAGTGTTGCTTTCTCTTATGTTAGAAACTTTGTTTTATTTGGATAAAAGCACCTTCTATGAAATATACATTACCTATATTAATTTCATCCAATCTGGCTGAAAATGCGAAAAAAGAACCGCACCAGTGCCTGTTGACTTAGGGAGTGTAGGTATTGACCATTTCGTTTTTAAGTCTAAAAAATACTTAGAAGAAATTTAATTTTCACAAGTAGGCCACCAAAACACCGAACACGAATTCCATATTGAATATTAAAACTATTTTCTGAGAAAACAACAGCGCTAGCTTATAAAAAAAAAAAGTAATACCCTTGGGATAATCGTAGGATAAGACAAATTGAGTTTCGTTTCAATTTAAGCGAATCAATCAATAAATTCACTCCGAAGAGACAGAGCTCTGGATAATCATATCAACACGCAAACAAAGTAACACCTACCTATAAACCTTTTTTGTGAAATTCTCGAACAATAAATAAACTAGTTGCAAAGAAAATAGGTAGGTATTCTTGAGCACGTTAATTCAATTCTCGAATTGGGTATAAAAGAATAAAACTACTAAACTACTTCTAATCGGATCCTTGAAATAAAACTTAGCTTGGACAAACAATCGACTAACCAGAGTGGATTTTCGTCCTCCCAAGTCCCAACGACATGTTTCACGCAGGTACCCACACAACTGAGCAACAAGTATTTCTTTCTAACTCCACATAAATAACGCGGTATTCCGCTTACAACTTTACTCGAGGAATTTCAAAATTCATGTTCCCGTATCTCCCAAAAACTGAGGCTTCCCACAAACATTTACACCCAGCCATAATTTAAACGAATGAGTAAAATTATAATTTCGGTTGCTCATGCTGTTTATTAAAAACATTTAAGTACCAACATTTTTGCGGGAAGCGTAAACGCCAACAGTAAACTTTTCTTGTTGCTAAACAACGGGCTGAACAAACACGTAGGTAACGTCACGGGATTGAATTGATTATAAACTTTCACCGACCGTCGTCGTTTACACTTCCTGATGTTAGAATCTCGCAATTTCTAACTGGGCCTCGCAGCCAAGCTAACGTGAGCCAGATCCTTTAACTGTTTTAAGTTTACCCACTATAAATCTTGTCGGGAATATATTAGCTTACAAACTAGGTGCAATCTCCCATCTCCGTTTAATAAAGGAGTACACACGCTCTTTGTTCTATAGTTGGGGTAATTAGTACAACACTTCACACTTAATTAGCACTATCGTGGTATTTAAGAGGACCCCTTCGGTGGAGGGTTGCTGTAAACGCCATATGTTTCAAAGGCGGAATGTCCAGTATTCATAATGAAAGCGAGGGTTAAGCTTAGTGTTGTTGTTTTGTCACATTTTAATCTACTTGAAAAACGTGCCTGCCCATTTAATTTCCATCAAAAGGAAATGGTTCTGGTGCATGTTACAAAACCTTTCTCATTCCCAGATTTTTCTATTTTTACTCTTTTCGCCACGACTTATGAAAAGTAGGTAGGTATCACTTACGTAGAATTCTTTTCAAAGTTATTTTAGTTGAAGTACTAAAGAGTTCTCGTTTCCGTTTGAAAATGTCTCGTATGATATATTCCACCTAATGTTCAACAGTTCCCACGAACAAGTAGAAAGATTTCAGAGTGTGAAATATCGTCGGTTACAGTTTAGCGGTACAATAGTGACGTGACAAAGCGATACGTAGGTAATACGTGTTGTCCCCAGTCCACCATTCTTCATTCGTATGCCGCTCTGCCCTGTCCCCAATACCAGCTGTCCCTCGTCTAGACAGAAGCAGGTTGCTTCACTGAAACTCATTGTTTTAGACAAAGGAAACTTTGGCTCTGTAACACACTATTAGGTACTAGGTACCTACATATATCTACTTACATCCTTATAACATTGAGGTTGTTAGCTCGTTTTCTGCTTTTTCTTAGCTAAATATTTTAGTAGAAGCTAATTCTGCATAAATGTACCCCTCTACTTCGAGTAAATTCGTTTAAAATTCTCAGAAAAGCAAATGGTTTTTATTATTCCAGAAAGTGCACGGCTAAAAGCAGTTGGACTATACGAATCCTTACCACAGACAAAAATTAATTGAGAGCACATGTGTGCATGGAGTGATTTACAATAGCCAAAAGCAAGAAAGGTGGTCGGTCAACGTCTATTACGCTAATTGTTAGGCCCGGTGAGTACGAACATTTCGCAAAGCTTTGTGCCCCGCTGCGGCGCACCGCAGCCTCGCTCGCAATCTGTAAATGCTTTGTGTAGGTCACGTTATGGGCTTACGTGGTCACTACTATTATTGTGTAGAAGCTTCACTAAGCTACAGTTTGCAACAATAACTCGTACCAGTGAATATCATAGGGAAGACGACAAAAAAAATAGACGGTCAGTTAGATTATCAACAAATATTCGACCCGTATTTCTTTTGTTAAATACATCAAAATTGACGAAGATACGACGCTTTTTAATTTCTCTTTAAGTCACGCCTTGGTATAATTTTTAGCGAGTTCTGACGTCACGAGCCCCCACTCCCAAGTTTTGATGTGTTTTATCTTTTGTCAATATTCTTGATTTACAAAAACAAAAAATACGTGTCATTAGTTTCCAATACTCTAACTGACGGACTAAATAGATATGCATTTTTTTGATACTGTAGTCCTGCCTTAGAATGTGTTAATGAAGACGAAGGATGAACTACATTGTAGCTATCAACCACATTAACATTTAGATTTAGATCCGACGGCTGTTGCTTGATCCACGGTCTATTGTGACCTCTGTACCACGAAACTCACTTCATAGCTGTCGCATATATCCCACTCTCTCGTGTCCTATCGCTAACCGTTACTATCGCAAAAATATGGTACGGGGTGAAGTCGATAGTTACTAAATCAAGTGTAGAGTTTGGAGCTTTGCATACAATTGAAGATTTAAAATGCAATGAATTGAATAAATTACCTCTAGTTTAGGTTATTTTCGTGGTGAATAATATATTTTGATACCATTTGAAACGTTTAAGTGAAAATAAACAAACGTTATTTTGAATTAAAACACACCTAACCCAGGTGGGCGAAAACTTACTTTTAACCCCCATAACTGAATACGAAATTAACTAAATTTGCAGTTCGTGAGTAAAGTTGCAAATTATAATGGAATTCTGTAAAAATAATATTCTGTGAAATCTGCAGCTTTAGTGGGTATCTAAAATGTATCTGATTCTTATTACGATCACGGTTCGAAATTCAAATGAGGGACTAGATAAAGGCCATTCAATCAATTCGACAAAGGGCCGCCATTGGTGGATTGGAAAGTCTGTTGCCGTAGTGGGCGAGGGTTGTTCACCGTGACTAATCCTGGCAGATTCGGACAAACCCCCATTACCCTGATTGATTCTCGACGCTCCGGCCCTGGTTACAAATACAAAGGTCTGCTGCAATTTGAGAGCGCTTTCAATTTGCACTGAGCCGATAGCCTCTCAATTTGCGGCACGCGGAGCGATCGCCTAACGCCGCAATGACCAAGATTCTCCACGTTTCTGTACACTGTCCCTACATAATCATCCCAAAAACTTAAGTAATCTTATATTGATGGCTTGAAGTATAATAAAAACTTCCATTTTTATATAATAACCAGCAAAGTTTAACCAAATAACATTGAAAATCCTCATTCCAAATACTAACGCAGTTACGCATCGCGTTTTATGTACGTACGAACGTAAATAAGTTATAACTTTCCTGAAACAGTTATTCTTATGACTTTGAGTTGAGTCATGAAATACAAAAGAAAAACTCGACAATTTGAAACAGTAGGTAGGTACCTATCTAATATCAAAGTTTGGGCGAAGAAGTATTAAAACACACTTTGGATGCGGAGTAACTCCATTCTGTATCTACGTCATGCGGAAAACGTTTCATAAATGTAGGTGAAGCGACACATATAGGGGTGAATATTGCACAACATGCTTCTGTTATATTCATGACGTATGCCCGGACTTCTGACTGATTGAACCGGCGAATATGTTGACTGCGTCTCTATAAATTTTCAAGATGATATGTATTAATGTTTATCTCATGTTTGTTTTTAATCTTTACCTACTCCGAAAATCGTATTAACGTGGCACATTGAATCGAATTATCGACTCATCCCTCGTAATTGATATCATTATTCAGCAATTCAAATGTTATTTCAAGTGCACAAAGGCGACTTCACATGAATAAAGCACTCCTAACAGGTATAATAAGCCCATAGGCCTTCAATGTGAATCAGTCAGATGGCAGCGAGTCGCGCTCGAATCCACCTAATTTTCGCGTTGAATGAAAATTAAAGAAGTCCCACGCGAATCCAATTTCACGGGAACGGTAATCTCATTAGAGACGTCTGACTTTCATTAACATTTATACGATTTCCGCGGGAAGAAACTTTGAGAGACGTTGCCTTTCCGCGAATACGCCAACTCGTGATGCACTAATCTAAATTCTCGAATCTTGGACGCAGGTGCTCTGATAGAGTTGCCGTTAGCGCGCCCCTATTTCGGAAACTCTCAATTTATGCTGAAACTTTCATTCTTTAAAGTTGCCAAGCGCGCTCCGCCCTTCTTTATGTGATAATGAAATGAGTGTAACGTAATCACGCAGATTTCCTTTGGAGTTGAATTAAGTGGGTGATTTTTTACAATGCTTTAGTTTGTGTGTTTATGAAGCTCTCAACTGTCTTATTGCCTTGATACCGTTCGCGTAGTCAATTGTGGTTTTCATTATTCTAATCGTAAGTATAAATATTGTTAAATGGGGCAACAAAGCTTTTGGCTTTTGGGGAGTTGCAAAAAGATGGCATATTTAGAGTGTTTACTAAAATTCATATAGCTATTGGTATACAGCCAATAAGCATAGTGCACGTTTTGAAACTGCAAGTACATAGGTAGGGGAGAGTGGGTAGGATTCGTACACTTTTTACTTTAAGCCACATAAAACACTAACTATCCATTATTTAAAAATAACTTTAATGCTGTCACATACTGCACTTATCAGCCTTTAAGATGAATGATGTGTTGTTTCGATATAAGAAAGCATGGCGATGCTACGACAACTTTACTAAAATGAGAAAAACGTACGAACCTACCCCACACGTGGGGTAGGTTCGTACATAGCGTAGGGAGCTTTCGTACATAGTGGGGTACCTTCGTACAATGAGAGAAATAACCACTATTCAATGTAATATTATCATTTATTGAGATCACAATTAACACAGAATCTGCCTTTTTTTAGGGACAGCTATCAATTATTATCTTGTGTACCTCAGTAGGTACTACAAATAACTACTTACTCTTAGTAACAAAAAACGTACCTCAGTACTAAAAATGACTACTTAGTCTTGGTAACAAAAACGTATCATAACTTTTCTCTTATTAATATAACAAGTACTTAGGTAGGTTGTTTATGTAAGTTCGTCAACTGACTTTCGAGCGTAGTTGGTTTGACGCCATATTTTTGCGCAGCCTTTCTGATAGATAAGGTTTCATTCAAAACTTCGTCTATCGCAGATTTCATGCTATCTTCGTCTACTTATCCCGTTCTCGTCCCCTTTTTCACATACTTTCGCGGCATTTTGATTCTGTAATAATAATATATTAAAATGTTTAATGCTATGCAAGTTAGTGTGGGGAGGATTCGTACAGTACGAATCTACCCCACTGCTAACTGCACGAAGGTACCCCAAACCAAAAATACAACGATTTAATTTAAAATAAAACTACCCGTCATAGTTATCAGAAAACAACTGCGTTCATTTAAGACCTCAATACCATTCCACCAACTAAATTGAATCACTTTTATAAGTACAGTAAAACTAATAACATTTAAACACGTTTCAAAGTGACTCCAAAAATTACTTAAGTGGAGCGAAAACATGAACGGGCCTGTTGTGTCGAAGCCGGGAGCCACACTGCCCCGCCGCTCCGCGCGTAGCCTATGCGTCCGAGTGGGAGTTACGCACACAAACATGAACACGCCAGTGTGCTGTATAGCTTAGATATCACTACTGTACGAATGCTCCCGTTGTACGAATGCACCCCACTCTCCCCTATCTAGATTCAAATTTTGGTTGTGGTCATTGGACCACTTCAATAAATCGGAAAATAACTTTGGGAACCTGAAATCAAATTCCAATCTCTAGTCAAAGTTTATGTTCAGAATAAACTAACAGTTAGCTCTGATATTCCTAGGCAAAGATGTTATCTGCAACTCTTCAAACACACGCCTCACCTAGGCGAGAAGTTCAGAAGTGTTTACATATTTATGACGGCCTACGAACATGAATATTCACGCCATGAAAGCATCTGCAAAAAACCAGAACAAATGAATGGAATATGCACCATATAGCAATGGCTGCGAAATTGCGCGAGAACAGCGTTGCAATATTTTTCTTTGAGCACAATACAATATTGCTTTCCTCGAAACACATACGCTATCGTAACGATAAAATATTAAAACATCAAACACTTTCCTTTTGAAAGTGACGTGTTTGGTATAAATCTGGACTCGTTGTCAATGTAGGTAGGTACTTACAGCATTAAACGTGAGAAATATCTTCCTGTAATTCAGTTACCATCTTCAATATAATAACAGTGATCTAACAGCTAAGTGAATGGCTTATAACGATCTTAATAATAAAGTATGTCTATTAGCACAGAGACCTTCATTCGATCTGAGAGCGCAAGTGCGGAATGAACTCTCAATCGGTGAGCATCCCACTTAGCTAAGACAAAGCCGACGACGGGAAGTAAGTTTCCTCATTTATCGCAACGAAGATCCCGCAGGATACCGCAAACCACCGGAAATAGAAAGTCAAGAGTGGAATGGTCTAGGTACAAAGATAAATCCCGGTACTAGACCAACTGAAATAACGCACGTACGGTTGGTTTAAAGACACATTAACTGCACCACACCCTCGGGAAAATGTTTCTCCCAATATAAAGAAGCATTTAAAATATTTCAAGCTAAATTGGTTCGATAAAAAGTTCAATAGTAAAGTTCAGAGGCGTTAATATTGTTACTTAGAAGATTTTTCTCAGGAATTCAGAGAAAAAGTTTTGAAAACTAAAACAATGAAAATGATGTCCTCCAATTGTTCGACCGGTGGCTTTCGAATTTTACAATGACTGAAGATGAAGAAAGATGATGAAGAAAAGTAAACTACCTTCTCCAAAATTGTGTTTGTACGAAGTACCTTCGTCTTAGTTTTGCGTTACGTTATGATATTCCGTAGCTTTTCAAGAAATAAAAAAATGCTGGTTATTGCAGCTCTTTCATACGATTCAACGATGACCATCAGATGGTCAGAATTAATCAAAGAAGAAGTATATGCACACATATGGTCCAATCTAATTTGCGCCATCGTCCAGCCACATCTTGATGCGGCAGTTCGATATAATAACGGAGATACGTGTTCGGCATTAAGATGTGACGCCGTGGAACGCGTGCTGGCTTATCAGCAGATCGCTGTGACCAGACTTGACCCGCCTCTGACCCATTTACTTATCTACTAAGACACTCGCGTCTCTTTGTTTTGTTATTATTAAAACGATTGTTTTGGTGAAAATGCGACCTTGGCACCGATAATGCTGGATATAATCTAGACCTTCTTTCTACGTATTAAAGTTTGTTTTATCTGTTTCGCAACAGTTCTACAAATGAATTGTGACTTTGTAGGTACATATACTCACGCGGAGCGAGACACTGGCGTTGTTGTCGTGTATCCAAACAAAGCTTACCTGCAACAAAAACAAAATTAATTAGTAAAATAATATAACATTTTGTAACATTGAAAATTGTAACTTCCCTCTTTGTTATTATTTCAATTGGTGGTTGGTAATATCAGCTTGTTTACGTAACGTGTTTTGTGTCCTTGTTACAAACTAAAATCAAAACATTGGACAAAACAGTTTCATAAATGCGTGTTTGGATGTTGGTACAATTATTAATATGTAGTTTTCTTTTACCTACAACGAAAATCCTTGGTCAGAAAAGCCAATAGGTACTACCTTGGCTACCTTACCTGGTTTTTGTGTAAGCGACTATGGTTATTTAATTTTTACTTGGCTACAAAGTACTGGTGCCAAATCATACAACGATAATAACAATTGAAATTCATAGTCATTAATATTAATATTAATATTATTAATATATTATTATAATAATTAATAATAATATATTAATATTATAATATATGTCTGAAATATTACATGCAAATTCGAACTGACAGCCGAACAAATATTTCATCAATTACATTATTGCACGGTTTGCTTTATTAAACAGGCGGCTGTCATTGAAATAACACGAACAGCGATGACAAGAGCAAAATTAATTGAGACATTTCAGCCACAAACATTAAAAAATATTTACGAATAACGTTATGTTTATTGCGGATTTTTAACATTACGAGTCTCGGTGGTCTCGCCGCGGCCATTATTCACGTGGCAAACCACCCACCTTGCCGTTTGTGGGCAGCTACCACTAATTTATGGCCCTTTAAGTGCCTCCGACATGGAGCACCGCGGCAATTTGGATGAAACCTAGAAACAAACCGAGCCCTCACATCAAAACGATATCCGGCGAACCTTTTGTTTCCTTACCCATACTATTATGCTGATTAATGTTTGACTAACCACTTAAACATGTATTTTATTCGAGCGAATGGCTATGCACGAGCTACTTTTGAGGATATTAATTAAATGTTGGAAAAATATATCCGGATCTTCAATCAGACAAAGCGTTTGTTATATACTCCAACTCCTTTAAAATTAATTCTCCTTTAACTTTTTTATTTGAAGTTTCTATAAACACAAAAAAAATGTTCAAGGAGCCACTTTGATACCTTCAGCGAACTGCTTTAGGGTCATTATTCAAGTAAAAGCCCACCTCACCCGCTTGCGGCCGACCAACGTTAATTTATGACTTTTTAAGTGCCATGAACACGATGTTCCGATCTCGCTGATCTCATTCACGAAGGAGAAAAAATCGTCTGCTCCCATTTTGAATCGCTCGGAGGTGTTCGCAATTCAAATAAGGTCGGGCCAAAACGTCAGATGTAGGTACAATGGAGGAGACACTCGTGCCTTTCAACATCACAATGCATCCTCACAGTCGCGTTATTGAATTCGCTAAATTGTATAAAGCCGGCATCAATTTATTCTATTATACAGACAGGATTACGACTAAATTACTTAGCTGTAGATCTAAAGGGTGACATGTGCGCAAACACAATAAAGTAACAAAATCTATTGGATTCAAGTTAAAAAAGCCCAGTTCGATTACTCCGATGGCCCGTATTCAGGACACGATTTTACTCTTGCATCTAAAAATATAGCCTACATAGTACAGCTAGGTTTGATTGCAACTGGAATTTAACAAAACTAGGATCGTGCGTGTGTGCCACATCTATAAATAAAATGTAGATGCGTAACCAAAATAACATGGTTTTTTGTCGAAATGGAAATTGGTCACGAAATGGTATATGTCACATACCAAAACACACCGTTATATTTTGGCAATATCATATTTGACATTCATTTGAATTCCACAATCAACAAAAAGTCTGTGCAAAAAATTGGGTTTGTTGAAAAAATTGATCAGTGCCAATTCAATTGTTCGATACAGATTCGGCATACTGCCATTGGTATTGCGCTCCAAACCATGCGGATTAAAGGGATTCGGGGAAATAGTGACTAGTTAGTTTATTGTGACTCGTGACAGGATTTAATATTGAACGTGAATTTTGATCGAATTCATTCCGCAGTTTTTGTCATATTTTATTTCGTGGGCGTACGTGCAAATTAAAGCTGACCATGTAGCACTGCAACCGTGTAGAATATTTCGTGTGTTCCCAATTTCTAATTAGTGCATAACGAAGTAGACGTGAATCGTACGGATGACCGAGTTGTCACTCTATTATAGGAACATGTGATGTGATTTGGTAGTGATCGCGTCAAAGCCCGCCAGATTAACTTAAGCATGGCTGAACGCGAGTCACAACCATGTTTTCAAATGTGTATTCGAAGGGATCGAACAGGATTTCAACGGTTGCTTTGTATTCGGTGAGCAAATAGAATTTGTGTCTGTTTGTTATGAGTACGTAAATGTAGTTGCGGAAGAACAGAAATGTTGGCAAATTATTTTGCAATTCGCTTCATCTCGTATAATTGTAAGAAGCTGACATTCTTTAACTGTGCGCTTTGCTGATAAATAACTGGTGTGTTGAACAGTTATTCGTTTTTCTAGATGCACGGTTTCTATTCATGAAACAAAGTAACTTTTCTTTTGCCTGTAATTACTATTGACTCCAACTGAATCTAGTTCACTGAAAAAAACTGTAAAGTTCCATTTAAATATTGGCTCAAAAACAACAACAAAGTTGAACAACAGTTGCTTACTAGTTCGCAAAAGCACGAGCTGGGGAGGATTCCTTTTCTTTATAGATCTAAAGAAACGGAAGAAAGCTGAGCAACGGAGAAAAAAATAACAGTAAAGCTACCTTTTACCAGAAACACCTCTCGTACTACAAGTAGTTTATTTTTACAGAATTCAAAAGTGGTTGGTGTTGGTCTGTTTGATAATAATTCAGAACTTCATATTTTATTTCAAATGCAACGAAAAGGATGCTGCATTTTGACGTGTGACTATGAAACAAACAGAGATAAACATAGAGATACACAAACGGGTGGATGTGTGAATATTTGTTGGCCAGCTTTATCTGTCCATGGTTTAAATCATTATATATTACACAGTGCATACAACAAACAAGAATTTGTGTAGTATACTACTACTAAAAAACTCGACTACTGAAACATCACACTCTAACTAAATTCGGGGTTTACAAGATAAAATCGACTCCTCCTATGGTTGAAGTCGGTAAAAATGTAGCCTATTTTACCCAAGCTATGATGACGAATCGATTGACACCTTTATTCATCAAAATTGCATGAATATAGTTAAAGCGCGACGGAGGAACATAAGTAAATATAAACATACATAGACGGCTAAAATCATAACTCTTTCTTTTGACTTCGATGTTGTCCCTGTCTACAATCCAATAAAATATATAGTTTAAAAAAAAAAACCGTTTTATTTGTTTGTTTTCAACTAAGAGGGCCTCAAGTCTGCTATTACAATAGTGTCGGAATAATCTATCATTGACTTCACAATATTTATGATTTTGACAAGTTTGATAATCTATTAACATAATGGCGTCAGTATGACTTTCAATGGTCAACCACTGACACTCCATTGAAAGAAATGGCATCGAATGGTACCTAATCTCGTACCTACATAATAATGACAAATTAGTGACTGGTTCTAGGTATTTACGAACTTCTTACTACTTGAGATTGCTTATAACACTAATAAATAATATACAAAAATGTATATAAATGAAATCTGGCGGGTTTTTATAATAATGTCAATACGATAATGTCATTATAACAAAATTCTATTACGAGACCATTGACCGACCAATGATCGACCATTATGAATTTAAGCAGATTACGAACTTTAAGCAAGATGACAATGGTATGAGCATGGGGTCGTGTTGGAATGACGAATTTATAAAAATAGCAGAATATGGCCCCAGCAATCAAGATACAGTAATCTATTACGTCTCACATACATTCCGCTCTATTGCGATGTTCAATATAATTATCATAATTTCATCAGTCGCCTGACCTTTCTTATTAAAACTTCACTGTAATTGCACACAACGTTTACACATTATTAGGTTAACTAATCTCCGCGGTCCTTTGTTCGAGATCAAAGTTCATTTATTATTACCTACATCGAGAGCCGACCTTAGCAAAGATTGTGAATTTTTCATTTGCATATATACCTACACTTACATTTATCTTTTGAAAGATATTACGCATTATTATTAAGCTTATCTTTCAAAACGTGTAAGATTTTTTATCTTACGCTTGCCATTTTTTGGCAGTTCATTAACCCTAATTTCAAAAATGTGGGTTATCTTTAATTTTAATTTGGTAAAACGCAATGTATCTGTCACCGTAAAATTGTCAAATGTGTTATATTACAATATAACGTGTATCTCTGCAGCGATATTGTAAAGTCTCGAATTATTGTCAACTGAACATACGGAAGTATCTCTTGCCCCCATAAACGGGACTTGGGGCACCCCCCCGTTAGGTTAGTTAGGTTCCTTTAAACCCTGCACTCGGAAATACCCCGCGAAGCGGGGCTCCGTCGACTTCGCTTTTAAGGGGAATATGAAGTGTTTTAAGGTTAGGTTATATTAATCGATATTTCTCAGGAATGGTACAGTATCTTTTCATGAGAGTGGTACCACTGGGCAAGGAGGACCCCTCCTTCTCTCCACACCGCGTGAGTTGACTACCATCGCATGCATTGCATTTCACGAAAAATAATGCGTTTTATTGTAAGCAGTATGTTCATTTGACAATAATTCGAGACTTTACAATATCGCTAGTGATATTACAATATAACGTATTTGACAATTTTACGGAGACATATCTATCTCTTAGCTATTGCGCTAACTCCTACAAACTAATCCGATTTTCCCTATTATTTTTCTCTGCCTATGTCTTGAGTGTTTTGTCTCTCAAATAAAATTTTGCGTTTTCTTTTTTTTACATTATACTTCTATAGAAATAAATAAAATTAAATTGTCTTTTTGTAATTTCAAAATATCAGCTTTTTATAAACAATTATTTGCCATTTTTCTCTGTCCTCCTCTGTATGTTTATTCTAGAAACAGATTCACCAATTTTGACGGGGATTTTTGACAGATAGCTTATAGATTTTTATTTTAACGATTCTACATTTTTTTAGACGAGTCCGTCCAAACTAAGAAAAATGTAAAATCGAGCATAGAAGACTTCTCGCTTTCGGTGTAATGCCCTTATAATTATATCAATAACTGTAGGTTCAATGTTGTTATTATTGAATTGTTGTAAGATTAAGGAAATTAATCTTACTTATACAATTAAGTTCATTGTTTATCGAACTATTAGTAAAGCATAAGTAGCAACTATGTAATTGTTTTTATTGGCAGTTTGAGAAGCCTTGTTTTCATTTTTCCTGTTTTTACTTAAATTTAGAACAAAAATGATGAAATACACAGAAAACATTGCGTTTGTATAAATATTTTTAAATGACGTTGTTATTTAGGTAGCTGAATATTATGTAAACATTGAACTTTATTTATTACGTTCCAAATAAATAGAACATTGGCAGAGTAAACTTCGACCCGCCATTTAATTGTGCATCGAACTACATTATACATAGGTACCTATTGCAATTAATCGGAATTCAATAATAAAATCAATTAGTTTGTGTTTCAGCTTTAAATTCATTGCAAAGCCAATTTTCCACTATCTTCCGATAGTGTTTTCATGTAGCGTTTATAGGAAAAAAAAATAAAGCTCCCAAATATTCTAGAAAGCAGCTCCGACCTTTAATAAATCATACCAATTTCGACTTTATGGCATATTCATGGAAATAATGTACTTGGAGCAAGTAGAAATCGGCCAACAAGTAACGTCTACTTACGCAATTTTTGGAGTTCCCTCGTGTCATGTCCCCAAAATCAAAAAATGTTGATCCTTTGACCCTCCCTCGTATTTAGCTTTTAATTATCAGTCTGCCTCTTGAACTTAAAATATCTGACACTTATTGCGTCAGCTTACACGTGTCGTTGACCTACATTTTAGTATGAACGAATAAAACATACCGACTCCCCATACAGCCAACTGCACGTTACAATATCTGCGAGTACTTATTTCAAATAACCTATAGATATGTGAACGTTCAGGAAGCTCTTCACTCCTTTTATTCCGCAACTGGGTCCGCATCTAAAATGCATTTGTGATGCTTCCTACCCGCTGTTACCCCCGTTTTCTCCTTGTTCGCGCAAAACTATGTAGGTATGTAATCCACATGTTTTCTTGCTACCCACAAATCTCGAGTTCAATCGTCCTCTCAATGCTAGCGACCTGAACTACTTAGGTAATGACTAGCGATTATCGTTTCTCCAACGATTTAGGTTTCAATTTGTCAATTGCCTTGTTAACCAGATGTTAAATAGACGTTTGATTTGTGACTGTAATAAAACTGGAGTTGAATCGGAATAATTCACATGGTACGCTCTCGTGAATTGGACTTCGGTACTTGGTATGCCTGAAAGCACTTACTGTTACACGTTTCTCAGCAAAATGTATAAGTGCGTACATTTTCTCCAATTCCATTAGAGCTACGAAATAATACCAATTGGTATGGTGCTCTCCCAATATCGCATCATAAGGGAATCACTTTAGTATGCCTATTTCTGTATCGCTTGTGTGCGCCCAGGGTCTCGTCGAGGCATCTGATCGACTTCCATTGAATTATTTATGTCGTATTTCCACTGATGCGTTTGCCCATCGGAAAACCAAACCTTCACTGAGAAAACGAACAATGTAACAGAAAAAAGCACTTTGTATCCAGCTTTGCACCTACTGCGTGTCAATGTGGAACACAGAAAGGAAAATATCATTATGAATGTTGAATGTAATGTCCACGTAATTGCTACGAGTAAATGAACAAATTATTTTAGGGTGTTTCCGTAATTAATGTAATATAACGAGTCTTGTTTATCCGTAGTTTATTAATCATTGAATAATTGTGTGTGTTCGTCGGTTGTGAGTGAAAGCTATACGTTTACGTTACATTAAACGTTGGCTAAAGTGTAATCGTTTATTCCCAATTCAACAGAAATTTTTGATAATGTTGTTTTAATTCAATTTTTGATTTGAACATTAATTTGAAGGTAAACTTAAAATGTCACTTACGAGATATCTTCCGTGGTTTGTGACGCTGTTGCAAGCGCCATTATCGCGGGTCAAAATATCGGGAGCTCAATATTAATAAAAATCACGGAAGATATCCCGTAAGTGACATTTTAAGTTTAGTTGTGAATCGTGATAGCTTAAAACAGAAGTTGATGGTAGGCAAGAAAAAAAAAGTATTTTGACTAATTTTAAAGGTATTATAGTGGCACTTACAAATGGTAATACACTTTCATTAAGAACTGCGTACATACAGGGTGTAAACAAACTCTTTACGAAGTCGTCAACCAAGTATTCTGTACACCATACTAAATAACTTTAGGTACGCAAACATTATTGCTGGGAAACGACTTTTTTTAGGCTGAAAAGCACGTTTTACAGAAAACTAATGTATAGTATGAATACTACAGGATACAGTATATATTGAATAGTACATGGGTCGATGAGGTGTTTAAAGTAAAAATATTACATTTAAGTAAAACACGTAAGTATTAAAAAAAAAAACTTCTGGAAATGTTGGAACTTTGACCCCCAAAATCTCCGTAACTAGTATAGGTTCCCAGGTATGGTCTAGAACAAAAAAAAAAGCGAAAAGACGGGGAGAACAAGTACTTTTCGGAAGAAGAGAGAGTTTTTTTACAGCCTTTATATTTTGCGGTAGACTTATATAGAGTCGATTAAGGTATATGTATGTTAATAGGGGAAAAAACGTAAGCATTTATTATTTCCTTCTTTTTCCTGTAGTTATCCATAAAATTGCAGTACCTTCCTTTATAATATTTATCTACTAAGAGATATACAGTATGACTTTCCTCTTAACTTCACTTACAAACATTCACTTACAAAGGCGCTTTAATCTTTTTCTGTGATAACGCAGCTTACTCGAGCGTCAAGATTTTTACAAGCGTTTATAAAGCAAGAAATTTTTATGATTAATAAATATACCTTCGAGTTTGTGGTTTGCAAGCCCTGCACCTTATAGGATTTTCCATCGACAAAAAATGACTTACTTACATACAACCTTTATCTTTATACCTCTCTATAGAGCAAATTGTCAAAATGCCTTCTTCAGTTCCTCCAAAATTCAATTTCTTCCAGGAGGAATTAAATTCAAGATTTAATACAGGGTGTAAACCACCTCATCACGAAGCCGTCAATCAAGCATTCCGTACATCACACTAAGTAACTTTACGCAAAAGTTATGGTTCCCTATCCATTTGCATAAAATTTTAAGACCTAATATAACTTAGCATAATTTTGTTTGGCATAATTATATTTTCGCATATTATAATTACGCATAACAGCTTACGCATAATTTTTTAAGCATAATTTCTCTAGCCATAATAATGATTAAGCATAATATCCTAAAGCATAAATTTGTTTGTTGTTGTTGCATTTTGTGGGTTTTTTTTCGCTGTAGGAAGCATGAAGCAAGCAAGCATACAGCATGCAAGCAAGCATACAGCATGCAAGCAAGCATGTAAGTAAGCATGCAGCAAACAAGCAAGCATGCAGCATGCAGCATTCAAGCGAGCATGCAAAATGCAGCAGGCAGGGTTTCTGTCACGGCTCCGGCGCTGCGGGCCGCCTCACCCCTACGCGCCTACGCGATTTTAAATTACACTCCAGGGGTAGGACAAACAAGAATACGTGGAGTCAGTTTTGCAGCAATTCGGTTCTGTCACTAAATTTTGTTGCACAGCATATTAAATTTTTAACCAACAATATTATTTAATTGCTACAGAAACTATAGCAAATTGGTTTGATCAGAATTAAACAAAAACTGTATAAACATCTAATATATTCTTCAGATAAAAGTTATCTCGCGATTGAAAAATCGTTTAAGTTACATAATGTTAAATATTATTAATATGTTAATGTTAAATAAATCATTTGCATGAAAATTGTTTTTGTTATTTATATTAATTGTGTGCCTAAATATTATTATGCTAATAGTCATATATTAATTTTATGCCTAAATATTATTATGCTTATAGTCATTAGGCCTAATAACGTTATGCTAACAGTCATTAGGCCTACTAACGCTATGCGAATCAAATTTATGCCAAAACAAATTAGTCTTTAAGATGATTATGCCAACATTAAATGTATGCTTAAAAAAATTATGCCGAAGTATTATTATGCCAAAACAAATTGTGCCAAAATCGATATGCCGAAGTATATTAGGACAAAGAACATTATGCGAAAAGAAGGGATCCCCTTTAAACATTGTGCCGATGGATGAATTGAATAGTACGGGGGTTGTGTAGGTGTTTTAAAGTAAAAATCTTACAATAAACACTTGTATTTAAAAAAAAAACTTGTCAAAAAGTTGGAAATTTGACCCCCAATATCTCCGAATCTAGAAGGTTCCCTGGTATGGTGTAGAACAAAAAAATGATCGCAATGACAGGGAGAACAAGTGCCTTTCGGCTTCGTTAAGAGGTGTTTTACACCCTTTAGAATCAGAGGTCTATTGAACTTAAAATATATCAACTCAATATCAACCCACCTGCTTTTATAAAAAAAAAACTTGGAAAGAAAACACCTTCTCTATTCTAACCTGCCTATTTCTGTCACAATGATCCATTGATAAGTCAAAGTACTAGATACTAGGTATTGTCCGTTTTATAATAAGAAGAAAAATATACTTATTGTCACTTTTGAAGAAATTTCCAGAACGTTGAAGTTTCATTGCATTCCATGAATAGAATAAAGGAAACGGATTCATGTTTCCCACGAAGTCAATGTGCGAACGGTAGGACGTCGAATGAGTCCATAATACTTGTGTATTTTACTGAGATAAATGAGATTTTCTTATTTTGAAGTACCTATGTTACTACGAGTATTACTATCAATGCTGGATAAATACTGCTAATGAACGCACTAATTAGAACGGACACATTCTTAGAAATGTATCGGCGCAGCGTTATAAAAATCTGGTTGCTTTAGTCAGGTCAAATAAAAGGTTCTATCACTTCATCCGTCATAGTGAGTCGTAAAATCTTGAAAAATAAAAGTCACATAAAGAATAAAAGCATGTTAACTGCTTCAGCATTGTTGCAATGTTTAAATTGCATTGCTATCTGCATTGTTTCGTCTCAATGCTCGTTATGAGCTATTTATGACCCGAGACAATGAAAACAGTTGCCAACACGTATTGACATTCTGCAGGGATCTTTTTAAATTATTTTTGAAACTCGAACTCAAAGTAATTATTTGAATTAGACCATAACAGGCAATTTTGAATGGGGTTGGCCGGTGAAAGCTGAAATGAGATGGCGCTAGCATAGCTTGTTCCCAATCTGCCCAATGAGGTCAAGCCATTTTGAAATATAAAATGACATTACCAGATTTTCTACCAATGACGATGCTTGGAACAAACTATGCTAGCGCCATTAGTTCCACAGTTGCCATCCCCATTGGAGAAAAACAAAGAAGGCGAAGCTACAGTCACAAACAGCCAAGCCATAATAACTTGTGAAAGTACTGTAGTTGCCCATTCCGAAGCGTAGCCCATGCTTACAGTACGCAAGAAACTCCATAAACGCTATTTTCAATCAAAATATTGTTTGAAGTGCAATCTTAAGAAATTCTGCAGAATGCAACGATACAAAGGCGAGCGTTAGTCGGAAGCAATTTCGGTAGCCCTAAGCAAAGGTTGGCTGTTTGACATCCTATATCCGGCGAACATTTCCAGGTTGTCAGACGAAGCTAAATCTCCCGGGAAAGAGCAGCGGTCAGAGCGGTCCATAGACAGGAAATTGTATGTCGACCTACGTCACGATTGCCCGCCTACGACCAACGAGGGGGAGCAACAAAAAATAAAGTCCCCAAAACAAAATTACCCGCGAGCTATACAGCTTTTTTAAACCTAATAAACATTTTAAAGGGGACTCAATTTATTTGGATTATAATCTAGACGTTATGTTTCATCGTGTTAGAGGTTTGATTCGTTAGGAAGCCATATTATTAAGGTCCATGTTCACTGAAAAGATAACAGTCTGATTATCTATAAACAGCTGTCATTGTGACATGTTCCTATACAAAAATGTGTTTTAAACAGCTGTTTTTAGATAATCAGGCCGTCATCTTTTTGGTGAACATGGATCTTAATCTGGTTAAGGAATTAGGTAGGTAAAAAAAAATGCAGGACAGTCTATACAGACTGCCGAAAGAAGTGAAATCAAAGTAATCCAATAAACTTTAGCTTAATTGTTTAAGGTTGATTTTGACTAACCGTTCAATGAAAACTTTCGGTGACGATAGCGCGAGTTCCGTGATTTTTGTTCACCCAAAAAGTGCCCAACGCGCCTAGAAGTTTTTACTTCAAAAATATTCTGACTAGACTTTGCTTAGTAATGTTAGTAATTATGAAAGTAACTGATAACAGATTGGGCTTCTATGCTTCATTCATAGATTCCTCCCACAATTTAGTCAAAAATTCAAAGGTCGCCACAAGCGCCTAAAGTATTGCCTAGTGCCTAAAGTATTTAATAAAATAGATATGCTGAGACACAGCCCAAAGGTATGTAAAGGTTTGTTAAAATCTAGACTGAGGAAATTATTGCTCGGTAACGAGGATACAGCCGTCACCGAGAAATAAATTCACAATCGTGTTATTTAATAAAGTTATTATAGTTATTCGTAAGCTACTCGTATTTGTTAGTTTTTAGGTTATCTGTTCACGGATTATTTTTCTTTTTTGTTTAAATCTGTATGTAAAAAAAAACAGGCGCTTCTCGCCAACAAACTGATCAGTTTGGCGAGTAATTTGTTAATTAACAATAATATGTTTATGTACTTGTGAACTTGAATAAAAAAAAAAAAAAAAAAAGCATATGTACTGGTATCTAATGCCTGAAGTCACAACTAGTGCAACCGTATCGGATCTAAAGATCATTGTGCTACTGATATTGGCGATTGTATAGTTCAACGCCTACCTATTTCTAACCACTTCAATCAATTGCTTATATTACATTCAAGGTCTTTATGAATAGTAGCTAAGTACATATTTTGTAATTGGCACTGAAACTATTTAGTGGATACTTTATCTAGTAAAAGGTTCGTAGACCTTAGAAACTCAATATACGACTAACAAAGGTTTGATACCATGACAATATCGTCCACAAATACTTGGAGATTGTTATTTAGCTAGCAACAGTTACTTCTGCTTCCATACAAAGACTATTAATATAAAGTTTCGGTCCAAATAAACCCTCAATATAAAGCTAATATCAAGTCGTTTTACACGTCAAAAGTTACGTACGTACATAAGTTAGAGAGAATGAATCCTCTTAATTCAAAGGCTTTTCTGGAGTGGAGGTAGATTATACCCACGTTATACTAAAGTGTTGGTTGCTCAAATAGATGGCTTTCTTAGTGCGTTGAAATTTACAGGTTTAGTTAGCACTAAAGCACATTTATTACTTTAGTTAGCTTCTAAATTTTAGGTATTAGGTGGTTCAAACTTTAGTTTGGCGTGCAGTTTCAAATATCATTCTAATGAATTTTAATGTCTACCTACGTTGCTTGGTACCTACGATTTTATCTTTGAGATTCTAACATCAATTTGTAGGTAGATTGAGCATTAAAGTAATAGGTAGTTGCTTTCGGAGTTAACTCATAGGCTAGGTAAATAATAAATGTCAATAATTCAATATCTAGCACCAATAATATAACATCGAATATCGTCATTCACTTGCCAACTTTGAGTGTGAAGCATGAGTAAAGTAGCTAATAGCAAAGTTTAGTTCGTCTCTATACGACTTCGTAAGTTAAGTCTGATAAAAACAAGGACTTAGTAGAAATATGTATTAACTTTTTTACCGTTTTATGTAAGTCGCAGTTCTAGATAATATTAATAGTTTCAGGACTAAACAAGAAACCAGAAAGCTAAGGAAATGGATCGGTTGCGTTTCCCATTTAAATTAAAAGCCATTTATAATGTGGCAAGTGAATTAATTCTAGACGCTCTTTATTTAAGACCGAACGATCTACTTTATATCACGGTATTAATATAGATGAAGAACTTCATAATTCAGTTATTTTTGTTCCAAGTTTTGTGTTTTGCCGTTGAAGCTATATTTCGTACTTATAAGAAAATAATTAAAAATTCTTCCGGCGGAAACGTTGGCGGCATTGGCAGTTCACTCTACTGGGTGGTATTTAATTATTGAAGAGCCTGTTATGAAGTTTTTATGAAATTTTAAAATAGCCAAGACCACTCAGTGTTTGAGATTCTTTGATGGAAAGATATTATATTTCTTCGAATTTATAGAACATGGTAAGAGTAAATGTGTAGCAATTTCAATTTATAACAATGAAAATATTATTTTGTAACTTGGAATGACATGACACCGCTTGATTTATGAGAGAATGTCTCATATTTTCGTCAGTCACAGATTTAATTCTCATCAAAATGTGCTTAATAATGCAAGTGCTAAGTAATACAGAACGCCCCTTGAGCTTCGAACAGATAGAGCGTGTTAAACGTCGTAGTTTTTATACGCGTGTGGCCACTAAACGTGTGTTTGGCAGTCGGCCAGGTCTCTCCGGCCCGCCCCACCATTTGCCACTGAAGCTCACAGTTTACTCCGCTGAAGCCTACGTAAGTTTGCGATTGCGAGGTTCTGTTTGTTATTCGTGTGCCTCGTGAATATTTTAAGTTTTCTTTATTGTATTGCTGTTCCTTTACCTGAAGATTTCGTCATATTTTTCCTCGGTTTGCTCGCCAAGCCAAGTTTTGAATGTTATCTTTGTTTATGTGCTTGTTTTCTTGTGTCTAGTTTATTGGTTTGGCTCGATAGTCCAACAAAAAAGTACACATATCAGGTATTTTACATAATACTCGAGGTAATTTCATGTATCATATTCAAATATGAAGGTATCTAGGACACGGAGCGACGTGCAATGACTTAATATCATACATAACAAAATTAAAATTATGCAAATAATTCTCAGCGAGCGGTAGTGAGCGGTTAATACGTTGCGTTACCAACGAAACGCGTTGTAATAAGCAAACAATATTACCCCCAAGTTCGTAAAATTTACGAGGCGGTTATTCGCCAAGACATAAACAGGGGTGCTGTGTGCAATAACGAAACGTAACACAGTATTCGGTACGAGTGGCTGAAACATTGTCGATTTCATTGGTTCTCATCCTCGAACAAAGTTTCACTCGATTTGTAGTCGAATGTTTAGTTATCGAAGTCCGAATACTGCTTAGTATTCATTTGATTTACAAAGTTATAAAGTTAGCATTTGAAGTTAGAACTTAAGTTTTAGATTTATTAAGCTGTGGTTCGTATTGATCAGTAAGTTTAAGTTAAATTAATCGACGTCTCGTGGAAAGAATCTTGTGGATGTAGATGGAATTCTAAAAACTCTTCAAGAAATTTTTTCCTTACTATGGAAAAGCCAAATTAAAAAAGGTTAAAATTTTATTAATCTAAATAATTATGTACTTATGAGAAAACCGGCATGTCCTAAAACCAAAAATTCGAAGACATGTGACATCTACCAACCCGCACTGGGCCGGTGGCTGGTGATGGATTATAGTACGCAAAATTCGCGCTTTGACGTGGAGTTGCGGACACCAGCCCGTTGTACAATACAATACAATAATTATGTATATTATGTTTGTAACATTATCTTATACCGAATACCAAAATTATTGAGCCAATTTTGATGAATGAGTAGTCTATCGATACTTTATTATGGTCCTGGGTGAAATAGGCTACTTACATCTAATGCAAACCAAATCAATATCATTTTGACGGATCTAATATTTAATAAAGTGAGGATCCATATGATATGCGTACCTACAATAATATTTCACCTACTTTTAATATTAATTTGGTTCCAACAATGAAATGAATGGAAAACTTTTGCGCAAAGTTGAATATTGAGTATGTAATTAGACGTTCTAACAAGCTTATAGCTTCATCAATTATATTTATCGGATTTTGGAGCTTTATAACACAAGTTTATCTGCTAATCGCATTAACTCCATTAACTCTCTTTATTTTAACAGTGTTTGCGTATTTTATCAGTGTTCTAGTCAGTAAGTTGATATTTTATTACGACTGGACGAAATGACGGTAGTCACACTAAAGTTTAAATTGACATTAGAAATGCTCTCATTGTTCATATAAGCAGTATCAAATAACACTAACTGATACTGATACTGATGCTGCTAGCCAGCGTCATCCCACTGTTGGGTAAGGGCCTCTCCCCATGACTTCCAGTTTTTTTCTATCCAGAGCTAATGTGGACCACTGCTCGTTGGCTATATCCAGCTCGTCCCGCCATCTTCTACAAGGTCTGCCGCGACACCTTCTAGGTGTGTCAGGGCTCCATAGCACTAACATTAATTAATCAACAGTAAACGTTCTAATGAAGCATCCCAAGTTATCTCAATCCCATAATAATAATGCCTTGACGACTTGTACGTGTCTCCGAATAAGAAAGATACAATACAGTTCTCACCAAAGTGAATCGTGAAGAAATAAACAGGAGTTAAGCCTGAATATTTAGGGTCGTGATTTATATGGATGGAATATCAGCATACCTACCTATACATTTAAATTGTCACATTGATATTCCACACTCGCAGACATTCGCGGCAAATAAAATCAACATGTAAATGAAAACTTGGGATCCAAACTGTGCGAGGCGAAGAGCAGTTTCATTTCTTCGGTGGAACGTGGACCATATATCTCCCGGATGACATGTGAAAACAATAACTCCTCAAGCGCTCTTCCAGCCGACATGAGAAAACAAAGCACATACCCTACGTGCGTATAAATTTTGTATGCCAGCATTTTAGACGACATGACCTTTTTTGTGCATACCTACAGGCCACCCTAAGGATTATTTATCTGGGGAGGTGCTACCGAGAATACATAAGTATCTTTCGTAAATAAAAACTTGTATCTTAGTTTCGACCTAACCTAGTCCTTGGACATTCTTATATTCGTTCCATTTCTAGGACTATTGAAAAGATTTTTGTCGAAATTAGAAAAGAAAATGGAGTTCGTTCGGGAAAATTACGAAAATGTCTTCGTGACTCTGAAATTAGGTGCTGTTATGAATTCTTGACCAGGATTATGACAAAGTAAAGGGCATCACAGCGAGATATTTTGGCAAATCCTTTCTCAAGAATAGGCAGTTAGTGTTTGTGTCAAACGATAAACCCTATTTTACTGCAAATGCGAACATCGGCGACGGTCTTTAGCGAGAACATAAAAATTTGATTAAAAGTGGTTTTATGAAGCATTATAGGTTAGGGTCGTAGCCCTAAGTTATAATACTTGCTTTACATACTGAATTATGACTCTAAAGTACGTAAGTGAGTAGGTACTTGTTTTCAGTTGTTTGTGAAATGAAAACTTCTTTAGGCGCGTTGAGCACTTTTTCGTAAACAAAAGTCGTGGATCTCGCGTGACCGTCACCTAACACTTCGTAGCACGAGCACGAGTTTTCATTTCTATCCAGCAGTCTCCAAAGACTGCCGCGCATGTTTTTTTATTTCGTATTTTATCTCAATCATCCCTACGCGTGACGCCATTGAGAGTGGAAATTAAAGTCAAGTGGTCTCAAGTATTTTGTTAAATTAAACGCCATCTTAACTTTATGAGCTCAAAATAGCAAAAAAGTTAAAAAATATTAAAAAAAAAATTACATCTTCTAAAATCTCTACTTAATGATTTCGGTTCGAAATGGGTTAATTTTTACTTAACAAACCGAACTGCTATAGAATATTACACTGACAGCTCTTTAAACGCCGTTTAGATGTGCCAATCGCGTTCAGTATGCTCGGAGAAATCCTCGGAGAAAGTGTACACCGTATAACTATTATGAAAACTATAATATCATGCAGTTTCGGGTGGGTATCGTTTCATTAAACCAGTTAATCTGTCATATATTTAAGTTTTCATGGAGCGAACTTCAACGTTATAAGAACAGTGTCAAGCTGTTCTACTTTGCATAAAGTTTCTGACTTTCTGATAATCTAGTTAGTAGGTAGCTAGGTAGTAGTACCTACTTACCGTAATACTGATAAAATTAATTAAATTAAATGTTTTGGAAGTCTGTTTAAACAGGAATAGAAACGTCCTGGACGAATAAATAAGAACGCTTGAATTAAGATGAGTTGTCTTATTTCTTTTATCTTTTTCTTTGTCGTAAGATATAATATTAACAGCCGCTCGGTTCGATCTTTAGGTAAAGCCGTGCTTGTCTATGTTGGTCTGCGGATGGGTGACCACCCTTACCTACCGAGTTTCTTCCGTGCCTCGGAAACACGTTAAGCTGTTGGTCCCGGCTCTCATTTGTCCATCTTCGACAGTCGTTACAGGTAGTCAGTGGCCCTAAAGTCTGACAACCAATCTTACCAAGGGTATCGTATTCCCTAGTATTAACTGGGTTGTGGAGGTCAGATAGGCAGTAGCTCCATGTAAACTGGTACTCAGCTGCATGCGGTTAGACTGGAAGCCGACCCCAACATAGTTGGGAAAAGGCTAGACAGATGATGAAGATACTCGTATGATTATAATTATTTTGTAATAGCTGCTGAGCGCGGATTCGCCCGAACTTCACAGTTCGGTGATAGTCCTGCGGGATCACACTACCGGCATAACAAGTATCCTTTATGTTAATCCTGGTTAAAATATATCTATGTGCCAAATTTGATCTAAATCCGTACAGTAGTTTTTGCGTGAAAAAACATCCATCCAACTATCCATCCATTGTCACCAACTTTCGCATTTATGAGTCTCACATTTTTTTTTCAATGTTTAAGCCTTGATACTTACATAATTAAGATGAAAATATCTATCATCTTTTAATTTTAGAATATTTTCCTTTTACAATCAAATATTTCAGGGTAGGACTGAAACCCTTGAAGGAATAGACGACCTTGACAAAAGAATAGGTAATCCAAGCAATAGGTACTTTTTTACAATATTTTAAGATCACACGAATTATACCTACATAAATAAAAAAATCTTTTGCGTCACAACCTTGTCTGGGTCTAAATTTAAATTATTTATATGGTTGAGGACGTTCCATTGAGTTATTTACCTTGAAATATTGTGAACTCAGAAAAGAGGTATCTACTTACTACTATCTGTGAATTACCTTACATTTAGAGCAAAAACGAATCTAATAATAAAGTAAGTAAAATAAGGAATAAATTAGAAAGACAATACTACATAGGTACCTAACTGGTTGGCTTCAAACTAATAACTCTTGACTCTATTAATTCTTTGTAAGCATACATTGCTGTTGGTGTACCAAATAAATAAATAAATAGACTAGCTCTGGGTTATGCTCGCCTTTGCACATAAGCTAATACTATTGCAATTAATTTGTATATTTATTATTTTGTGTGCAATAATAATAAGAATAAGAATATCACTACATTTTGTGAATTTAGCAAAAATTTAGCACCTACATTCTACGTTTGATGATGACGTGTAAGAAAGTATCGTAAATTTGCGTATATTGTAATAAGTACTTAAGGCGATTACACGAGCTAAACGCGAGTTTTATAATTACTTAAAGTATATGATTCACTGCTATAAACAAGACCAGAAAAATATATGATATTCTTCAGGATATATGCTAGCATGATACTGTTTTGAAAACATAATACAATTAATTTGGCTCGATAAAAAGAAATCACGAACTTACCTCTAAAAATATCTTTCAAACAATAAAAAACATACTAATATGCATGCGATCCTTCTGATTTTTTGGCAAATAATTCTACAAGCAATATATTAGCATGATACTGTTTTAGTTTTTTAATCCAATCAATAGTTTTTTTGTAAATCGATCGAAACCACTCATTTCGCGCTATTTGGCCCGCAGTGGCTGACGTAACAACCACTTTGTAGTGCAAGCTGATTAGAACTTTATTCTAACAGCATTTCAAACGAAGTTTGAACCACCACAAATAGAGTTGCTAATTTAGCTCGTATAGGCGCCTTAATAAATGGCATAATACCTAATAGTATACGCATCATGTAAGCGTAAGCGTCTCGTATAATGTCGCATAATGTAAGCAAATTCGAAATAACAAGCATTTAAGCTGCTTTCAATGTTATTGAATATCAAAATGCCCTGCGTTCTTAAGATAAGAACAAAACACCCCAATTGCGAACTACCTGGTAGCGAAGTACCCACCCTGTGAAGTAAAAAACGCATATTGGTTTCGGTTTTACCAAACGTGTAAAAACCGAACGAAAAAAGATTAAATATCGAATTTGGGTGGACGTAGAGAGCGATTAAATGCGTCGAGAAATCCGACCTCTAGTTTTTTTAAAAAGAAAAAAGTGGAAATGTTTGAAAGGGATGGATAAATATTACGAATCCCTTTAAATCTTTCTACGTGTTTCCACATACCATGAACCTGGGTTACTTTGACGTGTCGATTGAATGTAAATTCGTTATCCTATCATAAATTATTATATTTAATGAGCAATATTTGCATGTATGTATTTACAATATATATATTGATAAAGGTTGCAGTTGCAATATAGGCGTTTACGAAAAATCGATCTAGCTAGGTCTGGGAAAACTTGTTTTCTCTATTTTCTCCAGAGCAGAGCTTGATTGCCCAGCTACCATTTCTGACAAAAGAGAAGAGTGATAAATAATGAAAATTTACTAGAAGCTAGTGCAGATGTTATCATTTTACAGATCTTTTAATTTTTCGGTTGCATATTTCCATTATCCATAAAAACATTCCATGACAACTGAATATCAGTATTTTCTCTTATTAATCCTGAGCGGCGCTTATCACAGAAGCTATTTCTTTCAGTAGGATTTGTGTAAATACCAGATTTGATTAATAAAACCCGCAAATATTCAAATTACACTGGTACCTATGTGCAAAACGTGTTAAAATTAACTATTTACATAATTAAACCAACCTACATAACAAATACCTTTTAATGATTCCAACAGCAAAAATACCGAATTGAATCGTTAACAAATAAATATAGATTCCCTAATTATGAAATCCACGAATATTCATAACACTTACTAAGCCCCGGTTTACACGTAAACATAATAATTTATACCTGTCCCATAACGAAACGTTAAGCAAACAGACAATTCAAAAGCTCGCATCAGAAGCATTAACATCAACAGCTCTGAATTAACGACGCATAAAAGCCATCGTTTCGCAAATTACACGAAAAAGAAGGGGTAAGGTTGGAGTTATGGGGGACATGTCCTGGCATCCCGCGAGAGTATTGTTATGGCCGAATAAAACTAGTTTACATCGTGCACTCAGGCTGTGCGCTTAGCAACTTTATCTGTGAACAGGGCTATCACTACAAACCGTAGTCCCCACGCATTTGACATATCTACGACTTCAGAGCCTCCAAGTCTCTAAAGCTTAAATGCTCCGCGTTTTGGCTGCTACCTCAGGTCCCTAAGAGACTCGTCTGCCGCTAATGCGCTTCGGTAACACCTACCTTATTCATTGGCAGATAAGAATCATGCTAGATCGATTTCTGCACTCATAAAGGTGGTGTCTCCAATTTTTAAATCCAAGTTTTCATGTGACACCCCTAAACTCAATGCAACGGTTCATGTGCACTGAAAATATTCGTAGAAACATCCCACGTATTTTCTTTCATGCATGTTTAAGTCAGCAGAAACTGGCCGTGATGCCAACTTGTTTCGAATCCATATTGGATTATAGGTAGGTACCTAGACATTCTGAAAAAGAGTGGGTGTATTACAGTATCAAAGAGGTTTTAGTTTTTCATTCAAATTCGTGTTTAAGAAACTGCCTGTTGCTTTTCATTTAGTTTTATTTTATTCTTGTTAATATTTTTCGTTATTATCTATTTATTTGTTAAACTGCACTTTGAGTAATCAAGAATCTAGGCGTATGTTACTCCTTCTATGAGCCTTTAGGTAAGATCTTGCAACATATAATAATAACGCTAACGCGCACACAATTTAATATGTTCAGGAATCTTCAAAGCTGCAGTCCAAAACAAAGTAAAGTACACAAAAACTAGCAATAATTCAAACAGATAAGTCTGAACGCTGGAAATCTCATGAGCGTAAGCAACATACCCGAGGCACTCGCGCTACGGCTACGAACCTGGAATTCTGCTGAGAAATATTTATAATTCTCACCTCCTATGTCTCCACATGAGTTATGAGGAATTTTTCGGTGAATGCGCACAAATAACGTACCTACTATAAATGTATAGGAGTATTTACGCCCCCAATGTTACATTATTTCATAAGCCCTCCGCAGCGCAGCGGCATGCTCTCTGAGTCTCATGTTTTTACATGAAGCTCCCGATTGAAATGTAAATTGGATTCGAATTGGTCGGCAAAGCCAATGTATTAAAAAAAAAGTTAGGGAAAAAACCACTCGATGCTTTTATGGATTGGGGATGTGACTTGTAAAAATTATTTAAATTATGGCGCAGGCAACAGATTTACATATGCACGTATTCGTGTTTCATTCTTAAATATATTTACATAATATTTGATACATTGCCAATGCTGTAAATTAATGCACACCATCTAAAACCCGAGCATTTCTGCATGTGGAACAAGTACATAGGAACCAATATAGTTTGATAGTGGTCTACATAAAGGCGGAAGATAAGTACCCAGTTATTCCACTAGCCAGTCTAAGCTAAGTAATTTAAGTAAATACGGGTAAGTAAGCGGTAAATCGAGTTTGTTCAAGACTGAGGCATTAGAGTAGAGTACTTACCTACCTACCACTAAGACGTGAATTAGCATAAGTCATGATCTTAAAGTTAGAGTTGGCAAATTGATGTTGTTAGTATTTAGAAGTTTGAAGATCGCTGGGGGATTTAGCGATACGAAATGATGAACTAATTATTTAATAAGATAGACGAAACACAGACGGTACCTATAGACGAATGTCATATTCGAATTAAAATGTCTGAACGAATAAGTTGGCATAAAGCAGAGGAAGCCTGTACTTGGCATTTGTTTGAGCGAAAAATCTTTTAAACGTCTAACTAAAATTCTTATCGTCTAAAACAAAATCGTTTAAAGCCTAATTAAAGCCGTTTAAAGTCTGAAGCTCAAAAGACAATTTCCAAGAACTACCCGAGATGGTCTTAAACAAAGACGAAGCAAATCACGTGTCGCAATAAAGACGTAAGGCTATAAAGATTTAGTGAGTCCCGTGGATTGTTCTGTGGGTGCCATTGCCACCATAAATTCAGTAGCGTTGTTACGGTAATTCCACGCTCACAGTACAATCTCATAACAACATTGTATGAACGTTGGCGACGATCCAGCTTCCGCAAAAAGACGCGACGGACTTTACACTTACGACCTCATACAATGGATTCATAGTTTCTATGAATGAATAGATGAAGTTGTCCACAAAGTACTTCTGGTTCTTTCATTGTTTGTTTGCTTTGATTTACACTTGTTCCAACTCTGGTAGCTGTGAGTAACAATGCCTTAGGTTAATGCCTAGGCTCTGAGCTCAGATCTAGCTAAAGCCTATAATCAGCTTTACTATTCAGTCGCCTTTGATTATTGTGTTAGCACTAGAACATTAAGTGGATTCGATTCTAAAGGTCTCGTGTTGTATGGAATCAGTTTAGATCTCATTACATAATTTAAATGATTCTATAATCCCTCTTCGTGAAGATTATTTATTTTTTAAGATGACTGAAAATCTAAGTAAAAGCCAAACTGATTTGATATTAAAATTGATCAAAACTCAAAAATATTAGACTACAGGTAGACAGCGATGAAAAACACGAGGCAATTTAATCTTCGCCATAAGAACGCAATATAAACGCTGAAGAGTTTCATAATTTGGAAAGTTCAGAAGACCAACGACATTTTATTTCCTATCTTTGAAGTTAAATATACAAATTGTCGGGAACAAAAAAACGTACTTGAAAATCAAGAGTCGAATGAAAGCGAGACTATAATTGAAACTTGTTTGTTTTCCATGTTGTTTGTTTATTTACGAGGGGGAGGGAAGTCGTAACGAAGTTATTGTTCGTCAGTGCTTGTGGTCGGCATTCCTCTACTCTGAAGCTCGCTCCGCTCTGCTCTGTAATTGGCTCATTGACTGATGTCATTATTACCTAATTATGTGTTCTCGGTCCCCGCTTTCTGAGTGCCTTCGCATCGATATCAGATTTCTTTGGCAAATTATTTTGAATTTTGCTTTGTGATGTCGTCGAATGTTTTCCTTTGTATTCGCTTTCTTCAATTTTCGAAAATGTGAAACCATCTGAGCATAACCGACTATGAAATTGTCATGTCATTTCAGCAAGTGTGTTACAGAAATCGGGATAAAACGCACTCACATGTGCGTTATAGAGGCAAAGCTCTTCAATAGAGGAAAAATATGCGTGTACAAAGCTTAAACTTCCATTCTATATTTTATTTCCTACTTCACTTTTTTTACCATTGTTAAATTTAACGAAGCTCACTTAATCAATTGACTAATGATGTGAATACTTTGTAATGAGGGTTACACGAGTAACGAGGGAATGTTTTCCATTTTCCTGGTAAATTAAATTGGTAAATGAATTCCGTACCTATTGATTTCAGGATAAATGGCAATCATTGTCAAAGAGTAGATAGGGATGCACCACCAGTTAAAGTTATAAGTATTATCAATTCGATGAGTAATTACTAATGAAAGGTGTCTGACTAAGAAAAACTGCTTATACATCTATCTATATACATATAATAAAAGAGTAAAAAAGCTGTGTCTGTACATTGAATATATCTAAAAAATAATAATTGAAGGGGGTTTAGAAACAGTAATAGAGTACGAATCCAAAAAAAAAAGTATGTCTGTTTGTCTGTTTGTCTGTTTGTTTGTACACGCTAATCTTCGGAAGTACTGGACGGATTTTAATGATTTTTTTGTTGTTGTATAGATATTATGTCTGTAGGGCAACATATAGGCTATAGTTCATCTTGGAAACCTGAACACCTGATGTAGAACCGCAACAGACCAGCTAAACTATAAGAGATACAAAAATGACACTTAAGCAAAAATTGTTCCACGTGATGAGCATTTTCTGCTGAGAGAATAAATTTGAAGATCTGGAACACCTGATGTGGAACTCCAAGAGCCCAGTTATACCATAACACATATAGGAATGACGTGTTAGCAAAAGTTGTTCAATCTGATGAGCACTTTCTGTTGACTTATAAAAATCGAAGATCTGGGACTCCTGTCGTGGAACTCCAATAGCCCAACTACACCATAACACATATAGGAATGACGTCTTAGCAAAAGTTGTTCAATCTGATGAACACTCTCTGTTGACTTACAAAAATCGAAGATCTGGGACACCTGTCGTGGAACTCCAATAGCCCAGCTACACCATAACACATATAGGAATGACGTCTTAGCAAAAGTTGTTCAATCTGATGAGCACTCTCTGTTGACCTATAAAATAGAAGATCTGGGACACCTATCGTGGAACTCCAATAGCCCAGCTACACCATAACACATATAGGCATGACGTCTTAGCAAAAGTTGTTAAATTTGATGAGCACTCTCTGTTGATTTGTAAAATCGAAGATCTGGAACACCTGTTGTGGAACTCTAAGAGCCCAGCTACACCATAACACATATAGGAATGATGACGTCTTAGCAAAAGTTTTTCGGTCTGATGGGCATTTCCTGTTTTAGATTGAGGATCATAAGATCCCAAGAATCTACCGAAGAGCGTCAGGAGAGACTTGATGCTATTCGAGAACATCAGGCTGCAACTTGCTCCGTGGAAACCTCTTCCGATCGCGAAGCACGCCTGCGTTCTCAGCGAATTTACGCATCTACATCCAGGTCTCAAGAGACCAGTGAAGAATAGATGCCTGACTGCGTTCACGGATAGAGAATTGCGCTTGAGTTCTCAGCGTATTCGCACATCTACTAACAGGTATTTTGAAACGAGCGATGAACTGCTGCTCGAGATTATCATACATTGCCCCAAACACGCACACAACAAAATATTCATAATCAGTTAGAATGTGAGAGAGAAAGAATTGCTGGAGTACGACATGAAGAGACAGAAGAAGAGCGCGAAGATTTCGACATTCTCTGAACAGAATGTCGATTACATCTGAAGAATCGGGTGTCTCAAGATATAGCCGTAGGGCATGACGACCTTCCTTGGGTTGATAAGAAACGGAGTTCATTTACGTATACTCTTATGATTGAATACCTACGCCACATATTCCAAAGGTATGGATCAAGATTGTACTCTTTGCGAAGCTGTTAAATGGCAAAAAGAACCAAACGGTATCTGTTGCTCAGGTGGGAAAGATCAGTTATTTTCCCGTCCCCGGGCTCTTAGAATTCGAAGTTTCAGATCTTCGATTTTGACGAACCCGGTGTCGCTGGCAAAAGCAACAGGATCCGCGTACGAAGTCGCGGGCAGAAGCTAGTATTACATAAAGTTAGTGATTTAAGTAACTATACTTCCAAAAGCTAATATAAAACTACTATTTACTGGGATTTAAGTGATTCTTACTGTCAACTAGCTTATGCCCGCGTCTTCGCCCACGTGATGTTCGATAACTGTCCCACAGGATTATACTACGGGGATAATAGTATATTTTATAACGAGGGACTAAACGAAGCCATTATATACCCGATAAAAAGCGAGGGTATATTATGTTGGCGTTTAGTCTCGAGGTGCAAACTGTACTTTTCACTTCGAGTGCGAGAAAAATAGTCATTTAAAACCGAACAAATTTACACTCGACAAAAATTCTGAACTGAGCGGTCAGTTTTTTCTTCTATCAGGTCAGTCACAGATTAACAATTTAAAACACAACACAAACTCTCGACATTGTCGCAATGAAGATGATCCACACTCCACAGATAATTAGTACCTAAATTACTGCAGCGGCTAGCAACAGAGGCATTGCACATACTTTTCTTTATTTTCTTCTTTACTTTTACAACGATGCACACAAACAACAACTCGCAGAGACAAACAACAACTTGAAGAGTTCATTTGTTTTTTTTTTTTCACTAAACTGCTTTCTATCTGCAAGCCAATTCGAAATTTAAATAATACCTTTGATCCATAAAAAAAAAAAAAGTTACTGTTTTGTGACCATGTTTCAGAGTAAAAGATCGTTCCATTTTTAAATTACTTTTTACTCCCTAGGGAATAAACGGTCACTTTAATCCCGCTTCGTAGGGCTATAATGGCGTTCTTTTAGAGCATGAGAAGTGAAAAAAGTATTCTATGTGTTAATCCAGGTTATAAACTATCTGTGTTCGAAATTTTATTCAAACCCGTTCAGTAGTTTTTGTGTGAAATAATAACAAACATTAGTAGGATTGTAGGATTGTTTTGCTTTTATAACCTACGCGTTAATATTTTCCTAAAACCAGACTTTTTGATCTCTTCATAAACACGAGATAACTCAATTCTCAGGAGATAAAATAATAAAAAAAATAAAAAATAAAAAAGCCTTTTATTTCATGCAATAATAGTTTCAAAATATACACTGATTTAAAGTTGTACTATACTAACACATTTTTATTTAATTAGATTCTATCGTATATTGTAAATTTCTCATTTTATAATTACATTGGTGATATACTATACAAATTGATTTCAATTTTATTTCGTTCAATAAGTAGTAAATAAACAAAATAGGTACATTTTTAATTCCGATAACTTGATCCTAATTTGGAACATTGCAATCCTAAATTAACATTGAAACATAAAAATAAAAATAAAATAAATTAACATCAAAATTAAAAACAACATTAAAAATTATAATTAATAACCACATTAAAAATTCTCAATTCTCAGGAGATACTTAGTGCTAATTATTGAGCGAGGATCAAGTAAATGAAAGCCCTATGGCGCCGCGGGTTTGAGGGAATACATTGGTTCCTAAATTTTTTTAAACATTAAAACATGTATGTTTCAATCTCGTTATTGAAATAAAAACTACCCTGTAACCATTTGCATCAATTGTCATTTCCACTGAAATCTATTTTGTTGTTCCATTTATTTTTGGGTAGGTACTTAATAAGTACTTATAAGTTTTCCATGAATTGTGTTGTTTTTATTCGTGCAATACTGCGGCACTTCATTAATTCACTAGAAATAAAACACTAAGCACTTTATTTTTACTAAACTAAGTTGCAGTGTACAATAAATATAAAGGAAAAATAATTTCCCGAAACCGGTTTCTTTATGCAACGATTTTGCTAGGGAAACACCAAACAAACGCATTCCTATTTCAAAACTTATACCACAGACCAAACATTGATAGTGCGGTGACAATGTACTGCACGCAGAGCTAACGATACCTACTTGTTGCTATTGAATATCTCAAGGAGACTGATTGCAGCTTTAATTCATTTGTATTCTGAGCTCTCTGGAAGCTCAGAACAATTGATAATTACGGAAGATATCCATAATTGAAGAGTACAGGGGCAAAACATGAAATGACACAAAAACAAAAAGTTATTTATTTAACATTTTACTTATGTATTACTTAAACTTATAAACTGCTAATAGCAACTTAAGTTTTTACCTTCTAAAGTCTTTATTTTAGAAACAATAAATACTTTTTTGAAAATAAAAGTTTGAAAATAATTAAAAAATTAAAGAAGTTCACTTTTAGAACATACAAAAACTGGAAATGTCCAGTGTGTCCCATACAAAAATGAATAAACCTTATACCGAGTAGTTCTGATTCTGTCCACCTGCTGAATCACATAATATTCCTAAATGCTTTACACGACTATCCAGGTGGTTTGTTAAATATATTGAAACAGAAATGAAATACTTACTAAAAAAAAAGTTAACTGAAATATTTTGAACGTAAGACGGGACATTCCTTCTTACGTTTCGTTACAACATGGACCTTCCCTGTTTTGCACACAATTTTCAAATTCTGGTATTACAATGACATCTGACTATGCTTGTTTTAACGCTTTTTGTATAATGCCAATAAAAATACGGGCGGAATTGAGAATATTGCCATCATCTATTAACTTTTGGATTTTTGTGACATTTCTTGTTTTGCCCCTGTACCTACCCTTCAATTATAAATGACTAGCAGATCGCCCGCGACTTCGTCCACGAAAATTGTGATAGCTCGGCTACTTTGCATGATATCAAAATAATATATAGCCTAGGTACGAGTATGTTACTCGGTAAAGATGTTAATCTTTAATGGTGAAAGAATTTTTAAAATCGGTTGATAAGTTCTTGAGTTAAAACAAACAAACAAAAAATCAAATCTTTCCTCTTTTAATATTAGTTTAGATTAAACCGGTAAAGCTTAACAGTGTGAACTTTAATATTCACACTTTTTATTCACAAAAGTTGTGATTTTTACCAGTTTTGAACAAACAAACCCAACTGTTCTATGTGTTGTAGTCAGTCCTCAGTACTTATTTTAAAAAAAAGTTGTTGGATTAAACTTTTATTTACACACACCAACAGTTTTAGTTGCAACACCAATATTAAACAGTGTAATGGTTTAAAATCAAATAAATATTTTGACTTGTAGAACAGAATAGAGAGAAAACTTAGGAATACCAAAAAATTGAAATGGAAAAATGGAATCTTTCAATGAGAAAACAGCAGAGTTCAACTTCCGTAAGTAAGAAAATTGTAGCCATATTCATATTGCTTATTTGTAATGTTTGTTAGAATATGGAGTTTTAAGGGGCTGGCGGAGCATGCGTTGTTCATACAAATATAATACCAAAATAAATAATTGTAAATCAAGCATATTCTTAAGGTAGTGTTTATTTACTTCGATTGGTTTACAGAATATCTATGTTCCCAAATATATATTTTGAAAGGTTATTGATATACTTAATGATAAAATACACACTACCTTAAGAATATGTTTGATTTAAAAATTATTTTGGTAATACGTTTGTATGAACTACGCGTGCTCCACAGGCCTCTTAAGGACTGTTCCATAATAAGTCAAGCTTTTTAAAAGCTTTTATTTTTTCGTATTTTAAAGGTGTAAAGACCTGTACAAGTACCTACCACGCGTCCCACAATCGTCTAAAAATATCACAACAAAAACGCGAAAGAAATTGAACGACGTCAAAATGTGAATAACGTAAAAGGCAGTTCAACTTTTCTCGAAGGCCTTTTCTAAACGTCGTTTTGAACTGAAATTCAATAATGTGACGCTGTCCGCTGTCTAGAAGCTTTGGCCTTCCTATGCAGCTACTATACAGTCATATACCGTGTATGTTATGAATTTGCTAACGTGCACCATGTTTGTTCGAAGCAAACTCGTGTTGCGAAGCCCGTTAATATTAACTGGGACTTGCTCTGTACAAAGTTACCTGGTGCCGTCAAAAGTAGAAACGTTATTAAGTGGGACATTGTATTTGGTTTTAACTGTGTTAGATTTAATTAGGGCAGGATGTATGGTTTCTTTTCTGTTATAATGGCTGTGACTGAGGGTCGCATGAGTACGGGAGTAACCTGTTACCTGTTATGTTAATGTAAGGGTTTTCTCTCTCACTGTTACTGAAATTCGTATAGCTATCGTACGATTAGAGCAGGGGTGTCCAACATTATTTTATGGGGGGCCAAATTTTGTTTTTTTTTTAACCGGTGTGGGGCCAAAAAAAAGCAATGACCTCTAAATTAAAAAAAAAACATGCATCGCTGGTCTGGACTGCTACGATGTGGTCTGCATTCGGGGGTAGGTGCAGAGGTTGGGCGGGTAAGTAGGTAAATATGGCGCGAGAATAATTGTTTTACGCACATAATTAACCAACGCTTCATTAGTTAGTAAGTTCTAAATAGCTCGCGGGCCGGATGAAAGACCTATGCGGGCCGCTAAGTGGCCCGGGGGCCGTATGTTGGACGGGCCTGGATTAGAGAGATTCATGTGCAATGTCACTCATACTGAGAAAGAAGACTTGTGCGACCTAAGTACGATCAAAAGTCTTCATCTGTCTAGCATTTCCCAACCATCTCGGGGTCGGCTTCCAGTCTAACCGTATGCAGCTGAATAACAGTATTTTACATTGAGCGACTGCCTATCTGACCTTCACAAGTTAGTACTGGGCAATACGATACCACTTGGTAAGACTGATTGTCAGACTTTTTGGGCCATTGACTACCTGTATCGACTGTCAAAGATCTACAAATGACAGCCGGGAGCAACAGCTTAACGTGCTTTCCGAGGCACAGAGGAAACTCGGTATGTAAGGCTGATCCACAGAACAATCTAGGCAAGCATGGCTTAACATAAAGATCGACCCGAGTGGCTGTTTTTTTATTTAGCCACGAACTCCGTACGATGAGAAGTAATCACAACATTTCAGTCTTTTTTCTAAGTATTTCGGAAAAATCTTACCTACTACTTAGTATGGAGCCTCTTTGCAAAATATCCCCCACCTACTTTCCTGCGCATCCTGCACAATCACCAGTGCCTTTCAGGAATTAATCGAATCAAATTCAACGCTGTGCAGTGGCTATCATACGTACATCATATATCATAAGGGTCTTACACCATTTGAGTTTCATCGACACGAAAAGAATAAGAAGCACACATGCATTTCGTTTCAAGGAAGATCGTAGAATCAAAACCTTTTAACTTGATCAATAAAAAGAAACAAATTAACAAACGACACGAGAAAAAAGAATATGTTAACAATTTCTACGAAGTTTAAGGAAAAATCCTGTTGCTTAAAATATCTAAAGATGTTGATTTTTCATAAACACGGTTTTTATCGCACAGAATTAATATTTAACATCTACCCACTTATTTGTTTATAGTTACGAGTACCTGGCTTAGTCTGAAAAACTTTATGAAAGCTCATTAATATTTCTTATACGTCTATTAAACATAGTTTCTTATGCAATTAAAACTTAAAGTAGGTACGTTTAATAGAACTTGAGATTTTCTTTAGCTTTTTAATTAGCTTTGGGGCAGTTATACAAAGTAAGTAAATAGAACCTTTCGCTTAAATATTTTAAGGTAAAATCTTAATTAATACTAAACGTTATTAACATAACATACGATGATAGTATATAATAAAGTAAGCCATAGGTACTTATGGCTTACTTTATTATACACTATCATCGTTCCCTACAATAGATTTGTTTTTGTTCACGAAAGCAAAAACCCTTACCTTTTGCTGCATGTAAATTTCGAGACTTTTCCTCGAACCCTCAAGATTTCTTGACGGATCCGAAAAAGGGCAAGGATAATAAGGAAAAGCATTGAATATTTATTGAACAGAGCATGCACTGAAATAATTAACTTTACACCCATCTTGACACAAAAGACAATACCTACCTACAAGTATTACTATCAACACTATAAACAAGATCCTAGAGCCCAAAATTATAATAAAGAGAAAACTTTAACAACGTATAGGTACCTACACCTTATTTTAATCCATGGTTGTATGTACAATTAAACAGTTCGCTGGCACGTTAATCCTCTGGGCGTGGTGTGGGTAGTTTGAAGTTATACAACATAAATTACGAGTTTGCTACGAGTTACCGTAATGGACCCCATTCACGAGCTTATTATAGCGTTTATCATCGCTTTAAAGTTTAAAGCCCCTGCCCAAATGTTGCGGGCTCCTGCTAAATGTCACGCAGCTTTTTATGGCTATCGCAGAGAGCGCCCAGTATTTCTTGGCAAGTTTGGCGTAGGGGAGTAGATTTTTAAAGAACTGGATTTGGAAATTGAGGATTTCACTTTTGCGAGCAAATCTAATATTGTAAACCGGGATTAAGTCCTTCTATAGTAGTAGAAGAAATCCTAGACAGACGAGCAAAAAGATTCATGCCTTAGCAATGACTTATTTTGGCTTTAGCCCTACAATACCTAAGAAGCCATGCTGTGCCGAGCCTAAATAAATTCAGCTAAGGGCAGGAGAAAGTCCTAGAATACCTAATTCCGCCAAATCTTACCCCGAGCCTCATGCGAGTTCCGAGTGGTTGATAACTCCGAACACCAACATGTACCATGCGCCGAGTTGCTACAAGCCAGAGTTGCAGTTTCATTAGAGATCGATGCGGGAGAATAGCAAGAGAAATAATTAAGCAGTCTAAGTCAGTCCTCGAAGTAAAAGTATTCAGAACTTCTAACTAAGAATAGACTAGCTCCCTACTCTGACGCGTGGGTGGTAAGAACTCGATCAATAGTTAAAGGGACAAGTCGTTTGAATACGTCGTCCTGTCTGCTTAAATTGACATTTCTCCGATTTTCTATTCAAACTATTCGAAGCTCTAAGGATTGACGATAGAGCTTCATGGCATTTTATAGAATTATTTAAGAAGTTTTCCATAGTGAAGTCGTTAACACAAAACAGTTTTTTTTTTAATATACGATTTTTATTGCTATGTTCAGATTTGCTTTAGTTCTCTATACTTACATAAATTTAAAAAACATCGTAAAAATTCTGCTGCACGCCAATGGAGTGGTAAATTTTTGACCCCAAAATATCACGAATGATGGTTTTACTACCCATATAGATACTAAGCGATCGTGAAATATAGAGTCCCGTTAGTTTCAACTATAAAGGTAATCCTGCAAATATTGATGTACACTGTTCACAAAGTGCAAACGCCGATCATTTGTTTAGTTTACAATGAATTTTGACGCATGGGCAAAATTTTACGCCGCCATCTTTTTTTTTCAAAACAATATTTTCCTAAACATATTACAATATAAATTTATTATGTTATATAGATATCATATTTATATTCCTATAAATATTTACCAACAGCGTCATCCATTCAACGTCATTCGAGCACTAAAGATAAAGAAAAAAGAAAGAAACCTACTCACAGTCTATATGTTTGAAGGCTTCCAATAACTAATTTTTACGTACACGGCTGTGCATAAGTACATTGATGTGTGTCTTGTAAACAAATGGAACAATGAACGGTGAAGTGTGACTCAAAGGACGTAGCGTATACAGCTCTCACTCGTGTTTCTTTTAAGGAAGAAAAACCTGCGGGGTTGCAAGTTAACGTACTATGTTGTATTGTATAAAAGACGTTAACAACCTTCATTTTAAAAACGCTTTTTGAAGTTTTAGGCAAAATATCCAAAATCATTGTAGGCGCAAAAAAAATAGAAGTATGTTTTGAAGTCGTCCTTATTCTTCATATACCTAGGTACTACGTCATTTTAACAAAAAAATTAGGACCCCTACCGTCTTATTACAAAACGTGGTCTTAAAATAGTACCGGGTTTAGTACTAGGTCTAAACCATGAACTTGAAAAAACGTTATTACAAAACGAAGTTTATCGCTAGTCCTAGAACTATCTATGGTACCAAAGTTAGACCATCGCGACCCCTAGTTTAACTATGGAACTAAATTGTCAAACGTCAAATTCAGTCAAATTCTTAACTTTGAGGTTACCAAATTATCTTTCGGAAAGTATTATTTTGTGAAAAAACCAAAAATGGATAGTAATAATAATTTATAATCTTGATGTTTTTCTTGTCTTGAGTTTACTTTTAAGTTGTAACATAGATATTTCGATAACATTACTCGAATTACGCGCGCCGCCAAGTTCACTTCGTTATACGCTCGATAGTTGTTCCAAACCAGAACAATTTAAAATAATTGTGAACATGCATTAAAAAAAAATGCAAGTCGAAATATTTAAATACCTTTAAATAACAAAGCTATAATTTTTATCACTACAAATAACAATTTATAAAATAGTTTTTCTTTAATTTACGTAACAACATTGTGTAAAAAGGAGCGGCACATAGAACGCTGAACGAATGAATGAATGGTTTAAATATTTTTTTGCTTATAATCTGTGGATAATGTTTGAACTAGGGACTGTCTTTGGTACTAAGTAGTCCTCTGTTGGTCTACGATTTGTAATACGAATGTAAGAACTAACGTTAGTACCGTACTAAACCTAGACCTTTTAGTTCTGGTTTAAACCTGGTACTTACGGAAGTTTTTATAATAAGACGGACAGAGACTAAAATCTTCGTGCGTACTAACGAAACCTAGGACTACCTAAAGCCTCTTACCTCTACCTAGGTACAAATAATATTAATGTACCTACCTACCCAACCTAGCTCTTGAAATAATTCAGTAAAATCTACCCTTTCTTTCAACTCCCCTAGTTAGATAAAAAATAATGTCCCTTTCGCTTCGTTAGGTACCGAATTCTAACTTTCTGAGACCGCACCCTTAACTGAGTTTTCCTTCCGTATTTTATAACCGGCCGTATTTTATAACCATCAGTTACAGAGATACGCTAAATATTTGAACCTAATTAGAGTGAACGAATGTTGAACCGAATTCTTACACTGTTTACTTTGAGAATAATTATCTTTGTCCAACACAACGAGCGAAAGTTAATTATTTAAGGGGCCGGCGGAGGATGCGTATTTCATACAAACGTAATACCAAAATTATTTGTAAATCAAACATATTCTTAAGGTATGTGCTATGTTCCCAAATATGTTTTTTGAGAGAATAGTGATGCAAAGACGAGATATGAGGAATTTAAATTTTCTATAGAAAACTTATTTTTCTTATAACTCTTGTTAAAATCAGTGTCCAATCAAAATATATATTTGGGAACCTAGATATTCTGTAATTCAATCGAAATAAATACACACTACCTTAGGAATATGTTTAATTTACAAATTATTTTGGTATTACGTTTGTATGAAATACGCATGCTCCGCAGGCGTCTTAAATCATGTTATTTTTGAGCCTGAAATAACTATGGTTTGGTCTGTTGGTGAAATGTCCACAATCTCTTAGCTATGCCTCGATTTGAAGATTTTCATTGATATTAATTACCTTTAGTTATTATGTCGTTAACTAAAGCCACCTACACTGAGTAACTAATTTGAAATTAAAAAAAAAAACCAGGTACATTGTTGACTTACAAAAGACCCAACAACTATTTAAGCATTCAATAACACTCTTAATCCATCGTAACTTACCAAATCTTATAAAATCAAATTATCTGTAAGGGCCTAGATTTTTTTCCAGCTCAAAATAGGTAAGTAGTTATTTATTTTTAGATTTGTGTCAAGGTCAAAATACCCATACCTATCTGTGAAGGTACTTAGTTTGTAAATATAGGTGTAGATGTAAGGCTTGTTTTAGGGTTCCGTATAGCTATAAACACAAGAAAATGCCACTATTTGAAAATAAATCCGGCCAAGTGTGAGTCGAGCTTGCGCACAAAGGGATCCGTAGCACCAAACAATAAGAAATCAATATTTTTAACACTTATTCATAGATACCTCAAAAACTAAATATCAAATACAATTAATACCAATTTTCGTATGAAAGTTCTGGTTACGTTATAATAAATGATGTTGTTTTTGCTGATTTTATAAGCTACAAAGACGAATTTCTCTGTATCTAAGGAGATTCTCAAGGGATTAAATAATAGTTGTCTATTCAGTCAGCTGCCAGCTGCACTAAGCCGTCCTCGGGCCGAACCGCAATAGCTCAGCAAACGTTACGGATATTAATAGCTCCAACCGCCAATACAAGAGGAATTTCACTGCTGAATTCGGTAAATATATTGACATATTATTTTGGTTTAGACATAAGAAGGTTGTGGAATGTTAGTCGAAATAAAACGTCTTAGCCCTAGGTGCCCTAGGTCCCAAAAAATAAAAAACAAAAAATTAACAAAGGCGTTAAATATGTAATGCTGCATCATATTTCCCAACCATGTTGGGTTTGGCTTCCAGTCTAAAAAGTCTAAACGGATTTTTACAACCCAATTTAATGTAGGTATGTATAATTCAGTTTTTAAAAATAATAAACATTTTTGAAAAATATATAACTAATGTAGTAGAGCAAAATAGGGCACGATTTCAAAATGGTATTCAAATTCAAGTGCTATGCTTATTTTCAACAACACAAACTAGATTCGACCGCAGCATTTAAAATTAAAGGAAATCTGACACAAATGAACGCACCCATGAATAATTACACGTTTTGAATTTATGTCCAAAAAAAATATAAATAGTATAAAATATCGTGAAATTCAATGTGTACATGACTAAGGCCCGTTTTCTCTAACTTACATACGTATAACTGTCAGTTAATATGCCACGTCTCGTAGCACTAAACCAAGTAATTTTGAAATATCCTATCCGCGTCACCTATACCTAGACATAGAAAAATCAAAGAAAGCTTTTCTGTGACGTTTTGTTTCTATCGGTCCGTAGGTAAGTTAAATGTCAAAAATACATAGATAGCAACTAGCAGTAGCAACCTACCGATACTTGTGAGTAAGTTAGTGAAAATTTCCGTAAAAGAGTGATGGATATGTATGTTGTTAGATGGAGAGGGAGAGGAAGGTAAAAAAAAGATGGTTTGATTCTGTGAGAAATGATATGAAAGAGAAAGGAATGAATAATGCCGTGACGTCTGACAGCGGAGAATGGAGGAAAACGTGTTGAGCTCAAGTAGAATGGAACAAGAGTTGAAAGGTGATGTCTTTGTGTCTATGGTTGAATAAACTACCCTCAGTAATATAAACATGGTAAACGATATCAATAATAGAGATTGATTGTGTAACTTACGTAGATACTCAATCATCATCGATAAATTACAGCCTTATCACCTAGTGTGATGAGGCCCTTAGTGTTAGGTACCTAACTGCGACATAAGGAAAACGCCTCGTTAGTTTCGTATTACAAACTACTACCAGTCAGTCTGGATTACCTGTAACTACCATTAAAATAATTATTTGGTACCTATCTAAAGGGTGCAAGAAGACTTAACAAAGCTGAAAGGCACTTGTACTCCCCGTGATAAATAAAAAAAAAATATTGCTGGGAAACGACTTTTTTTTTGGATGGAAAATCATGTTTTGTGGTAGAACTCAATGTTGAACTGAACACATAGTGCTGATGGATGGACTGAACAGTACTGGGGTCGTAGAGGTGTTTAAAGTAAAAATCTTACAAGAAAACTTGTATTTAAAAAAACTTGTCAAAAAGTTGCAACTTTTATTAAAACGCAATGGCGATTTCTCACAGACTATATATTTCACAGATCGTTAGTAGGTACATATATTTGTCACTACATGGCGCTAGTGTAGTATGAAGGTTGCATTATTTTGTTACAATTTTAATATACTCCCTTAACAAAATAAACAAATTGCTCAGATTTCTGAGATGCCTAACAACTTCAAGAATTTATAATGTTTATTAGTACAAAGACTTTTGGTTAGTATATCTGCACGCATATTGGAGGTTGACACATATTCTATATTTATTTTATTATTCAAAACACATTCTCTAATGAAATGGTGACGAATATCTATATGTTTCGACCTCTTATGATATAATGGATTAGCAGTTAATTTTATTGAGCTTTGGTTATCACTATATAAACAAATAGGTTGCTTGCTATCCAGTACACATATTTCATTCATCAAGTGTTTGAAATAAATAGCCTCCTTGCAGGCTTCAGACAGGGCCATATATTCGGCTTCAGTGCTAGATAGTGCCACTGTTCTCTGCTTTCGAGATTCATAACTAATTACACATCCAGCCAAAATAAAACTGTACCCAGTATATGACCTTCTGTCTATAGTACAAGATGCCCAATCGGCATCAACATAACCATGTAAATTAGTATCATCTTTCCTAAAGACTAAACCATATTTCTTAGTTTTCTTTAAATATCTTAACAATCTCTTTAAGTGTTTCCAGTGAGTCTCATTATAGCATGTATTATACTGACTTAGAAAACTAATACTAAAAGAAATATCCGGCCTAGTAAGGACTGATAAGTACATTAAACATCCTACTAATTGCTGATATGGAAATTTCTCTTCACATTGATTATCAACAGATTTTACTAATTTAAGATTGGTTTCCATTGGGGTATCAGAGGTATGACAGTCACTCATATTAAATCTAGTTAATACATTTTCTATGAATTTTTCTTGATCTATAGTTATACAGTTTTTACTGACATTTACATTCATACCTAGACACTGCTTTATTATACCTAAATCTTTAATTCTATACTCGTTTTCCAAAACATTTTTTAATTCCTGGTAAGCTGAATCACAGTTATAAAATACAAAAAAATCATCAACAAATAGTGCTACATACACTTTGACATTATTTTGACATTTCATAAAAAGGCATGGCTCATATTTAGATTTACAATAACCTAACTTTAACAAGCTTTCTTCTACCCTTACATACCATGCTCTGGCAGATTGTTTTAAACCATATATTGCCCTATTTAACTTTAACACCTTATTTTTATAGTTAACATATTCTGAATTTTCTGGTAATTCCATAAACACACATTCATCAATATAACCATTTAGGAAGGCTGTGGGAACATCTAGGTGATTCATATTAAGATTTAAAAGTACACTCAGAGCAAATAATAGTCTTAAAGTACTATACCTTAACACAGGTGAGTAAGTTTCATTAAAGTCCACTCCCTTAACTTGGGTGAACCCCTTTGCCACTAGTCTCGCTCTATAACGCACTTCACCTTCTGAATTAAACTTTTTTTTAAAAACCCACTTATTTTTTACCACTGTACCAACACTAGGTCTGTCCACTAACTCCCACGTATTATTGTCGTTGAAAGACTGTAACTCTTCCTTCATTGCTGTTGTCCATTGCTCTTTTTCAGGACCGTTAAGAGCTTCACATACTGTAATTGGTTCACTTGTCATATCTTCTACACACATGTTGCTGTGGCCGTAACGATCTGGCTTACGACGAGCACGTTTTTCTGGTTGATTGACAGTCTTATCCTGAGAAACAACCTCCATATCTTCTGTTGTCAAGGGTTCAAAAAACACTTCATCGGAATCGCTGGATGATCCGCTTGCAACATATGTGAAGTCATCTTTCTTCAGTGTCTGCTCGGTCTTATCTAGACTTTTCAGCTGGTCCTCATCTGATTCTGCTGATACCTCCTTACCTGTGTCGCTAAGTGGTTGCTTTTCTTCTATCATAATAGTTGTTGTACTGCTGTCATTTTTTATATCTTCCATGACTACAACATCTCTTGATATAGTTATTATTCTGCTCTCTGGATTGTACAAACGAAACCCTTTCACATTTTCTGAGTATCCAACCAAGTACATCTTCTGAGCTTTCTTGTCCCACTTCTTGCGACGTTCTTTTGGTACATGGACCATAACTGGGCTTCCAAACACTCTTAAGTGACCGAGGTTCGGTTTGCTGCCCGTCCACATTTCATAAGGGGTAGTATTCCTGTCTAGACCGGCTACTGGTGATCTATTTTTTAAATAGACCGCTGTGTTTACGGCTTCTGCCCATAACTGTTTATCAAACTGAGCATCAAACAGGAGACATCTTGCTTTTTCAACTATTGATCTGTTGTATCGCTCACACAGCCCATTTTGTTCCGGTGTGTAGGCGTTACTTTTCTGGTGGACTATACCATTCTTCTTCAAGTAATTCTCCATTTCTGCAGAACAAAATTCCCCACCATTGTCAGATCTTAATACTTTAATTCTTGTGGATTTCTGGTTCTCTACTTGTTCTTTAAATTCTTTGAAATACTTGAAGGTTTCATCTTTTGTTTTAAGAAAATAGACAAAACACATTCGGCTGTAATCGTCTACAAATATCAAATAATACCGAGACATAGCAAGTGATTTGTTTTCCATTGGCCCGCATAAGTCTGTATGGACCAATTCAAGTACATCGCTAGTCTGACTTGAGCTGTTAGGGAAAGGTAGTCTTGCTTGCTTTCCCTCACAACACACGACACAACTCATCTTGCTAATATCACTTTTGTCTTGATAAGTCACACCTTCAACAGTTCCACGTTTCATCTTCTCCAAGTCATTTGAATTTATATGACCTAGTCGTCTATGCCAAGTCGTACTGGAAATCTGTACTGCTGCTGCTACTGCCAAAACTGGCTCAGACTTCACAATGTTTAATCTGTATACGTTATTCTCTAAACTAGCTTCACCAATACAGTCATTCTGAGCATTGTAAATGTAACATCCACGTTTGTTAAAGGATAATCTGTTTCCATTTTCAACCATTCTACTCACTGACAACAAGTTAGTGGTTAAGTTAGGAACGCACAAAACATTGTTTACTTTAATCTCATACCTTTTCCCTTTAACTAAGGTAGTAAGGTTTAAATCTCCTGAGCATAGAACTTGCGCGCTTGTCTGGTTCGCCACTTTGATTTCCTTAGTTATCGGCTGATAGGAAATGTTCGACAACATATTTTCATTCGCTACTAGATGGCAACTGGCACCGGAATCTACATACCAGTCGTTTCTATTGAGTTCACTAGTCATAAATACTGCACTAAAAGCATTTGACTTTTCTTTCTCTGTATTTGAACACTGGTTTTTATAATGTCCAACGTTTTTGCACTTGTAGCAACGAATTTCCTTTTTGTTGTTTTTGAGGTTATCATTGACATTAGATGGCTGCGTTCCGTTTTTGCTAATATTACTGTGCATCTTCCCGCGCTTTTGCTTGGTTAAAAATGCGCTTTCGGAACTAACCTCAAACTCCGAACTCATGTCCAATAATTTAGTTTTGATCGCATCTGAACTAATTTTCATACCTGAATGCTCTATAGCCATTATCATAGGGCTAAATTTTTCAGTAAGTCCTGCCAGCAACAACGAGCCAATCCACTCTTCGTTTATTTCAAAACCGGTACCTTTTAACTTCTGGGCGGTTTCAACGAGCTGGGTCACGTAACTGGTCATGGAGTCGCTGGTCTCTAAGCGTATTGATATCAAACTTCTGAGAAGGCTGATCTTCCGCGTAAAACCGGAATCGTCGAACAAAGATTTTAACTTGCTCCACAAACCTCGTACCGTAGCTTCGTTCTTTATATGACTGTATAGAGATGGATCTATTGTCATGATGATCTTCGCCCTGGCCTTTTTATCTTCTATTACGGTAAGTTCTGTGGCATCATTCAGACCCACGCCTTCCAAGATCATGTAATTTTCCACGGCAAAAGCCCAATCATCATAGTTTTCACGTCCCCGTAATTTTGGAACGTTCACTGAGTAACTGGCAGACATATTTCGTTCGGATCACTTTATTTTCACGCCAATAACTAATTAAAATTGTGAACTGGGCCCATAACCTATTAAAACGCAATGGCGATTTCTCACAGACTATATATTTCACAGATCGTTAGTAGGTACATATATTTGTCACTACATGGCGCTAGTGTAGTATGAAGGTTGCATTATTTTGTTACAATTTTAATAACTTTGACCCCCATTATCTCAGTAACTGGAAGGTAACATTAATAAATAATAAATATCGCTGGACATTACACACAGCGCCATCTAGTGCCACACCAAGCAAGGCTTGTGTCGTGGACACCAGATAGTTGATATACTACATGTATACTTTTTTGTTTGTAAATACATACTTATTATACAATTATACATATAATATTTCCATGACTCGGAAACAAATGTCCATGCTCATCACACAAAAATTTGCTCCTACTGGGATTCAAACCCAGGACCATAGGAACGTAAGGCAGCCTCACTACCGCTACGCCATTCGGGTCAACAAAGGTTCCAATGGAATGGTGTAGAACAAAAAAATGATCGCAATGACGGGGAGAACAAGTGCTTTTCGGCTTCGTTAAGAGATGTTTTACACCCTACATTATGTTATAATTAATTAAAATATGAATTTACTAACACATTTTAATAATTCACTCGTTCCTAATTGAAATGATGGGGTAATGGTTTCCCATCAAATATGTATTGTCAACGTAATTACGTAATCTGTGTATTAATTACGTAATTATAATGTACTTACCTACTGGCATTTCCTCTTATGTCTATATTATTTTATGTCAGAACATACATGTAGGTTAGGCAGACGTATTCCGTATAACCCTATAAAACAACTACATTTTGCCAGTTATATTGAAGTTCCATTATAATAATGGGCGAGTTTATTAATTCTGTTAACTGGGCAGAAATCCATAAAATATACTCTTCAAGAAAGAGTTACATTTAAATATTACTGTATTTAGTTCATAGAAATTTTATTTTTACCAAAGCCGAGATACTCGTAGGTAAAAAGAAAAAGAAATATCAAATATATGTTCTTTCTTTTCTATCAGAGTTTTTATGCTGCCCATCGGCCTCTGACGTAGTGGGTTTATATGCCTTCAAGAAATATCTCTCAGGCATGCCGGTTTCCTCAGGATGTTTTCCTTTACCGAAGCAAGTGATCATTTTACAATACCCACATGAATCCAAAAAATCTAATAAATGTTCATTGAAGTAAAAGGTTTAAGTAAATGGAAAGTGAAAATTCGTGGCGTGGAATTGCGATCTAGACAGAATTAGTTCATTCTGTATTCCTGACAAAATACTCTGAACAATTTGGTTTCAATCGCAAGGGAAATCAAAGGAAATTCAAATAACATACGTGTTTTCTAAATTATATTATGTTTGAACAAGTTATTATTTCGTATTTCGAAGTACTAGAACACGAAAAGTTTCTGAAGTAAGTACCTAAATAACTCACTGTATAGCGGGTACAGTCGTAAAATGTTATTAAGGCATCTCCACGCACACAACAGAAAATACTAACACAGCCAAAGAAGTATTTAAAAAGATACAAGAGAAATAAGTGCTCCACCTTTATAGGAACATAAAGGAGCATAAATGTGACATCTCTGAAAAAAATGTTGTATTGTTATATGTCCAAAAATTCATAGACCTTAAAGTAGTGTAAACATTTCCCTTGTAAGAATTTTCCATTTTCTCGACAACCGCAAGTCTTGACACAACCTATTCCTAAGTATAAGAGGTTTATTTAATTCCCGCTGAAAGGAAGCCGCAGGCGTCACCAACTTTCTTATAATTACAACACAAGAATGCCAACATTGCAATCGTGCGAGTTTACTATAAAACGCCTGCAGTTTTGCACCGAGTTTGTTTTCTTGGTTTAAGTAAATAGCACACTCTGCCGTTCAAGCCGGGCGTTGTTTGCGCCGCTATGAATTTAATAGCAAAACAGAACAGCCATTAAATTAATTTCTCCCTGTAGATCGTCTAGTGTTGTTCTAGTCGCTTTTAAAGTACACCACTAAGAACTACAAAATTAAATTAGTTTTGTATTTTCTAAAATCATTTCGTGGAGTTGTTATCACTGTTCGTGACAGTTTGTACTTATTTGGCGATATGATTATAGACACGAAATGTTTCTTATAATTTTATCAAAAATGAGTTCTAGGATTTTTTATTAAAGATAACATATTGCCAATGTAATTTTGGTTCAATATTAAATCTTATGAATACAGTAAAAGCAGCGAGCTATCGAACCAGTAATGCGGTACTATTTCTGTAAAGACATTTTCAAGCGGGCTACTCGATTTATATTGGTTTTAGTCCAAACGAGTAGAATCTATCTGAGGAACTATTAGACGTGAAGCTACTAGTAAGTTCGTTAGCTTTCGATCAATAGCAAACATTCGAACCACTTCGGATACAGTGTTTGCCTGGCTCTCCGGCTCTCAGGCTCTCTGGCCCGGTGGAATCCGTACAGATTGTCGGCGCATACCGATTTCTAAAATATGCAAGACCCGTCCCGTTCTGTACTAGGTGCCTGCAAGTCCTTTGTTGACAAACATGCTGCTCGGGCACAAAGTGATGGATCCGGGCGTCAGTACAATGAGTACCTACGAAAGCTCTTCTTGAATAGACGATAAACGTTGCTTTAGGGTGGTATTTGCATAGCTGCTCTGGAAAATTTCCATTTATAAACAGTGTCGAACTCTTCAGTTTGATGGGGCCGTGATCGATTGATTGTTTGTCGACGATTATGCGATTAAAAATGGCTGGAAATAATTAAACAGATGCTTAAATATTGAACCGATTGAAATTGTCGTTTCTATGCTTATTGGTTTAAATAAGGGAACAACAACACAATTTATTCTATTTTGAGCATACTTCTAGTTAGGTTGGTTTTCATGTTTTAGCGTTCTTTGTTACACATAACACGTATTCCTCATAATTATTCCATTATTACACGTACAACTCGCCACCTGAGATACCCTGATAAGAACATGGTAGAAATCGTCCACAAGGAAAAATAAGTTTTCTTTGGTTGAGCTTTTTTCCTACACACGTACCCACTTATAATATGTGAAGGTGATGAATGAAAGGCAATAGCATGAGGCTGAAATGAGAATGTTAAGGGGCATATGTGGTGTAACGCGAATGGACAAAATAAAAAATGAATATACAGGGTGTAAACAACCTCATCACGACGCCGCCAACCAAGCATTCTGTACATCAAACTAAGTACTCGTAATTTTATGCAAAAAATATTGTTGGGATTTTTTTTTGAGGGGTAAAATCATTTTTGTGGTAGAACTCTATGTAACGCACTCAAAACATTGTGCTGATGGATGGATTGAATAGTACAGGGGTCGTTGAGGTGTAGGTGTAAGTTAATGCGGGATATATCTGCTCCCAAACATACAAAATACTTAAAACTCATGTGATTCGTAAGTAATTTTAAAATCAGTCCGGTTATTATTTTTATTCAACGTATTTCTAAACGAAAATATCGCCGCGGTTCTCTCGCTCGTGGAGACGGCCCAAAAGAGAGTGTATAGAAAAACGTGGCAAGGACGACAATATCGGGGACAATACCGGGATGCTCTCGCTCGTGGAGACGGCCCAAAAGAGAGTGTATAGAAAAACGTGGCAAGGACGACAATATCGCCGGGATTCTCTCGCTCGTGGAGACGGCCCAAAAGAGAGTGTATAGAAAAACGTGGCAAGGACGACAATATCGGCGGGATTCTCTCGCTCGTGGAGACGGCCCAAAAGAGAGTGTATAGAAAAACGTGGCAAGGACGACAATATCGCCGGGATTCTCTCGCTCGTGGAGACGGCCCAAAAGAGAGTGTATAGAAAAACGTGGCAAGGACGACAATATCGCCGGGATTCTCTCGCTCGTGGAGACGGCCCAAAAGAGAGTGTATAGAAAAACGTGGCAAGGACGACAATATCGCCGGGATTCTCTCGCTCGTGGAGACGGCCCAAAAGAGAGTGTATAGAAAAACGTGGCAAGGACGACAATATCGCCGGGATTCTCTCGCTCGTGGAGACGGCCCAAAAGAGAGTGTATAGAAAAACGTGGCAAGGACGATAATATCGCCGCGATTCTCTCGCTCGTGGAGACGGCCCAAAAGAGAGTGTATAGAAAAACGTGGCAAGGACGACAATATCGCCGGGATTCTCTCGCTCGTGGAGACGGCCCAAAAGAGAGTGTGTAGAAAAACGTGGCAAGGACGACAATATCGCCGGGATTCTCTCGCTCGTGGAGACGGCCCAAAAGAGAGTGTATAGAAAAACGTGGCAAGGACGACAATATCGCCGGGATTCTCTCGCTCGTGGAGACAGCCCAAAAGAGAGTGTATAGAAAAACGTGGCAAGGACGACAATGTCGCCGGGATTCTCTCGCTCGTGGAGACGGCCCAAAAGAGAGTGTATAGAAAAACGTGGCAAGGACGACAATATCGCCGGGATTCTCTCGCTCGTGGAGACAGCCCAAAAGAGAGTGTATAGAAAAACGTGGCAAGGACGACAATGTCGCCGGGATTCTCTCGCTCGTGGAGACGGCCCAAAAGAGAGTGTATAGAAAAACGTGGCAAGGACGACAATATCGCCGGGATTCTCTCGCTCGTGGAGACGGGCCAAAAGAAAGTGTATAGGAAAACGTGGCAAGGACGATAATATCGCGGGGATTCTCTCGCTCGTGGAGGCGGCTCCTTAGAGTCCCGAAGGGCAACAAACTGGACCCCAGTTCTGTTGCCGCTATATATTAACAAATAATAACAAATTACATAAAATTAAATTTAAAAAAAAACCCGACATAAAGTTAAAGTCTTAAAGACTTAAAGTCATATTGAGGAGTTGTGAAAAAAAAATGTAATTCACCATTTTCTGGTGGCAGACATATTGGATTTGAAATTTTATAGCGTATAGTATTCTACTAGCCCTTTCATATGATATTCATATTGAGGGAGATGTTGAACAAAAATATAATCCGCCATTTTGTGGCGGCGGCCATCTTGGGCTGATAAGCTGTATGGTAATCGGTAGTCGTGTTATGGGCATGTGATGCGGAGGAATGAGGAATATGTCGTGAGGATAGTTTTGACTAATGAATGTGGATGGCTGTAAGAGTAGAGGGAGACGAAAGAAACGATGGATAGACTGTGTGAAGGATTATATGCTAGAAAGGAGGTGTCTGCTGAGATGAGTAGGTAATAGAGAAGTATGGAATAAGAAAACATGCTGCGACGAAGACGACGTGTTAGATACTGATTGCTATGTTTATATTATATGAGGTCTGCTTTTGTTTCCTTTGATGGACAAATTTGAGCACAGCGTTCAGTACGTCTTACCAAAGATAAAAAAACACTGAGATAATAAATACATGGATGTGCATTGGATAATGTTTAAGTGTGTTTTCGTTAGCTGATTTATTTTTCTTGTAAGTAACTTAATACTTTCATCATCAAGAACTTAATTAAGTACTCTTGCCCAGTCTCTTCTTCTACCTCTTCTAGACTGTGCTGATATCTGTTTTCTTGATGCGACTGAGGAACTTCTGAATAACCTTATCAAATTTACTGTATGTACCTACCTAGATAATAAGTGAATGATGTGGTCTCCTATAATTGGAAGCGCACACTTGAATTTTCCCTGTTATCTATATACTATAATGTAATTGTGTAGTTTCTGTTGGAGATCCAATAAATAAATAAATAAGCTCGAACGTCTGCAGAATCTGTGTATCCGCTTCATTTTCGGGCTTCGTAAGTACGACCATGTGTCGGAATTTCGGAAGCAGCTCAAGTGGCTACCTATTCGGCAGCATCGAGATTGTCACATTCTTTTTTTTTCTCTTTTCCATTCTTCATAACTCCTCCTTTCTATCTTCGTGAACGCTTTGAGTATCTCGTTCCTAGAGGTAAACCTTGTCGCTCATCATCATCTCTTCTCCTTCGTTTCCCTCCCCACTCCACAAGTCGGTATGATGGATCATTCACTGTTCGTGCTGTGCGCCTTTGGAATTCACTTCCACACTCCTTGCGGGATAGCCCTTCGTTAGAGGTGTTCAAGAAGGGAATTAAGGACCATTTCCCGTCAACATGATCAATATGTATGTATGTATATAAATATAGGATTGTATAGGTATGTATAATATATATATAAAGCTGTACGTATTACGTAAGTATGTTTTATTGTATGTATGTAGTTTTTTTAAGTTAAATTAATTTAGGATGTAATTTAAATGCACATACGTAAGTATATCCTCTTTTGCAAATCTCGCTTTCAAAATTAGGTTTGTTGTAAGAAAACCCAACTCTGGGTTAAGCTCGCCACATAAGCTATATTATTACAATTAATATGTATATTTGCTGTTTTTTTTGTGTGCAATAAAGAATAAGAATAAATAGATAGGTGCCTACCTACGTCTATACGAGCCCAGCTACGTTCCAACGATTGAATTGCTCCTACTTTGTCTCATCGTGAGTGCAGACTCGTTGGAAATAAATCAATACAGTCCATTGATGTCAATTGGCTTTTATTAACGACCCAGCAGTAAACAATAATAATAACAACATCCATATAAATAAATAATGTTGAAAGCAAAAATAACAAACTGAATGCATATAAAAGTATATACTTACGGTACTTATAGGTAACAAAAACAAAAACTGTCTGAGATAGATGAAAGGAGGAACTTGAGCTGATATTTTAATAAAAACATAATTAAGGTTACTTTCAAAAAAATAAAACCCGATTCAAGTAAGGAAGTAATATTTTTTATAATAATTTCACACGGACAAAAGTCGCGAGCAACAGCTAGTAAATACTCTAACAATAAATACTTTAACAAAACACCAGAAGCACTCCACCATAACAATAATTAAGGACCTTCGTTATGAGCTAATTCCTATTGACTCTTAAGGCGCCGTTATCTCTTGTCAAAGGATTACAAGACAACAAAATATCCCAAGTAAGTATTACAAACATATCAAACATAACTAAAATGCCAATGCCAGAATTGTAATTAAAGTACTCTGTATCTGTCCATGCATTTAATATAAATTTTACAACCTTCTGTAAAATTTAATTCTTCGATGCGAAATATTCTAATCCAATATTATTTTGACCTTTTTACTTAAAATTGAAATAATATTTACTCCAAAATAAACGGCAGGCGATAAACAAAAGGTAAGAATCTTTGAAATAAAAGAGCTTTGCGAAAATACGTCAGAGGGACTTAAGATATTCTCGAAGGATATCGATAACAGGCATCCCTGATACGACTATGATAACGTTGCCATCGTTACCATTTGAGATTTGAACCTCATTCTGATATCAAAGAGAACTTTACAACATCCAAACAAGATTGTAATACTCACTTCTGGATACGCGTATCGGAAAAATATTCCCAGCCTCCATAACGTTACATCTGCATAGATTTCGCCAATCAAATCCAATCATCAAAATCTCCCAAAGCCGGCAGTTCAGATTTGACGTTGTATTTTTGATAGAATATTCAACCGTTCCCCACAGTTTAGCTCGACTCCACCAAACAAACTACGGTCCCAGTGATATACTGATTAAATTCAACGAAACCACAATGACGAGACGAAACACTAAATTTAAACTTGAAGACGCCTCTTGTTATATAATTCTGGAAGGTCTGAAACAACAGTAGGAATATAGGACTATGGTTAACGAAGCCACATAAGTTTTAAGTGGCCTCCGGGGCTCCTAAGTTCTCGCCGTCCGTTTATCCTCCACAACAAAGTTATTTGTTAGAGTGTCTACCTAAACCGTTGTTGATGCTTACTCTACTTTAGTAGTGTGTTGTAAAGTGAAAGTGCTTAGAAAAATCAAAACAGAAACTAGCTCCAAGGATCTATTTTATCGAAGTACAAAATTCTATAGCTCCCATAAAATTTTGAATATATTCAGCTGCCTAGCCTTTTACCAACTATCTTGGGCTCGGCTTTCAGTCTAACCGGGTGAAGCTGTATATCAGTATTTTTCATGGAGCTACCTAATCTGACCTCCACAACCCAGTTAGTCCTGGATAATACGATACCCTCTATGGAATCTCTGGTTTTCTGACTTCCGGAACTTTGGCTACCTGTACCAATCGTTAAAGAGACAAATGACAGCAGGTACCAACAGCTCAACGTGCTTTCTGAGGCACAGAGGAAACTCGTAATGGGTGGTCACCTATACACAGACCAATTAAGCCAAGGGCGGCTTAACCTAAAGATCGACGCGAGTGGCTGTGATTATTTAGCAATGGGTTCCATTTACCGTACACATTGTAAGTATATAGACTACAAAATACCTATCTTCCTTCGATATTGTCAACACGTAAATAAATATATCTAAATCTGAGACAAGGTCGCACGAATTCATTGTTACTGCTCTTGGAACATCCGAAACGTGAGTGCAACGAAATTTGTTTTCGTATTTTATTATAGATGGTACAATTCATTTCAAGATTAACGATCCTTCACACAAGTCTGGAAAGAAAATAAACTTATTAAGTACTTTAAAATGTATTTACGACTACTATTTTGTTATTCGAGGTTCTTTTCTGAATCTAGATGAGTAGGGACAGGATGGTTCAACTGTCAAGTCTGTCCGATACGTCCTACCCACGTTCAAGTTTAGAATGTCATCCCTACAGTTATTTACTTAGTACCCAGATCCCTTCAAGCATAAACAGGTCACGCGTAAATAGCCCAGAATATTAGATAATGTTTGTTTGAGTAAGTGATTTAGTATTTTGAGCGAGAGATTTTGCTGTTATGTTTGCTTGTAAGGTCTAATCGGCGCGCTCAGACCCCAAACCCGCGCGAACAGCTCTGGGGTCCCTCTGGGGTTTTCACCGCCATAATATCGTACATTGTTAGACATTTATCAAAACATCTCTCTTCCCACAAACCTGGTTCCAAAAATTACATGTTGTTTGTTTTGTTACAAAAATAGCAGGTTCTAAAGTGAGCCTCGTTGCTAATATTAATGTGTGGTCCACCCACAGGTTGCGTGTATTACGGGAACATCTGAAACGGGCACATTCCTCGTTAATTATATACCTTCTTAACGCTGTTTGTTCGTACACATTTTTGTGAATGTAATATATTTTCATTGCTGAGGTAGGCTTGGCAATGTATTTCGAAACGAGCCTTTTATATCAGCTTTTTTTAAATTTATTCTCAGCCAAAGATAGAGCACGATTTTACTGCTGTTTTGATAGCATCTACAATGATTTATGGCGACAGCGCACCTTAAAATGGATCGCGATTTCGAATGCATTGTTTTCTTGATATCCTTAGCTTTTCTGTTCTCAGTAAACAGCTATAAAGATAGAATAAGTTATAAAGTGCTTCTTTCTTACACACGTAAAACTAATATCCGAAGAGAATCGAGTTCAATATGACTTCGAAATGTACTTACACAGTTTGTTACTTGCGTACTTGTAAACTGTCTTCAATTCAGAAACTAGTTTCAGCTTAGTTTCAACAACCTACCAGTGATATAGCCTAAACGAGAGTTTTGTAGGGTGCTATAATTCTTAACATTCGCGTATATTCAAACGTTGAACGAAGAACGCTTTCATATTTCAAAAAGAGTTTTTGGAATAGAAGTTTTCAATAAGCGTTCAGTTTTATGTATAAACGAGAATCTGTTTGTATTTTAATCCAAAAATATATTTTTATAACAAAATATAAGTACGTAAAAGATCTATCAATACACAGAAAAGTAATTCATTTTGAGGACTAGAGGACGTTGTGAACATAATTTTATGCTAGAATTATTTATTAAAAGTACGGTCGAACAAGCTATTTGGTTTACAGTTTAACTGACAAATTACATTGTAAAATGTTAACCAAATAGCTTGTTCAACCGTACATCAATAATTTTCATGAGACGAAAATAGTTTTTTCAATATCGAGAAAACTTAAATATCGTTTCGACTACTTATTTAAATGTTTAAGAAAATTATCAACATCAACCAATAATCGATTATATTGGTTCTAATAGTGACATGGGGATGAAAATCCTTTAGAATCTCGAATAAAAGACGACCTCCATCGGTTGTTGTCATTTTTAACCCTTCTCAAGATCGTTAGGAGACGTGCCGAGCTTATAAATCTAAAAATATATCTTTTCTACAAAAAAACGTTCAACATGTTCTGCGTACTTCAAAGTCATTTGATTTAACAGTTTTTAGCAAGTTATGCATCTGTTTTTAACCCCATGCAAGATGCAAGCACGACGGGGTGTTATAAGTTTGACGTGTCTGTGTGTCTGTTTGTGGCATCGTAGCTCCCAAACGGATGAACCGATTTTGATTTTGTTTTTAATTGAATTATACTATGTCGTAACCAGTATACATAATATAACATGACATCACACCTGTAATACCCGAAGGGTTAGGCAGAAATGTATCTGATACTACACCAACTCTTCATCAGCTATGTTTAATCGAGGACGAGCCTATTGCCATCAACCTCCTGATCCTGATGGAAAACTCAATTTTAATTTGCCCGACCCGGGAATCGAACCCGGGACCTCGTGCTCAGTTGTCACGATTGCGACCACTAGACCAAAGTGGCAGTCTATTGTATTTCCAGTCAGTGTATTTCCATACATGCCATGCATTATGAAAACAAGTTGCGAAAAATTGAAGATCTTAATTACTCCTGCCACTGTACGCTTTATGCAATTAAAATTAACAAACAAAATGTTAAAAGAGCATATTCGAAAAAAATATGTACACATTTAAATGCGATGGCAACATTTTCACATCCGAGTTGAGTCAAATGGAGACTCATTTATCAAAAGCGGGTAGGCACACGTTCGACAGAAAACATAGAATTAAAAAAGCGGAAAAATTCAAAATCAATTTCGAATTCTTTTTGGAATTCCGTATTCGAAATTGGAAAGAGAGAACGTTTATAGAATCATGCCGATGCGCGATGTCTAGCTGTCAGTCAGATGTATCTCGTACCGTTTGACACACAAAGTTGAAAATTGGCACGGGTTGGCATAGTTCCTATTCAGCCATCACAAACTTGCCGTTATCGTCAAAGGAATTTATTAACAAATAAGTATCTAAGAAATTGTGATTAAGTCACATTAATTAAAGCTTTTATAAGACGGAGAATCCTTACATTTTAATTAAAAAATTCTTTGACACGAATAACCTTCAGCAACATTGTGTTTCAATCTGGTCCTAAGACAAATATGATGTCGATGCGGATATTAAACTCTTCAAATCTCAACACTGGGACCACTGTCGTATGAAACATTGTTCCTTGATCTATCCAGTCCCCTACACAAATAGATCTGAATCAACAACATAAGCGACAACGATTGACAAATTTCAAAATAATTATACCTACCTAATCAACAAGATTGGCAGGTTAATAAGCCAACATTATTTATGCTAACATTCATGAGAATCGGTTGAATATTAGCTATTCAAGTCATAGTGAGTGAACGAAATCCGTAATGCACTGAATGACTGAATGCGTCGACAGTTCTATTAACTCCGGGTCTGACGTTAGGTAGTCAATCTGCATGAGACATAACGGTGAATTAATGTTACGCAGGTATATACAGGGTGGAATTTTCCGATGCCACCTGCAGGAAAAGTACTCTAAATACTGGAGATAGCAAATTTTACCCAAAGGAGACATTTCTTTATTTTTTTAAAGAAACAAATTTGCATTCACAGTTTTTCGTAAATTATTTTGCCACACTCGGGCCTCGTTCCAGGGATGGATCGACTAAAATTCGACAAAATTACATTCTGTACCTTTTTGACATCAATCGATAGAGTCAATCATATAGATCAAATCACTCTAACAAACATGATAAATTAAATGGAAAATTCCATCCTGTATATTTTATGTTTTATAGTAAGTAGGAACTTATATTTTTAAGGTTCAAATCTGCTAATACATTTCATTTTTGGACCTGAAAACCTTGGAAATACGTAGTTGTGCCAAATATTATGGTTGAACAATAACAAACGTGGAACAAATAAAAGGATTCGTGTTGTTACTCTCAGATATAAATATATCTAACTTTCTAAATTAGCTACTTATGTAGTAATAAAATTAAAGAACGGTAGCTTCTGGTAGCGTTTTGTTAAAAAGCCCATGTAAACGATGCTTGCCTTTCAATGTGCTTTTTCCATTTTGGCGTAAAATATTCACCCGAAAAATTCATCATGTTATAGTAAAAATTCCCTCGAATATATCTGCGTCCTCTTAAAAACGGTGATCGTCCAAAAACGATTCCCAGTGAGGAATATTAAATGTCAAATGGCAAACACGGGCCGCCGAATACTCGATGCAATGAAGTCGAGCGGAAAATTGATTTCCTGCAGCACATATCATTTTCATTTATGAAGATTAATGACACCAGACAAAGCCGTACGAGGTCAGATTAAATTTAATAGAAAAGGATTATTTCAATGTATTTTAATGAACGTCCGTATTGATGCCCGGGGTTTAATGTGATGAATATTATATTCGTCCACACTGGAGTGTAAAACATTGTCCCTTTTGTTAAACCAGTTCGCCAGTTTCGACGTCCATGTTTCATTTCGTAACGTTGTCCTCGTAATTTACGTACAATACGTGTCCTGCCAAATACAGTTAGGAAAGTTTGCATGACATACAACCCATGGAAGCGTAAACTAATCCCGATGCCCGTCTACTGTCTACTACATCGGTAAGTTCGTGGAGAACCCGTCAAATCTTTCTTGTCAAGGGTAAAGGCATGTTTCAGACAAATGGGTTAACTTGGTCCGTGCAAACGCCTGCTAAACTTGCCCAATCTAACCCGCAATGTAATCGATTAATCTGAAACTTGGCGGCTTTTAAACATAACGCACTAGGGGGGCATTCAAAACATAGTTTTGAATTGACTTCAGATGTCGACTTCTATTCTATGAAATAACATCGAAATCGATCAAACTGATATAGAGAGGGTTCTGTCAGTGGACGGGAAAGCTCTATTGTTAGACAAACTAAAATTAACAATTCCATTTATTGTTTTGATATTTCTCGAGTCGAGGTTACGTTTGGCATCAGGGTACAATGCAGCTGGAATATAATACCAACTAGAAACCGTTCAAACAATCATTGAATTGAAAATAATTACACTTTACCGGGTAGAAGTCGTGGAAACAGTATTGAATTTAAATATTGCTCCTCGCTTGAACTCCATTTATGAGAACTTTCAACTCCTGTTTTCTAATCAATAAACCTAGGTACATACCGGGTACTAACTTTATTCAACTGAACATCAAAGAAGACAAAGAACTATTCGATTTTATAAATATACGCCTTATTTCTGCCTATCATCCACTTTGCTGACTGACGGTTGTGAAATAGATAGATCTTTTTATGTACGTGATGGGCCGATTTCCCCCACTTCAAATGATTTGTTTTCTGCCCTCTCTACTAATGTAACTAAGTGGCATTATGTTGGCCATGTTCAGTAGGTCAGGGTAGCATGTAAACCAGCCGTCGAACTCGGGAGCTTGACAGGTGATGCGACCGCGCCCAGCTGACGGGCACCATTCAACGGAATTAGATGGGTGTACCATATCGAATGCCAAATAATCGAATATCAATTGATCGATTACTATAAATCGAACGTCTAAATACTCGAACGCTCACACTCAATATCGAATGGTTGATACGCATATTGCTTCTATGTGTAAATTGTGTACATAATATAGAACTGCCAATACAATTACGTCAAATGTGTCGATAAAGATAACCTGGATTTATGTGGTAAATTAAAGTTGAATGTGATTTGTGTGAAGGTTGGATCAGCAATCTTAAAGATTAATTAGTCAGGCTAAAAGATTATGTACGCGCTTAAGTAGGTACCTACTGGAGTTCAGTTACCTTTAAACATTTTAAGCTTTAGGTTTTCAGGTTATTTGTATGCCAAATAATTAACTCATTTGACAAAATCTTGTCGAAATGTATTTCTCTTAACGTATGAAGAACCAACACCGCATCGGATTAAATAGCACTATCGAGAATGAGCTTTGATTTACAAATGGTTTATATCCCAAATTGTCGCGCCTTGGTAAAATGTATGCTCAAGTTGGAGTCGTAGAACCGCAAGCCAACAGTACGGCTGGCTCGCTTCGTGTTTGAACTAAGATACGAACATAAACCGAAGCGGTGCGCTTGGATACCCACCGAATACAAACTACACAACATAAACTTAGCATTTTTATTAAAAAACCGGCCAAGAGCGTGTCGGGCCACGCTCACTGTAGGGTTCCGTAGCTTCCCAGACCATTAAAAATACCAACATTTTTCGTCAGCAAAAATAACTTTGTTTTTCATAGTATTTGTATCAAAAACAAAGTTATCATTTGCGTTTTTTTGAAAAAGTGCTATATAACTCAAAAACTATTCAACTCATCAAGTTGAAAATAATTTTCCTAGAAAGTTCATATAAAGGTCTACTTCTGTGATTTTTTTCATATTTTTTAAACTTATGGTTCAAAAGTTAGAGGGGGGGGGGACACATTGTTTTTGACTTTCGGAGCGATTATTTCCTAAAATATTAATATTATCAAAAAATGATTTTAGAAAACCCCTATTCATTTTTAAATACCTATCCAACAATATATCACACGTCAGGGTCAAAATTAAAAAAAAAATCGCTCCCCACTTTACGTCTGGGGGAGGTACCCTAATAAAAATGTTTTTTTAAATTTTTATTTTTGCACTTTGTCGGCATGATTGATATACATATTGGTACCAAATTTCAGCTTTCTGGTGCTAACGGTCACTGAGATTATCCGCGGACAGACAGACAGACAGACAGACAGACAGACAGACAGACATGGCGAAACTATAAGGGTTCCGTTTTTTGCCATTTGGCTACGGAACCCTAAAAACCTAGTTGTTGAAATGTTTTAAACGAATCAGCGTCGGGATTTTACGAAACCGCCAAACAGAGCGCCAATTTAAAGTTTCAGAACTGTTGTTAGCACAATTTTTTCCCCGAATACTCTATATAACGAACATTATTCATTGGGATGAAACAATAAAACACCGACCACCGAAACCATGAGAAAGTAATTTTCCCACAACGACTCCTATGGGAGACACCTCTATCGGCGGATCCTGCTGAGATGATTTATGGAAATTATTCACGGCTATGTACTGCACCACATGCCTTTCAGAATGTGATAATGTATTGAAGACATTCTAAATGAAAATTTATCATCATATTTCGAAAGTAAAAAACCATCTATCACAGAAAAAAGCAATTCTAAAAACAATTCAACCTAGACTACAGACGGGCTGTGATCTTTCACGAAATCGATTGTATTGACTCACACGAATGGATGTATGAAGAATAAAAAGTGAACGAGTAGCTCACAGCGGCCGCATCCCGCACGTTTGGCAGCACCAATCCATTTGACCAGAAAATTGAATCCTTGTTGTTATTTCGCGTAGAGAGAGATTAATTAAAATGGCGATCGCCAATGTAGTAAATCATATATTATGGATAAGTCACATATTGTGCAACATTGATTCGTATTAACGATTTCAATGAACAGGGATTACGGCGTGTTGTGAACGCAAAATGTTCAATTCCAATATCCCTTTTTAGTCCAATACAAAAGTTGAAAACATTTCAGACACTATTTACATAATTAACACAGGCGTCGCCGGTGCTTTATAGCGACAAGATAAACTCACTCTAAATTCTGTCTTATCATCACGAGACTTGATATAAAAACGAACACAAAGGGGGGAGACTATAAATGTGGCACTGAAATTTCATTGAAGTCGACGATGGGAGAATTTGGCAAGCCTTTAGGCTCGCATGCTACCAGAACAAAAGACCGCCGAAGCGAGCCCTGCGAATGGCAAAACAAGGACAAGGAATTTTAATAAAATCCTTATTATCTATTCACAGCGGCAGTTACGTTCTTTTACGAGCTAAACGGCACCGGAGAAGTTCGGTCGCGGGATCGCGTCGCGCTCTCCTTGTCGCAACTTTGCTAATATCTTGAAGAACATTCTGAACCGACTTAATTGTTCACCGACAACAGAAGCACGCAATCTGTGTTTAACGTGTGTAACTTCCCAAAGTTGTGATAATGATGCCACTCAGCTTACCCGACACCAGGTAGCTCACTTAGGCACTCGTTTACTACATTCCTAGGTAATGTAAGGACAAAGATATGTCGCATATCAAAGGAAGTCTAGACCTTTTTGCTTTCGACACGAAACATGACAAGTGATGTTTTTGTCATACCTATATGATTTACCTTTGTGTAAGTTAATACTATCATTTATAGACATTTCTAGTAAAAACCAATGTTTGCCTAATGCTACGATAATCTCTCCAAACTATATTATCTGAGGTTTCATCAATCCGCCACAATGTTATTTGAAACCTTTCACCTCTAGGGATTATATTATAAAGGGTACATTTGTGTAGTTTCGACGTTGCTATACCAATCGGCCCGCGTGATTGGATCAATTTCTAAGACTGGGTATATATGTATAAAAGGAATATCAATATGTATACGTATAGCTTTATGTAAACTAAATAGTTTTCTGGAAAGTTTTGTTGAAAGGATCAGTTTGCTATTTAATTTTCAATATCGTTATTCTCTACTTTAGCTCACACATTACCAACAATATAAATGTAATTTGGGATATAACCATAATCGCGACACTTGGGTGAGTGCAGTATTGCAAAAAAACTACACAAACAAGTTAGACAAAAGCAAGTGTGTGTGTTAGTGAGTTCTGTTGCTAAGCAGTCCACACTATCCCTAGGAGGTAGCCTATTCTTTGGTGAGAAGAGAGACTAAGCAGCGCAAATATGTTTCTGTTAAATGCGATATCAAATATTGTATAGGACGTAGTTATAATGGCTTGGAGTGTCACCCTTCATTGTGAGTACCATTACCCATTCGTCGTTGTCAGAAAATTCGAAAAAAAATAATAAAAATTAACAAAAATATTTTTGCACATAAAATCAGTAATAAAGTAGGTACTTATAGTAATATTTTCAGTAAACAAACCAGCCTTTTGCTAAAAAATTTAATAACTAAAATAACGTAATACTTAAAAAACTTTCACGTTTAATTAAGATTAAAGACTTCTAGCTTGTAGTGAAAGTTGCCAGAGTTCAATTTAAAACTTTGAAGTTGAAAATCAGTAAGAAAATAAAGATGTGTTTTGAAGAATGAGAATATAAGTTATTCAAACGTTTCAGTGGTGAGACGTGCCTATATAAAACTGGCTAGAAAATAGTTGTGCGTATATGTTTCGGCCCGTAGGTAGGCAGTCGAATAAATTTTTGATTACGGCCTCAGGTTCATTGGTATTCTTGGGAGAGAGTGCCGATACGACCTTCAGTCCGGGTCTGCACTTAGCGGTAATTTACAGTTTAATTACTGGTTCTGGTTTGGGGGAGGCGGGCCAACCCTGAATTTATACGGTGCTCGACATCACATAGTTAACAAGTTGTAGTCATATCCTTTCATTAGGTCCGATCGATGGAGCAAGAACATGATCGCTTTGTAAGGGACCGAAGATTTTGTGTTGCGAATTCCGAGGTGAAACTATGGGACGGCGGTGAATGCTGCCGCCGGTCCGGGATGAAGTGCTATAGGAACGTTGAAAGTATATTTTATGGTCAAACATATAGTCAAGGAAGCTCTTAATTTTTTCAAAATTTAATGTATTTATAAACATCGCTTTAAAACTAAGATTAAAATGAAGAACTCTCCGTATATGTTCAGCCCTGAGCATATAGGCATTAGGAAGAGCCGTTTTAAATGTTTTTTTTTTTTAAGTAGTACAAACATTGACTGCCTCGTTGGTCGAGTGGTTGAAAGCGCGACCGCTGAGCATGAGAACCTAAGCTGGGTTCGATTTCCGAGTAGAGAAAAGTGTTATTGGGTTTGACCATCAGGATTTTTTCAGTAACAGCCACAGAGTCTTGATATGTGCCCGGTTGACGGCAAAAGGCTCGCACCCTATTACATGAGACTTAAAACATAACTGGCGAAATGTGGGAGCACCTAATTAGGCACAACTTTGCCTTACCCTACGGGGATTGTAGGCGTGCCCAACAAGTAAATTGAAAACATGACCCTTCATCATCTGCCTAGCCTTTTCCCAACTATGTTGGGGTCGGCTTCCAGTCTAACCGGATGCATCTGAATACCAGTATTTTACATGGAGCGACTACCAATCTGACCTCCACAACCAAGTTAGTACTGGGTAATACGATACCACTGGTAAGACTGGTTGTCAGACTTTTTTGGGCCACTGACTACCTGTAACGACTGTCGAATGATCTATAAATGACAGCCGGGACCAATAACGTGCTTTCCGAGGCACGGAGGAACCTCGGTATGTAAGGGTGGTCCCTTAACTTTGTTGGCTCGAAAACACGCACCATATCCTAATAAACATAATTCAAATAACACTCACCATCTGTCAAACGTGGCATATATAGCGTTTAGGAATAAATAAATAAATAATAAATTTCGCTGGACATTAACACACAGCGCCATCTAGTGCCACACTAAGCAAGGCGTGTGTTGTGGACACCAGATAGTTGATATACTATACATATATACCTTTTTGTTTGTAAATACATACTTATTATACATATAAACATCCGTGACTCGGAAACAAATATCCATACTCATCACACAAACATTTGCTCCTACCGGGATTCGAACCCAGGACACTAAGAACGTAAGACAGCCTCACTACCACTACGCTATTCGGGTCGTCCGGAATAATAAACATATATTCAGAAGATTCCGTAAACTGCTTGGAATATGGTTTAATGCATTCAATAGCGAGGTAGTGACGCCCATCGGTATGAAGGACCCCTTAACCCACTTACTTGGTAAAGCAGTGGTTCCCAACCTTTCTTGGACCAGGGACGACTTTGTTAGCAGGGACCATAAGGTCGTAGATAAGCATGGACACCAACAGGATTATATCTAAGGAGCTCACACAATACAAACATTGGAAACTGGGATAAAAACCTTTAGAATGAAGATAGTGATGGATACAAAAGCGTTTTAGGTGAGCTCGAAAAATTTAACAATAATTCATACGGAAATAGGAATGAGTAAATAGATTCACAAAAAAATTTAGAACCTTGCCTCTGATAGGTTCAATTAGGTTGGGTTGAGCTTGCATCTTCTGTGCAAGTTAAAAATAAGAATAACATTTTTTCCTTTCGCGGACCATATTCGAGGCCCCTGCGGTTCACCAGTGGTACGCGGATCACGGGTTGGGAACCACTGTGGTAAAGCAAGCTGTTCACAATATATGCTGTTTTCTTTCAGCTTTTCAAGCGAATATTGTATTAAAAGTTGATGGTTTTAATGGAATCTTGGTTAGACGTAGATTGCTTCATAATTTTTCTCTTTTTATATTTATTATGGTTGCATCAAGTGCACGCGATGCTATTACAGTGTCGTCTTGTAATAAAATTAATTTGAAGGGTTTTGTGTTATTTTATTTAATGCAAACCTTCGAAGAGAGTATCAGTCAGTGGTTGAGTTAGTGATAAAACTAAATACTTATTTATTTTACATCAAACCAGCTTATGCTTGAAGTTCGGTAAGGGTAATTGTTCCATGGGATCTTACTATCGAGATAAAAAGTATTCTATGTTTTAATACAGGTTATAAACTATCTGTTTGCTAAATTTCATTCAAATCCGTTTAGGAGTTTTCGCGTGAAAGAGTAACAAACATACATCCATCCATCCTTTCTCACAAACTTTCGCATTTACCTAAAATAATATCAGTGATTAAAGTAAGATAAGATTTTCTAGCAAAACTCCACCGGTCGTGATGGGTATCGTATAATCATGATAAAAATTATGATACGCTTTTAATAACATTTTAGTCATGTAGATACCGATATCGAAACCTATCAATTCAGTGAAGGTTCGCTACCTAATTCAATTTTACCTACAATAGGGTGATTCTAATCACCATTAGAAACGATTGAGTCATCTTATCACCCAATAGGCTGATATGAAACCAGATCCATTAGAGATAACACTAATGGGTGGCTCAAACCCCAACATAGATCAGATATATTATGCAATCTACATTTTTACAAGTAGGTACAAGAAATCCCAGAAAATCGTAGAATTATTATAATAACTGACTATCAAAATCCTTACAAAATAATAATTATAATAACTACCCGTCCCACATCTCATAATTATCTAATACTCGTAGTTATAATTTCAATCAAATTATAATATTTAATATTTGTTACTCATTTTGATACACATCAAATTATCCTAGCTTTTAGTAACACGAGGATAAACCACGATAATGATACTTTTACGCAAACATACTCCCAAATTTCCATTTATTAATTGCGGGTGTAATATCAAAGTAATTAAATCAATTATGGTGTTAAAAAGGCTATTTAATGAGGAATATGTCTAATTTAATGAATATTCCCGTGTTTTTAGGGTTTCGTAACCAAGGGGGCTTAGATATTCGTCGGCTGGCGACTATGAATCTCGCGAGTGTTCTTTTTTTTATGTTTTTTTTTTTAAGTAAAAAAAAAACAAGTTTTAAAGATATTATTACATTATACATTTTATGAGAAGTTTACGTAACTGACTGTACATCTGACGTATTTTACGTCAGATTTACAAGGTCGCGCGAGTTGACGACAACAAAAAAAAATCGTAAGGTGCCAACTCGCCAGCAATCGCGAGATTAACAGTCGCCAGTTGACGAATAAGTCACCAAGGGGTGCCAGCCTGATTACTAAGGCCCCGCTGTCGGTCTGCTGGTCCTTCTATCCGTTATTCTGTCACAGGGCTGAATCTTTTAAACCGTGGTTTATATACTCGTATAAGTAAATCCCATGAAAAACATTATCATGTAAAATGTTGCCAAGGCGGGACCATATGACTCGCACTGTCAAAAAGTTATCAGATGTTTTGTAGAGCTTCTAACTCTACACGCCCTAAGAATTTTGATGAAATCAGGTCCGACAGTGATGAAATCAGGGTTTTATAGATCTCAATAAAATCTAAAGTATAAGAGCTATGCAATTAAAAATTGGGGGGGGGGGGGGGGGCACGGGTACTTAGACACTTTTCACATAGTGTGTTACTATAGCCGCAATAACAACAAATAATAAAAATTAGAGAGTCTCTAAGAAAATTGTTTCTTTACAGCAGTTTTTTTGGAACTTTTCGGGTCCGACACGCACTCGGCCGATTTTCCTTTGGTCGTTATTTGCTTATGTTTATTTTTGTCAGTTCTTTCCTAGCTACTGCCATCTGACACGCAATTATTTTGATATATGTGTGTACATACACGTAGGTACAGAGTTCAACAGCAGCTAGCCCATCAGTACTAAACTAATGGAACATATTATCTGTCAATTATGTGACTGTATCTTGTAAGTGAACACGAAACTCATGTTTTCTGTAATTAAGTTACAGTAGGTCGAGGTACCTACAGATAGGATTCATAGAAATGGTTTCCAAGACCTCATCCTTTATATTTCTAGGAATAAGCTTTCACAACAAGTTTCAAATTAGAAAAAAGTTTCTTTATCTAATAAATGGAATTTTAGAAAGCATTTACGAGTATGTAAAAAGAAAATGAATAAAAAGTATGTAACAGGAGGCTTTAACATAGCCATTTAATGTTATTCGCAACCAAAACATACAAAGTTGAAAACACGGAAAAAGTATAATAATGTTTTTGCCGCTAAAAGTGGATAGGAAAAGGTAATCCCCGAAACAGGATAATGGTTCGTACGGTAGACCGAAATCCCATTTTAACTTACATATCTATTTTTTACGTATCCTACGGAACACTTGTTTCTGTTATGCTCGTGTACATCTGAAATCTATTGTGGATTTAAGTTATCTTTCGATCTTGGCTTTTTATAAATTAAACCCTATGGACGACCCGGTTACATTATCTCTGGACCTGGCATCGATGACTTTTATAACGTTTGAACTTTTATTGTTGCATACATTCCACAATTTTTACGGTTTCACTTCGATATTATCAACCGAAAAATAATGCGTTTAATTGTATGCAGTATGTTCGGTTAACAATCTTTCGAGAGTTTACAATCTCGCTAGATAGATTACAATCTAACGGGTTTTACAATTTTACGGTAATATACACAAAATAATGTTTATTTTTACAAACCTAAATGTTGACTTTTCCCAACGTAAATCCTAAAAGGGAACTCAAGGGAATGCGTTAATTAATGGTACCAATCCTAAGGCAATTACTCTGAAATCTGTCTGTCTGTACACTACTTGAATTTTAAAGGGTCCCAGCGCAATAAAATAGGACACTCTACAGGGCTTCTACTAGAGGGCGTCGTAGGGGTTTTTATTATGTGATCCGGGGAAGCATCCGCGTTCTAAAGTGCTTCTGGTACCTCCATTAAGTCTGTACTTTGTACCGATTCTCCAAGTAAGCAAAAATGTTAATGGCATGATTACCATTATTAAGTAAGATCTTTAAGTGGCTATGTTATCATAATCAGTAAATAAGCATAAGTATAAGCAGCCTACAATGTTCCCATTGCTGGGAAACAAGGCCTCCTCCCTATGAGAAGGAATGGGCTAAAATCCACCACGCGGACCCAGTGCGGGTTTGTAGATGTCACATGTCTTCGAATTTTTAGAATAGAATAGAATATTATAGAATAATATTTATTTGCTTAAAAACATGGGATAAAAGATGATCAAATACAAAAAAAAACCAAGAGCATACATGTTTTTGCTTAACAGTGATAAGCGTACAAAATTTTCAATACAATTGTTTTCTGGTTCTAGGACAAGCCAGCTTCCTCAAGATGTTTTCTTTGATCGTTTTGATAGCAGTGGTGATGATATAAATTACACAAAGTAAGTAATGCGCCTGCCTGGGCTTGAACCCACGACTTACTGTTCGTAAGTCGGGGGCCGCCACCACTCGGTTACTGATCTCAGTAAATAAATCGATCCATAATTTGGAAGATCTGGAAAGTTATAAAATATTTCTAAGCTAGTATTATAAGCCAACCCAGCAAGTAGCCAAATATAAATCATGTTTTTTCTCGAAACAAAGGCACAATACTGTATTCTGGTCGATTAACGATTATTCAATTCATTCCGAATCATTACCATCATCATTTTCTTTCACGCGTGATTGAACAACTGATTTTATTCGATATAACAGTTTTTACAAATAAAGGAAAATCGTTAGGGCACGTCGGATAACATTGACTCAAGGAAAGTGAGAAAATGAGGGATTACGAGTCAGAAGCACTCGGTAAACATTACTTTCTGTTAAATCTTCCATGGACGTCGGATAATTTCATTTTAACGAACAGAAAATAATATCTTTATAGCCCAAGCTTTGTCTGTTGGACTCAATGAGTCAGCCTTCACAATGCGTTCAAGAGAAGGGACAACTTTGGCATACTTGTGGAACTAGTTAAATGAGGAAGCGGTCCGTATCAAGCGTGCATCGGGTGACTTTGAAAAATAGTCGCCAATAAGTCTCGTTTCGCATTCGGCGCGATCGTCCGTCAATGTCGTCGTCGGTCGTCGGACGGCGGGCCAATAAATGTCGTGCGGCCGACGGATCGCGCGCTCGTCCGCACTATTACCACATTAACCACTCCACGGGAAATTTTAGGACGAGCTTCTTTAATATAAGTACGACACGTCTAGCTTGGATCGGTGATTTTCTTCGAGGGTATAGGATTTTCTTTCATAGACTGAGCGTTCGTGGAGTCGTGTTTATTAGAACGTGTTTTGTATCTATAATGTCAACATCTTATGTACATTTAAACATAACGCCTGTAATTCCCAAAAGGTTAGGCCAAGGTGTACCAAATTACAGTACCAATACCCAAAAGCCAGTTATGTTTAAGACCCATGTTATAGGGGCGAGCCTATTGCCATCAAACCGGCACCAATCCAGACTCCGAGGCAATTCTCAATATGTGAGCATAAAATCGTAGCTATGTAGATGCCTAGTATTAATCCAATGCAATTTGTTCGTTTCTAAAATGTCTCATTAAACGTGAACGACTGCATCGTAAGGGAATACTTTTAATTCACAATACTTAGGGACGATAGATCTTCTTCAAAGATTCCAAGAACTGATATTTCAGGAGACCAATGAACGCTTAGCAACCGTATAGAACAGGTTTAAATCCTCAACTCCAGATAATTGGCTTCGATAAGTACAAAGTTATTTCTGCTCAGACAGTTCGGTTCTTATACCTGCTATTAGATATTTGTCAGACAAGTTCTTTAGGAACTAATGTACGGTGAAAGGCAACTTTGTACCAAAATCAAACGGTGGATTTTTTCACCAAAAAAAAGTAGAATGAAAAAGTTTCTTCAAAATACATAGTTATTATGTTTATGATCCTCCGATATTTGGCCAATAACCTGTATGATTTGATGCCTTTTTTGAAAAAAAAAATCGGATTATAATTGGTACCACCCACGAATCACGATCGATTGCTCAATGGTTTCGATCAAAATCGAAAATAGTCCGTTCAATTTCGATCGTTGTGTGCAGTCACATCAATCGATCCGTCGCTCACCTGCCGATTGATCAATGCAAGCATACCGCGCAAGTTTGATAGATTGTCGTTCAACTTGTTTTATAAGTCGCAAACATCGATCATGCCAAGCTATTTTAGACCCACACGATCAAAGTTCATCAAGCCTTCAAAGGAAGGACGTCGTGTGGGAGTAAAAGCACCCTCATATTATTTTATCCAAAAATACACACGGGCGGTTAGCCTGGGCCGTTGACTCAACAGAGTAACATAGTTAGTATCGACGTCAGTTTGTACACGTCCAAACGGAGCATTGATCTCTGACGTAACTACCCTGGGGAGTACATTACACCAAACACGGGACTTAAGGGTAACCATAGCATCTTAATAGGTATTGACATACAGATTGTAAGTAAACAGCTTGTTAATCTGAAATACAAGTAGGTATATAAGATCGTCGATCGTCGATACGACAGCTGAAAATTGGCCTCCCAAATAGCCACAAAAAATGGCACCACAATTATCGCCTCTTTGAACGACAAATCGTGGATCACAGTTCATACTTAGACTGTTGTCACCGCGTAAGAGGACTTCATCCCTACTTTATATCTCTCTCCCCTAGACATAAACCCTAAGCCTTCTTTTACGACACCCACAAATACTAACGTCAGCAACAAAGGCGCTCAACTTCATTATTAAAAAGTTCGCGCATGCTCAACAACATTGTATTAGTCTGGGCTCTGAACAGAGTCCTCAGTTAGAAGACAATGATGCCGCAACGCTCAGCTCACCAAGCAAAGGAATGGCCGACGTTAGCATACATAATGTCCTCGGACAAAGCAAGATTTATTTGAGGTGCCACGCCGCCGGATCTACGGCACTACGGCGCTACATGGTACCCGGGAACCAAGACGCTTATACCGACATTTGTTGCATCCCAGTTTACATAATGTTCCCAGATAAACGCGAACATTGCTCTTGTATACTACCTGAGCTGAATTACAAAACACAACATGCATATTGTAACGGAACTCCGCCTACGTTATTAACAAAGAAGCGGGCACAAATCCTTCGCTGAAATTACTCCATCTGTCCGCTCTCTTAATCCACAGGACATCCTTTTGGGAGCGTGGTTTGGGCCGTACATTGTACACTTTACGTGTCCCTAGACACCTGCGATGTACCTGTTGGTGTGCCGAGTTGGTATTTAACAATGTAACATTGGGAGTTATATTTACAGTAAATTCTGTAACGTGTTTAGTAAAACGTCACGGGATTTCAGTGAGTTTCGGTAGGCGCGCATAAAAATGTGGTGGTCGTGCAAAGCTTCGGTTTTCATGTGCGCTAACAATGAGGTTGAGTTGCGCTTCGGTCGTTGGACGCCGGTCGCCGATGCAAACAGCGACAAAGCGCCAACTTAAACATGGCCGTCGAGTGTGGGGACTAGAGCGGATTTATGATTTAATAGATAGATGGGATGTCCGGCCTACTTTAAGTTATTACCTAGTTAAAAGTTTACAACCAATTTCCCGCGAAATAATAGGAAAATATTATTATGAGGACAAAAAATTACCATTTCTCTTTGTTAACAAGAATAAGAGTTTTAATTTGGTCCAAAAACGAAATTTGAATACCAACTCATAGCTGGAAGGCGAAAAAACATCAAATTTATTTTTTGTCATTTTCTAAACAGCAGCCTTTTTCCAACTCGAGTTGTTAGGGAAGTCGTCGCGTTCTCAACTTTTTGATTTATAGACTGTACCCACGTCTCACACATTCGCTTTAGTCCACCATTTGGCCAGAATGGCGAGATAATGCCACCAGGCTTTAAAACTTTGATCGCTATCGATGTTACTTACTTATTGTTATCCAACTCTGGCGAAAGAGATGGCGAATTAGTAGTAGGTTCTTTTATTATTCGAGTTTATGACACGAGTAAACATGCAGCATTCAATGATAGTCTTGAATACAGTTTCGGTTACAGAGTGGTCAACCACACTTAGGCTCGAAATGGAAACCATAAAAAATAATAGGATATCCGTAGAACCAATAAAATATATTTGAATACATATCAACTACATCCATTTCAGTTTTTTTTATACCAAGCAAATACAGGGGGAACAAATAATAAACTACTTATACGACCAATTTCTGGGAGCCGGTAAGTTTATACCGCCATTACTGGGGATAATCTAAACAAATGCGAAGTATATTCCATTGGAAGACGTTCAATCAGACTTTAAGGCGGTGTAACTCGCTCTGGTGTCGTAACTTTATATTCGCTGAGGAGGAAATTCACTGAGCTTACGTATCATGTATGCGAAGGGAAAATGTAAGGTCCAGAAAGATCCCACACATATCGTGAAATGGCGGATTCACTCAGATGTAGATAACACAACGGCAAAACAATTTGACTAAGGAACCTTTATCTTTTAACCCATGTGCAAATGCACGTTACCAGATTCACCAAAAAAATATAAACGTGCACTATTAACCCTTGATCTATCAAGCCTGACCGTATCGGTCTGATCCCATTGTTTAACTATTGTGTCTACTTCGCTGGCAGTTAATGAAACTTTTGCAAACACAGCAATTGCAAACACAGAAATAGAGTTAGACAAGAAAATTATTAATAACTCTCTAATTAATTGTTACATCGAGCACATTGCAGTCAAACGAACGTAACTTAGAAAAAGTAATAAATTAGTGACGTGAAAAACTCTTGACAAGCATCGAATTAATATCAACGAGCTATTAGTAAAATAAAAAGTGAGGCAAACACCAAAAGAAATAGATGCAAATCAAGAATTTAAAAGTCGATTTAATTGTACTCTCATGTTTACTGAAAGGTAGGTAAAGCTATTGGAAAGAAACATCGGAATAATATAAATTATGCATGAAAGAAAATTATGTGCGCCTTGTTCTTTTTCGAAAGCATAAATAGATATAAATATTCTACGCGCTTCGAATTCACCTAATTTAAAAATCTGTTGTTATCTCTGGTTCACGTAAGTCGTTCAACTCTTCAGTGTTAAAGATTTATTTTTCAACTTAAATGTACTGTTAGACTGACAGGATGATTAAGTATTAAATAACAGCGTAAATACAACGTCTTAAAACAGGCAGCCATAACTGTGTCCCAAAAAATGAACATTGAATTCGCAATACAGGTTTTCATACACGATCCAAAACACATTGTCAGTGTGGTGCCCCTTCACAGGAAATCCACCACCTTTTCTACCCATCCTGCACAACACTCTGCTCCTTTCAGGATTAAAAAGCAAACGATAAATCTGTGCAGGTGACTATCTATTGGTCTGATAAAAGACAAAGATGAATGATTTTTCTTCGAAACAAACCCACACTTACTTACTTAATTGAATTTAAGGGTTACTCCCAATAGATGTAGGTGTATTTGTTTAGTATACGCCTACTAGGCAGCATTCCTGGTTGCGGGGACATTCCAATAATAGCGTTGGTGGCCCGCAGAAATCTGGGCTTCTCTTGGTTACCAATCGCTAACTACGCAAAGGGCGGCCCTTTGAGAGAACTAAATTAAAGGATAATGCGTTCCATTCGCTAATCACATTCAGTTCGTGTTTTCAGGTTAGCACGTAGGATTGAATTGGATTATCATCAACAAAAACAGCAATATGTTTTGAGAAAATATTTATATATTTTTTGTGATTTATAAAAATACTAGAGCACTTAATCTAATTGACACTTTCAACATTTTATTGTACGCACTTTCCAGCCATCGTAATGAAAAATAAAAAATAGTGCAACAAAAAAAGGTTTTACTGCCTTCCAAAAAAACAAAATGCTCGACTTTTTTGCAGACATTTTCATCTGATAGATACATCAGGCATCCCACTGTGAAGATAAAATGTTATAATAAAATAAAAACAAATGGTCCACAAATCTTTATTCTATAAATAATAAGATTGTCTACTTAATCGATTCTTTTGTGCCCAAATGTAGGTAGGTAATGTTCAATGAAACCAAAATTAGGTACCTACTCGTACCTTCAAAAGGTCTGGCTCAGTTCAAAGGTCTAATTTATTTCTAAAAGAAAGTTAATCGAACCGATTTGCTCAGGTATGCATCATTTATTTCATCCTCCCTTTCCCCTGAATTCTCATATTTACCGTAGTAGGAAAGTACCTTTATCAAAATAATAAAATATTCTATTGATGTAAGCAAATTCCTTGATACATATCTTCATGCTGTCTTTTAGGGGACTCAAACAAATATCGTTCTGTACATAAATATCCCCTTTATATCATAATATATTTTATTTTATTTTGTACCCATATTCGCAAATGAATAAATGATTATGATTATGATATTTTGTTTATTTATTGTTTGAAAATGTTTACAAAATTCTAGGCCTTATGAACTATGCCCCACCAAACCGATTAAACGGTTATTTGATCCTACTCTGTTGTTTATATTTTTTGATTGAAGTGATTGACAAAAAGTAGGTAAGTACCTGTTTAAAGATAAAAAAAAAACACTAACATTTTAGCTGTTTTGTATTATCTTTATTATTTCGTGAAACATCAATCATTAATCGTCTAGCCGCCATGATATTTACATATTATATTATCAATGTTTGGTGTTTTGTAAACCGCAATGGCTGTTTACACAAGATATTTAAAAAATACTGAAAGAATCAAAATAACAATAATATCTATTCATTTGTCCTGTAGGATAAACCGACTATCAACCAGGTTTACCTTCAAATAAAACAAAAGCCCTCAAGTGTTTAATGCGTTTCGATGCCATATTACCTACGATTGGGCAATTCGTGTAAAATATAAGGGTATACCGCAAAGTTTCGCCGTAGTTAAACCACTCACAATCTCTGCCAGCTGGCCGCAGAAGAATTTCGTACTAGCGGTCACGGGTTGACCACTCGGCGAACGTTTATGACTTGCTTTATGAGATGATTAATGTGGCAAGGGTCTGATAATGGTCTGATTAGTTCCGGGGAACAAGCACACTGTACAGACTCGTATTCTTGGGTTCAACTCCATTATTCGAATGTTACCGAAAACCTGATATTTAATAGCCAATTACGAGTAATATTTTAATGTTAACGCCTTTGGTGGATGCAAAGGCTTTAAGAGACCTGCGGAACATGCGTCGTTCATACAAACGTAATACCAAGATCATTTATAAATCAAACATATTCTTAAGGTAGTGTGTATTTATTTCGTTTATATCACAGAATATCTAGGTTCCCAAATGTACATTTTGAATGGACACTGATTTAAACAAGAGTTATGAGAAAAATAAGTTTTCTATGAAAATTTTAAATTCCTCATATCTCTTCTAAATAATATCATTGTCCTTTCAAAATATATATTTGGGAACCTAGATATTATGTAATTCAATCGAAATAAATACACACTTTCTTAGGAATATGTTTGGTTTACGAATTATTTTGGTATTACGTTTGTATGAACTACGCACGCTCCGCCGGCCCCTTAAGATCGATAATTTATCTTGAATATATTACTGTCAGCACACACCAAAATCTTTACGCTCACCCATTAAAGTCGAATTGACAATATAACAAGCAGTCAGTAATTTTAGTTAAGTAGTTAATTGCTATAATATGTCTATCAGGTTCTCACTAGACAAAGGAGTAAAAGTCAACAATATCTCATTTAACTTGTTATTAACGCGAATATAACTTCTCCGTTAAATTATAAGTACCGGTAATGTACCTTTTTAACAACGTGAACTTACTTTAATAGGCACCTATTTTTCACAAAAATTACACCTGGAAAAACATTATACACAAGTTGAGCGTTCACGAGGAGCTCCGACATTTAATATTACCGTACTATGTTATCCTTTCTTGGAAGTTTTGTCAGTGACAGAGCAAAAAAGAAATTTTCGGACTAAAATAGTTGTTTCAAGAGATTGTCAGAAATAAAGTTTTATTCAAACAAATCCCAGCGTTGGGGACACTCATCTCTATTCCGCGCGATAAGGCCACAGCCGTCGCTTAATTTACACCGAATATGTGACGCGATACACGACCTTTATTGAATAGTAAATTCTTTTGTAGTTGCAAAATGTTTAAAACTAGTAAGGAGACATGGTGCACGTGTTTCCACAAAATTATTATATTGGCTGAACACATTTCGCTTTGTGTTTTCGTTTTACAACAGTTTTCATGACTTTTGTCTTGCTACCGCTGAAACTACAATCCCGTTTTCAACATAAAGATGAAAGATAAAGAGCAACAATAGTTTATCTACACTAATATTATAAAGAGGAAAACTTTGTTTGTTTGTTTGTTTGGTTGTAATGAATAGGCTTAAAAACTACTGGACCGTTTTTAAAAATTCTTTCACCATTCGAAAGCTACATTATCCACGAGTAACATAGGATATATTTTATCCCCGTACTCCCACGGGAACGGGAACTATGCGGGTGAAACCGCGGGACGTCCGCTAGTTTAACATAAAGCCTGAAAATCATAACATTTAATAAACAGTTTCATGATAAAAGTTATTTTATTATTATTGTGTTCTTTCGGAAGAACACAATGTATCTGAATCACCATTAAATACCTTACGGCTAATTTTCTCGCAGGATCTAGACGTCCATTTGATAGCTTATGGGTCATTTAGTTTGTTACAAAAGGTTGTATCGGGGAAAACAAAGCATTAATATGTACATATTTCATAAAGCATAACAGCCCTTGTTTATTTTGTTGAGCAAAAATAGCGCCTCGAATTTGCCAAAAGAGAAGCTAGAGGGACTTAAAATGGGTGGGAAAGTAGAGTGGGAAGTTAAACGGGTAACCGAAGAAATGCTTCGGAGTGAAACACTATACGATGAATGTGTGCTACACTAAGAGCGATTCCTCACTACATACGTACCTAAGTATATATTGGATATAACAGAATTGAATATCTTAGTCATGCTCGCTGAGTTACTCGTAGGTTGAAAGCGCACCTCCTGCCTACACATTTTTCAAAGCCCGCATATTAACATGAAACACAATACGTTTCAGTAAAAGGATACCAAATAGGATGAGCTTCGAAGGTTATTGATGGTTTCGGGTTTAAATCTTTTACTTTGGTGATGGCTTGTTTAAACACACTAGATGCTGAAATTCAGACGTCAACTTGAACTCGAAGTAAAATATCTTTTTGTGAGTTGTCTTTATGTCGACCAGATTCAATTAAACAATATTAAATAACTTTTGTTTTTGGACAATAACTAAAGTCTAAATCCCCATACAACAGCAAAAATAGTTGTATGAAAGACTATACTACACACTAGTCACTAGGTACACGATGAAATTCATTTGCGAATAATTCAAGCTAAAAACATTCGCTCTACGATTTTAGGTTGATTGGGTTTTAAATGGATTATTGAAACACAAATTCTTTTAAAACCTTGTAGATATTTCTGTTCGATCACTGAAACAATTAAACATGTCCCACTTCAAATGTCAATTACCCAAATTAATTGACGAAGGCCAATTGGAAACTTTAATTATTTGCAAAAATAGAGCAGCCGTTTTATTATCCAACTGGGATTTGGTTTATTTTCTAGCCTAGGTTAGGTATAGTATTAATTTTATCATACAGCTATTGAATGTTAAAAGGAGGTAATGTCCCAAAGAATCTCTATAAAAGAGTAACTTTCACATAAAAAGAGATTACGTTAAACGTTCTTCAAATAGTTTTCTATACAAACTAAAAATTAATGATGTTCGGTATTCTGACCATCTAAAGGACCGGTTTACCACAGAACAGCTGCCTCTACAGTAAACTTCATGAGCTATAAGTAAACAAACCGAATAGTTTAAGCACAATCGATGGTCGGAAGTTTGATCTGAGTTGGAGGCACTTGGAGGCTTCATTTGTTGCGTGACGAGCGAGCGCACACTCCGCGTACGTGCCCCGAAATATAAACCAAACCCGACGGAATAGACGTAAAAAGGCTATTATAATTAAACCTTATTAATCCGTATTTATGGCCACGGCTAATCCCTTACTGTAGTTACGAGTTATATATTTCCATTATGACGATGGACTGGTGACGCGCCGTTGACGGGTTATTGTATCCAGTAGGCCCACCCGACCCGCCTTTTAAATTATAAAGCAAAATGGAAAAACCATTATGTTTCCAACGTGACGTGCTGGGATCGCTACTTCATTTTGATTAAACGTGCCAGACCAAGACGTATTTGGAGATTTGCTACTGGGAAAACCACCTCAGTAATGAAGATTAGACGCCTACTTTTAGAGCATTACCTTTTTTGCTGATGGCAACAAGGCCTCGAATATAATCCAATTTTCGGTAATTTTCTAGACTCTCACATAATCCAATTTGACCGCCAAACCAGCGGTTAATATAGAATATTTACTTTGTCCTTAATTGGAATATCAGGAAAATGTAAACAAATTTTAGTTTATTTGTCCTCAACGCTACCCCCTATTGCTCAAGGTTATCTATGCCTACTTTCACAAGGATCGCAGGACTATTATTATTTTAATAAGAAGCACGCTTGAGCTGTTAATGTTATAAATAATATACAGTAAAAATAAACAATAAATAAGCCGTGAGAAGGGCTCGGTGTCTCAATATGTCCCTGGCGGCCACTCGTATTGCGCCGCGTACATTATTTTAGCTGTTCGCGCATAATTTACAACCAGAGCCTCTATTTTGCAATTACACTTTCACGATAAAATATGATATGGCACCACAGACAGTTTGTACCTTTTCTGTTTGATATAGGTCCCGCAAATTCTCGCTTTATAGTGATACTAGCGGACGTCCCGCGGTTTCACCCGCATAGTTCCCGTTCCCGTGGGAGTACGGGGATAAAATATATCCTATGTTACTCGTGGATAATGTAGCTTTCGAATGGTGAAAGAATTTTTAAAAACGGTCCAGTAGTTTTTAAGCCTATTCATTACAACCAAACAAACAAACAAACAAAGTTTTCCTCTTTATAATATTAGTGTAGATAGTGTAGATTAGTGTAGATAATACCAACCTTTTGTCGACATGTTAACGCTACAGACGCAGACTCTTACCTGAAACGAAAAAGTAATGGATTAGTTCTTTGAAAACTTTTATTACATTAAAACATGTTTTTGCAGAACTGATTTGTTGAAATTAGATGTATGATTTCGCTGAAAATACTTTTTGAATGGCCGTAAGGTCCGCAGGTTATTTTAATATAATATTAGTTGGAGCTGGAAAATTACAGACACAAAAAAAGTTTCTTGGACAACCTCGAAAATATAATGTAAACGGTTGTATACCGCAAACCAAATGAAGGGAAAAACCAGAGCGGATAGCAACAAATAATTAAACAATAAAATTCGAGCGGCAGATTTCGAATACGGCAGTGTGCATACTGGAGAATAAATGAAACATTTATCACTGTCAGGCTTTAAACCGAGCCCGACCCGCCCGCATCACCGGCTTGGAACAATAACCCTCATCTGTATACAGATGCAAACGCATTTGGAATGAAAGGAAAACTGTCTTTTGCTTGGTAAGCCCCATTTCATACGTCATCGAGCATTGAGAAACGATTTCAGCGCTTTTTGTTGATTTGTTTTCGCTTTAAACGAGCAAACGTCGCCGACGACGCTACGAGTCACAGGCAACTGACAACAGCCGTTTAATTCAGCTCCTCTTCGAATAGAATCCAATCTTCTTGAAATCCAATTATTTTGATTATTGCTCAAAGATTGTAATAAAAATATGTCTAGGCTTAATCCTACGCTTTATTTAATTACCGCAGTAAGTTCGTTCTTCAATAATAGGACGAGCGAACGCTAAATAACTTTTGTTATTTGCTCCAGACATGTTCTACGTGCGAACACCGTATCTTTTATGAACTTGGGTTACCATGTCACGTAACAGCGAAGACACTCGTGATGAGGGAAAAATATCTAGGTGCTTAATTTTAATCATTCCGTTATTAGCACATACATTTGTGAGTTTTATTACTTTGAAAGCGGTTTGTTGATGGTGTTGTTATTTGTGGACGGATACTGTGTTTTGTTTACGAATATTTCGTGTTTCTGGCTTTGCAACATCATGTTAGAAAATAACTTTAGTTTTAAAAACTTTTTTGACTTCGTGGACTTTAACCCACATAAAGAATTAACAAAAAGATTAAATTATTTAAATTTAATCAGTTAATTAATCGCACGGGACCGGTCAATGTGGCGACCCTTGGGGGAGGCCTATGTCCAGCAGTGGACGTCTTTCGGCTGATGAAATGATGATCAATCAGCTAATTGAAAATCATCGATACTATGTCCTTAAAAAATAATTAATTTGCAAATCTATGCCAAATAAGAATCAAATGAAATTCGTTATATACCTACCTAGTCGAATTTTATTAATTTGGCTAATAATAAAATCGTTTCAATGTGGAGAGTGTCGCTAATTAGTAAAAATCCAATTAGTAGGTGTTGAAATCAAATTAATGGTTTTACGTTTTCAATTAGATTTTGTAATTTGTGTTAAGAATAAGGTATAGTGTTTGTGTATGTATATTAAAAAATAAGTAGGTGCCAAATGTGACTATGTCGCTATCGATTTTGTGGAAACTAACCCAACCTGTGTATCGTACGCATGTTTTTCTTGTGTTGATAAAAAAACCTGTACCAAGCCCAAAAAGTACAAAAAAAAAGTATAACATTAAAAAGTATATAGCAATGGCCACTCAAAAAGTTGAAAATCCTTTCAGTATTGTGAAACAAGTTACAATACCTGCCAACAAAGCCCTTAAGCAAAGAGTTGTGTAAAAATATTGAAATGTATTCATAGTGAAGCACCATGGTAAGTAATCAGGGTATTTGGAATAAAATCCAAGGAAACCTTTCGGAAAAAACTTCCCCTTTGTCCCACGGGAGGAACACGGGGCAACGTAACCAGGTTAAAATAAACTTTTTCAGGAGCTCGTATTTTAACATTGTCTCGCTTTGTTCCATATAAATAAATGTTACTGTTGTGTTTGCACATTGAAAGAAATACGTTTGTTTTACTTACAGATACATAACCCTTTTTTTACGGATGGTAAATCCAGGGTTCGAGGATGTACCTAGGACTCGTCCTCGACAGCCGATGGAACTTCGTGGAGCATTTCCGACGTTTGGCCCCCAGGCTGGAACGGACCGGGGCTGCCTTCAGGCGGCTCCTGCCCAACCTGAGGGGGGGGCGCAAACGCCTCCTGCCGCAGGCTCTACGCGGGCGTCGTGCGGTCCATGGCCCTTTACGGGGCGACAATATGGGCGAGATCCTTGAAGCGGGGAGCCGCCCATTATCTGAACGCGCCCCAAAATGTGGTAGCCGTGAAGATGGTCCGTGGGTACCGCACGATCTCTCGCGAGGCGGCGGGCCTGCTTGCCGGATTGCCGCCATGGGATCTGGAGGCGATAGTCCTCGCACGCCTGCATAAATGGCGCGCGGAGGTACTACGCCGGGGGAAAACTCCGCTGCCGCGGCAAATCGCCGCTCAGCGGACAGACCTCCGGCGCGATCACATGGCGACATGGAGAGAGCGACTGTCGCAACCCCATGCAGGGCACGCCACGATAGTGGCGATAAGTCCCCTCTTTGAGGAGTGGCTGGAGAGGCGCCACGGCGTCCTCACCTTCAGCCTGACGCAGGTCCTCACCGGACACGGATGTTTCGGGAGGTTCCTGCATCGAATCGGGCGGGAGGAAACGCCCGGGTGTTTCCACTGCGAGGATTGACCGGAGGACACGGCGGAGGTCTGCCCTGCGTGGGCGGAGCAACGCCGTGTCCTCGTAGTGCCGATCGGCGGCGGCGACCTCTCGCGTCCGGCCCTGTTTCAATCCATGGTCCGGAGCGAGACGGAATGGAAAGCCGCCACCTCCTTCTGCGAAGCAGTCATGCTAGCGAAGGAGGTGGCGGAACGCTAGAGGGAGAGAGCCTCTCGCCCCAGCCGCCGCGGGAGACGCACCAGGCGTCGGGGGCCACGTGGTGGCTACCGGCCACCGTAGACGCGGGCCTGTGGACGGTTAGCTATGGGCTAGCTAGCCGTCCGTCCGTCTAATGACGACAGGCCATGTCGACGGCGCGTTCGTGTTCCACGCGCGCCTCAAAGAGAGGTCAGCACAAAGGGAGGGGCCTGCAAGGGCCGAAGCCTGCCGGGGTTGGGGGACTATTCAAAAGAGATACCGTGGCCCCGGAACGTAAACGGTGAGGAAGAAACATGGATGGGTTTTAGTCAGTAAGAGTCTGACACTCCCTCCCGCTCCGCCCAGAGTGGGAGAGGTCATTTGATGATTTACCATCCGAAAAAAAAAAAACAAAAAGGGTTCCAGGATATATAGGGTGACTGGTAATTAGTGTACGATACTTAAACACGTGATTATGCTCAAGATAACAAACAACTTTTACCATGGGACCAACCCTGAAATCGCGAAAAGAAAACCAGCTGTTCAGTACATTAGGCGAACATAAATGTACTGAACAGCTGTTTGTTTTTCTACGATTTCAGCTTGGGTTTCATAGTAAAAGTTGTTTGTTACCATGAGCACTATCACGTGTTTAAGTATCGTACACTAATTACTAGTCATCCTATATAAAGGGTGTAAAACACCTCTTCACGAAGCCGAAAGGCACTTGTTCTCCCCATCATTGTGATCATTTTTTTGTTCTACACCATGCCTGGGAACCTTCTAGTTACGGAGATATGGGGGGTCAAAGTTACAACTTTTTGACAAGTTTCTTTTTAATACAAGTTTTTTTTTACTTTTAACACCTCCACGATCCTCGTACTATTCAATCCATCCATCAGCACAATGTTTTAAGTGCGTTACATTGAGTTCTACCACAAAACATGATTTATAACCTCAAAAAAAAAGTTGTATCCCAGCAATATTTTTTGCGTAAAGTTACTTAGTTTGATGTACAGAATGCTTGGTTAACGGCTTTGGTGATGAGGTGGTTTACACCCTGTATCAATGGATATTTATCATGATATTATATCCGATATATATGTCACCGTAAAATTGTCAAACACGTTATATTACAATATAACGTGTTTCTCTCTAGCGATATTGTAAACTCTAGAAATATTGTCAACTGAACATACGGAAATATCTCTGCCCCTATAACCGGGACTTGGGGCACCCCCCCGTTAGGTTAGTTAGGTTCCTTTAAACCCTGCACTCGGAAATAGGGGCCCCGCGAAGCGGGACTCCGTCGACTACGCTTTTTAGGGGAATATAAAGTGTTTTAAGGTTAGGTTATATTAATCGGTATTTCTCAGGAATGGTACATTATCTGTTCATGAGAGTGGTACCATTGGGCAAGGGGGACCCCTCCTTCCCTCCACACCGCGTGAGTTGAATACCATCGCATGCATTTCACGAAAAATAATGCGTTTTATTGTAAGCAGTGTGTTCGTTTGACAATATTTCGAGAGTTTACAATATCGCTCTCTCTAGCTATTACAATATTACGTGTTTGACAATTTTACGGTGACATATATATCAAACGATTTTATATGATATATATCAAACAATACAAACATGGTTTAAACATGTTATATTATTAAGATTTTTTTGGCATTTGTTACTGTATTTCTACATCCCAAATGTAGAGATAACGTTGGAGTAGAGTTAAAACATACTCTAATCCATAAATGGCACCACTTCTGCCGGCAGTAATGGCGTCAGTCGTGATTCTAAGTACATAGTCTGATTTTAAATAAGTAAATTAAACATTACAGTTTTTTACTATGTTTATGTAGCACATATGCAAATAGTTTACATAAATAATACAATAAAGTAATAATATGGCTTTCATACAAAATGGATATATATCAAACTTGATATATATCGGATATATATCATAAATATTCTATATTTTGATATTTATAATTAATATCGTATATTTTCGAACCGCGGCTGAGCGGGAGGGAGTGTCAGACTTTTACTGACTAAAACCCATCCATGTTCCTTCCTCGCCCTTTATGTTCCGGGGCCGCGGTATCTCTTTCGAACAGTCCCGCAGCAGATACATAACCCTCGCTGTTGGAAAACATTTCAACGCCTGCGTAAATAACCAATAATTAACTCCTAAAGTCTACAGTCAACTGAGAATGGCAATGAATAACATCCAATACCTGTCTAGTGAAGTATCGCCTACCCTCACTTATAACCTCTCGACTGCTCTATCAAATCCCACTCCAGATCCCTTTCTATAAATGTACTTGAGGAACAGGCAGGCGAAAGGCACAGCCCTGATTAAATACCAAATATATCAAAGACGAGATAACTAACTAAAGCCGTATAATAAACAAAGCAGTCCGATAGAGATGGGGTATTGATTCTAATTTATTATGCAGACGACGGACATCTAATCCTAGGGGTGCCCGATTATATCGACCGTTTCTACTAACTAATGCAAACACATACCAAAAGTAATTACGATAAAGAACCCCAAACATGACACCATGTGACCCAATTTAGAGATCTTTCAACGAGATAAGGTTCCACAATTGTATCTGTTATGTAACCAACCTCTCGCCTTAAAAAGTCAAGAGATAATTAAAAGTTATTTTTAAGTCACAAATGTTTATAATGTAAGTTTAAGAAAGGCGCAGTTTACAAGAATTGTTTAGAGTCGGAAACCTCGTTCGTCGTCTGCAGGAGGGTGAAACAAACCCGTAAATTCGCGTTTCCGTGTCATTTTCCGTAACAATGTCAAAACTCTTGTTATGAACACATTATTTTGTTGGAACAAAAAACTGTGCAGTCTGAATATTCTCGACGACTGAAGAGAAATGCAAAGTTTTGTTTACAATCTTTATTATGGGTACAACAATGAACGTAGTACAACAATAAGCACAACGTAGTTTGTAAGTAATAAAATGTAAGTGAACAAAACCTTGCATACAATAAAGTTACACTTTAAGGTGAAAGCTTCAGGGAAGCCCTCGAGGAAAGATTTTGACCTTGAAAAAATTGACTGATCCTTCAAAAATTGATTTAAAAAAAATGACGTGTAAAAGTGTTTGAGAAAACCTACTTACTGAATAAATATCATTTATCATTTATCAAAACGTAGTTCCTCGACCTTTATGAACTTGGAAGGTTATATTGATGATTTTGATGGTTATAATTCTGTAATCACATATGTCTTACGATCGCAAACAATATTTTAATCAACATACAACCTAGCACTGGCTTACAAATGAAATAAAACGTAAGAAAATTTGAATATTGTGGGCTATCCTGACGCTTTTAATTTAGGGGATTTTTATACACAAATGAGACGGTGCCAATCTCATTGTACTTAAAATATCAATTTACTTCCTAAACTAATTTAGCACAAAATGAATGGCCTTATATAATTTCATTTCTTATCTAATAAAAAGTTTGCAATATTTTTGCTTAACCGGGGCAGGCCCAAAAAACGCTGGCGTGACGATCTGGACTCGTTCTTGACGGATTGGTCAGAAATATGCCCATATTGCAAACAGGATTGGAAAGCCATGGGGGAGGCCTTTGCCCAGTAGTGGGACAGATCAGGCTGACATAAAAAAATAAAAATATTTTTGCTGCTTCAGCGGCAGGTTTAGCTAAAATGTTAGTTTTTTTTTTTTCAACGATAGTCACATAATGAGTATTCCACAAATCTTCTGTCAAACTGCAGGACAGGTTTCATACAATCCAACATCCATTACCGACAATGTCATCGCGTTGATAACTGCGTGTCTCTTATAACTAGTATGAATATCGAGTGTATTTCCGCTTACCCCACTGGTTCGCCCTACTGGTGGGGTTAACGGAAAAATCAAAACTGTCGTTTCGTTGACCCCCTACCCCTGCCCTACTGGTGGGGTCAACGGGAAGTTTGCAATTTTTTTCCCGCCGACCCCACACATTCCATACATTTATGCGTGCACGGAAAATCACGCAGTTTTAAATCTCTACTTTTCTACATGGACTGGTACTGAAGTATGGTATTGATTTCTGTGTCGCTTTCATCCGCATACATCCATTTACCTTCAAAGAGATTTTTCTCGTATTTACATGAATGTAGAACACATATTTATGTGGAGAGGAAACGTCTTAGCATAACCGCGGAGTAAAATAAAACTAGAAGCAAACGAACCTTTTCTTTACAACGTCACTAAAACGTTACTGCCGCAACACGTTACTGTGTTTTCGCGAACGTCACGTTTTTCCTTGTATCCCAAATATTCCTTTGAAGACAAAGAAAACAAAGCATGTGTACATGCTACCTATAAGTTTTCTTTTAAAGACTATGATTTCCGATATTCAGGTGTAAAACTAAACTAAGTTAGTGGCCACTTACAAAAAATCATTATTTTATCAAGTGTGATAATATTGAGTTTTATTGATGGCAATAGGCTCGCCCTCTATTATATAGGACTTAAAACTATAGCAAAATATAGTTGTATTATTAAGTACACCTCTGCCTCACCCTTCGGGGATTGCAGGCGTGATGTTATGTTGTACAATATTTTAAGCCAATTCAGAAAACTAAGCAATATTTTAAGCAAATTCAGACAACTGAACAATATTTTAAGCCAATTCAGAAAACTGAACAATATTTTAAGCCAATTCAGAAAACTGAACAATATTTTAAGCCAAATCATAAAACTCGACAAAGTTTTTTAACAATAGCTTCTCCATAAAAAATACCTTCACAGATACTCTATACTACATAGTACAAAGTACATAAACAGAAGGTTATTTACACCTTCTGTTTATGTACTTTGTAATTCCTCACCTCATCTATTCTAAATCCTGCCGCCACCAGCCAGTCAGATAATACGTTGAAACACAAAACGCAATATGCGATATGCCCTTGTTATTATTGAATCGGGCGTATCTAAACGAAGCCCATGACAGTAGAACAGTTAATTACGGGAACAGGTTCCAGAGTCACCCCCCCCTCACCCCCTGGGACTAGAGTGGGGGGACGGGATGCTGCGTAGCCATGCAAACTTTGAAATCCAAATGAGATTCGATGTGATAGCGCGCCTCACCGATAAATACCGAAACTGCGCGGAAATCTGATAGCGCACTGTACTACTAAGTACTTTAGGACCAAATTGAAATAGGATAGGTGATCGTTGGCGTTTGTGTGGGGACACCGGATTGAATTGAAAGCCAGGTTTCGAGGGCCAGATGGTTGAAACCAAAATGGAAACGGTTACAACAGTATTGGTACGAACAAAAAATCGTGCGAAATTCGCGCATGAAGGGTTCTGTACCATAGTAGTAGGGAACCTCCTTTAATTTGTTTTTATCCCCCGAAACCGACGGGGTGTTATAAGTTTGACGTGTCTGTGTGTTTGTGTGTCTGTCTGTGGCATCGTAGCTCCCGAACGGATGAACTGATTTTGTTTAAAAGGTGAATTAGACAGGAGTGTTCTTAGCTATGTTTGATAAGAATCAATTCAAGATGGCCGCCTCCACAAAATGGCGGATTACATATTTATTCAACAACTCCCTCAATATGGGTATCGAATGAAAGGATTTGACTAGTAGAATACTATGCGCTATAGTAAATTTCAAATCCAAGATGGCCGTTACCACAAAATTACATTTCTTTTTAACTACCTACCCTCAATATGGGTATCAAATGAAAGGGCCAACACCAAAAACCGGGAATACCTTGAAATTATGAACCTATGGTTCGGGGGTGTTTTAAATTTTTAATCTACACAAATTTTATAAAGAGGAAAAATTTTGTATTTTTGTGAGTATGTTTGTAATGAATAAACTCAAAAACAACTGTGCCGATTTGAAAAATTCTTTCACCATTGGAACATAGGCTACATTTTATCCCCGTACTCCCACGGGAACGGGAACTTCGCGGGTGGAACCGCGTGACGTCTGCTAGTTACTAATATAACTTGTTTGTTATTAATATAACTGGTTTGTTATCAATATAACTTGTTTGTTGTTATAGCGGTAACAGAGATACACATTCAGTGAAAATTTCCACTGTCTACCTATTAAGGATCATAAGATACATTCCGCTGATAGACAGGCAGACAGTGGAGGCTTAGTAATAGGGTTCCGTTGGTCATCCTTCGGCTACGGAACCCTAAAAACGAAATATAAATGAGTGTTATTTAAGTCTAAAAGCAGAATTCCCAGTATTAACAAGAGGTCAATTTGCTTGACTACATAAATAAACCTATTTAAATAAAGTATTATGTAAAGGGTCCAACGATTCCATGTTGACTGAACCCAAAGGGGTAATTTCAATTAAAATCTCCCATTACCCTCAACGCTAACATTTTGTGACCTATAATAACCGAGTACCTAATAAAACACTAAATTGCCGACCGGTTTTTATTAGTATAAAGAAACTATATAAAAGCCGAACACTTGGCGTTAATTACAACTCGTAATATTGTAATTTATTACTCGGAACGAATCGTGAAAGTACTAATTTTAATTCTGTCTTTATTTATAACTCGCGGAATTTCCCCAGAACGGTCCTCGGGAACGGATTTATATTCAATTTTATGACACCTGGGAATTAGGGCAGAGGTGAATGAAGTAACTTCCTTCTTCTCAATTATAATAATAATGTAGGATTTATTCAGCCCTAAAGAGTACGTAATTCTTTCAAACACGTAATCTAGGGATTTTCTATTTAACTACGGTATCTTAACTTGCCTGGATATGTCCAGGTTAATTAAACTCGATGATGGCAACAAGCGAGTAAACAATAGGCTATTTTCCACCATCGATAAATTACCAATCTAATTAGTCCGTCAGTTAGAATATTGGAAAGTAATGGACACGTATTTTTTGTTTTTGTAAATCAATGAATACTGAAAAAGATAAAACGTATCAAAACTTAGGAGTCGGGGCTCATGACGTCACAACGCACTAAAAACTATAGCACGGCGTGACGTATTACGAATTTTAAAAGCGTCGTATCTTCGTCAATTTTGGTTTACGTAACAAAAGAAAAAATACGTGTCAAATATTTTTTTATAATCTTACTGACGGACTAATTAGTTTTTTTTAGGACACAAGCCTATTATATGACAATATCCACTTAAATTGGTAGATGTCGTAGCTTTATTAACGTGAGCTCTTCGTCCAGTACTGGACCCATATAATCGAGTGATCAATTACCTGAAAGCAATATCACGTCAAATTTGAAAATCGTATAAGTGCCAATAAATTGCAGCAACCTCGCCACCTGGAAAACACATTTCCTTTTTAAAGTTCCACATTTTCTGCATCACCTTCCGCAACTACGTCAATATCAGTAGCGTTTCTAGTTACATCTACTAAACTGCTACGAACGACCGATTTTATTATACGTAGCTCACATTCGGCGTAACGAGTAACCCCACTCAGCGTAGCGCTACGGTCTACGAAAGTACTACGCTCGTAGCACCGCGGTCGTAGCCGTAGTACTCGAAACGGTTACAAATTTTACGTACCATTAGGTAGCCGGATAAAGGGAAGGCAGTTTCACTCGCTTTCAAATGTAGCCGCTTATTTTCTTAGATTTCTACCGGATTTGAAAGTTGGTGGAAGTAACCCAATAAATTATATTGAGTGTTACAGATAGGCAATTTAGTTTGTGTTGATATTGCAAAAAAATATGATAAAATTATGAACGACGAATTGCTGTATTTATAGATATAACAATCTTTGCGTCAAGGATCCAACGCGAAGTTTACTAAATATACAGAATTATCAAGAATGTTTTTGTAGCGTTATTTTCACTAACAAGCTTTTCAAAAGTGACGAAGTAACGAGAATGTCGTAAATATTTGTGTTGCAGGAAATTTTCACGTGGCTCGACACGAAAGTAACATTACAAAGGTGCCTCTAATAAATACGTCTTTATATCCGACTTTCAATTTGCAAGCAGGAAGATTAGAAGAAGAAACCTCCATTTTAACCTATCACCAAGTGTTTATCCGATCCGGATTTCAATCAATTGCTTAAAACGGTGGAATAAACGGTTTTTTCCGAAGATCCTTTTCCATTCCTCGTCGATCGTAGCTTTACGAAAGGATTTTAACGTAAGCAGATCTTGAAAAAATGAATCATTCCCTCTATGTTGCTGTTTCAATTCCCGCCATATCGACTCGTGAAACAAATGACATCAGTTTGAAAAAGTTTACGCTTGACCTCGACCTTGGTAAAGTACACTTAAAACCAAAAGTGAAATGGTCTTAGCTTTTTTTTTTTGTTAACCATGTAATTATTAGAACAGCGAAAGAACAAGCTAGTCTCCAAAATATTTTTTAAATTCGTATTTTTGGCAACCAAAAGTACTAGGCTAGCATAAATTCAAGGTGTTATTTAATCGAACGATTTCGGGTGAGCGCCATATTATAGGCGACGCTATATATGGGTACAGGCATGACTCTGAAAAAACTTGTCACAAGTTGAGGCTATTGTGAATTCATGCTTCATAATTCAGAAATCCACTTATTCGTCCGTTCTGAAGAACAGCATCATCATCTGGCTTACATCGCTTGACCTAGAAAGCTGAGTTTCGGCATGAAATATGTTTTGCTACCAAATTTGAATAAAACAAGGGCGCCAGAATTGAGCGGCGGCTAAAATAAAATTAACAAAACCTTCACAGCCGGTATCATGTTAACAGTCTGTGTAATTCATTTGAAATGATACAACAACGTTCGTTTGTATACAGGGCGGAATTTTTCAATGCCACCTGGAGGGAAAGTACTCTAAATATTGGAGATACCAAATTTTACTCAAAGGAAACGTTCCTTTATTTTTAAAAAGAAACAAATCTGTATTAACAGCTTTTCCAAAATTCGCTTGCCACACTCGGGCATCGAACCCGGGATAAAACAACATTCAGTACCTTTTTGACATCAATCGATCGGGTCAGTCATATGATGGTATCAAATCTCTCTAACAAACATGATAAATTAAATGAAAGGAAAACCATGAATAAAAGTGCTAAAGCTTATTGAATTTATTGCATTGAATTTATAACTGTTCTTTAGATTTCATGGTTTTCTCTTCATTTAATGTATCATGTTTGTTAGAGAGATTTGATCCAGATATGATCCCTTATCGATTGATGTAAAAAGTACAGGATGTTATATTTTCGAGTTTTAGTCGGTTCGGTTCCAGAGATAACGAATTTTCGAAAAGCTGTGAATTCAAATTTGTTTCTTTTTTAAATAAAGGAATGTTTCCTTTGAGTATAATTTACTATCTGCAGTATTTCGAGTACTTTCCCTCCAGGTGGCATTGAAAAATCTCACCCTGTATAACGTGACTTGTGTACACATACACATGGTGCCGAATTATTGCGCGGATTATATGAACGTATAAAAGTTCTACACGAGAATATTGTTCCGAAAATAAAGATGAATTGGACGTAAAAGTTTATACCTACTGCGCAATTAACACGGCAAGCAGAAAATACCAGAAAATAACTTTACTGTAATGTTACAATAAAGTTGTGTGTTTGACATGAAAAAAAAGGAAATAACAACAAAAAATGTTTGCTTTGCTTTAAGGCACAATACGTTATTATGTATGTACTCATGTTTCGACACTCAACAATTAGACATGCTATCTCTAGAAAATTTATATTACCTATACCGCTTGTTTGCGACAATACCAACATAACTCGACGAATAACTTACTAATAAGATAGAAGACAGCGTTTTTTTTTTAATTGAGTAGAAAAAACTTTTTCATTAAATTGCCAATATGTTTTTTTGCAAAGAATCTTTTAGGTAAGTATTTCATTAATTAATTCAACACTTAATTTCGTTAATTTTATATTCAACTACATACAACATCGAAAAAATATTTTTTTTTATTTATTCTTGTCGCAAACTAAATATGTATTACTTATAAGTAAACATATTACTAAAGCTTCAACCCGAACTTCAAACGACATCACACCACCACAATTCAACACATATGACCTTTAAAGGTCACAATAATTCACCCACTCACTGTTAACAAGTTAACAACACACAATCGCACGTTCCACAAATAACTTGATCCAACAATTACTCCTAACTGCAGGCAATTTAACTCAATAGCTCATCTTCGGTCGACTGTACCATTAAGGAACTTTAGATTCTTACACATTAAACTTTCATTATGGATGCAGTCGGTTCGAACCCGGGCACAGAATAGATACCGAGCTACAGAAGGCTAACTCCGTATAACGATCGTGAAAAGAAACACACACGGACGCGTATAGCTACGAGCACTTACACGAGGTGGTTCAATACATGGTTCAATCCATGGTCCGGAGCAAGACGGAATGGGAAGCCGTCACCTCTTTCTGCGAAGGAGTCATTCTAGCAAAGGAGGTGGCGGAACGCGAGAGGGAGAAAACTTCTCGCCCCAGCCGCCGCGGGAGACGCACCGGGCGTCGGGGGTCACGTGGTGGCCCCCGGCCACTGTAGGCGCGGGCCTGTGGACGGTGAGCTACGGGATAGCTCGTCCCGTCTGTCCGTCTTAAGACGACAGGCCATGTTGACGGTGCGTCCGTGTTCCACGCGCGCTTCAAAGAGATGTCAGCATAATGGAGGGGCCCGCAAGGGCCGAAGCCTGCCGGGGCTGCGGGACTGTTCGAAAGAGATACCGTGGCCCCGGAACATAAAAGGCGAGGAAGGAACATGGATGGGTTTTAGTCAGTAAAAGTTTGACACTCCCTCCCGCTCCACCCAGAGTGGGAGAAGTTATTTGATGAAATCCCATTCGAAAAAGAAAATAAAAAGGTACCTAAAAAACAGGTGTGATGTCTCGGACCATCAACTTGAACAACTTTGGAACTTCATAACTTTTCGTTCAGCTGATTGCGTCAGTTCCTATAGAAAGTCAATTTTTAGGGTTCCACCCAAAGGATAAAAACGGGACACCTATTACCAAGACTCCACTGTCCGTCTGTCCGTCTGTTTAGTCACCAGGCTGTCCGGTTTTTTTTTAAAGCATAAGCAACTTATATAATACCTAATTTAAATAATAGGAAACGTTAAACAATGTTTCTATCTTTGCGAGCGTTTTTCGCTCGCGCGTTCTTTGCAGTCGACCTTCTGAGCCGATCTGTTTTGTGACCGCGGGGTCCCGCAGAACTTAGTCAGGGGGCTCTCGCCGAGTGCCGAGAGAATTAGAACGAGTCATTAAACATAATAACAAACTGCCGACACTGATTAAGCTGCTTAGTAAACCTGCCCACCTCAAAGTAATGCTTCAATTACCCTGCAGAGTCAGTAATACTGACGATAAATCAGGAGTGCTGTGCGGTCTTATAATTAAAATTTTACCAGCGATATATCTAAGCACGTACCAGTTTTAGCAATGGGTATAGTATTACCCAGTACTAACTGGGTCGTGGAGGTCAGATAGGCAGTCGCTCCATGTAAAATACTGGTGTTCAGCTGTATCATAAGTTCTTAGGTTTGGATCCAGGCAGGTACGTTACATTGTGTCATTTGTTTCATCGCTGCCGTTACTGTTTTGTAAATTCGTATGTAGAAGGGATTTTTTCGTTTCTACTTTTATACACTGCTAGGCCTCGCCTTCTCGCGTCAAGGTGCCCGGTTTTTTCAGTTGTTCGATACGGGGTTGTACCGTATTAGGCATACGCCTAATACGGTACAACCCCGTATCGAACAACTTCTCGGTCCCGTCCCGTCATGTATTATACGTTTCGAGATAAAACTCGCAAAGTACAGTAAAATTGTCTTAATCGCATTTCTGACATTTACCCGTCGACTGCGTAGACATTCATACAAATTCGCGTTGAAATCGAATACGTTTAACATCCACTCGCACGTAACCCTTTTTAGTGGATTATGGCCCACTCCCTCTCGTAAAGAGAAGACCTATTGTTCCAGCAGTGGGAACATTTTGGTGTAATCGAAGCGCCGCCAGTAGCTTGACATTCCAGAAAACTCTTGAACATTACGCGACAAAATTATTTTATATGCGTCGTGCTATAAATAAACTGAATGTGTTTGTACTTATGATAAAGATTAAGAAACCTAAAATACAAGGAGTAAAAACACATAGCATTTGTGTCAATCATCAATGAAACTGTCCGTTTCATTTGCAATCATTATTCAAAATGAAAATTATTGATGAGTTACTTGGCAATATTTAATCTAATAGTTATGTTTATTTAATATTTTAATTATGGTTTTTAAATTAACATCGTACTTCATTTTGCTAATTATTAATCAATCAGACTTAATATCGTTCAAAATAATACCTACACGATTACACGCACAACCGCCATTTTAATAATCTGTTTGAAATTCAATAACTTGATATTACTTTAATATGACGCAATACAAATCAATATTACAAAGTATTTGAAGTGCGTGAGCATTCAAATATTCATATTATTCAGAAATGTTTTCAATTATGCTCACGGCTCCAATTATTGCATAGGTATCCTACCTAAGTTATTAGCGCAACGTTCAATTATAATTAACACCCAGCGCCATATATGATTGTCAAAACACATGAATGCGTTTACACCGAGTGTTTAGCGCTCGTCCAATTAACCCTTACACAATACTCCGAACAGCAGTTCTGTTGATATATTTATACGGCGAAAATGAGAAGATTATTTCGATGCTCAATTTCGTACCTATTGAAATGTTTCATGCAAATTAAAAGCGATGTTATTGAGTATTTGATAGCTTTTATGTGTCGCTTTATTGCTTTGTGTGTATTTACGGCTGTTATATTGTAACATGGTGATGTTTTGTTGCAACATGTGTTTTGAAAGCTCTGGAGTATTACTTCTAAATACGAAAGTTACTTTGTTACTCTGTTGGGTACCTATTTGCATTTAAAACAGCTGAACGGACGATGACATTTCGCCCGCATGCAACAAGACCATAAGATGAAGACTAAAAGTGACGCCGTTGACTGAAAAGTTGTATGGTAATCGGTTATCGTTGGATAGACATGTGATGTGGAGGAATGAGGAAAATGTTGGGTGTGAATGTAGATCTCTATAAGAGTACAGAAGGACCTAATAAGCGATGGATGGACTGTGGGGAGGCCGATATGGCTAGAAAGGAGATGACTACTGAGATGGCTAATAATAGAGAAAGAAATATGGAAAAAGAAGACACACTGCATCGATCGCAAATAAATTGGGATAAAGGCAAGAGAATGTTGAAGGCTTGAGGTAGGACGTAGGATATTTTATATCCCAGTGGAACGTTCCTGTATTTGAGATAATTTCCAAACTTCACCCGGGCCAAACCACTATAAATAAAGCTACGAGTAGTTGTTTCTATCTTAAAGACTGTTTCACTGCGCTTTTCCTAGTTTTCTTGTTTTATTTACATGACAGCAAAATACCTGAAGTTGTTCTATCGATAGTAGTGCCTCGTTTACCTTGTTATTGCATTTTCATGGTTGGGTTGAGTTCAGTACACATTCCGTGGAATCTAGTATTTCGTTTTAGTCGTAGCTTTGGCTTTTAGCTTTTAGTGTTTGACTTTAGCTTGAAGTAGTTCCCGAATTTCCGAGTTTCGGTTTTCAGTTTGTTGATAATTAGACGCTTTGCAGTTTACCGACGCTTCCTAATGCGAAGAGCAATCCGTGTATTGCAACGAGGTATCGTCTATTCGCTTCTGTATAGCTGCATTAAATGGAACGACTTTTGCTTGGGATATTTTACAAGCACCTGCAAACAAATTGGTACATTCCCACTAATTCTACTACCCTGTTCTACGGGACATCTAATGGGTTTTTTCCCACTAGTCCTACAATTTCAGGTGGTACAAAATCGTAGAACTAAGTGGGACCATAAATTCCCATTTGTTCTTCTGTTTGGTGAAAATACCGTTGATGTCCTTAATTAAGTAGCTGTGGTGTCTCATATTTGTGTCTTAGTCCTTTGCGGTTACTTACTTATCTGTTAACTAAAAGGTATATAGATAGACAAATTTTAATATAATGTTCAGTACGTCTAACTAAAGATATCCAAGTATCCAAGCAAAAAAAAAACACTGAGATAACATTTATGACAACAAGACATTGATGTGTTTATGTATTGGGTAACCAACATTTTTAGTGTATTTTCGTAAGCTGATTTATTTTTCTTGTAAATATCTAATGCGTTTTTCTTATATTTTTTTACCAGTGTTCTTATTTTGGTGGTCTGAATGATTCCTAAAAGTTTATACTGAGTTCACTTACGGCCTGCCATTTTTTTCACTCTTATTCCATAAGTAATAAAGCTGAAAAGGAGACCAAAGAGAGGGCTATACCCAGCAGTAAGTGAAGTATGGCTGTGGATGATGCTGAAGAGGATAAATAAGGTTGAAGTGAAGTGAAGTGAACTCAGAGTAAATAATATTATTTGATGCAGTAGGTTAAAAAAAGAGTTAATTTATTACCTATGTTCTTGCTTGAAACAAGATCATTAAATACTACTTAGTTAGTTTCATTTTTGCAGTACAATTTCTTTAAACAGCGGGAACAGAACCGAGCTTGCCAACAAAAACGGTGACGTGTGTAATGCTATGAGGACTACAATCAGTGCTGAAAACGGGAGCGACTGCAGTGTTTTGTTTTTTTTACAAGCAGCTTTTCAGAAATGAAACATAATTAATTATGTAGGTTGTTAAAGAGTAGGGGTTCGCTGTTCTGTCAAATAATTAAAAGATATTATAAAATAATACCTGTATTTTTTCTTTTGTTTCGTAAAACACGTTCGTTAGCGAAGATACTACGCTTTTTAAATTCTAAATACGACACGCCATGGTATAATTTTCAGTACGTTCCGATCTGACGTCACGAGCCCCCACTCCCGAGTTGAGAGAGTTGAGTTTTGATTTTGAGTTTCAATTTGCATTTATTTCCAAAAACAAAAAATACGTGTCCATTATTTTCCAATACTCTAACTTATTTTATCGTGGAATCTCGTATATTGTGATGGTTGTATAAGCTTTTGTATGTTGCAGGTTGCGAGTCACGAGTGTAACTCCCGAATTTGATCCGGGAGCCCCAATTATAGTATTGGTAAGACATTTAGTTGTTATTTTCAGTAAGAGGTTATTCTTAAAAATTTGAGAATTTTTATTTTTCCAAAAACGTTGATAATACCATTGCGTTTTGCAAATAATTAAATTTTGCACAACTTTCTTTCTCTTTCAGCATTCTTATAACCTTTAAGTAATTTTCCCCTAATTAAATAATATATTTAATTAGGGGAAAGTAGTACGTAAAATTCGATAAGACTCGTGTTGATAAATTTGACAGTTATTCTCGACAAAATGAGGTTTTATCGAGTCAAAAACTCATTTTATCGAGAATAACTGTCATATTTATCTTATCGAGTCCTATCGATTCCTACGTACTTGTACTGCTGATTCGAATTGTTTCAAAACCAATCGACATCCGAAACGAAAGGGCTCATTGAAAGTGCGCTTTCGGGAAGCTTTGGTAACCGAATCTGTTTAGAGCAAACCGACCAGAATGGACCGAACTAACATATCGGGGAGCGCTGTAAGCAAACGCAATCTGTAGTGTAGTACCATTTTACCCGGAATTTCCGCATATCCGCAAATGCAGCGCATCCCTAGCATACCTGCCCGGAGTGCCGAGGTTTCAGCACGGCGGCGCCGACTTCTGACATTCGATAATTATGTCTGCACAGAAAAAAAAAATTACTTGAAACAAGTGATATTATTTGAGTTAAGATCTTTTGGGTTTTCGATATAAGGAAAGTCGAAAATGTCTTCGATTGAAATATTTTATGTTTCATATTATAGTTCTTAGTCCAAAAACTACTTATTTAGATCAAAACTTAATTGTTTCTAGACTTAAAATCTAAAAACTGTTGTTTCGAAACATATTGTATCTCAATCGAAGACGTTTTCGACTTTCCTTATATCGAAAACCCAAAAGATCTTGACTCAAATAATATTGGGTACTTGTTTCAAGTAATATTTTATTCAGTGAACACGTTTCAAATGAAGTAAAGCTCTTTTTTTAAAAGCTAAATGACTTGACCCAAGAACGAAAATGTCTTGTTCTAAATAGCTGAGATAATTCACCCAAAAGCGTTTTGTTCTTGTTGTAAAAGGGACCATATTCCACTCAAAGAAGTAAAGCTCTTTTTCTAAAAGCTAAATGACTTGACCCAAGAACGAAAATATCTTGTTCTAAATAGCTGAGATAATTCACCCAAAAGCGTTTAGTTCTTGTTGTAAAAGGGACCATATTCCGCTCAAAGAAGTAAAGCTCTTTTTCTAAAAGCTAAATGATTTGACCCAAGAACGAAAATATCTTGTTCTAAATAGCTGAGACAATTCACTCAAGAGCGTTTTATTCTTGTTGTAAAAGGGCCCATATTCCGCCCAAAGCGGTAAAACTCTTTTTTTAAAAGCTAAATGACTTGACCCGAGAACGAAAATATCTTGTTCTAAATAGCTGAGATAATTCACTCAAGAGCGTTTTATTCTTGTTGTAATAGGGCCCATATTCCGCCCAAAAAAGAAAATCTCTTTTTTTAAAAGCTAAATGACTTGACCCGAGAACGGAAATATCTTGTTCTAAATAGCTGAGATAATTCACCCAAGAGCGTTTTGTTCTTGTTGTAAAACGGACCATATTCCGCTCAAAGAAGTAAAGCTCTTTTTCTAAAAGCTAAATGACTTGACCCAAGAACGAAAATATCTTGTTCTAAATAGCCGAGATAATTCACTCAATAGCGTTTTATTCTTGTTGTAAAAGGGCCCATATTCCGCCCAAAAAGGTAAAACTCTTTTTTTAAAAGCTAAATGACTTGACCCGAGAACGAAAATATCTTGTTCTAAATAGCTGAGATAATTCACTCCAGAGCGTTTTATTCTTGTTGTAATAGGGTTCCATATTCCCCCCAAAAAAGAAAAACTCTTTTTTTAAAAGCTAAATGACTTGGCCCAAGAACGAAAATATCTTGTTCTAAATAGCTGAGATAATTCACTCAAGAGCGTTTTATTCTTGTTGTAAAATGGAACGTATTCCATTAAAATCACATACGTTTTTCTTTTAAGCGTGTTTAATTCTTCTCGTAGAAAGTTATATTCTTGTTGTAAAATGGAACATATTCCATTCAATTTACCTAAAGCTCTTATCATATACGAGTTAAATATGATAGCTATTTAGAACAAGATATCTTCAAATTTAAGATATCTTGTTCTTAATAGCTATGATATTTAACTACAAGATAAGAGCTTTAGGTAAATTGAATGGAATACGTTCCATTTTACAACAAGAATGTAACTCTCTACAAGAAGAATTAAACACGCATTAAAAGAAAAACGTATTACATGTGATTTGAACGGAATACCTAAGTTCCATTTTACAACAAGAATAAAACGCTTGAATATATACATCAAAAACCTAAACCTCAACAAACCTAATCTATACAAGCCAAATCATTTTCGAACCCCATTTGTAGGTACCTATTAGGAAGATGTTTGTACTAAATAATGAAATAAAAGTGAAATGTAAGTTTATCATTTATTCTGAAAATTACTTGACACTATAGGATACTACAGGATACTGCAGGATACTACATTATAGTATCCAACATTTAAACAAAGTAATTTATATTGATATAGGTACCTATATAACATTCTAAAATTATCTATTTGAATAAAGAATAGGTACAATGTATTATTATTACTAAGTTTTAGGGTTCGCTACCGTCCAAAGAAAATCTGAGATGAAAACTAGAATAAATAACTGATGTTGTTTTACTACCCATTTTGAATGTTAGAAAAACCAGAATCCTGATTTTTTTTTATAAGTAGCTACACAATGTATAGCTATAATTGTAAAGTAAGAAAAAAATTTGTGACCTTTTTAAGATTTTCCTTGGGCGGTAGCGTAGACAGGTAAGTACCCTAAAATAAAAATAAAAATTCTGAAATACCTACAGTATTGTTTTCTCAAGTGGATTAACGAAACGAACAGGCGATCCGAAAGAAACAAAAAAATTGACAAAATATGATGCACCCTAATAATATATAATTATGTTTACAATTTTATCATACATAGTTTACTACTAAATCATAAGTTATAGCGGCATATTTAATAAACATGACGTGTTTGCTCCGCGTTACTTTTCCTGAAATCGCAACCTAAATTAAAATTCAAGGAAATTGTGTGGAGGTTACTGACGTTTCGGTTTTCATAATGTCATTAAATTCTAATATTATTTTCTTATATGCTAAATTACAAACGATTGTCATGGATTATTTGCTTTACTCTTCTTCCTAACAGCTTTACAAGAATACTTTTTTTTATGTAAAATTAAATCATATTATTTTATCAAATAAGTAAATGATTATTTATAAAATGAAACATACAAATTACCACCTACTGAGCGAAGAGGCATTGGCATGTGATCAACACATTCAATCAAAGATGCGTATTTGTATTCATTCGTTTTGTTTACCCGATATGCCTTGAGGTGAGTACTGTAGTTAATTATTTGTAACACAGTACATGAAAAGATGACAAATTTAAAATCTTTATCCCTGATTAATATATCATTAATTAACAGAAATATTGGATTGTCATCTTTGCATTCCAACAAAACAACGGACATGTTATCATAAATATATCCATTATTTTCAAAAGTAGCACTCGAATAATAATTATCTCCATTCAAATGATCCGGAATATTTACGCATTGCTTTAGCTTTCCACAATTTGTTTTATTTTCAAAGCCACCATTTGTTAAAAACCTGCTACAGTCCTTTAATTGGCACCGTATTGAAATCGAATAACATAAGTCTGTCCTACTCGCTATAGAACGTGATACTCTTTTTAGTTCTTTGTGCTTAGCTTCAAATTTGAAAGCTGAGTAAAATATAGGCGGTCCTAATTTACTTATCACACTCGGGTAATGTACCAAAAAATGGTATTTTGGTTTCAACGAAGTTTTGAATAGCTCTATGTAAATTTCATGGTGTTCTTTTATCAGTTGCTTCAAATTGGCTACATGTTCTGTGGATATAGTTTGTTCGGTTAACGTTTCTGTCAAGTCTAATAAAAGCAAATAATAAATCCACACTTCGTCTGTTTCGTCAACCAAGTCACCGACAAAGTAACGGAAATTTCTCACAAAGCATAACATCTCCGACGCCGAAAATATTATGATTCCATTACACAAATGTTGCTTAGTTATGGGTGGGGGGTGATTATGTTCGGATCTAGTATATGTGAAGTATTTAGTTCTGGAATTTAATTGCTCTAACGTAAACACCTTTCTGTTTATAAATGATTGTATTATTGAAGCCATACTATATCTATGAACTCCTTCACATAAATCATGCATGACATCTACACTAGTATTTTCACAAGCATGGAAGCTGTCTAGACTGTTCCATACACAGTCTTCTTTTACGCCAATATTATTGGCTAGACAATGATCATAATCAGCTCGTGATCGTATTTTTTCTTCATTTTCTGAGATGGCAGTTTGGCATTCTTGTTTATCCATAGTACAAATTCGACAATAATAATTGGCGGAAAAACTTTCCATGTAACCCAAAATAGAATTAAGTCCTAAATTATCTCCTGATAAAGCAATCAAGTAGAATTTTACTTTTAGTTTCTCATTATTAGAATGTATGTCTATACCACACCTTTCCAAAAAATTCAATTCGCTAAGTAAAGGTTGAAAAACAGCTTTATTACCAAATTTTACTCTGTGGCTTGAATAAAAAAGCAGAGCCAAGAAAATATTTTCCAGACGACTGGCAAACTGCGGTGGAATAGTTGCAATGCTACAATAAACAGCACCGACTTTATGTTTACCGGCATGACTGCCTAATGGATTGCCGTTTTCGAAATCGTCATAGTAAATATATATAGGAATTGAAATATCTGAGCTATGTTCATGTTCGGCTCTAACTTTCCATAATACTCCATTAACAACGTTTCGCAATAAATTTTCGGTGCTACTAAGATATCTTTGATAATCTAGTATGGTCTGCAGGACGTGTGGTAATTCTAAAAACAACTTTAAACTATTTCTCAAAGGTACCAAATGAACGTATTCATCCTTTAAAGACATAATAACTTTGGAATCTACTCTTTTTGGTGCCTTAGAGACACCGATTTTTTTCTTAATTGGTTTAACGAACTTACCACTCGCATTAAAAAAGTTTATGAGTCTATGTTCGGTTTCAATTGCTTTAAAGCAGTTCTTCAAAATATCCAAGCACATGCTTAAATTCTTCATTGGCCATTTGTCGTTACTATCAATATTTCCAAGCACTGGAATTTGGTTTTCTATGTAAGTTACTGAATCAGCAAGAAAACTTTTAAAAATACCGATTACGTTTTGTATTTGATTTCTTGGCATGTTTAAGTTACTGTACAATTTCGATATAAGAAGTGTAACAGATAAGTGAAGGTCTTTTTGAAATTGCATTGTTACATCCTCACTGTCTTTAGTACAGTTCTCACTGTTAGATTTAAGTTTGGTAGAACTATTTAACTTTATAGGATCATGTGTTTGAGTTTCATTTATAGTTATATTATTACATATTGCAGAATCCGGATGCGATGTTCTTTCCATGGGCTTACTGTCAAGTCGGCGATTATCAAACAATTTGTGAAAAATTGTCAAATGATCTTTTAAAGGATACTTTGTACCATACATTCTCTGACAATTTTCAATAGGACAATGAAAGTTATTTTTTATTTTATGAATTAGTTCTAAATGGAAAATGTATTTTTTAAAATTACCAACATCCGCTTTGCACTCGGTACACAGCATTTTATGGATTTATTTTACTTTTTTCGTACAAAATTGACGCCACAAAGTATTCTCTAACAGTCAACCTTAGAACAAAGCAGATAAATTTTAGGCGGTGCATACGCAATCAAGAAATTACATTTAGGCAGGGCTTTATACACGTCCATAAGACCAAATGTCAGCTCAAAATTCAGTAAACATCTTTTTACATTGACGAATTTTTATAAAACTCAACCTTACTATTAAAACCAAATTTTACACATCTAAGTTTAAAACATCGACTATATATGGTGGTACTGTATCATACGCTGTATGGACTTGGTACACTTTTTTTTGAATGATTATGTGGAGGTGCTCAGCCACTTGGGGATACTTAGCGTGAAAGACGTGGTATATCTTGAACAATAAGTCGAACGCCTTTGCAGCTGACTGCATGTCGTATTTGACATCATCAATTACTATGTATATCTGGGAGAAGTTTTGCAGCGGTCCTTGTATGAGCACGTATGGTTGCACGGTGTCTTTCCGCGCTGCCGCCTTAGTTTTCTGGGTTTGGATTACGTGGTCGATATCTCCGGCGTCCTGCATTAAAAACACAATATTAAAGTCATGCCATAATTCCCAGGAATATTCCCCAGCTCAACAGAGGCTCTACTATTAAAATCGAAGTTCGAAGATGCGATGGCTCTGTTCCTTTCTCTTCATGGTAACACGCTGTGGTTTTGAAAACGTGGTGAATTTTTGGAGGTTACGTACTAGATTATTGAAACTAAAAAAAAATTAGCAAAAAAAATAACCATTTTTTTTTTTAATTTAGGTAGGTAAGTATGTAAAAAAATATCCCCAACATATTTTTAAGATTTAATTCAAATATAATCGAACATTGACCTGGCATCAAATTAAGTAGGTTGTGAGGTAGGTATGAATTAGGATCGCTTTTTTAGGGTTCCGTAGCCAAATGGCAAAAAACGGAACCCTTATAGTTTCGCCATGTCTGTCTGTCTGTCTGTCTGTCCGCGGATAATCTCAGTGACCGTTAGCACCAGAAAGCTGAAATTTGGTACCAATATGTATATCAATCATGCCGACAAAGTGCAAAAATAAAAATTAAAAAAAACATTTTTATTAGGGTACCTCCCCCAGACGTAAAGTGGGGAGCGATTTTTTTTTTAATTTTGACCCTGACGTGTGATATATTGTTGGATAGGTATTTAAAAATGAATAGGGGTTTTCTAAAATCATTTTTTGATAATATTAATATTTTAGGAAATAATCGCTCCGAAAGTCAAAAACAATGTGTCCCCCCCCCTCTAACTTTTGAACCATAAGTTTAAAAAATATGAAAAAAATCACAGAAGTAGACCTTTATATGAACTTTCTAGGAAAATTATTTTCAACTTGATGAGTTGAATAGTTTTTGATTCCATGTTAGTATTATATAATCGCATAGCCTATATTGTGTGAGTACTATGTACTAATAAGCTATCATTCACTGGAAACCTACGGCAGTTCTTGACTTGAATGTGCCCTGGCGGTTGAGAGTATGTCATGCTCTCTCAAATGTCTCGCTGATGGTGGCGCGTGTGTCGGACCATTTAGTTCCCTTCAAAATGGTTGAGCTGAATGGTGCTGATCCATGCGTCATGTTCGTGAACGGGCGCTGTCAGTTGTGACTGGTCATCTCTTAGTCGCCATGGTTTATTTGAATTAATTATTTTGTTTTTGAGTTGTATTTTATTTTTGTTTTGCTATGGACACTTTTAACGTGCACATCTTGCTACATTGTTCTCACATAATATACCATCTCAACATGAATGATGTAACCAAGATTTTGTAACAATATTTTGATTTAAAAGAGTGTCCATGGAGTTTCTTGCCCGTTCTTCTCCATAGAGATCTACGCTAGGGAATGGGCAACTACAGTACTTTCACAGTTTTTATGTCTTGTGACTGGGACTGTAGCAACTTTAAATGTTCATTTTTGTTTCGACAATTCAAAAGTGCCTGTAACTGGCCTACTTGAAATAAATGCTTTGATTGATTTGATTGATTTGAGTTATATAGCACTTTTTCAAAAAAACGCAAATGATAACTTTGTTTTTCATACAAATACTATGAAAAACAAAGTTATTTTTGCTGACGAAAAATGTTGGTATTTTTAATGGTCTGGGAAGCTACGGAACCCTACAGTGAGCGTGGCCCGACACGCTCTTGGCCGGTTTTATTCGTAAACCTCTGCTGCTAGGTCACTGACCCGGCCTCAGCTGTTCGCTTATAATTAGGTAAAAATGCATGGTAGAAGTAATACGTGCATGATTTTAGTTACAATTAAAAAAAATATATTATCAGTACTTACCTAATTAAAAATTATTGGTGTTTATTACTGAGCATAGAATCGCACTATCTACTGCTATGACAGCACGTCTGTTAAATTTATCACGTTTACAAAACCACAGCGTGTATATGTAGGGACAGAGCATTCAAAGTTATTTGTATGAAGAACCAAAAATAATTTAATAATTTTGAGAAAGCAGGTATCATTTACTATTTCGTAACCTGTGCACTAAGCAATATGTTGAATTTATCGGATACTAGCTATTCCCCGGGACTCAAACTATCTCTATACCAAATTTCATCTAAATCGGTTGTCTGTCTGTCTGTTACCTCTTCACACTTAAACCACTGAACCGATTTAGATGAAATTTGGTATGGAGATAGTTTGAATCTCAGGGAAGGACATAGGATAGTTTTTATCCCGGAAATCATAAACAAATAGGGGGTGGAAGTTTGAATGGAGGCGCGATATAAACGACTTCGACGAAAAAAGAAGTCGCAAAAGCTAGAACTAATTGGGGCACTTCAACATAATTATATTATACATATTATTTTCGCATCACAAAGATGGCAACTCCACTAAGTGGACTAAAACCGGCTGAACCACCCTATATCCATCCATTCAATTTTAATTGGGTACATGCAATACTTACATCTATTTGAACCAATAAGCCCCGGATTGATTCAGAAGTTGAGAACTTGACTTTTCTTGATTTTCGGCCTTTGGGTGGTATTAAAAAACCTAACAGGTAAATCTGGACAGGTATTCTTTTGTCTGAAATAAAACATTAAAAGAAATTAATAAGTAGGTACAGATTTTAATAAGACAACCAATTTAAAATGCATTGTTATTGATCATGTCATATGAAGTGTAATAAGTATGTTAGTCTCGACTACTCAACCATTGATCTCACACCAAAACACATAATTATATTAAAAAGACCAAGTTTTTTTACACTAAGTACTTTTGGTGGCATATAAGAATTTGGCCTAATTATTACATTTGTATGTTATGGTGGGATACCAATGTTATATTATGTATCGGTGAGTAATTTGTTCTTAAACTCGATTTATCCTACTCCAAAATTTAACTCAAGATAGACTTGTATTATCGCATGGCATGGCACAGATGGGTACTAGGACGATATACCAACATGGCTACTATAAATACTTATAAATAGATAGAAAAGATCTAAATTTCTGGTACAAATATTAGTGTTTATCACAAAAATATTTGCCTTAACCGGGGATTGAACCCGGGATTGCTAGCTTCGTAGGCAGGGTGAATTGCATTGGTGAAGGCCCACTAGGCCAACACAGACTGGATAAATATGTAGGTACTTACCGTCGTCAATTATATTTCCTAGACCTTCAATGATAGCTTTTGCATCTTCATTAGTCACCATACTTTCTCTAAGCTTCAAAAGTTTCGAGAAAAAATGTTCCCAGTTTTTATAAAAGTTAAGTGACTTCTCTTTATATTGTTTCTCAAAATCCAAAAGAATCTGTAACAATTAGGAAATATGAAACAGAGTTGCATAATACAGAGTGAGCATTCCAAATGGGACAGTAGGGTAAATGTTGAAAATAAGACCATTTGAAAAAGAGTTCATTCAGTAATTCAAATAGAATGCCTCAGGCCGTCTATGTCAATTTTTTAAATGAAATTATTTTGAGAAATGTTTTACCAGAGTATCTGCTTTGCCGTCTTTTAAAATGGGCCATGTTTCGAGAAATTCGTGTACAGTTTGAAATTGTTGTTTGTGTCTTAATTCAAAGGTGTTATTCCACCTTTCACAAACTTGGTCCCATGGCTCATTATTATGTTTCAGCCAAATAGCGTCATCATTTGAGACCGCCTCTGAAATAAATCTAAGAAAAAATGTATTGTAACTTTTCCATACTTTGTGAAAGTGTTTTGAAGTAGGTATGTACCTTCCAATCTCAAAAAGAAGAAAATCTCTTAAAGAACATAAAATGCAGAAAACACCAATTAATAGAAGAATATTTATACCGAGACTAATCCTACAAAATACGATACCAAATGATTATTCACTACATCTTTAAGACTGGACGGATTGTCTTTTCATGTTTCCTATAAACCTGACATTTAAACACGGAGTATATTTTTTGTGTAAGTAGCCCCAAACAATACAATTTAACTAGCTCAATGATTTAATAAACATATTTTAGGTAGGACTTACCTTGATTACTTTTCACAGATTCTGCATCTGAATCCCTAATAGAGTAAGTGGATTTAGTGCTCCTACGCTTTGCTCCTGATATGTAGAGCAGATTTCGGACCTTGTCCACTAATTTGCCTTTAGAGGGCACATATCTTCCTGAGGCAGATTTGGATGTTGGCACAGCTTTCATATAATATGTGTATATACTTTCTGTAGGGAAAAGTGAAACAATTTTTGCAGCTAGCAAATTGAATTCTTCTGGTTTGATGTTGCTGAGAAAAAAAAAACTGATTATTTCCATTCGTATTGAAATATAAATGACATTATGTAAACCAGACAGCAGTGTTCATTGCCTAATATAGAATGAAGTTATTTAGAATCAGGATATTTATTTAGAATCTCTCACTGGAACCGCACTAGGTTGTATACAATCCACTTGATTTGACATGCAAGTACCGAGTCTAAACTAATGCTGTCTGAACTCCTATAATTACTTGTAATATATTTTATTAGCTAGGTACTTGGGCAGTACCTATACATGTTAAGGTAAATGTGCAAAAAGGACATTTACCACCTGGCGTTGGTAAATCTTAGGATTTACCGCACTTCACACATTTACCTTAAATAAGCTTATATTTCATTATTCTACATTGTTCAGTAAATACTGCATGGTGATTACTGTGTGTCTAGAACTATTCTACCATAGCTACTTAACCTACATACACTACTACTTAATCTAATATGTATACTTAGTAGAAAAACAAACACTACAATAGTTCTACAATGGGAAAACATAAGTGACTCAATAGTTACTTGTTAACAATGAATGTGTAGTGATGTTTCATCAAAACATCAACAACAATGTTTCTTTTTTGTGAATTCAATTGTTTGTATTTTTGATAATAATTTAAAACACTATTTCCCTGTGGAGATGATTGGAGGATAGTCTTCAAATCAAATTCTGGCAGTGAAAGCCTACTTGGTATATTTAAGTAGGAATCCAAGTCTAAAGTGATATCCGTCAGAACAATTGATTGATCTTGATCAAATTGCATCGCTTCTTGACAGTTAGCATTAATAATCATTAAATCTTCATTTAAAGAAGATGAGGTTTCAGTATCAGCAACTGAGTCTAAGTAATCCTGTAGTTTACTTTTAAGTTTAATTCGGTGCCCAATATGCGGGCAAAGTTCTTTCAAATAAATATCATTCGAAACCAAATATTTGAATTGTTCTTTGCCTATATCATTTTCTGTAAAAAAAAAACTTATTTTTTAATTGATTAGGTACAAATGATGAATATGAGCTGTAGGTAAACATAAAAGTATTTTTTATTTTAGCATTAAGTACCAGTAAGTGCGACCCAAAACACTACTCCATGAAATTAGTTTTGTTTTCATTCTAAGTAGCATGGTCAAATAAGATGACAATGGAACAGTATACCTAATTTAATTATGTAAGTACTTAATTATTAGGTAAGTATACTGCTTATACATTACGCTTTCGGTATACCTATTGATTTAAGCTTTCACGATTTACTTAGGTACACACATTATTTTATCTAAACGGGATCTAATAGCGTATTAATTTATCCTATCTAAAGAGTCGCTAGCACGGTCGACGCTTCATACAAACATAGTTTGGTTCTCATTTATTTTAAAACGGCATGCTGGAAAAACATGCCTACCACCGACCGCCACGGGCGGCGGTCGGTGGTAGGTAGTTAGGTACGCGGCGGCGCCCGGCGGTTTCGAGCGGATTGAAATTTTGTATCACGAATTCACGATCAAGATCTTATCTTACCTACATCGCCTACCGACTACCCACACGGAACCGCCGCGCCGCCGCCATAGATCATCATAAAAATGCACAACTTACTTTTGAAGTTCTCCACGACTTCTGACGGCACATCCCAGGATACCAGGATGTTTTCTATAGTTCCGTCCTCGTCCATTATCATAATCAGCTAATTTTGGTAATATCCACTCACTAAAGCAATTCAGGACAGACAAAATATGATTTGCCGACACGACGCGACGCAACGAACGAATACGAATTGAATTGAGTGGCGGTTGGCACTTTGGCAGCAAGCAGCAAGCAAGCTTTAAAATGTTGCCAGTACTTGATTTTTATTTTACCCAATAAATACATCACTTATATTAATATAGAAATTTGTATGGATGGTGTAGATTAATTTATTGTGTGGAACTTCTTTTTTCGCAAAATATGTAAGATAGGTAAGTAGAGGGCTACAGTAGGGGTAGGTACCCCTACTCACCTCACTATTAGGTTAATAGTGAGGCCTGGGCACATTTACTCTGAAATCCGAAAAACTAACATCGTATCGTGCTGTCTTATTCCCTCTCGGGTTATACACCATATGAGTAAGTAGAACGGCAGGACATGAAGTTGGATTGAATTAATTTCGGAGTAGGGTAGGTAGGTAGATGTGTTTATTTTTTCTCACGGTATAATAATTATGCTTTTTAAATGTTTGTTTTATTTACTGCCATGGGCGCCGGCAGCACTTGCACCGCCCTGTCAGGAAAGAAAATACATAGATTTTTTTTTTAAATTTCGTCTAGATTGCTGTCCTAATTTGTTAATCACCTTGCCAATCAGTTCAGTATCCTTCAGTAGAATACATGTATAATTATAAAATTGGCGGATTTACCAATAGGCAGAGTGGAAGCCTAGAGCGGCAGATTTTAGGGCGTCAAATCTGGGGCCATTTTTTGTCTTATAAAAATTAAAAGATTCATTTATACATATTTAAGTACTTACTTAGATGTTATTATGTCCATACAAATAATTCAACATGTAATATTTTTCATCACTTTGGCCACAAAATGTTTCAAAACAACGATTTTTTGACATAATATTATTATTATGACAGATCACGTTATCACGTAAAATTACCGACCGTAAACCGACTTTACTGACAACCAATTTTTTTGTTTCCACAAAGTTCAATCGCCATGATTGTGAACTAGATTATCGAAATTGTACCTATATAACGGGGGCGGCGAATTTTGAATAGCCTACGGGCGGCAATGTGTGAATCCGCCAGTGATTACTAATAGGTATTATCCATATTTTATATTAGTTGATAGTATAGTGTTGAGATGAAGCAAATTGTCTTTAGTCTTCCCGCGCGCGAGGCCCTCAGAGAATTCGTAGAATAATAATTCAATAATAAACTTCCGAGTTGAACGGAATTTTTCTCAATGTTTAGATGCACCTCCCTGAAAGTAATCCTGGCGGCGCGGTGCCCATGATTTATGCCTTTTATATTTCAAAAACCATATCAAAAGCGTGGTAGATTGTGTTAAGATGAGATTGCAGATGATGATTATGAGATGCAAGTCCCAGATAATCGGGTAAACAACATAATACAGCAACACTGCTCATAGTAAAAAAAACAATCTCAAAACAAGATTTGGTAAATGTTGCTGCAAGAAATACCTACTATCTTGGTGCAACAATGCACAGAGAATACAATCTTGGCTCAAGATTCATGAATTTATGTGCATGCAAGAATTTATAACCAAGAAATAATGTCTTGGTACAATATTGCTTTTACTTTCGATGGTCTTAAATCAAGATTCATGAACTTAGCTGCATCAGTACTACCTAGGTACCTTTATACAACATTGAACAAATACCTATACCTACCTACCTAATAGTGATTTTTAACCGACTTCCAAACAAGGAGGAGGTTCATTTGCATGTATTTTTTTTGACGTGAACGTCATAAAACCGATGGCGTTGAAATTTTGCATACAGATGTAGACCCAGGTAAGTTTAGTAACAATGCAATAATCTGGTAGGTACTATTGCGCTGATCTCATGATGGAGTCAGGAGGTAGATAGTGGAACTACTCAACGGCGAACAGCAAAGACACGAAATTTTGTAAATGGATTTAAGGCGCTACCCCAAGCAAAAGCCGTTTTTTGTGCAGTTTTTTGGAGCCAACTCCTCTTTATCCAAAAGAAATACCAAGTAATAAAAATACATTAAATTTCTACATATTCTTAGACTGCAAAGTGGTAGTTTCATTTTTTATTTTTAGTCTCATAATGTGTAATAAATCCCCTCACAATGAAACCACAAAAATGAGAAAGAAATATTTATAACATGCTTCTTCTCGTAAAGTTAACATTATTTTGATTTGCTTCTTATACTAATGGATAGACAATTTAATAATGAACATAATGCTAGTTTTTTTTTTTTCAAAAGACGGAAATTTGATTTTATAAAGAATAAAAATCACTAATTTCGCACTATTCGACCCGCAGTGACTGACGTAAAAACCACTTTGTAGTGCAAGCTGATTAGAACTTTATTCTAATAGTATTTCAAACGAAGTTTGAATCACCACAAATAGAGTTGCTAATTTTGCCTGGGGTAGCGCCTTAACTATAATACTTATAGCTGAGACTTATAGGTAGCCTGTTCTAAACTCCATCATGACTTGGCTGCTGCTCCCAGGGTTGACTTCCGGCGAGGGAACTCCTCAACAGTGAATACCTAGTAAGTAGGTACAGACTACAGACATAAAGTTTTTTATATGGATTTTACCATAATAGCCTGTTCTAAATTCTATCATGACGTGGCTGATGCACCCAGGGTTGACTTCCGGCGAGAGAACTCCTCAACAGTAAATAGGACAAACATGATTTTTTTTAAATTTGTGATATTCCGTTTTAAACTTCGTCATGATGTGGCTTCTATCTAGATCATAAAACTTGTTTTGCACTCAAAAACGAAAAATAAATTAATATTATACCTAATTACTATAAGCGCTACCCACTCATTGAAGTCGGTGCCAGGCCAGCCAAGTCTAAAAAACAATCTCAGTCTAGTAGAGGTAGTAAAAGATACTATTTATGTAGTAAATAGGTAGATACTTGTAGGTACCTACCTAGTAAGGTAGGTATTACTATTTTATTTACCAAATATTTCATTCATAGTCATAGTTATTTTGTTGAGGTAGGTACAATCCGTGCATCGTCTTAAATAAAGTTACACATGGCGTAGCAACAGAGTGAAAGCGGACCGACGCGACGCTTTGAACTTGCTATAATAGGTACTTAAAATGTTTACGTAGGTAATTCAGAATTTTCAGTAGGAATTACTATACTTACCTACTACTCGGTGCCAGCTAAGCCAAGTAGTTATTAAATAGATACTATGTATGTAAGTAACTGCCTCGTTGGTCTAGTGGTCGTAAGCGCGACTGCAGTGCATGAGGTCCTGGGTTCGATTCCCGAGTCGGACAAAAAGTGCTATTGGGTTTTTCATTAGAAATTTCCCAGTAGTACCTAGCCCGGAGTTTGGAAGTTGGCGGTATAATACCCCCGTGCTTCGGAAAGCACGTTAAGCCGTTGGTCCTGCGCCTGATCTCTCTCCGGTCGTGTCGGACTATGAGAGGAAAGGAACAGAGAGTGCACCTGTGCCTGCGCACACACTTGTGAACTATAATAGGTAATGAATAGGTAGAGTATCTCCCGCGCAGTTGGCTAATCTCTGCTACGATTGGCCGCCGTGACCGAAAACGGTCAGGAGGACTATTATTTTATTATTTATTATTATGTAGGTAGTAAGTAGGTAGATACTTGATTAGATGAGACCACATTATTTAATTTTACTGTACTGTCTAGAACTCTAGATTAAAGTCAATAATAATAATAATCTGTGTACGTAGTAATCTGTGTATCAGTATTGTGATCAGTAGGTAGGTGGTAGTAGGTCTGTCTGTGGCATCGAGCTCCCAAACGAATGGACCGGTTTTGCAGTTTTTTTCTGTTCGAAAGCTGATGTTTTTTTATTATTTAAGATGTATAGATGGGTCAGCTCTTGACCTCGAGGCTTGCCTGAGTAAGGATGAGGTCTACGATGGAGCGAGCCTTCCCAGTAGCACTGGCTCTCCCGCGCACCAACGGAACACAGCGAACTGTTTGGCGCCGGACTTCGGCGGGAGGGTGGTAACTAGCCATCAGGCAGACCTTTGCAGGCCCTTCCACCAGTGTTGGGATCATTCAGCCGAACCACTAACAAAAGTCAGCGATTCCGTTGCCCGGGGTAGACCACTAGGAGGTAGATCCCACACAAAAAAAAAATCGCCATAACATGCATAATTAGGTACATCACTGAAGCATACATTTACGATTGTTTTCAGAAAGTAAATATTGATATTAACAGCGACATACACCATTGATGGAGGATATTTAATCAATAAAGATCAAATAAAATATCAGAAGATGAAGATGTTGCTAAAGTTCTACGACGTTGTTCTGCGACTTTAATATTTCTCGTAAAGTCATTGTAGCCATCAAATCGACAGTAACTCTGGGACCACTTTTTGAATCGTTACATCTCAAAAACGGTGGCTCTTAGGAAAAAAGTATTTAGACATTTTTTATAGATAATTATCTGATTTACAATTTTTGTCTGAGCTAATTTTATGATAAAACTTACCGTTTTGCTGAAAATCGTGAAAACCCGTTTTTGTAACCTTTGACCCCGAGTAAATTTTTTGCACGAGCCGGATCGATGAGGAATTTTCACATTTCCTTTATAATAGTGTATTTAATAATCCTACCAATATTCAGCCAAGTCGGAATTTTCGTAACTTCACCCCTATTTTTTAGTCTGATTTGACCGGTAATACTTGACTGTGAATTTGACTGAATCTTGAGTGAAACTAGTTATTTCTCTTACCGAGAAATATGTTACTTGCTTTAAGAATGTCATAATACTTGTCTGAAAATTTAACTAATTCTTGGGTGAAATACATAATATCTCCTACCGAGAAACATATTACTTGCTTTAAGAATGTCTTAATACTCGACTGTGAATTTAACTGAATCTTGGGTGAAACTAATAATTTCTCTTACCGAGAAATATGTTACTTGCTTTAAGAATGTCTTAATACTTGACTGTCAATTTAACTGAATCTTGGGTGAAACTAGTAATTTCTCTTACCGAGAAATATGTTACTTGCTTTAAGATTGTCTTAATACTTGACTGTGAATGTAACTGAATCTTGGGTGAAACTAATAATTTCTCTTACCAAGAAATATGTTACTTGCTTTAAGAATGTCTTAATACTTGACTGTGAATTTAACTGAATCTTGGGTGAAACTAGTAATTTCTCTTACCGAGAAATATGTTACTTGCTTTAAGAATGTGTTAATACTTGACTGTGAATGTAACTGAATCTTGGGTGAAACTAATAATTTCTCTTACCAAGAAATATGTTACTTGCTTTAAGAATGTCTTAATACTTGACTGTGAATTTAACTGAATCTTGGGTGAAACTAGTAATTTCTCTTACCGAGAAATATGTTACTTGCTTTAAGAATGTCTTAATACTCGACTGTGAATTTAACTGAATCTTGGGTGAAACTAATAATTTCTCTTACCGAGAAATATGTTACTTGCTTTAAGAATGTCTTTATACTTGACTGTGAATTTAACTGAATCTTGGGTGAAACTAGTAATTTCTCTTACTGAGAAATATGTTACTTGCTTTAAGAATGTCTTAATACTTGACTGTGAATTTAACTGAATCTTGGGTGAAACTAATAATTTCTCTTACCGAGAAATATGTTACTTGCTTTAAGAATGTCTTAATACTTGACTGTGAATTTAACTAAATCTTGGGTGAAACTAGTTATTTCTCCTACCGAGAAATATGTTACTTGCTTTAAGAATGTCATAATACTTGTCTGAAAATGTAACTAATTCTTGAGTAAAATAAATAATATCTTCTACCGAGAAATGTATTACTTGCTGTAAGAATGTCTTAATACTTTACTGTGAAATTAAAGTGATTCTTGTGTGAAACTAGTAACATCTTCTGCCAAGAAATATATTACTTGCTTGAAGATTTTTAAATTATTCATTTGAGATCTGAACTGATTCTTGAGCCAAGGTCGAATCTATATTGGTACAAAAAATAATTTTTGAGTCAAATCCGCGCAGTTGAGAAATAATCATTCTTAATGTTAGAAATAAATTGGTTTTGATTTTAGATATAAGTTTTGACTTAAATAATTTTTCTTTTGAACAAAGATTTTCGATCTTGAAATTGAAGAATTCTTAATTTTTGAAGCGTTAGTTGGATTATCTTAGTACAAGATATATATATTTGAGATCAAGAAATATTAGGTGAAACATAGTTGGTTCTTGGTTCAAAAGAACATTTTTTTCTGTGTGCCTATCTCACTTACGATCGTTTGCCTGTAAAATTCCAAACTACATGCGGGAAATACGTCAGGGAATATTTTGGTTGCATTTCTTAAAGGTTTTTGTACAAAGATGAAAGATTTATGAGCTGGTTTTCGTGTCGAGCATATCGTAAAAGTAGAATGTAGGCGAGCTTCTATTGTGTTTCTTGGTGTGACAACTGTCACTACAGAGTGCTGTTTTATGTCATTTTTACTTCCTGAAACATTCGCTTTTAGGTATGTACAGTCGACGACTTTAATTGATAAGCCACTTTCACTACTTTCCAATTTTGCACTTTTATACATTCAAGTAAGAATATTCCCGATTAAACCAGATTGTATGACATGGCTAAGATACGAATAGTGGTAAGTGGCTCATGAACGAATGTCCGCGACTGTACAAGAAATATATTTGTACAGACGCAACCACATCAAGGTACCCGAAATTGTAAAATTGTAAAATCTATTAAAGAAATTTGACACTGTTGATGTGTACTAAGTATTAAAGACAAGTACCTGACCTGTAAATGTGGCGAACCCATTTCCTAAAGCTCCTCAACATGATTTCGTTCTTTTATTTTTCCTCCATTATCATTTTTTACATGGAGATGAAGAATCCCCCCTGCCGATATATTAAAACATAATAAATAGTGATTCATTCCCTCGTTTGTTCCTCACATCTTATCTGCGGCGCGATGGTGTTTACATTAGATTTATCTCCGCGCCCGCGACGGAACACACAGAATTATGTTACGCCCCCCGCATCTCCTGTTTTTACATCATTTATTCGAGAATATAGAACGGTGTTGTTTTCTCAGAATTGTTATCGGTGCAAATGTTTGTGTTGCGTTTGGTTTTAAAACACGGTTCGAAATTATCAAACAAACAAACATGCTTTCTTTTGATAACTAACTAACACCGTATCTTGGAAGCACGTTAATCAGTTGGTCCCGGCTGTCATTTGTAGATCTTTGACAGCTGTAATCTTTGATCTTTGTTACAGGTAGTCAGTGGCCGAAAAGTCTGACAACCAGTCTTACCAAGGGGTATCGTATTACCCAGTACTAACTGGGTTGTGGAGGTCAGATAGGCAGTCGCTCCATGTAAAATACTGGTATTCAGTTGCATCTGGTTCGATTGGAAGCCGACCCCAACATAGTTGGGAAAAGGCTAGGCAGACTTACCAACACACCTATATTGGGATACAAGAATTTTAGGGTATGAGAATCTAGTAGGCAAAATAAATTAGCATTGTGTTACTTCATTTCATATTGTGCATTTAAACAAACATTGATTTTAAATCACGACGTATGTTTGTAACATGCAGTGACAGCTCAATTAAAACGCAATGAAAGAACTTTCCGATTCCCAGCGAATCCACTCATTCAAACCATCTATTTAATTATGCAATGTATATGCACCTATAATTATGTATCAACATGACACTTTATACCTCTTCCTATTCTAAATACGAATAAGTTTTTCCATATGCCATAAACTTGTTTAATAACTACACACAAATATCATCATCATCATTTCAGCCCAAAGACGTCCACTTCTGGACATAGGCCTCCCCCAAGTGTCGTCACATTGACCCGTTCCGTGCGATTCGCATCCAGCGGATTCCCGCAGGTGAAAGCACCATGTGACAATTAATATGACCTTAAAGTATCGTTAACCGGTATTCAAACACACTTTGTATAAATTGTGGAGGTAGGTTAGCCAAGCCATCCAGAAATAACCTCTACAATACCTAACGAAGATCTTAAAATAATACAAATTGATTTGAAACCCAACGATCACTGAGCAGTTGATAGGAATAGGCTAGTTTCCACCATCAATAAATTGCGAAGTTTGAGTACCCATTGGAAAACACTGGAGACGTATTTTTTGTTATTGTAAATCAATGAATATTGACAAGGATAAAACGCATCAGAACTCAGAAGTGGGGGGCTCGTGAAGTCGTGACGTACTAATTCGATTTTTTTAGTTGCCAAGCCTATTGCTTCCATGAATCTAACACAAATTATAATTAAGATCTTCATTATTCTAGTTCCCGCTTAGTAACACCTCGCAGATAGTGTTGTTCATAAAACATTCAATAGACACTGTATAAATTCAATATTCAATAGAGTGTCAATCTATATAATACTTATAAATACGGCCTTGTCAATCACTGCTCACAGAGATTGGCATACTCGTATAAATACTTATTAAATAACCTATTTCTGATCCGTCTGTGTATAAAAGCAAAAAATCTTTGTACCAGAGGCAAAAGTACTCGTAGCATATGTAAGGCCTGTTACACACTTTTTTCGTCACTTTCGATTCGGCTGAATTCGTTGAACAAGAAAGCCTAAGACCCGAACCAATTACCACATATCTTAGGTTTGCATTCGGCTATCCGATCAGTACGAGGGTACCGATCGGTTAACTCCGTTGGTCATCACTTCTTCCGCCGAGTTAAATTATAACATTATATTGTTTTTGTAGATTGGTAGTAAAAAGAACTTTCACATATCAAAAATAACTTATGTTTTTAACGAAATGGGTCGCTGTTTCAAATCATTACCGATATCCGACTCATGTTTTTTCTTTGTTGAACATGATAACTGTATCGAGACAAAATTGAATGGTTTCGAACAAAAGAATTTCAGAAACCTGCTATCCTACCTGACTTTTCTGAGAGGAAACATCCGAATCAATCTCAACCATCTAATCACACACACCATCACCAAACCAACCATTAAACCATCTAATCTTGGTAAAGACCTAAGAGGACAATGTAGGATAAGAGTGGCTTTTTCCGAACGTATGTCTACATAAAGGGTGTAAAACGAAACCGAAAACCACTTGTTCTCCCCGTCATTGCGATCATTTTTTTGTTCTACACATACCTGGGAACCTTCTAGTTACGGAGATATTGGGGGTCAATGTTCCAAATTTTTTTTTAAATACAGGTTTTTATTGTAAGATTTTTACTTTAAACACCTCTACGACCCCCGTATTATTCAATCCATCCATCAGCACAATGTTTTAAGTGCGTTACATTGAGTTCTGCCAGCAACCATGATTTTTCACCCCAAAAAAAAAGTCGTTTCCCAGCAATAATTTTCGCGTAAAGTTACTAAGTTTGATGTGCAGAATGCTTGGTTGACGGCTACGTGATGAGGTGGTTTACACCCTGTATTATGTACTATAATATATTTTTCGCTTTTGTTCGAATCATGCCGATCAGATCGTCCTGTGTGAAACAGCCCTAAGGCACAAAGACTAAAATATCACCTTAACCTTGTTCCCTGTGATTTTTTGTCCTTTCCTTTGAGCTTAGACTTATTCTATTCAAACCAATCTTTTGATATAATATTATATTGACTTAAATCAGAGCTCTATATTTGAAATTTGTTAATATTTTTTGTAAGATCTTTGGAAGACTTCGGACGAAGGAAGGTACTCGTACCTTAGATTTTCATAGAGGTAGCGGTTACGTGATACTCATCGTAAGAGCTTAGATAAGAAACTCAATAGATTTGTCACTCAGTCTCTCAAGATTGGTGTAACGCATTATAATGGCTAGCTAAGTACGACAGTGTCTCCGTGTGTAATGAAAGATCACCCATTCGAATCTCTCATCACGAACAGACTATATCAAACATGCGTTCTAGAGAGTTAAGCAACTTAAGCGTTGTCAAAGTTTCGTGCAGACGGGCAGTATGCTATAGTTGCCATGGTAAAACCCAGTAAGTTTGCTAAACTACATACATAACATAATGTAACATAACATCACGCCTGTAACACCTGAAAGGTTTGGCAGACGTGTATCTTATGGTACACCCACATTTTGCCAGTTATATTTGAGCCATCAACCGAACACAAATCGAGACTACTACTGAGAAATTCAATTCTGATGGAAAACCCCCATAAAAATTCGCCCGACCCGGAAATCGAACCTAGGACCTCATGCACAGCACTCGCTATTGCGACCACTCGACCAACGAGGCAATTAAAACCTACATAGTAGGTTATGTATAAAGGGTGTAAAACACCTTTTAACGAAGCCGAAAGGCACTTGTTCTCCCCGTTACTTGGGAACCTTCTAGTTACGGAGATATTGGGAGCCAAAGTTCCAACATTTTGACCACTTGTTTTTTTAATATAAGTTTTATTGTAAGATTTCAACACCTCTACGACCTCCGTATTATTCAATCTATCCATCAGCACAATGTTTTAAGTGCGTTACATCGAGTTCTACCACAAAACATGATTTTACACCCCTAAAAAAAGTCGTTTCCCAGCAATAATTTTTGCGTAAAGTTACTTAGTTTGATGTACCGAATGCTTGGTTGACGGCTTCGTGATGAGGTGGTTTACACCCTGTATTATGTTTGTTAAATCACTTATTTTCTAATAGCTACTCACACGCCATGCACGACAATGTCCTACAGTCAAGGACTATAAGTGATCCTCTTGCCACCATTCTTATTTTAGCCGTGTAATGCAAATCGGGTTGAGTCGGTTATATTCGTACATACTACAGAGTGAATACCCAAAGTCGACCAATTGAGGTGTAGAAACCGTCACTTAGCCACAAATGTTTTGGCGTAGCCATGGTTACGTTGACGTACGTAGAAATGATCATTGGTATAATTTTACGATTTATCCGAACGTGCAGCGTCCAAGATTACTTTTGTTTTGTTATAAAACTGCGAAATTGGAAAGCTTGAAAGTGGCTCATCATTTAAAGTCCTTGACTGGACATAGAATACAGCAGCATAAGTCCCCCGATAAATGGCATCTACATGGCATGCAAGTGAGCTGTAACAGTTCACAACTTATTTAATTTACTGGCTTGTGACGCATACTATCGGCCCTCCCTGAACAAGGGACCAGGAGACTGTAGTTAATAACGATTTATAGAACCCTTTTGTTCCAGCCTGTTATCTGCGTCGCATGAGCTTGCTATTCATCCCCTGATATATAGTGCCACTGCCACTGTCGAAAGAATACGAAGCCTATCTATTATTCTATTAAATTCTCCTCATAATAGAGTTTGTTTTTAGTCTGAATTGACGCTCTAATAACTTTTATTTATTAGATTGCGGGATCTCGTTTGTTTTATGGCCTACCCTGATGGGTTTGTTAAAGTATGCATGTTAATGTTGTGTTTTAAATTCGGGTAGTTTGTCATGTGGGATTTTGTCAATTTTTTTTTTTTTATATTATACATACATGACACAATACAACGCCTATAACTGCTATATTCAAGTTTCTTAACGTCTATTGAATAGTCCGATCGATGTATCGAATAGACTCCATTCGATACATCGTCGTCCAGAACATTATTACATCGTGATTCGGGAGCTCTACTAAGGTTAAACTTAATTTAATCTAAAAGCATTGCCGCCATCGTAACTCACTTAGAGACGACCAACCGCGCCACTGACTTGTGACTGCGCCCGAAAAAGAAACATTCTCTAAAGAAAGCCATTTGGTTGGCACATAAAAGAAATACGTATAAATCAGAGGCGTCGGCCATTACGGCATAGCCTACGCGTTATTGTGCCCGCTCCGTCACGTTTATGCGACGCGAATGTGACAAAATAAGCGCTGTTACACGACAAACATCCTAACCTCTTATATTTGCTTCACTGAGATTACTCCGCTTCCTGTAATATCTTACCGTCACCTCGTATCTAGATACTCCACTTCTCTTCTCTTTAAACTCACACGCTTCGCGACGTATACCGCACTTACACAGTCACGCCATTAAAGTCTTCGATCACTGTCAGGAAGACGGCGAACAAATAAAACTATAAGTAACAGTCTTCGACCAAGCAGACAAGCAATATAAAGGAATTGGTGGAAAGTGACTCGCTGAAACATGTACGCTAACAATTTTATAGCACTTTGTAACTTAAATAGGTCATTGTAGATGGTAGAAGTGTTACCTAATTATCTTTCATGAAATTCCAAATTATCCGTACAGTAAAAAGGAAGGAACTACATTTTCATGTTTCATGCTGCTCAGTGAGAGCTTATTAGCATACGATAGTGTTATGAAAGCTAAAAATTGGGATCGTGAAAAGACCACTCGCTGGCCGCTACTGAAATACGAGTGGACGGCTCATCCGCTTATAATTTATGTAGCAAAACGTAACAGAAACACAAATTTCGTGGTGAACATTTTGACGTGGCCCGAACATTCATTTTTTGAATGAAACAACATTTTTTTCGGTAGGAACAAAGGTCACAAGTCGAGCGCTGTTTTTCAGCTTAGTCAAACCATTTTTTACGGCTCTTCACGTTGGAATCACGAACATTTCGCGTACTAAGGCTGAAATTGTGAGCGTTTTGACTGATTTTGAATTCAGCTGGCTCAACGTCAGGTAATTTGGGAGGCTTTTTCTTATACTTTATGGAAATCTCGACCATCAGCGAGATTTTCCATCATATTTTAGATAAGTACGTCATTTTTAACGTGCGCGCAAAAAGTTACTTTGATAAATAACTTCCTGTAATTTCATCTCTCGGAGAAAACTGTTATAAAACTAGGTAGAACTACGAACCTTACTCGGAGGAAACCATTTAATCGTCTTTATTTGACTTTTCTACATTTCTACAGTACATTTAAACAATGCGGCGAACTCCAACTAAAGAAACCCAAGTAGCACATAGTTGCACAACTAAAATTACACGGCATGTCCCCGAGCTTATCAAGAGCTAGCGCAAAACTTAGGCAGGTAGATGTAACTTAATTTAGACGGCGACGTTCGGAGCCAATCGCGGCGACGACAGTGTTTGCGAAAAATCGTACGGAGACAAGCGATTTTTTTCAGCCGCTGCGAACGTGAGACGAAAGTTATTGAGCCTAGTGAGGTCAGGATACAAACGAACTAATCTAAGCCTCGCGCGTATTCGATTGCTCTGCGTATGTATGTGCCTCGGACTGTTTTGGGAGTAGAAAATTATACAGAGATTCCAAAGCAATCATGGACATTGTGTATTCCGTTCTAAAATTGGAGAATTCGGTTATTTATGCTCAGTGAGTGTTTGGATTGTGTGATGCGTTAACTTAATCAACTGCGCTAATTTTCTCTTATTGCACAAAAAGATAACTAACTACTAAGATCTTAATAATCTTATTAGTTTTCTTAGGATCTAGTACGCTGCTAACTAGGTGTAGTACAATTTAAACTCCGTTTACTCCGTTGTGAAAACCCACAAAATTCTCAAAATAACGGGAGACACTATTTCAAAATCAACAAACACCTGATATCAAAATCCGTATTATTCGGTCCTTGTAATCTGAATGCGATGTGATTCAAACAAGCAGGTGCACCAACTTCACCGTGAACTGAGACACAAAGCTCATCGTTTGTTTTGTTATGTTGGCTGTAGAACGGCAGCCATGTTTAATGACGCGGAAAATTTTCAGGCGCACGATAGTGCGGCCACCGAACCAGTGGTTTGTGCATTGGAATTAATATTACATTGTTTACAGTGAAGGTTCTTGACTCCTGTCTCCGAACTAAACACAAACATGCACCTGTGTCGTTTATGCTAATATTGTGCGCGTCGGGTGCGATATTTTATATTACGTTCGAGTTTCTTTGAAATAAGACTTTATTCTGCAGCAAACATTTATGCATCTTCTACAAAAATAAAGTATTAAAAATACAAACGTTTCAGAGATGCAAAATAGTGACAAAAAAAGTGTACGAAGCAACTACGACAGACTTCGTAGCCTAGATAACTTTTCCACTTCTGCCAGTGCCTACGAAAATATGCTTGTAGAATATTCCCGAGTCGAGTGCAGGTTTCTTAATAGACTAAATTCTACTTAAGTGTATAAAGGACCACGTCTCAGGCCGGGTTTATGCTTAATCCTTGTCTTCCTGCTTTCCGGTGAGTTTTCGCTTGCGGATCTTAAAGCCAAGGCAGCGCTCCTCGATGCGGTCTTAAAGTCCTTCTATATATAGCCCGTTTGACGTCCGGTGTTACTTTACTTTATAGCTTTGTTTCTATACAATCTACGTTTATAGCAAGTGTAGTTTATGGTGCACTCTTCAATTTGTTATTCTAGTCTCATGCATTTAGTGCAAGAGCAATCACTTATTTTGTTTTTTTTTTTACAATTGAAATAAAAACATAATAAATGGTTTTTCCGATTTGTGAATAACAGATACAGTTCTGTTAAAACATTGTTTAGGCTAGTTACTAAAAATAAGTGTCACTAATAATAACGTCAACTAAACACGAATTACAGTTAATTTCGTTCACTTATTTACAAAGCACTAATTTTAATGCGTAATTAGCCTACTTACGAAAACCCATTTTGTGGAAACGTTTCACAAAATTTACGGGTTCAATGAATTTTTAGGAGCACAATCAAAACGCCAACAAAACGTATCGAACGAAGTGAACAACTTTCAATGCCGTTCATTTGAACAGACAATATAGAAGCGGGGAAATCTAATCTGCTTCTGAAATTTTCCAACCGACCCTCATTACCATTTGAAGGCGAAGAGAAAAGAAAGAAATATTCTCCATGACGGAAATTTCATGTAAATTGGGTGAAGTACGCGCCTCTTGCTTTCTTAAAATTTTCGTTGTACTCACAATTTTATTGTGATTGCAGTCGCAGCGATCTGTCACCGTAGCCAGTTAATTTGGTCGCAACTGTACTTTTTATTTATGAAATATTTTTAAACGAGTGGAGAAAAGTGACCTTTTCTGCGACGCGTGTCTTCGCATATTTTTATTTCTCATGACATCTGCGAGATTTCGTTAAAGTTTATTCAGGAGATTTGAGATTTTGCAATAATATTTATTGTATGGTGTCATTTACTGTTTGACACCGTATGCGATATATGGGGTATTTTCGTAAATCATTGATGCTTCCGCGTTTGGTTCTAGTCAGAATATAAGCAGTCATCCAGGCATGACCCATGCCTGGATGACTGCGTACATTTCACAGTGTGATGACGCGGCGGCCGCGAGACGTGACCGGGCGCCTCAACGACACAACGCCTTGTTACTTCCATACTTGTTACAAGTACGGGGCACATCTAAGTACTACCCGGTACAAGTGACACTTTCATAATTCCCACGACGGAGCTTTACAAAGCACTGTTACGAACTTTCACTCTGGGGTATTTTCTTGCGATTTTATAACAAAGTCGACTAATGGATATTATTATAAGCATGTTTACTCCGCCCTCTCGTTTTAAAAATAGATGTTTTAATACCCCCCGCGAATTTTATACCTCCCTACTTTTATTGTACGCATAGGGGACTTATGCGTACAATAACTTTCCGAGAAAAAAAAAAAGACCCTGTCATGATTTTTTTCTTCAATCTCATTTTTCGTTGTGATTGCAAATGTGAAATAACAATTTTCATGCGATTTGAAGAAGTCGTTTTAATCCAGAGTGCTTTACAGGACTATCCAAAAAAAATGATGAAGTTTTATTTTATTGAGTAGGTACTAGCTGACCCGCGCAACTTCGTCTGCGTGAAGAACCGCTCGACCGATTTTGTGCAAACTTCACATAAACAATCTGAACAAAGCCTAAACATTTGGTTTGGATAGATAGGTGAACCCGTTGCGATTTATAAAATGACGTCACAGCACAACGCCATCTATCTGTAAGATGTGTGATGAGCTGTATTCAATACTGCACGCAGTTGATCTCCAGATATAGTCCATAGATGGCGCTGTTTTAATATTTAATTCGGAAACACTATTATTTAATCATTTAAATTAAATTTAATTTGATATTTACATTTTTTTAGGTGTGAACTGATTACGATGAAACCAAAAACTTAATGTTACTTTAATTAATAAGTATTAACGCAAATATTGTTGTGTATAAACGTGAAGTTGGTAGACCAAATTGACATAATCCTAATTTTACTTCTGGAACACTTTAAATTCAAATATCTTTTGATGGACTGAACCGATTGCGATGAAACAAAAACTAAATGTTACTTCAAGTTACGCTAAATCGTTGTGTATAAAAATTATCTACATTTAATACGTACATTTTACGTGATGCTGGTACAAATAAACATACAAACAGACAAAAATTCGAAAAATTTTGGAAATGAGTTCTATTGGTTGTTCTATAGCACCCTGGCTATATTTTTTTGTTTTTTTTTAATGTACAAAAACGTCTTTTCTACAGTTTTATTATATGTATAGATAAAGATTCGGATAACCAATTTGGGGATGAAAACAGGCGCTAACTGCTAACGATCTGTGTTAACGTTAATTGAAAAAATTCTAAACAATTTTACTTAATACACAAAAAGCTTTTACACGAACCCCTTACCAGTGTAATTTTGACAATATTCATGATAGTACTAATTACGGCTATTCAATTTATTCGGCTACATTATTCCAACGATTTTCATTAGCGTTTGTGAAGTTTAATCGAAATAAAACGCTGGAAACGCTCTTTAATTATTTATGACAGCTCCATTATTGAGTTCACAGTAGCAAAAAGGTACTCGAGGAGCCGGATTATATTGTATTTAAACGGTTTAATATATAGCGCTAAAGAGGTAGAAATAATTTCTAATATTTTATCAATTAAGGTGTTTATTAACCATAATTTAAAAAGTCACTGCGATTTTCAGTTTCGATAGACAGAATTATTACTGCTGCAATATTTTCAAGTCACCAGTTAATATCTCAAATAGCTCGAGGCACTCTGAGAAATCGAGTTTAAAAATAAATGTAAAGGACAAAGGAATCGATAAGGATTTAAGGCCAAAACTTGGGAAAGCACTAAAATTTAATACCGGCCGCTAGCAGTTGAGGGGACACCACACTTTATGGCGGCAATTACTACCCTTCATCTCCGTAATGTCGAAGATTGGTTTGTCTTTTATGGATTTTCGGGAATCGAGGTTACTGCATTGATTATTCCAACTTCTTTATAGTGATCCAATAATTTTGGAATTACGTCGGCGCTGGCGACAAATCGGAAAGCTCCAACTGACATAAAGCCAAACTGGATTGGATCAATTCGCGTCAAGATCTTTCTTTACATCGTCGATCGGGTTAATACTGCGTAATACAGTTGAAATTGTTATGTGGCACTAGCTTTAGGGTTGATGGCTTGAAAAACTTGGTATTTTATTATGTTGGTCCCTGCGTGCGGCAAGCTGTGTGTAAACTTAAACGAAATATTACGTACAAACATATTACAAGTTCGTTGACATTTGCATGACTAACTCGGGGACTAATTACATTACATTACACGCAACTAATTTATTTTAAAGGTTACACAAAAAATGTGGACGGACACTCCTAAAGCTCAAATTTTACAACGATGCTCAGACATAAGTCTGTATTTATTACTGACATTATTTCGTACTGATCTCGAATCGTATTAAATTAATTAGTTTTAAGTCGAGATTCATGATGAGCCTTCTAGAATAGAGCCTTAAATATCTTAGACATTTTTCTGTAATCAGTCTTGCTGGACGAACATAGACCCCTTAGAAATTTGAACTTAAACCTGTATACCTCAACTGTATCATTCAGAGGTTGGTACAAGATGTTAGCAGATATCAATAGCATGATAAACTCAAGGTTTAGTAAGAACCACAGAGCACAGAAACGCTGTCAACGTCTAGAGACGGCAATACTAATAAAACTGGCCGCTTCAGAAGTGTGTTGAGCGCATTACTTCTGTCACAGGTAATTTGTGTCATAGTGCAAGCGTTCGAAGACACCTAATGACATGCTTAGATTGTATGGAAAATGATGACAAAGCTAAATATGTCGCTTGTAAATCTGACTGTATAGTCTCACGAGACATAACGAGGCAGAACGAGTGCGTAAAAGAGTATATAAGAGGGCTTGCGCTTATACCGCGGCGCTGATAAAATGTGCGCGGCGGTACCGACGCCGCATGGTGGCCGCGCCGCGCGCTTTGTATGAAAACAAGCGAACGTCCGTACGCAGTTACGACAAACGCACTGCTTCGGCGCTGCAGCGCAGCGGCGCGACACGAACGGCTAAATTGAAAGCGCCATAAGTGTGTCCGTACAAAATACAGGGTGTAAAACACCTCTTAACGAAGCCGAAAGAGCACTTGTTCTCCCCGTCTATGCGATATTTTTTTTGTTCTACACCATACCTGGGAACCTTCTAGTTACGGAGATATTGGGGGTCAAAGTTACAACTATTTGACAAGTTTTTTTTTAAATACAAGTTTTTATTGCAAGATTTTATGCAATAAAAACTTATATGAATCCATCCATCAGCACAATGTTTTGAGTGCGTTACATTGAGTTATACCCCAAAACGTGATTTTTGAATCCAAAAAAAAAGTTGTTTCCCAGCAATATTTTATGCGTAAACTTACTTAGTTTGATGTACGGTATGCTTGGTTGACGGCTTCGTGATGAGGTGGTTTACACCCTGTATCTACACTAATATTATGAAGAGGACAGATATAATTTTTTGGTTGTTTGTTTGTTACAATTTAACTAAAGAACTACTCAACCGATTTAAAAAAATCTTTCACGGTTAGAAAGCTATATCTTTACCGAGTAATAAAGACTATAAATGATATTGATATAATGCAAATTAGCCGAGCTATCATAATTTTCGCGGACGAAGTCGCGGGCAAAGTGTTAGTAGTATGTTATATGTATTTAGTTGACCGTTTTACGGCCGACACTCAGCTCGAACCCAACACGACCTAGCGTGGGTCATCCTTAACAGTGGCCTCCGAGTCGTCTCCGTGCTCTGTGGCACCTGCAAATATTATACCGACGACGGTGACGTCAACAAATTCTTTTATTTCTACAGTTCCAAGTATTTTTAACCGACTTCTAAAAAAGGACGAGGTTCTCAATTCGGATGTTTCTGTTTTTTTTTTTTTATGTTTGTTCGCTCATATCTCCGTCGTTTGCCAACCAATTTGAAAAATTATTTTTGTTTTCGAAAGGGTATACCTACTTTCCAAATGGTCCCATAGTCACCAAATCGGGATCTGATGATGGAATCTTGGCGAAATCGAGGGAACTCTTCAAATTTTATAGGAAAACGTACAGCGATTATGGTTTTTTCTACAACAAGTGAAGCATTTGCGTTTGACAAGAACCATTCTACCATCAGATCTGATGATGAAGCCAAGAGTCAGGCACCGGAACTCCATAATGAGACAATGTATCGTAGTCGTGTTTGGGCTTGTTGTATTGTAACGGTATGCACTTTCCACGTGTACCAAGCACAGTGAACCACTAAAAAGTGAAAAATAAAAACTTTTTTGCAAAAAATAAAACCGACTTCAAAAAAAAAACAATAAAGAGAAAAATAACTTTAGCTTCTGAAGTCGGTGACAAAAAAATTAAATCAATCAAACAAAGGTCACCGACTTCAAAAGCTAAAGTTATTTTTCTCTTTATTATTTTTTTTTTGAAGTCGGTTTTATTTTTTGCAAAAAAGTTTTATACAAGCAGTATCAGAGTTAGATTACACTGGATTCTCAGATCTGTGAGGTCGGGACTTAAGATTATAATACCGATAATACTTTTGTATGATGTATATATCATAAAACATATAAAAACGGGTATTTATCGCGAATTGCACGGCTGGTGCAATCCGGTCGAAACGTCGGGCTTAAATTAAAGGTAAATTCGCGATAAATACCCGTTTTTATATGTTTTATGATGATGTATAGGTATAGTTTGCTCAACATTGTATTGTTAGAACTTCGATATAATATATGTACTTAGCTTTTCTGTGGTGTGGTTTTGTTTATTTACTTATATTGAATCTATAAGAAGTGGACAGAACCGCGCACCGAGCTTCAAAACATGTACTTACTACACTAACTAACGGAACAGCTTGTGAATCTAGCTTTCCTAAAAAACAGTAATATTCATTAATTTGTTTCTTGACTTTTAAGGAATTTTGACTCTATCAAAGCGATTAATTACACATGACATACCTATCACGTGTAAAGCAAAGGTATACAAGTAGTACACTTACATTTCACCAGATAACCCTTTTGACCTTCATTAATTTACCTAAAACTAAGCTTTGCGTGCGACTTGGCTCCCGTTCTACCTACGGAAAATACCATATATAATAATAAACTTGTGACCCTCGAGGATAATGTAGCTTCCCGTTATTAAAAGAATTTTCGGAATCGGATCAGGAGTTCTGAAGATTACCCGCGACATACAAACTTACAAACAAAACCTCTATAGAATGTAAGATAGATTTGTCAATTTGGCTAAAGACAAGTAGAGTATTTCACCACGACTAAGCAACAGAAAACTCAGTTACCCAGCAAGTAATTGTCAAACTAGTACTTCTCATAAACATATGAAATCGTAGGTAAACGTGTAATGTTCTAGCTAGGTAAACTAATTCCCTATACCTAGGTAGGTGCCATCGTAGCAAGCAAATCCTATTGCTTGCGCTCGGGTGGTCGCGAAACGATATTATTATTATACAAATTAATTCCCATCCTATCATTTATCTCTAATTTCGGCACACTTTACGGTACAATTTAGTTTAGAGGTTTGTTTGAAATACACTAACTTCCTGTGTTTGTGCATGTGTCGATTGGCTTATTATTTTATCGATATGAATAGTTTATTAAAATAAATGAATGTGTTGTTATAATAAAAATGTATTCGCCCGCCAGAACGTTATTGCAATCCTTTATTATTAATACTCGATAGCAGGAATATTCGTAGATAACGTTAATATAAAAATGATTCTCTTTTTCATTAACTTGCTGGAAGTATTTCATTTTCTTTCTTTTGTGTCAGCTAGGTAAGTGTTGACCGTGTCATCCACAAAAGTGCCTACTTTCTGCCTCATTACTTGTAGATGCCTCACCTCGGCAAAGCTGTATTGGAAGGAAGCAACTCATATATTTAAAGCGACACTTGAACGAAAACTCACTCCTATCACCCATTATATAAAGGCTAATGTTGCCTGCCATTTAGAGGACTGTCCTCGGAAAGGGTTGTCACTTTATATAAAGCTGACGTGGCCGCAAACGACAGTTAATGGCGCATAAAATTCACAGTAAGCCTGACACAGTATAATCATTTTACGGTACTGTAATTTCAGGTATTTATGTGTAGAAATACCCTGTCTGTACAATTTCTCCTTTCAAAATATAAGCATTATGTAAAGGTGAGTAAATACATAAGAGAATAATAAGATACGTTATATAATACGTCTTTTAAGCTCTCAAGTGGCGTGCGTAACGTATATTTTGAATAGGAGCGTACCTACGTGGGAACTTGGAACTCACAAAGACAGTAAAAAATATTCCTTTGGGAGAACGTGCAAGCATAAAGTACTTAAACCAAATATGCTCTAGATTGATGTTAAATAAACACATAGGTACCTCCTTTTGAAACTAGACCGCAGTCTAGCCCTAATCTAGACATTGAAGGTTAAGATATTTGATCTTGATGTTTGACTTACACAACGCCGCGTTTACAGTTGCTTAGCTAAACACTCTAGAATACTATATATTATAATACAAACTACACACATTCTACAGTGTATCAATATGTGTAGGTTTACAAAGTTCGTAATTAATTAAAACGCCTCATTATAGAACCACTAACTTGGCATCGCTACAACTATGGCGTTCCATTGTTAAGTTCAAGTTTCTTCAGAAAATACCTAGACTTTAAAACTATCAAGGCTTAATCTTAGCATAACCTTAGACAGTCTATGACCGGAATAAGGGCGAGTCCAAACATTAGGCAACAGTCATGTGATTTCTACAATAAAGGTAAATAAATGTCAACGTCAGCTTTGAAAAGGTACAAAAATCAATCCTCTTCAATCCCAAGTCCAAGCAATAATTCCTGTAGCCACATGAAATGTAAGCATGTGTAGCTACATACCGACAAGGCTGTCATTTCACTAAATCAATGGAGTACCTCACTCAACGTTGGCAATACGGTCTCAGAGATACTGTCCTTCTCTTTGAGGTTTACCCTTCACCCTTCGACTACCTGCCGACGAAATTTCTGCTTCTCAGCCTTGCGGTTATCGTGATATTTTCGTTGGGCATATCTAATATAAGTATAACAAAGGATTCGGTTTTACTTCTAAGAAATTATAACCTTATGTTTGGCGGTTACCTTGTCGAATTTTTCCTTTTCTTTTTTTCGTCAACCCTCTTCAGCCAATCTTCCAACACAATTATTTGATTGTGATGTGATTCTTAGTAACATTTCTTGTGAACATTTGTAAATACCATTGCTCTGAGTTCAAAGGTAGCTGAATAATCAAAATTCTCCAATCTACACCCTTGGAACGTACGTTTGAGATATGATAAAGCTTTAAGCCACGTAATCACGTTCGCCGAATATTATAATATCACTGTACCTATTCAAAACACGAAAATTAATACAACAATTTTACATGTGAGTGATACTGAGATTTTCAGGACATTGCTCCTACTGAATATTATTCATGTGAAAACGTAGATACTAGAAAGCAACATAAAAGTTTTACGCTACATCAAAAAGTCCATTTTTAGAGGGTCCCCAGCAAATAACCTGGGCTGTACTATATGAGTATGATGTAACAAAATGTCCGTACAAAATAACAGGTAGCTGAACGTAGCAGTCTGCCGTTATTCATGAACAGTCCTAGATGTACGCACAATTTTCTGCTGCTGAGGCTATCGAGGGACGTGCGTGACCAGATTTCGAAACCTCGACGTATTACACCTGTATACCCACCCACTTATACCTATCAACTAGAAAATGTGGAATGCGAGCAAATGTGTTGCCATATGTCGCTAGCCCTTAGGTGAGAGAAAGCAGTTTCAGAATCCACCGAGAAATATTCCGAACGCGATTTTTCTCACTATTTGTGAATATTTTGTATATAGTTATCGTGTACGGAATTTATTCATAACCTTATTTAGAACCTTATCGTTGTGTATCTATAATAAGTTGTTTACTATACGTGACACATGGGACCTATGATATAAATATTGGTTACTATGTACCAAAAAGCCATCATTTTAAGTCAGCATCAATCACTAATCATTGTAAAAGTTACGAGAGTAATAATGAAATCAAATAAACGTCTAATTATCTATCTGTAAAAATTATGTTTGTCCTCTATGGTTTCCTAAACCATTGATCCGATTGTGATGATACTCTGTTGAATTCTTCTGTATATAGAAGGTTCTTGGCCCAAAAAAAATTTTTTTTTGTACGTGGCACTGCATCGCATTCCCGGTACAAGACCAAGGTGGCAGTCTCGACATAGAAAACGACAATATCACAAACTTTCGATCGCTAATTAATTACTAAAAAATTCGGTTGCAATAACGCGATTGCGATAATAAACGTTAGGTAGCTACTGTGAATAACATGAATTTGTAATACCTGAATTCAGATTAACAAATACTAGCAAGTCTTTTATTATAAACAGTATACGCTTTTATAACAAGTTGACAAAGTCAGTTATGGAACTGACCGATGGAAAGTCCAAAAACTATACCTTATGAAAAAAGCATATTACAAAATCAAGGACTACGTTGAAGACAAAGAAGTTTGGCTATAATTCCTTCTGCGCATGCGGCTTCCCTGGTAGCTCATAAACGGCACAGATTTGTGGATGTCTCTAACTATTTCAATCTCAATCTCATTTTTCTTTTGATTCGGATTTTTACAATAGTTTTCAAATCATTTTTTCTCATATTTTGCTCAGAATAGTAACAGCACGGATGACAATATATTTTTCAACACACTTGCTCATAAAGTGGCTCTAATTTCACCGCAATTAGGCACATAATGACACCTGTAATCAAACTGTGACTTTTTCATTGCTATTATTCACAAGTGAGTTATAGGGTTTTTTTTTTATTTTATTGGTTGAATTGCTTTGTTCTTAAAAAAGTTTCGATACAAAAAAGATCGTGTTCAATAGTACAAATAAATTAATGTACCTATTGCTTGCTCATTTCATACAACTTCGTATCTACATAGATAATTTCAACTTATAAGTTTTTAATAAATAAAACTTTCACTCAAATGCAACTTTTGTTTTCTTTTTTTTTACTTTTTTTTTAATTATAAAACTTCGAATTCCCCATTTCGTACGTGGCTGAAACGCTATCCGCGAAAAGCCAAAAAAAAAGGAACCTCATTCTTTTAGTCTATGGGCGATCGCCATTGTTAGATGCGCGCGCATAGGAAAACTGATGAATTATTCCCGCCATTGCGAAAAAAAATTCACAACTCGTTTTCACTGTTGAAATTATAGTTATTTTTAGTATTATTTTATTCTCAAGTGTGTTGAAAAACGTCGTATGATACACGTGTGTGTTGATGATTACCGTCTCGGCTTTCTTAAGAACCTCGCCTAACGGCTCGGTTCTCAATGGCGCCTCGGCGGTAATCACCAACATTACACACTTGTACCATAATGTACTATAATTAAGTATTCTTTTTTTTAATTTACTTACCTTTGTATTGATGCTTTTTATCTATTATTTGTGAATGAGTGAACATTGTAGGCTTTTTAGATTCCCAGATGCTGTTTAACTTTCGTTAAATATTCCTTTTGTTTTACATTTTTTTTTTGAATAGTAGGTAAGCAACGACCTATTGCCGGGCCTACTCTGTCCCCCCATACTTTAGTACTAATGCTGTAACATAATAATATTGTAATACGAAATGATTTGAAAAGAGTAACCATGGAGTTTCTTGCCGGTTCTTCTCCATGGAATCGACCAACGCGAACCGTGCAACTTTTTCGACGTTTTATAAGTGCCCATCTAGGCCTATGTGAAATAAAATATTTTGATTTTGAATGATTACTATGAATTCCGAAAACAAGATGGAGAAATCCATCGAATGTAAAAAAACGCCACATGCCTGAATATGACTGTTATCAGACATTTTACAGTAATTTTGAAGTCCCGAATGAAAAGAACAAAAATGTTGGTCTCAAAAAACGGATTCCGGGAAATAAAAAGTCTGATAGAAAAGTAACGAGCCGCTCTTAATCCATCGTCAAAATAATGACAATTACTTAACTGTAACTGCTAACTTTGCGACTTTTTGAAACGAAATCTTTGAGAAATAAATGGCTCTGCGAAATCAAAAACTTATAGTCCCTATTTGAACGAAATGCTGCCAACTTTGAACACGTAATTACATCAAAACAATTTGATAAATATTCATTGACATCTCGAGTTATTTGAAATGTTCACACATTAAGCGGAGACAATTCAAACATGTAGTTATGTAGGTACAATCTAATGAGAGCTTTGTCAGAAAATGTTTATCTAGACATCCTCCGGGAACCTACTTCATTGGAGTTAGGATTAGCCTACAAAATTCTACATTTGTTTGATTAAAAATTAAAACACTCGAAGCTTATCGAGACGTCAAATAAATTCTAAAATTTTGTTTCAACATCTCTTGATATCCTCCGCCTCATTTCTGTTTTACTTTACACGTTTTTTCTACAATATACATTTCATTTTCTACTTCTAAAAATATGTTTTAGAGAATATAATTCAAACATTTTAGCGGGTTCGTCCATATAATACAGAATATACAGCGGCGCTTGCCTTCCGCGCTTCTCACCGGGAGGAAATAAGTTCAGCGGTGACCTAGTAACCACCACTACGATTCTAGTTCCCTGTTACAATCATAAAGCCTGTAGGTTGTTCGCGTGTTCGGCTTTCAAACATTTATTGTATCGTTATTTATTTGAAAAGTTTGACGAAGAAATACCTTTAAAATTGGTTTAAATAACCTAAAGTTCCGAGCAAGAAGTTTTTCTCAGTATGATGTATATTATCATATTTGATTGCCGGTTTCAGGCATATTCTTAAAATATAACGCAGCGAGGCAGTGAAATAAACAGTACCAACACCTATTATGAAAATTAAAACCAGTCTACAGAAATTACAACGTAACATGAATCGAGAGAACTGAAATAATTTCAGTAGTGAACTACGACGATCGTTCGATATAAATACAAACTGCCGACTCATAATAACCTTTCCTTATGGCGGCCGCCGAGTAGCAAAAAGCGGTCGACCCACGTTACAGACTCAGAAAATAATAAAACATGAAAGCATAACAATACACAATATAAGATTAAAAGCGAATACGAACGTAATTTAATCACGTCTACTTTGTTTTACCAGTTCTTAGCAAGTTAGTTGATTACTTCAGGGAATTGCCAAGATGAATGAGATAAACAAACTGATCCACTGAAAATATAAATTAACATCAATGAGAGTAAAGAAAATTGGTTGAAGAATGATTAATGATTTTGCTTTGTGATAATAAGACAATCGAGTCTTTGGGAAGGGAGAGAGATAAGGTTGTCGACAGCTGAGAGAAATTCGTCAGTACCTGCATAAACGGGCGCTCGTAAAATGAATAGAACATTGTTACTAGCTACTAATGATTAAATTAAGGTTTTAGGCTACCTTTGAAGGCACGTGTTCTTCTTAAGGGAGAAGCGCTAGGGCCCGCAAAATTCAAATGTTCAAACGTTGTTTTGCAATTTGCAGATCAATGTCAGGTTCATCATCATATGCCTCGTCTTTTCCCAATTATGTTGGGGTCGGCTTCCAGTGTAACTGGGTGCAGCTGAATACCAGTACTTTACATGGAGCGACTGTCTATCTGACCTCCACAACCCAGCTAATTCTGGGTAATGCGATACCACTTGGTAAGATACCAGTTGTTAGACTAATTTGGCCACTGACTACTTGTAACCCAACTCGGTATGTAAAGGTTGGTCACCCATCCACAAATCAACCTAGGCATGCACGGCTTAACCTAACGACCCGAGCGACTGTTATTATTTAGCCACGAACTCCTCTATCAGTGTCAGGTTGTATGTTAATTAAAATTATGATTCGCAACCGTAACAAATTATTGAACTTTTTCTTGAAATAGGACATCATTCAATCGGATTAAATTAACTTAGAGTGTTGTATTGGTGATTTGAATGATTTAATTCTGTAATTAAATAGGTACGTGCAGGCAAATTGCAGAAAAACTTAAAAAAAAATTAATTTGGTGTTCCACCTTAACAAAAAAAAACTAAAGCTAACTAAGACTGCCGTAATGTTGAACACAGTTTTAAGGGTAGTAGCTACCCTTGTGTGCCATCCCTCTTTCGCAAACTTTTGGCTGCATTCCGAGATACAAAATATTCGCTCACAGCGCTCACATCCATATTTTGCGTTCCGATTTAGATATCACGATTTTGACAGCTAAGAGCTGTCATCAATTCGGATCGCTCGTGAACGCGTTCACAGTGAACATAACCCCAAACCAAAACCTTTCACAAGACCTATTTTTGAAAATGGAAGTTATGTTGGTTAAGCTCGTCGGCTATATTCACTTTAAAACTCATGGTTGAATGCCACGATAGAATAGTTAGTTGTGACTCGTTAGGTTCCTAACAAAACAACACAACCTGTGAACACAACTGTCATTTTTGACAGCGCTCACGGTGATATTTATGTGGGGCATGGTCGGTGTAATCGCAAGATGGCGCATGTCATGACGTCATCTATGACGATTCAAGGAACATCGATATCGCGCTCACGGTAATTCGGACCGGGTTTATGGACGCTCAAATCGAGTACAGCCTAATTCGGAACGCAACGTTATTCTTATTTTCTCTTTCTTTTTTATTTTCACAGCCCGATTGATGAAGTGATTGAGTTTAGTTTAGCTTACCTATAAATATTCCTTAGCTTTGATGTTTTGTCTCTGTGAATTCTCCAATTTTCATAAATAGGTACATCGCATTTATGTCCTAGTGTAAACGATGTTCTTGTAAAATTTCACAACGTTTCTGAAATTGTACCTAACTATTTCGAAATGTGTCAAAATTTGTTCAGATATTTTCTATTATAGCTCAGGTTCTCCTAAACACAAAATAGTTTCTACAACCGTGGAAATAGCGAAGCCCTAAATGTAATATTAATCCCAAAGGTCAAAGTGCGGTCTGAGCTTCACTTCGAGTCTAGTCTATGAATAAAATCAGACTAGTTCGACAACAATAGAATATTCCTAGGTTTTATTTTCGAACTACCAACACCGTTTCAATTTACGCAAACTAATCGTTTTTCGTAGAACTATTGAAGTGCTTTTAGTAATGCTACACTGATTTTTTCAAAGCGCTTTCAGTGGATAAAATGTTTTTGCTGGAATTGTCTGACGTGCTGAATATGATTGATATTTCAATTTTATGCATTTTTTTGTGAGCGCTACGTACCTATAACGATCAGTCTTACCGTAGACCTTTACCATAGAGAAAAAGTTTAGTAATTTTTGGTTCTCTAATTCCTATAATAAGATTCAAAAGTATAACAACTTTTCCCTCCGTTTCATTTTCAAAACACAATATTACACATAACATGCAAAAGAAAAACTAATAGTGGGTAAATATTAAGAAAAAACTTTCAGCCCACACTCAATATTTCACAAAAAAAACCGTAAAGACGTTACACGTATTTGCAGTTATAGATAAAATTACAGACTAGCAAGAACAAAGATTCGGGGAACGCGGTCCTTGCTCGGTTCTCCAAATAACTTTGAATAAAGATAACGAGAAATGAAACCAGAATGCCCGAGCTTTGTTTGGGTAACTTTCAAACAGTGCGAGGTTTCCTTACAATACCCTTTTTGCTAATGTGACACAGTGGCACTTATGGTTTGATTCTGTGAACTCGTTTGGGTAATAGGCCCAGTTTATGTCAACATTGTAAACGACAAATGTTTTGAAAAGAGTAACCACGAAGTTCTTATTTTGCGTTTTTTGGCTCACACTATGAATTTTTTCTGTGTCGTGGATGCGTTTACAAACATTTAAACTCACATATACAAACAACCAGGGGCCTAATTCTGCTATTTTAATAAATTCGTCACTCCAACACGATTCCATTCTCATCCCATTGTCATTTTGCTTAAAGTTCGTAATCTGCTAAATTCACTATGGTCGGTCAATGGTCTCGTAATAAAATTGTGTTTTAATGGCATTGTTGTATTGTCATTATTATAAAACCCTTAGTACAAATGGTTTTCGAAATCTACTACTAAATGCGAACATTTATTCATGACAGATTTCATGTACCTACGAGATTAATATTCTATGACATTTCTTTCAATGGAGTGTCAGTGGTTGTTCATTGAGAAGTTTTAATTGCGCCATTATGATAGTAGAATTAACAAACTTGTCAAAATTTGACAGAACTTGATCATTATGAAAATAATGGTCAAGTTCTGTCAAGTTTTGACAAGTCAATAAACTTGTCAAAACTTTTAGTAGATTAATAAATCTACTAATAAAATGGTGCATTGAAAGAAATGTCATGGAATGGTAATCTCGTACATATTGACAAATGTGTAAAAATATTTTGGCATGTAAATGTTCGCATTTAGCAGTAGATTTCGAAAACCATTTATGCTAAGGGTTTTACAATAATGGCAATACGAAAATGTCATTAAAACACAATTTTATTATGAGACCCATTGACCGACCAATGATCGCCCATTGTGAATTTAGCAGATTATCGGTTACAACCACTCGAATCGCCCACCTAGTTTCTTGTTCTTCATATTATGTGCTAATGTACGTTGACGTGAAATAGAGTATTTTAAATTGATAGTTATCATCGTGTGATGTTCATCAACAGACTACTGCTGGACATAATTATGCCTCTTCAATATAGGATTTTAATAATCATCAGTCAAAGAAAGACGTAAAGTAATGTTAGGATAAATTCATGATTTGTTTAGGGTAGTTATAAAATCTCCGACAAAAAAAGAAGAATTGTCCTTAGTCAAAATATTTAAACTACTGATCCTAATGAGAGTTAAAAATAAATTTGATAACCAACAATAGAAATCATGCAAGTTGTAAAAATATGATTATTTTGACAAAACCTCTGTTGTCGGTACCTAACTTAGTAATTTTGTCGGAGGTTAAGTATTCTATTCGGAAGTTTAGTTTTGTTATTCGAAGATCCATTTTCATTAGGAGAAAATATAATTTTAACATAAGAGCTTATTTGTTTGTTAAATTTGATACTTTTATTCGTTTATGTTTTGGGTTTTTTGTCGGTAATTCATTAGAACACTGGTTAATTAGAATTATAGTCGGCCACATATCGCTGGAGATTAATTTGTTTTTCGGAACCATTATTATTTCCCATTTGTACTCCCTACCTACTTGTAAATGATTCATGAATACCTATAAAATATGTTCCTGTTTGCAGTTTAGTATTCTTCGAAGAGTAAATTGTGGTCATTTAATGGTAGACTTGTTATCAATTTTGAATTTAGTTTACTTACTTACATTAAATTCCATACCATTAAACTATTTAAAGACAGGCAAGATAATTTGTAGGTATAGATTTGGAGCCTTAGTACGAGTTTTATACCTATTCAAACATCAATTTGCACTGTAATAAAACTAGGGCTATCTGACAAAAATGGAAAACATTCCATGAAAATTGGATTATACTTTGTGTCGATCAAGTACTTTTTGTTAGTGATAAACCATAGTGTAGTTTGATAATATTCAAGGCAAGCTCATCTTAACAAGCTTAATAATTTCATAGTCTATAAAGGGACGAAGCATGCGCACTGAACATTGTCTAATGGCGCCAACGAGACGGGGCGAGTCATCTCTCATCAATAAAGGAAGCCCAAGCAATCAAGTGGGCGCATGCAATCAGTCGCTAATAAATTGATACAGATTGATAATAAGGTGCCAGCACTCAGGGTCAACTTATGAAAAAAACTATTGGACAAAATACGTATTGTTGAATGAACTGGAAAATCAATGCTCTGCACGCATGTTTTAGAATGACTTTAACAGGAAAACGTTGCTAGTACCTCATTTGCAATATTGTTTGTGGGAATCATTTTCAACATTCATAAAACAAGTTGGCGGCGTTTGCTCGAATTTTTGCCATCGACTCGGGGTTGAGGAGCTATGAAGAAGTATAATAGATCTACACTTGTCCATTACCCTTCTGTGCTTTAACTTTTTTTCTTGTGGTCCCAACATACCACTCAAAACTATTTAGGGGGGAATCCGGAACCGCGGTCTTGGTCCCGAAAGCCCCCGACCCCAAAAAGGTCCACCAACCAAATCAAATCACATCATTTATTGATTTAACCATAACGTGATAAATGGTGGTAAATAAAATAATAGTAACAATTATGGACCCACACAGCACACCACAGCACCACCGCACAGCATTTTTTTTTAAATAAACGAGAGAGGACGGGCGCTTTATAACTTATCCTATTCAATATTATTTATCGTAATAGTCTCTAATAATATTAGTCTAACTATCATTTGTTATTTATTTAATTATGTTTAAAATTGCTTATTTGTTAACTATAACGTAGCGTAGTACGCGGCCATTATGAAAACAGATGAACAGAAACAGTGTGACTGACAAACATGACTTCCTACAAATACGAACTTTGCCAGCCAGCTACCCACTGAGTACAGTGACTGCCAGCTGCATGCAACCAAGACGTAACATTACTACCAATATAACCATACCAAAGAATGGTAATTATGCGGACTGGTGGCGTACCATGACGTCTTAAAGCATGATTGTTTTAATCTTATTCCAGAGTGAGAAAGAGATGGCGCTAGACGTTCTCTATAGCTCCGTCTCTTTCCCACACTGGAATGACGTTAAGACAATCCTGCTCTAAGACGTCATGGTTACCCCCCTGTTCGCCTTTGAAACAAATGACTACACAAAACGTCATGCTGTATTCGTACTCGTAATAGGCTAGTTTCCACCATCAATACATAACAAATTTATTGAGTCCGTCAGTTAGAGTATTGGAAAATAATGAACACGTATTTTTTGTTTTTGTAAATCAACGAATATTGACAAAGATAAGCATCAAAACTCGGGAGTAGGGGCTCGTGAAGTCAGAACTCACTAAGAATGATACCAAACGTGACGTATTGGGAATTTAATAAAAACTTTTTTGCAAAAAATAAAACCGACTTCAAAAAGAAAAAGTGAAAAATAACTTTAGCTTCTGAAGTCGGTGACGTTTGTATGATTGATTTAATTTTTTTGTCACCGACTTCAGAAGCTAAAGTTATTTTTCACTTTTTCTTTTTGAAGTCGGTTTTATTTTTTGCAAAAAAGTTTTTATTTTTCACTTTTTAGTGGTTCACATGGAAAGTGCATACCGTTACAATTACAACAAGCCCAAACACGACTAGGATACATTGTCTCATTATGGAGTTCCGTGACTCTTGGCTTCATCATCAGATCTGATGGTAGAATGGTTCTTATCAAACGCAAATGCTTCACTTGTTGTAGAAAATACCAAAATTGCTGTACGTTATCCTATAAAATTTGAAGAGTTCCCTCGATTTCGCCAAGATTCCATCATCAGATCCCGACTTGGCGACTATGGGACCAACTTGGAAGTATACCCTTTCAAACAAAAAAAGAATTTTTCAAATCGGTTTAGGCGTCTTCGAGTAATCGGTGAACATACATAAAAAAAAAAAAAAAAAAAAATACATACAGTCGAATAGAGAACCTCCTCCTTTTTGGAAATCGGTTAAAAAGCGTCGTATCTTCGTCAATTTTGATTTATGTGACAAAAGAAAAAATACGGGTCAAATATTTTTTGATAAGTAATCTAAGTGACGGACTTATTAGATTTTTTCAGTTAACAAGCCTAATAATGGACTGGCTACACAAGATGACGTCTTACTAGTATCTCAAGTACTTCAATAAGCGGCACGTGCCAGATGTAAATTCTATTTACACATGTCTGTTCTCCACCTAAAAGGGTTGGAATTTAACGTAAATATTTATGTTTGTCATCATTTGCTTATCGGACTTACTTTATTACTAAAACGTTAAAATTAGAGAACAATGTTTAATTTATTCAATGAAACTTTTCCAGATGTATGAACGTGGACAAAGCAAAAATAGCGTTCAATTGTTTCTGCCTATTACCACCACGGGAAGACGTGACTATATGTTTATATGTTCGCCACAAACGACAGAGTTTTTTTCCCAATTTAGTTTCCATCGTATACTTACCCTGAAACATCGTGCCAATAATCAAGTATAGGAGACACCAAAACGTGGACATTAATTCTATCAAATCTTCATCATCATCATCATTTCAGCCGAAAGACGTCCACTGATGTCCAGCAGTGGACGTCTTTCGCCTCCCCCAAGTGTCTTTTCTATCAAATATGAAAAGATAATTGTCTTTTTTAAACTTTCACGATTAGAACACATTGTAAAACATATGGAAACTGAAACGGAACGTCGGGCTTATATTAAAGGTAGAAAACGCGATAAATACCAGTTTCCATATGTTTTATAATGAAAAGATAATTTAGTTACTAGTGTAACTAACGTAAAGAAAGTGCTTCTATTTCCCTTATAAATGAGGAAAACAGAGTAAAAGAGGAGAAATTACGAACATTAAGCGCAAAAATAATAGTTGTGCGACTTAAGGTAACGTTCTGTCGTAATACTCGTAATACCACGAGTAAAACTTATGACCCTGCTTTATACGTTAGCTTTGTTTATTACAAACCATTCCCCGTTCTATGTGTGCACAACATATTAAATTAAAACCCGTAAATAATTAGATTACATTATGCGCTAATATTGTTGAGGTAACCCCGAAAGCGTAGTCAAGTGTTTTGTAGTTCTACATTTGCAAAGTCAAAGTGCCAAGTGAAGGTCCCAAGAGCAGATAGTCTGTGTGAAGGATATGACAACTAGACAAGAGGTGATTGCTGAAAGAATTTCAGAAGAAGATATGCTGTGTGCACCAACCCGAAATAAATTGGAATAACTATATTGGGTGTTGGCTTCCAGTCTTACCGATGCAGCGGAATACCGGTATACATGGAGCGATTGCCTATTTAACCTCCACAACCCAGTTAGTACTGGGTAATAAGATACCTCTTGGTAAGACTGGTTGTCAGACTTTTGGGCCACAGACTACCTGTAACGACTGTCAAAGATCTACAAACGACACTCGGGACCAACAGCCGGGACTAACGTGCTTTCCGAGACACGGAGGAAACTCGGTATGTAATGAGGGTCACCCATTCACAGATGGACGTTGGTAAACGCGGCTTAACCTTGAAGAATAACCCGTTTGGATGTTATTATTTAGCCGCGTGCTCCTACTCCACAACGCAGTTAAATTAATAATAAATAAATAAATATCGCTGGACATTATCACACAGCGCCATCTAGTGCCACACTAAGCAAGGCTTGTGTCGTGGACACCAGATAGTTGATATACTGCATATATACTTTTTGTTTATAAATACATACTTATTATACGTATAAACATCAATGACTCTGAAACAAATATGTCCATGCTCATCACACAGCACCTAAGAACGTAAGGCAGCCTCACTACCACTACGCCATTCGGGTAAATTCATTAGTCAATTAATAATTTAATTACGTCACGACTTACGACCCTCACATAAAGCTGCAAAGTATTGATTTTGCCATCCTTGTAAATTGCTTCTGGAAATTAAATTGAGAGAGAGCAATTGATCTAAAATTAGGGGAAGGCCGTCAAGTAACTGGAGCTATTTCCTTCAATAAATATTAATAGGCCGTCAATACAAGATGCCTTTGTCAGTAGCGAGTGAAGACGATATCGTACGCACTCCATCATTAAATTATAAATGGGTCTCTGTCCCCAATTAAATAACCTTTAGTCATTTGGGTGGCCCTTGTCATTTTGTTGTTACGTCATTGTATGACTTCTTGTTTTGTGTCATCAATCATTGTTTTTAAACTTTACCCGTATTCATATGTTTTATAATGTACTTTTAGTTTGTGGCTACTGTAGTCATAATCTTTTCTCAAACTTCGTTGGGTACGTCTTCCAATCATACCGGATTCAGCTGAATACCAGTATTATACGTGGAGAGACTGCCTATCTGACCTCCACAACCAACAACACATAACCTTGGTAAAACTGGCTACTGCAGTATTGTAGAAAAATCTACATCTGGATACAGTCTTGTGGCACATAGACCACGAAATAGTCATACCAGTTTAATTACGACCAACCCCAACCAAAGTTTTCATTCTCGTCCCTAAACCAAGCGGTTGTTGCATGCATTCGGAAAAGTCAATTTCACCTGCAAATTCGTCCAGTCCAAGAGAGAATTAATTCACGAACAGAGCGGCTCTCCTGCGTCATTAATTTTAACTCGTGTAGGTACAAAGCTGCGGGATTAGGTACTCTTACTAGAGTCACATGCACCACAGAAACGGAGCATCGCACGTACAAAATTGAGTCTACCATACCATGTAGCTAGATTGATTTTCGAGTACTAAAACGACTGAACTCTCATCCCAAACCACACTACAAATACAATGTTAAGACAGAAAGACGTTTGGGACGATTAGGATCACTTCGTCGTTTCGACTACGCCTGTAAAAAAAGGGAAAGGCATCTGCAGGATACCTTAAAATACCCTTTTTTGAGATGCGTTTAAGAACAACTTAAAGTAAATTGTCTATTGGTATTACTTTGCTACGGAAGAGATGCTTAGGAGAATGTAAAACAGGTCTGTACTCGAAAAGATCGGTATAAGGAATCGATATTATCAAGCAGCTTAATGACTACACTACGTTTTGTTGTTCAAGTTTCCTAGTCCTAGGTACATAAATAAGCGAAAACACTGACCTTTTTTGCATTCTTCAATTTCCTCATCGGAGTTGTCTTCGCAGTCTTTCTCCAAGTCGCACACCCACATGCGGGGTATGCACTTGCCGTTGGCACACTGGAACTGCTTCAGGGAACATATTGCTGGAACAAAAAACAAAACAATTAGGGACTTCTTAAAGGTCTGTTTTACTAACACTATAATTATCTGTTAGAAGTTCAACATTCGTCTCGGCGCCGAAAACTAAATCGAACGGCATGTTTTCGTTATGGCATTATTTTGATAAAGAAAAAGAAACAGAACAAAGTTATCGCCGAAGTAAACAAAAATAAAACTAAAAATAAAAATAAAAAATAAATATCGCTGGACATTAACACACAGCGCCATCTAGTGCCACACTAAGCAAGGCTTGTGTCGTAGACACCAGATAGTTGATATACTACATATATACTTTTTTATGATGATTTATTTTCATAACATGTGTGACATGTCACTTATCCCAATTCATTTGGTGTCGGCGCAGCATGTCTTCTTACGTACTTCTCTATACCTCGTCATCATCTTTACATAGTCCAGCCATTATCATCCTTTATACATAGTCCATCCATCGTTTTTAGGGTTCCGTAGCCAAATGGCAAAAACGGAACCCTTATAGATTCGTCATGTCTGTCTGTCTGTCGGTCTGTCTGTCTGTCTGTCCGTCCGTATGTCACAGCCACTTTTTTCCGAAACTATATGAACTATGCTGTTGAAACTTGGTAAGTAGATGTATTCTGTGAACCGCATTAAGATTTTTACATAAAAATAGAAAAAAAGCAATAAATTTTGGGGTTTCCCCATACTTTGAACTGAAACTCAAAAACTTTTTTTTCATCAGACCCATACGTGTGGGATATCTATGGATAGGTCTTCAAAAATTATATTGAGGTTTCTAATATCATTTTTTTCTAAACTGAATAGTTTGCGCGAGAGACAATTCCAAAGGGGTAAAATGAGTGCCCCCCCCCCCCCTGTAACTTCTAAAATAAGAGAATGATAAAACTAAAAAAAAAAATTGATGGACATTACCATATAAACTTCCACCGAAAATTGGTTTGAACGAGATCTAGTCAGTAGTTTTTTTTTTAAAACGTCATAAATTGTAAACAGTAATTTACCTTTCATTCAATCTGCTACGGAACCCTTCATGGGCGAGTCTGACTCGCACTTGGGCGCTTTTTTTGGTATACTCAAAACTTTCCTCACAACATTTTCATTCCTCCGCATCAAATGCCTACGCTACGACAACAGATTACCACACAACTTTCCAGTCACCAGTGCCACTTTCAGACTTCCTCTGATGTACTCATTTCTTATTTTAACCCATTCTCGTGACACCACACATCCATTTTATTGGTGTGGAAATAAATGAGCCCGAAAATTATGTGTAAAATAATACTATGAGTGAATTCATTTACACTCTTCAACTCACGGTTCAAAGCATTTCAAGTACCTATAAGTTCCTACTTCATTCGAAAAACTCTTCATAAATTCACAAGTCAACGCTTCAACTATTGCGCTTTAAAGGCAATTTAAAATACAAAAACACGAAATGGTTTGTATTCAGAGAAATAAACGGGATTTCCATGATTGCCCAAGCTCCACCCACAGACACAGTCAGTGGGGTGTGAAACACCCCAACACACAAACTAAGTGACTATGGATTTGCATCTGACATGTCAGACTCGGAACTCTAATTACCTATGAGTTCATCTGCAATTCTGCACCTAACATGCTAAGAATTGTTGGTGGTGTATCGGGGCGCAGCGGTCTGTATATGTTTACCTTAGATTGTATCTGCTTCTATCTATACTAATATTATAAAGCAGAAGAGTTTGTTTGTTTGGTTGAATGCGCTAATCTCAGGAACTACCGGCTCGAATTGAAAAATTATTTTTGCGTTGGATAGTCCATTTATCGAGGAAGGCTATAGGCTATATAACATCACGCTATGACCAATAGGAGCGGAGCAGCAATAAGAAATGTTGCAAGCGGGAAATTCACGCGTCATTCAAAGTCGCGGGCAGAAGCTATTGTATTATATTGCAATTTGACATTTTTTTTCTACATATGTTTTAAACACGCACTTCGCCCGAGAAAATTGTGATAGCTCGGCTAATTTGTATGATATCAATAATTATTATGCCTATGTTACTCGGTAAAGATGTAGCTTTCTAATGGTTAAAATCGGTTGAGTAGTTCTTGAGTTAAATCGTAACAAACAAAAAAAGCGGCCAAACCAAGTTTCAACACCATAGTTCTTATAGTTTCGGAAAAAAGTGGCTGTGACATACGGACGCACAGACAGACAGACAGACAGACAGACCGACAGACAGACAGACAGACACACATGACGAATCTATAAGGGTTCCGTTTTTGCCATTTAGCTACGGAACCCTAAATAACATACAAACAAACAAAAAATAAAATCTTTTCTCTTTCTAATATTAGTTTAGATAAATAACACAAGGGTGCAGTTAATTTACACGTAGGAGTTAACAAAATATTGCTACACGTAAGAAATGTAGGCTTGTAATACTTGCAACGTTTAAATGCAAATAACACAAAACCTAGTTAAAATAACGTCCTAGAATGGCTAGCTAATAACTGGCTGGTAAAACCTAATACTGCTCTGACCACATCATTAAAAATGCTCCCTATTTTGTATGGAAGCTATTACTTTTTCCCGACAGGATGCATGAAAAAACGTAAAAGTCGTGGATCATTTCAGGATGCTTATTAACACCACACAAAGAGGAAGGAAACGAGTTATATTTTAAGGCCATAGGAAAGAGTATCTAGGTACACCTAATCATTAAAATAATAATGTCAAATAATGATGATTTTTGAATGAAAACTAACAGGATAAAGGCACAATAAGTAGGTAGTAGGTACGGAAAACCACGTATGGTCGATAGTAATTAATTTATATTTATGTAGTATGGCGTGAGTGTTTTTATTTTAGTATGGCGTGATATTACGAATTTGTTAGTGTATGTCTCATTATTATTTACCTACTACTAATTTGCGGTTTTGTGTTGAAGAACTGTACGTAAGATGTGGATTATTATTATCAAATCTCAAACGTTACATTAGTCGTAAGTACCACTTATTATTGTATGTAGAACGGAAAAATTAATGATTACTTTGAAAATCTATTGAACTTGGCACATTATTGTCGTAGTTCTAAATACATACATAGATAACCTCACGCGTTTTTCTCATGGGGGTAGGCAGACATCTCAGACAGACATCTCAGAACTCCACCTGCTACAATCCTTACACCTTTTACCTCTTCCACGTTCATACATCTGGGGCCCAAGCATGCTTTTTTTTATAAATTCGTCACTGCAACACGATTCGATTCCCATTCCATTGTCATTTTGCTTAAAGTTTGTAATCTGCTAAATTCACAATGGTCGATCATTGGTCGGTCAATGGTCTCGTAATAAAATTGTGTTTTAATGACAGTGTCGTATTGCCATTATAAAAAAAAACCCTCATTACAAATGGTTTTCGAAATTTACTAGGTACTAAATGCAAATATTTATTCATGCCAGATTTCATTAATAATATATTTTTACACATTTGTAAATATATACGAGATTACCATTCTATGACATTTCTTTCAATGTAGTGTCAGTGGTTGACCATTGGAAAGTATTGACGCCATTACATTAGTAGATTACCAAACTGACGAACCAACCCAACTTGTCAAAACTTGACAGAACTTGACCATGATGAAATCAATGATCGACTATTCTGACACTATTGTAATAGCAGACTTGAGGCCCTGGTCATACACGCACGCTGGTTGCGAGTACTACGCACCTGACCATTCTGAAGAACCTCAAAAAAGGTCAGTGTATGTCCTTCTAGGGCATCCCCTGACAGCGTTGCCACTCACATCTGCCTTTTAAATACCTTTTTCTAATATTTATTTTTATTAGTAATAAAATAAAGTTTCAAGTTAAAATTTTATTCTCTGATCTCAGCTGCATTACCTACAGTCAGAGATACTGAGATAGCCTTCAACGTAGATCTTGAAAGACTCATTGAGTAAGAACACAATGTTTCCTCTGTTCGAGCGAACGAAAACAATAAAACGTTCAAGTGTAATGATAAGATAACATTATGTACGCTAATATCGCGGACGTGTTTACTTTGGGAATAATTACTTAAATTTATTTTTCTGTTATTAATTGAAGTAGAAACCTAAATGGATACGAAATGTAACGGTTGTGACGATGTCATTAAAGATGTGTTACATATGCAGTGTTCAAGAGATAAATGTAAAAAACTGTATCACCTGAATTGTCTTGCCTTATCGGAGTCGCAGTTCAAGGCATTCACCCCGGAGTATAAGAAAAGATGGGTATGTCCCGAATGCACATGCACTATTCCGAAGAAAGGGAATTCTGAAACACCAGTCCGAGGAAACACAACAGTAGACGAAACTTATACACCTAGTTACGTTAACACTGAGCGTGGCAGTCGTCGCAATCCAAAGGAAGTCACTGTGATTGATAGCGGGAACCAAGTGCTTGATGAACTACGTGAGTTTCGCTTAGAGATTAAAACTCGTCTGGATGAGCAAAAGAAAGAATTTACACTACTGAAGAATAAATTAGTTAATACAGAAACAGAATTAAAAGATTTAAAAAGCATACTGAAGGTAGTTCAAGAAAAAGCAAATAAAGTCGATATTCTAGAGACTAGAATTAAAGTACTTTTGGAGAAAAATGAACAATTAGAGACTAGTCTTACTGCCAGAAATATCATGGAGAAAAGGGAGACTGAAGAAGAACCTGAAAGGCCGGTGACAGTGTCATTTGCAAACAAAGTCAAGGAAATGCAACCGGAGGTAGTTGGTAATTTTGTACCAATTAAGGAATGTGTGGCCACGAAATCGGCAAACATAGTAATAACCGGGAAAGATCAAGAAACAAATAAAGAGAGGAGTTTAAATAGACCAGTTGATGTTATTGAAAAAGAAAATGAAAACCCAGGAAAAGAAGAAAAATGGACATTGGTTAATAGAAAAAAAAACAGATATCCAAATAGCGAAGTGAGGAAAGGAGGAAGCGTAGGTTTAACTGGAATTCAGGGAACTGAGCGAAAGAAATATTTGCATGTATGGCGTCTGCAAAAAGACACAACGGTGGAAAATGTAGAAAAGCACGTGAAGACGCTATGCGGAGAGGCATTGCCAATTAAAATAGAGAAAATAAAACACAAGACAGAAAGAGACTATGCTTCCTTCATTGTAGGAGTGCCGGAAAGCAAGTATGAAGTGTTGTGTAAACCAGAAAGTTGGGCAGTAAACATTGAGTTCTGCGAATGGGTGTGGTTTCGGAGACCAACCAATAAACAAAAACCCCCGGAGTAAATTGGTGGACATATTTTACCAAAATGTCAGGGGACTCCGCACTAAATTGGAGGGTTTTTATGGAGGAGTTTTGTCTTCTAGCGCAAACTTATTTGCTATAACAGAAACGGGCTGCAATGAGTCTATACATGACGCAGAATTAATTCCGCCAGGTTACTCCATTATACGATGTGACCGCGCAGATGGGCGCAAACACGGAGGCGCGTGTCTCGTGGCCACACCGAGTTTCGAGCTGCGGCGAGTGTCCCTGCCCGGTGACGTCAACATCGATCATCAGGTATTTGAACTGGTTTGTGCGTCAGTGTACCAGCGAAATAGATTATTGTTTTTGTTATGTGTTGTTTATATACCACCTAATAGTAATGAAAACGAATATATGGTCTTATTTAGAATTATTGAACAAATGTGTAAATCTTATAATGACAGTATTGTAATAGGTGACTTCAATTTGAATTCTTGTCATGTTAACGTACTAAATTATTTTCAATGTTTCGAAACTTATTGTGGATTCACTCAGAGTAACAAAGTAGCTAATTGCAATGGTCGACAACTGGATCTAGTGTTGAGTACATTCACGGAGGAAGGGAGTGTGATAGTGCGCGCGGCGGAGGCGCCTCTCGTGCCGGTGGACGCGTTTCACCCGCCGCTCGAGGTGTCGGTGAGTCTGCGCGTGCGGCAGTGCCAGCGCGCGGGCTCATCAGCACCAACGTCGGGTACCCATGAGCCTGTTGGCTGGAATTTTAATAAAGCTGATTTTTTAGCGCTGTACTCATCAATTGCCTCCGTAGATTGGGCTCCAATGTATGAGTTAGATTTAGAAACGAGTCTAAACTATTTTTATAATATTATTAATTCCATTTTAAATGATTGCGTTCCAAAGAAAAAGCGAAGTCGTGTAAACTCAAGGTATATTTACCCTGAGTGGTACACTGCTGAAATAATTCGCGACATAAAATTGAAGGCGGTCCTACATAAACGGTACAAAACAAGTGGGGGGAGGTCTGATTACGAAGCGTTTGCTCAGTGTAGAACCAAAGTTAAAAATTTAATACTCTGTGCTCGCAAACAGTACGAGCATCGTGTTCAACATCAAATGCTGGAAGACCCAAAGTCGTTCTGGAATTATGCTAAATCTAGGAGAGGTAGTAGAAGTCCGCAAAAGATTTTAAAGAATGGCGAGCCGTTGACTGACGAACAATGCGTTCAGGAGTTTGCTGAGTACTTTTATTCGGTGTATAGTACGGAGCAAGCCGAGTTAGATGTGAGTGCAGCTATGGCGGAAGCGGGCGGGGAAAACGGAGCGGCGCGGGTGCATCTTGATTTCTTGCAACTGTCGGACGTATGTTGCGCGCTTCAACAACTTAAACCGAAAAGATCTTCAGGGCCGGACGGCATACCGCCTTACATCTTTAGGGATTGTCGAATGGTGCTAGCCCAACCGTTGCAATATATTTATAATAAATGCCTGAATGGAGCTGTTTTTCCTGAGAGGTGGAAGATTACCCGCGTTGTTCCGGTGCCAAAAGGAGGCGCAGGGATGACGGTGGATGGTTACAGGCCTGTCGCAGTGCTGTCGACCCCGGCTAAGGTTTTTGAAGCGGCTGTTCATAAGAGTTTATTTCAACAGGTCCGCGGTCAGTTGTCAGATGCACAGCATGGGTTTCGACCGGCAAAAAGCACTACTAGCAATCTCCTGAGCCATATGGTTAGTCTTGTGCCATCGGTGGACAGTGGAGGGCAAGCTGATGCTGCTTACTTCGATTTTAAGAAAGCATTTGATCAAAGCCAAGTGAGTTGGCAGAGCGGTACAAGTTTCGACATAGGAAACAGAAAGAAGGTGAAACTATATCGGAATACGCGGCTATCTTGAAGAAAATGTCCAAAACATGTGAATTTGGGTCCTGGCTGGAAGAAAGCTTGAGAGATCAGCTAGTATGTGGCATAACAAACGTAACCATACGACAACGATTGTTTGCTGAAAGCAATTTGGACTTCGGGAAGGCGTATAAGTTGGCGGTAAGCATGGAGGCAGCAGAAAAAGACGCCGCAGCTGTGGAAGGACAGAGCGGTTCGAGAAGCGAGGGGGCATCCACGACGTCGCCGTCGGTGACGTGTCAAGCGATGTCGGCGGGCTCGCGGCGGAAGGGTGCGGCAGCGGTGGCCACTCGTGACGTCCGCGGAGCAGCAACATCGCTCGATGCTACGGCGTCTAGCGGACGGTGGCGCGGCGCGCGCGCATCGTCTGCGCCTACGCCCATGAAGCTGGGTGAGCGCGCGCAACAACAGCAGTGTCGAGTGTGCGGCGCGCGTCACGACACAAGCCAGTGCAAGTTCGGCCGTTATACTTGCCGAGTGTGTAACCGAGTGGGACATTTGCGACGTATGTGTCCCAATTTATCGGAACACTACAACGTGGACATGGACGTGCTGCAAGTAAGAAACTCTAATGATAGTGATGGCGCGGAGAGCGATGAGGTAATATTTGTAGATGTTTGTAAATTATCAGCGACGCAGTGTAGTCCTATTTTTGTCGAGCTGAATGTAAACAATATTGACATTAAAATGGAATGTGACACCGGCAGTGCGGTGTCATGCATCAGCTGGGAGTGCTATAATCGATTGTATAAAGATGTAAAACTTAAGCCTAGTAATTTAACATTAAGGTATTACACCGGCGAGTTAGTGAAACCTCTTGGAGTTATACAACCGTTAGTGAAATATAAAAATAGGCATAAGCAATTAGATTTATATGTTGTTGAGAATGGAAAAACACTACTCTTAGGCCGTCAGTGGATGGCAGAACTAAAAATACAATTACCCACAGTAACCTACGATTGTAATAGTGGTAATAGTAATGATGTTGAGATGTACAAAAACAATGTATTTGATGTGGTTGCTTTCAGTTCCAAATACTGTGAAGTGTTCGCGGACGGGCTGGGGCGTTTCACCGGCGGCACGGTGAGCGTGTGCGTGCGCGAGGGGGCGCGGCCGGTGTTCATGCGCGCGCGCCCGCTGGCGTACGCGCTGCGCGAGCCGGTGGAGCGCGCGCTGGACCAGCTACAGCGTGACGGCATTCTCTCTCCTGTGGAGCGTTCTGACTGGGCCACACCCATCGTGCCGGTCGTCAAGAAGGACGGTAACATTAGAATTTGCGCAGATTACAAATTAACTTTAAACAAGGTTATAGAAGTTGACCGTTATCCGTTACCCAGAGTAGAGGAAGTACTACTGCGTTTGAAGGGTGGCCAGCATTTCAGTAAAATTGACCTTTCACAGGCATACGCTCAGTTCGAGCTGGACGAAACAAAAAAATACACAGTGATTAACACTCATAAAGGATTATTTATGTATAATAGGCTAGTATACGGGTTGGCATCAAGTCCGGGCATTTTTCAAAGACATTTGGAACAGTTGTTTGTAGATTTGCCACATGTTGGGGTATTTTTGGATGACATTATAATAACGGGACCCACAAAAGAAGCTCACTTACGTAACTTGTGCAAAGTATTTGATTGCTTGAACAAATACGGGCTTAGAGTAAAAAAAGAAAAATGTGTATTTTTTGCGGAATCAGTTAACTATCTAGGTCACACGATTAGTAAAGAAGGGGTCCACACGTGCCCAGACAAAGTAAAAGCAATAGTTAAAACTCCAGCTCCCACGAATATTTCTGAACTAAGAGCTTTCATTGGTATGGTGATGTACTATGGGAAATTTATAAGAAATGTTAGTACAATTCTAGCGCCTTTGTATAAGTTGCTTAAAGCTGGAACTACGTATAGCTGGAATAGAGAATGTGAAGATGCATTCAGTACAATAAAACATTTATTAACATGTAGTGAAGTGCTAATGCACTACACACCGGAGTTACCCATAATTTTAACAACAGACGCGAGCAGTGTAGGCATAGGAGCTGTGATATCGCACACAACGGCAAGGGGCGAGCGCCCTGTGGCGTACGCATCGCGCGCGCTCACGCAAGCCGAGCGGGCTTACTCACAAATAGATCGGGAGGCACTCGCTATTGTGTTTGGAGTTCGTAAATTTCATCAATACCTGTATGGTCGTAAATTCATATTAAGAACCGATCACAAGCCACTCACTTATATTTTTGGTGATAAAGTCGGTATTCCGGTGATGGCCGCGTCTAGGTTACAGCGTTGGGCAGTGTTATTGACAGGGTATACCTATGACATAGAATATGTTTCTTCGAGTAAGAATTGTGCCGACGCTTTATCACGACTACCTTACAAGGGATGTGAAGAAAAGATAATATCACAAAACGAAAATACTTATGTTAATTTCGTTGAAAATTATTTACCAATTACGAGCCAAGACGTTAAGAAAGCGACGGCAGTAGATAAAGTTTTAAGTAGGATTTTAGTTTACATACGATCTGGGTGGCCTCCAACCTGTGTAGATGAGAGTGTCAAACCATACTATATGAGGCGTAATGAGTTATATACAGAGTGTGATTGTATTATGTGGGGTTATCGCATGGTTATACCAACTTCGTTGCGGGATAACGTGTTAAAACAACTGCATAGCAGTCACATGGGGATCGTAAAAACAAAAAGCTTGGCACGTAGCTACGTATGGTGGCCTAAAATTGACGCTGCTGTGGAAGCATTATGTAAACAATGCGAGACTTGTGCAGCGGAGGCGGACGCGCCGCCGCGGGCCCCGATACAGCCGTGGCAGTATCACGAGCGCCCCTGGACAAGGGTTCATATCGATTTCCTAGGGCCATACAAAGGTCTTACCTTCTTAGTTATCATTGATTCATCTTCAAAATGGTTAGAAGTTTTTGAGATGACACGAACTAATGCATCGAATGTTATTAAGGTTTTAAGAGCAACATTTGCAAGGTTTGGGTTGCCGGAGGAATTAGTATCTGATCAAGGCCCACCATTTACTAGTATGGAGTTTAAAGCTTTCTTAACAAACAACGGCATTAAACAGTATTTTTCAACAGCCTACCACCCATCATCAAACGGGGCTGCGGAAAATGCAGTCAAGCTTTGCAAGCGGGCTATTAAGAAGGCGCATAGGGATTGTGTAGATGTAGACACCGCACTACAAACGTTTCTGTTAGCATACCGAAACACAGTGCACAGCACCACCGGGGAAACCCCGGCTATGCTGTTGCAGAGACGTCCATTACGCTCCAGACTTGATTTACTGCGTACCAACTCGGTCACCAAAGACAGAGTCCATCAAGCCCAGAGACGACAAAGGGAATCCGCGGGGGGGAACAGACCGCAGTTTCAGAGAGGGTGATTCAGTTTGGGCTCGTGAGTATGGTGTTAGTGATAGGTGGGTAAAAGGTACAGTGGAACGGGTAGACAGTGCCCGCAGATACTCAGTGGTAAAGAATAATGGTCAATCACTAAAAAGACATGTAGATCAAATGCGCCGAAGGTCACGCTTATCTGATGTTACCTGTCCAGAGACGGTGGGCAATACAGATCAAGGGGGAGAGAGTGTGGTCGAGCCACGTAGCGAGGGTTTAGAACGGGTAGTAAAGGTAGCCTCACCAGAGGCGACTACTAGGAATAAGGGGGAAAGCTCAAATCCAGACATTAATATTCCTGAAGATTCGTTGGTTACTTTACAACCACAACCACTGCCGCCGGAGAACCGTTCCCCTAAGCGAACACGTAAACCAGTAGACAGGTTTAAAATAGTTTAACAGCATTAGCTACCTTATGTTGATATTGTTGTTTCCATTATTGTGTTTTATTATTGTGTTTATTATTGTGTTTTATTATTGTGTTATAATTTAGATGTACTGTTGTATTGTGGTGGAGGTGTGATATATTTGTAATAGTGGGTAGTTAGTCTTAAGTTATTTGTACGTTGCAAACCTTGCGCCAGTCTGTGAATATACGCCTATAAGACAAGTCCATCTTTTTATCATCTTATTTGTGCTTCCGGTATTCCCAGTAGATCCCATACTCTTCAGTAAATAATGATATTTTGCTCAAAAAGTTAGCAGTGTTTGGTTTCACTCCACATCTGCTCAGGTTTTTTGCAAGTTACTTAAGCGGTAGGCAACAATATGTGGAATATGCGGGGCACAAGTCAGAGCCATATTTTACCAGGTCGGGGGTGAGTCAGGGCAGTAACCTTGGGCCTTTGCAATTCATTCTCGTGATTAATGACCTGCCAGAAGTTGTTAAAGACGCCAAGTGTTTGCTGTTCGCCGATGACCTCAAACTATCGCTAGAGATAAGTGGAGTGGATGACTGCGAGAGGCTTCAGGGAGACATAGACCGAGTGGCGACCTGGAGCAAGAACAACCTCTTGGAGTTCAACACCTCAAAGTGTGTAACAATCACTTTCTCTCGCGCGCGTGCTCCTATTAAATATAATTATAATTTGAACGGGGTGCAAATGACTAGGGCTACGGAAGTTAGGGACTTAGGGGTGAAATTCAACACGGGGCTGACGTTTCGTGATCACATCATAAGCTGCTGCAAAAAAGCTTATCGTAATTTAGGTTTTATGCTCCGTACGGTAAGTAAATTTACGAACATAAAAGCGGTTATAGCTTTATATAATGCTTTGGTTAGAAGTCAGTTAGAGTGTAACGCAATTATTTGGGCTCCACATGAAACTAAATATAGGGTCATGCTGGAGAAAGTACAAAACAAGTTTGTGAGATATTTATATTTGAAATTGTATGGTGTATACCCTTTCTATCCGCTTATGTACCCAACTTTATTTGTTTTGGGTATGGTTGGGTATAACGAACTGAGGGTCAGGAGAGATCTCACACTCACCTCGTACATATTCAAGGTACTTAGAGGGAAGGTACATAATGCGGACATTTTAGGGAACATAGGTTTGTGTGTTCCGGACAGGTACGTAGGGCGATGTCGGCAGCCACGCTTGCTGGCGGTGCCGCGCGCGCGGACCAATCTGTTAGGGGAGGCGCCGCTGACGCGTGCGCTCCGCACTCTCAACCTCATTGACGTTGATTTATTTAATTGTTCTCTGAGTGAGTTCACAAAAAATGCTATGTTTGTGATTAGTTATAGAAATTAATATTGTTATTGTCTACACTATCGCATTAGGTAACCCTGTAAAGATAGTCGTAAGGTGGAGAAAAATAAATAAATAAATAAATAAATAAATAAAAATATGACATGCGACTGATATTTGTAATGTTCTATGCTACGTTATTCATTCGATGTAGTACCTACTACATCGGAGTTATTTCAATATTACCGCAATCTCCGAAAAAACCCGTTGGAAAATAATGATTATTTATTATTCCTCTATGGCTTATGCGTGATTTTGATTTATTTTCAATTTGTGAGTCATTATCATCAATAAAACAACGATAAGATTGCAAAAATATAGTATCGTATGATGATAAGTAATCAATGCTGATTATTTGTTTGATTCGTTTATTTGCCGTAACCTAAATCGGTCAAAACAACTGACGTAACTTTTGCCGAAACATTTTTGTAGTACGTAGTTTATTTTGTTGGTTAGTCCCTCCGCACATAACTCCAAAACTATTTCTGTTAACATCTCAATTATGTGTGTCCAAGGAAAAGTTACATTCATAACACTGGCACGCCCCACACACATTTCAAAGATAAACACACAATAGAGGAAAATAGCCTATCAAAACTTGGCGTATAACTCAAGCGGGGCTATGCTTCTACAATATACGATTGGACGTCCATTACCATGATCCTTAACAGCCTTTTATAAGTCCATTATGTAATGGACGCGAGGAATCAGACGGTCAATACAATCGGTGAGACTATCTTGCCTGTCCGCTCGACTTGATTTATGCGGTAATATTTTCGAGAAGAACCACCCATTCCCCTTTATATGGAATATTGCAATCAATGATTTACATACGTGTTGTTGATTTATAGCGAAACAGAGCAGATTGCATTATTCTCTACAAAATATTTGTGAAACAAAAGGCTCTTTATGCTCTTTTTATGAATATAATGCTCTTGGGACTTCTTTTACAATGAAAATCCAATTGTGTTATTGTTTTATCGTGTTATATTAATATCCATCACGTCTATGTAGTTTTTTTAGCTATTTCAAATTTACTTTGTATTTATAAACTTATGTACTTATTAAATATGTATTTTGTTTGTGCTGAAATTGCTTTAAATTCTAGTAGGTAATTATCGAGAACTAGCAGCCCGCCCGCATCACTCGAGCAGAGCATATTTATATCCGTTTTTTAAGTGCCCATCTAGGGCTTTGTGAAATAAAATAATTTGATTTTGATTTTGAATATAAATGACTATTTTTGTCATAATATACTGCTGTACAGTTGAATAGATTTTTTTAAATAAAGGAATAATTTTGTAAGTAATAAATTGTTTTCATGTTACTTGACTTTTTCCGATATAGGTATGCAATAATTTTCATCATATGAGTATTTCAGCATATTATTTACACCTTAAATTTTCTCATAGATCACGCTGTTCATTGGTGAAACTCGTATTAAAATCCGTTCGGTAGTTTTTGAGTTTATCGCGATTATACACAGTCAGATAGACAGACGCGGCGGTGATTATGTTTTAACAATAAGACACAATAGTGATTTCTTATTGTAAACTAAATAAAAAAAAATATACGTGTAGAAATACATCGTAATAAACAATTCCTAAGATAATGTAATATTGTGAACACATAGCGCTTATGACATATGTTTTACCGTGTCGTTTTCCCGGCTCATTGCCAGTGTCGGCTCTGCTAAAAGTAACTGCGCGTGCGCTCATTTAGCGTACTTTTCACTAATTCTTTTTTTGTTGTGTTTATTATTGTCAGGAGAAGGTTCTTTTGAAAAAAAAATGTGGTAGGTAGTAGTAGGTAGGCAGTGGTCGGTAGTAGTTAGTACGTGACAGAACAACGTCTGTCGGGTCAGCTAGTTCATTATACAATTGATCAAAGATTAATCTAAATAATTTTGTCATCATCACTTCGTTAGTTGTTCTTCTGAAATATCAGGTAGGTACTTATGTGTAGTTAAGTGTGTAATATTACCATCGACACGTTTTGTTCCGAAACCCACGTACTGAGAATAATGCTGTACCCACTAGGTACCTAGTACCTACCCTACCTATACTATTTCTCAAAAGATACAGCGAGTATAGAATGCTTAATTCTTTAAAAGGTTTCGTCCGTCTAGACTAAAACAGAGAACCAAGTCGGTACGAGACAAAACTCGTTTAATTTTAATGGTATAGGTGATATCATTCATGGAGTCTAAGTGGTCTGAAAGGGACTCTAATTAAATTTCATTACTCTAGGAGGGTTGTTGTAGTAAAAGCCGGCCGTGTGGCGGAGCACGCTCGGCCTGACATCCAATCTGTGTAGAGAGCCCTCATGTCTGTCTCATTGAGAGCAAATCGCTCGAGCCTACGGGACTGACCCGTTAAAGGACATTGGGCAAAATGTCGTTTGGTCTGAAATTCTGAATTTTCGTCATCAACTGGACATAAACAAACAAGAGTCTTAATAAGAGATAAACTTTTTAGGGTTCCGTAGCCAAATGGCAAAAAACGGAACCCTTATAGTTTCGCCATGTCTGTCTGTCTGTCTGTCTGTCTGTCTGTCTGTCCGCGGATAATCTCAGTGACCGTTAGCACCAGAAAGCTGAAATTTGGTACCAATATGTATATCAATCATGCCGACAAAGTGCAAAAATAAAAATTTAAAAAAACATTTTTATTAGGGTACCTCCCCCAGACGTAAAGTGGGGAGCGATTTTTTTTTTAATTTTGACCCTGACGTGTGATATATTGTTGGATAGGTATTTAAAAATGAATAGGGGTTTTCTAAAATCATTTTTTGATAATATTAATATTTTAGGAAATAATCGCTCCGAAAGTCAAAAACAATGTGTCCCCCCCCCCTCTAACTTTTGAACCATAAGTTTAAAAAATATGAAAAAAATCACAGAAGTAGACCTTTATATGAACTTTCTAGGAAAATTATTTTCAACTTGATGAGTTGAATAGTTTTTGAGTTATATAGCACTTTTTCAAAAAAACGCAAATGATAACTTTGTTTTTCATACAAATACTATGAAAAACAAAGTTATTTTTGCTGACGAAAAATGTTGGTATTTTTAATGGTCTGGGAAGCTACGGAACCCTACAGTGAGCGTGGCCCGACACGCTCTTGGCCGGTTTTTTCATAGTCTCGAGAATGAATATTTGAACCTAACCCCATACATTTTTGCCCACTGTCTTTTGTTACGGTTACCGTCAGTTGTTTTAGGATCTGAAATCCTGCGTCCCAATAGCCTCCAATCTACGTGATGTGACGGAAGCAGCGCGATTGTGCAACTTTCGATTTATTCTGTTTCGTTTAATCGGCATCTCGAAACTTGCCTTAGGCTAGTGTTGTTGCATTTAATTAACAAGTGTGAAGTTAAATGCGAAGGTGATCTGCTTCGTTCACTAGGTGTGATACATTCATATATTATTGTGGTAGCAAATAATCAGCTAAGCCTAATATTTTGTTGAGCTAAGTTAACATAAATGTATGGAGAAGGCGAATTTTCTTTTTATTATGGGAAGTTGTTAATTTTCTTGAGTACCTACTATATTTACCACAGAACAGATAAAACACGTTAGAAGGGCCTTGTGGGCGAGGCAGGCGCGCCGCTCATATAAGTTAATGCTCATATGTCAATCGATTGCTAATTGGTCACCGTAACATGTATGTGTGAGTGCACGTCAAGCATAGTTTTTGCGTTAGTGTGACAATCAATAGCAAGCTCGCGATCTAAGTGTGAGTAGTTTTACTTGTGTGCGTAATGCACGTACGTATAGGTCTCTTGTTCGTAGTGGAGGTAAAGAGTGGGAGACAAGCGACACGCGTTCTAATACAAATCAGGAACTGTTTCCTTTCTAACCTCTTCTATCTGGTTTGTGATATTTACCCCCTTAAATTGTCTCCTTTGTTTAACCAGCCATAGTGTATAACAATCAACAGACTCATCTTATATTAAACTGTGGTATGAGAAAATAACACAGCCCTTGTTGGGTAAGAGTTTGTTTTAAATCTGAGCCGAACGACAAATTCGCAACGGACGAAATGTTTTACACGTGAAATTATTTATGTTGCTCTGTTCAAAGCTTTTAGCTAAGCTGTACGAAGCGACACATACTGTAACACAGCGCAGAGTGTAATTTATCTTAATCGCGACACCTCACTCATTTAGCTAAATGGCGCACGTTAGTAATCATGTAGCTCCAAATTACCAACACGATCGCTTTAACTGCTAAATTAACCCTTATGTGCCACCGATTGAATATATTGGAATATCCCAATTAGAATTTACTGCATTAGAAACTCGAGACCCCAACTAGAACTAATACATTTATTTGTTATTCGATTTGACTCTCGGTATAGACAAGGGTTTGTCGCCATTTTAGGTCTGGCTGACCCCTTCTGTTCTTGTTATTTCTAGTGTCCATTAAATTATCCCTTTCCATTTGGTCTCTTTGACGTTTGTGTTTTTAAGTTTGTTTTTTTCAAGAGCATCAGCTTAAAAGTGCCAATCGGTACACAACAGATGGGATTTTCTGCGCCGAGCTTTAGCAAAACGCGTTTCTATTTCACACTTTTTCTGAAAATCCCATATTCCTTTGTAACTTTCAGTTCTGTTGGAAACAAAAATTCCAGTTTCGTTGAGTATCGGTCGGTGGTTTGAATATGAAACACCACAAAAACTTGGAAAGCATACAATTAACCGTTTCGAAAGTTACCAAACTCCAACTAGGCTAATTACAATACTATTCCAAAAAAGTTTCAGATATTATTTGGCAACATTTAGGCAAGAAATATTTCCATCGCTACCCAACCAAGAATTTGCACGCCGAACGCAAAATTATTTTAATTAAAAAACTGAGGAAAGGAAGCAAGGAGGTGGGCATTCTGAATTATTTGCTTGGTAGGGTTTAATCAAATTATACTTGAGTGAAACTTATTATATTAAATTACTATATAGTTAATGTTTGTAGTACCTACTTTGAAAGGGGGAGGTGTGGTGTGGTGTGTATAGTTAGTGGCGGTGCGTAACCGTGACTTGCGTTCCTGTCTAAACTTCAGAAGGAATTATCTTACTCTACCTAACTTCGAGAAGTTTAGTGCACTAGAGCCACGGGTGAAGCTATAACGAGAGATTTACGTACTTTTACAACAAAATATACAGGCTGTAAACAATTTATCACGAAGCCGACCGGCACTTGTTTTTCCCGTCATTGCGATCATTTTTTGTTCTACACCTTACCTGGGAACCTTCTAGTTACGGACATGTTGGGGGTCAAAGTTCTAACTTTTTGACAAGTTACTTACACACCTCCACGACCCCGTACTATTCATCCATCGATCATCACAATTTTGAGTGCATTATATTGAGTTCTACCACAAAACATGATTTTTCTCCCCAAAAAAAGTCGTTTCCCAGCAATCATTTTTGCGTAAAGTTACTTAGTTTGATGTACAGAATGCTTGGTTGACGGCTTCGTGATGAGTCTGTTTACACCCTGTATGTATGTATAGCCGACTTTAATATAAACGACACTTCAATATTCCACAAAGTCCGTTATTGATTTCCATGCTATATGAAATATTCTCAGTATGGGCGGCAGTTGCCATGGTAACTATGCCACCCCATCAAACGACTCGTATTTCGGAAATTCGTTTAGGGGTAACTATTGCAGTATGATACGAATATCACTTTCCTTTCGCGGAAATGGATGAACGAGTGTTATTTTCATCAAAACATATGTCTACAGTTTACCTTGAAGAAAAAATAATATATTCCCACATGGAGGTTCGTATTGTTAAAGGTATTTTTATCACTAGCTGTTTAGGAACTCGTGGCTAAATAATAACAGCCGCTCGAGTCAATCTTTAGGTTAAGCCGTGCTTGCCTAGGTTGGTCTGTGGATGGGTGACCACCCATTACATACCGAGTTTCCTCCGTGCCTCGGAAAACACGTTATGCAGTTGGTCCCGGCTGTCATTTGTAGATGTTTGACAGTCGTTACAGGTAGTCAGTGGCCCAAAAAGTCTCACCTAGAACTTACTGGGTTGCGGAGGTCAGAGAGGCAGTCGCTCCATGTAAAATACTAGTATTCAGCTGCATCCGGTTAGACTGGAAGCTGACCCCAACATAGTTGGGAAAAGCCCACGCAGGTGATGACAGCAATTGCCCGCGACTTTCGCCAGTGTGAAATTTTTATAAAAATATTACTTCCCTATTTGAATTGGAGTTTGTTAACAATTTCAAGGGTTTAAATTTTGTTTTCACGTAACCTTAATTTCTAAAATAAAAGTAGTCTGCCAGTAAAAGTCCCGTCACAATCGGACCAGCCGTTTCGGCAATTAGCCGGAACAAACAGGCAGACAAACAAAAACTTAAAAAAAATAAATTATTATAAGTACCCTAATACTTTCATATGAATTCTAAATTCTTAAGAAAGAAATACAATGATATGTTGATTATTCAAGGCAATTTCTTATGGAAGATAAATTCAAACACACAGAAAAATAATACCAACAAAAGATACAGCACCAGTAGCCGTCTTGATAAACAGAAATCACACAAAGATTTTATGACTATGTATTCATATGTTTATTCATCGGCTACGTTCTATATTCCAAGGGTTACCATGAGATTCATCGAAGACACGTACAGCGATAACCTTTGGGTTTAACGAGGACATTAATAGCAGCAAATTGCAGGCCCCTACTATCCCATCCTTGCTACCCTTTCCTTCACTCGCTTTCTTATCTCACACTGAATTATAATCATTAGATATGTAAGTATCTATCATATTTCACTGCAACATCTTCTTACCTACTATTGTTGAAACCAAATCTGAAGAACTACTAAGAAACACCGATATAACATTTTAAACCAACATGGTCACTACCATTATCATTAACAATGAAAGCAGAAAGTAAAAACAAAATAGTAAACATGGTAAATAATAAGACGTTTGAACCACAAACGAACCAAACGCAAAAGCTTAGATTTCTATCTTTAAGGTTTTTGCTGTAACTCGAACCTTAAATAAATTTTACGTCTACTTGGTTCGAAGTCATAATTGATCGGAAATTCCTCTATGACTGGGAACGCAAAAAATTCGAACAATGAACGAGTAACGCGAAACAATATTTTATAGCTGACATACCCGAAATTTCGAAACTATCGGAACTCGGGAATAATTGGGTGTAAAATTCGGCCTGTACAATCAAACACGAGTCAAAATCACGCTAACTGCGGCGAAATAAAGACGCAGTCAAAGCTAAAATGTTACAATGGACGGACTTCTAGTTTCCATGCCCATCTACGCTTGAAATGACGTCATGTACACCAGATTGGTCTATTTTCGCACTCCCCTCGACGCTTGTCAGCATCGGCTGTCTCGGCCCGGTCGTATGTCATTCACCTCAGCTATGTATTGTGTCCCGCAGTGGATAGATCGTGTTATGATAGTTATTTGAACGAAGAGAGACTATCTGGATTATATGTGTCAGTATGTATATCATTTATTACCTGTATTAAAGAAAATGCAGGTTTAGTAGAAAAAGATAAAGGTTTAAATAAGTTAGTTGTCTTCTGCTTAGAATAAGCCAATGAACTTGTGCCAGTGTGATCTCTCGGCCACCGTAAGAGGATTATATCTTGTGGACGGACAAACAGAAGGATTCTGTACAAGTTAGATGGGTTTCTGCAGAAGCTTGTTTGACCGAAGGGCAGTTTGTATCCTCACAATACTGCAGAAATGTCGTTGAAAGCAAACACGTCTTTGATAGAAGCAAAGAAATGCAAAGAAAGTATTAATTCGTTTTTTATTCGTTGAGTGCCAAAGAAAATTTCACGAAACGCAGTTAATGAATAAAGTTAGGGATAAAAACACAACAATGTTTTCAAAATCGGATAAAAAGCTTCCGTAATCGCATAATCGATAAATTTTAATACAAATTGGTGAAGAATCAACTGTCTGCCAAATTCGGTGCCTAAAAAACGGAAACTGGCAAACTGCCAGAATGAGGTTAAGTAGAAAGGAAAATATTGTGCAGCAGTAAAGTTTCGGGAGAGCTTAGGAGTACATGATATCGATAAGCAGATGATACTGTGGACGATTTAAATCCTAAACTGGATAAATGCTCCTCGACCACTGAGCTGGGTTCCTGCGTTTGAATACAAATGGACCGTTTATCCCTGAAAGCCAATCTGTATGCAAATTACAGGTCCGTTTAACTATTCTCGTTAGTTGCTCATTTTCGGAACGTCTGCATTTTCAGTTTGACTGAAATATAATCCTTTCGATTGTGGTGGTGATTGATAATGTTATTTCTTTTGTTTGATGGTTTAATTGAATTCAGTTCGCGCCACGTTTAATCTTTTATTCTTGCTTTATCTGGAGCATGAAATTCACCTAAATGATTCCAATAAAAGACAGTTGTAAAAGTCCTTGTTAAAGTTGTTGCCGAATCCTTAACATCCATACTTACAATAAATAACCTAAAACCGACCAAATCATTTCGCTATTAACTTTGGGCGTAACTTTTGCAAACGCCTCGCGATTTTAGTGTCTTTGCGAGAAGTTGTCGTCAAGTTTTTCATCCCCTTTTTCCGGTTCCGCTAATGCGCAAACTTTCCTCAGATACGCCGACACGCCTTGCGAAGTGGCTTGTTCAAAATTTCATGAAAATTCACGAAAAAGTAGCTAAGTTGACTATACAGGAAGTATCAATAGCGACAGAATTATAAAAAAAGAAATCGTCTCGACGCTAGGACTTATTCAATACAGTCTCAGAAAATAAGCAAAACGAAACGCTAACTATATTTGGCTTTGTATTTAGTTCGACTGAGAAATTGCTTTCTGAAGATTGATGAATTCTACGAAATAGTCATTTCGATTTCTATACCAATACGACATAGTAATCATTAATTGAATAACTCACAAATGGTGTTGAAAGTATGAATCATATTATCGACCTCTACGCATATCATCTCTATATCCAATTTCCTTATTGATTATATCAGGAACCATGTGAATGAAATATAACCATAACACATCGTTATCCTTTATCGCGCGATTCAGAACCCAATAATGTTGCAATAAGTGTTCGCTCATAACGTCAACATAATGTGTATATCTTATCACGATTGTGTCTGCATGTGTGTAAGTCGCATTTACTTTTTCCATTCCACCACTATTCGCGACTCGGGGCCCATTCTGCAGAACCAAACGATTCCGCGCTTGTTACGAGCATTCCATATGCAATTTTCTCCTTTCTACATTGAAATGCTTCACAATTTTCACAGTTTTTAAAGTATTTTAATGAATAGTTCGCAACGTTCCCGTATTTAAATATACACGTGGAATGCTTATTTGCATAGCGCATTTTCGTTGAAATAATTTTCCACAAATTTCATGCGAAGTTTTGATGTGTGACTACAGCAAAATTATAAAAGATATTTCCTGAAATATTCTGAGTATTGTTTGCGTCGGTGGTGGCAGAGGAAATTCTAAAACCGAGCTATAATTATTCATTTTCCAAAGAATGCTGAACTAAGGCAATGAAATCATGAAAGCGCCTACCGCCGCCGCTACAATTGAATCGGCGTAATTGAGAACATGCCGAGAGAAACCTAGTATGAGTTGGCTCATTAGTGAGTATGAATAACTTGTTCGGAACTTTATTAACTATGGTCTGAAGCGGCCTTACATAGTCGTCACTGAGCATTGTAACAACAACTTCCCACAAAGACGCGAATTTGAACAAGCTCTTGAGGAGTGTAAAACTGTCTCTAAAGAGTTTTCGTGCATGACGTTCAATTTTATTAAGTTCGTCAGAACTTGAATTGGAGTTCTGTGACTGCGAGATTTAACTCAAAGTTGTTTTAATTCTAGAATCTATTTACGTCACAATCGAATAATTTATGGAGAGCACCGAGAACAAAGGGCTAATATTTTGTTAATGTTACGCCTTCACCAGAACACAAATTGGTTTTCTGTCTCCCAACACACAGAACTTCTAAATAAACTGTAAAAATGTCATTGGGGTCTTTTAGAATGTCAACCACACACAGTTTGCGAGCGACAAAAATAAACCATTGGTCGGAAATGTACTGAATGTCCGAGTCGGCCACAATTAATACATGCTTGGAACCAAATGGTTGGCTCAGGAGTAAAATAGCTTAAACTGTGTTGCTGGTCATTGAAAACTCGCACTTATTTTAAAAGATGAAGGGATTGGTATCGATTGTCAAATATCGGAATGGTTCCCGATCTAACCCCGGTTTTAGAATGGTCTATTTGTATCATCGCCATAGCAAAGGGCAGCAGCAGTGAGGTTTAATGACAACGGACCAATACAGAATCGAGGTCAACGTTAAGTGTCGCATTGGACTTGGCACGTACCCTTAATTGAGCGGTTATCGTTTGGTCAGAAACGGAACATCAAATAAAATTAATAAAACTGGCGAGAAGTCATGATTTGGCCCACCGCTATACTAACTGTACAGCAGTGGGCTTGGCGATACAAAAGTAGAAAGAAATGAACCTGGCATATGAACATTACCATAGATCATGAAGAAGATAATGAGTATAAGACCCAAACCTTCTCTTCCAATTTGAATATTTTTAATGGGTTTTCTGTTCGGAATGTATAGTTAAGTTGGGTTTCGCAGTATCGACAAATGTGCTTATCACGGGGGGAGGAAACCATGATCTTGAATATCGAAGAACTATCTCAATTTCTTACAGACGTTATCTGTAAACCAGACGTTTGATTTAACAATCAATTATGTAATTATCTCAAAGCTAATTGGAACCGTATGCCATGAATCATTTTTGATGAGAGAAAATAAGCCCTAACTACACAGAAATGGACTTGTAAATTCCCAAAACATACTGATAAATGGCACTCGCAACATGATCAATACTAAACTGAACGAACACCCGAAGTATTTGAAAACTAATAAGTTTTAGAAAACAAATCACGAACAAGTACATACGCAGCACACATGTTTAACGAAACTTGCTGAGACACAACTTGCTTGCAATTAATGGAAGAGTTAAGTCTGAAGACTAACTCGTTTAGAACTATGTATATTCAAGCTGTTCACATGTAGAGTCTTTGAATCTTATATGTATAATTAATGTTTGAAACGAAAGATAGACTTCATATGCCACTGCGTAGAATGCTAAAGTAGAAACAAAATAGAGCTGCTGTTTAGAGCAAGATTTTTTTCTTTCAAATCAATAATGAAGACATATTAAAGGCGTGGTTGAAGATATGGCAATTCGAAAAAAGATTTTGCAATTTCAAATTCTTAGATTCACCTGAAGCTTAATGACTTTGAACTTCATATTTCTTTTTAATCATATTACCCGATGCTAATCACATACCTGTAATTAAGGTCGCCGAACAAAATGTTCATTTATCATCGTTTAAAAATTAGGATGCCTTATCGCCGTCATCCATCATTAGCAAACTGATTTGTTTCATTTTTCTTCATATTAGATAGGCTATCGTTTGACGTCTATTCCATCACATGGTAAAGTAATGGAAAATGATGATATTAACTTGAAAATCCAAGTTATAGCTATTTCAGTCTTAGGTGTATCCGTTAGATGTTCTTCGACCCCTTATTCTTCTTCCTCCTTAGTAGTCTATTGCTGAGGACCGTGACTTCTCTTTTTTTCGTAATTTTGCAATTCCATTACTATATGAGTTCTATCTTAATGGAGCGTCAAGTTTACCAGCATTTCCAATTACTCCGATCTCTTGGCCTTCTTCTTTGCCTGTTAGGTACTGCAGATTTTTGGGTAACCAAGGAAAGTAAGGAAATGTTTAATATAGAAGAGAATTCCGTCACCCATCGTGTGAAACTCGTTTGTGAATTTGTCCGACTACGCCGTCGGTACGCAGTCGCTAAAATAACCAATTTGGGGACCCTCATCGCGCGTCACGAGGTAATGGATGGCTCTGAGCTCACTGTTGCGGTTATATTGGACGGGGAAAAATTATATTTCGCTATTACCCTGTAAATTTCCCTGTAGCTCCGAAATGTAAAGAATAACGCTGCGAAGTGATTTTTGGGACGTATGTGTACGTGCAAGAGTTAGAAACCAGGAGAATTACCTATCCGGGATATCCCTGTGAGTAAATTAATGGAAGCCGATAATAATGTTCTCAATCAACAGAGTATTTTCATGATAATGTGTGAGTATAATTTTGTCATCAGCTCATAACCATTTAAAAAAAATCGTATTCAATATAGCCGGAAACAGCTGATGCTCAAACAAAACATTATTACGTCACTGATATCATTCGAATCTTAGACTTGTGAACACTGTAATATACGAAGGTACTTAATTCTTTCTCAGATATAAAGAATCCAAGAGTATAAGCCGTGTCTGCTTCATCCATTACAAAGTCCTCTAGAGAATACCTGTCTTAAACAAGCTTGTACCATTATTCTGTGCTTAGATACATCTTTTCTTGCCGACAAATTAAATTAAGCATTCATGCTGATAAACAGGTCATAGAAAATAATGAAATAGTTACAATTCGAATAGCAATTTTCAAATATATATATGTCACCGTAAAATTGTCAAATACGTTATATTACAATATAACGTGTTTCTCTCTAGCGATATTGTAAACTCTCGAAATATTGTCAACTGAACATACGGAAGTATCTCTGTCCTCATAATCGGGACTTGGGGCACCCCCCCCGTTAGGTTCCTTTAAACCCTGCACTCGGAAATACCCCGCGAAGCGGGGCTCCGTCGACTACGCTTTTTAGGAGAATATAGTAAAGTGTTTTAAGGTTAGGTTATATTAATCGGTATTTCTCAGGAATGGTACATTATCTTTTCATGAGAGTGGTACCACTGGGCAAGGGGGACCCCTCCTTCCCTCCACACCGCGTGAGTTGATTACCATCGCATGCATTTCACGAAAAATAATGCGTTTTATTGTAAGCAGTATATTCGTTTGACAATATTTCGAGAGTTTACAATATCGCTAGAGAGATTACAATATCACGTGTTTGACAATTTTACGGTGACATAATATATACTGCAAACCGATACAAGTGCTTCCGTTCCTGAAAAACTTTTAGCTACCATGAATCAAATTTTAAACAATCCCTGCTATTTATCATGTTTAGTTGAGTAATAAAAAAACAATCTCACATTCTTTGTTAAACAATTTTTACAATCTATATTTATTTTATGCTTTTCATGTTGTAGATATTTGCTACTTCTATTTACGGTTTTCGCTATCTTTACTACCTTCAGCTGGGGCCCTTTGTCTGATACCTTCTTGTTTGACAAATAAATTAAATATTATCACCATGTTATCTATTTGATAGTTTGTTTGATTATTAAAACTTAAGGAACATGTTACTAAGTATTATTTACGTAAGATAACTGTCCGAGCCAGTGCACTAGATGTAAAAAAAATACTCTGCATTTAAAATACTATACGGGAGAGATTAATGCTGAATTTATTTAAGCTTAAAATACAACTAGTACCTAATACGCTCCGGGACACAAAACTACCAAAAGCGCTGAACTGTGTTTCAAACAACGAGTGAACGTTTACCAAAAAAATATTTATGTTTGTTAAATTATCTCGAAATAATTTAACAATATAACTTCAAGTTACACAAAATTAAAAATTATTTCTCTTGTTTTTGAAGTTATTAAGAAATCTAGACGTTGAAAGACACACTCACGACACAAAGGCAGACGTAGCCGCAGGAGTCTTTACTAATAGAAAGAAAAAAAAATAAACGACCCGACCGTTCTCGACTAAGTACACGTACAAAATAGTTCACCCCGAAACCTTCGGGGCAACGAGCTGCGTTTGCAGATCGTGCGCAGTTGTCCCTTCTTGCTTTGTAGCTGGTTCCGTACAACTTGACCCCAATTTTATCCACTACCTAACTGCCCAAATAAATTCACTCGTAGTTAAAAATGGTTGAATCGTTTCCCCGAAATTGGATTCTTGTCATGATAGAACGAAAATAGTGAATCAGCTAATTCTCGCGCGTGTCATAAAAGTTAATTAAGGGGCAGTGTAGTGCTCGTAAATATGTGTTGCTAATTTAGAAGTGGATTTTGACCAAAACGAATTTCAAGTTTGGAATCTCTGGAAAGCCGATGAAGCCTTTGGCAATGGTTTGGCCATTGCCAAAGGCTTCATCGGCTTACAACAATGATTTAATGAATATGGGATACCCTATGAATGTTTTAGCTCGGTTTACAAGTGTCCACAACTAACTGTAGCATGGCAAATTAATTGTTTCTTAGTTTTCCTCTTCTTGTTGTTTTTCCCTTCTCCTTGCATATTTTTTAGCGAATTGAAAAGAATTTCAAACGAATATTGCAAACAAGATAAAGTAACAGAAATATGGGTAAGAATGGACACATTAATTGAACTGTAAATCACGGCTTACAAGCTTGGGTACTCTGACGTCACTTTGTATAGATTTCATTGCGCTCATTGACCAATCAAATCACGCTCTCTTTATACCGCCATTCTTACTGACGCACTGTGGTAGAGCGGGATTTTTCCCGCTGATCCCAGTCAGATACGCTTGCATAAAAATAAGTGCAATTTTCGCAAAGACTGAAAGATTTATAGCAACATAATGGTGCCAAATCGTCTGTCTCAGTTGCGCAAAATTTGTAAACGTCTGAACCGTCCAAAATAATAGAGTCATTAACAAATTTCTATCGATTGACAAATTAATTTTCGGCTGTTCCTCCAATAAAATCGTGTTGAATGTGACAAGTGCGATTTTTTCATTTTTCATATAATGACGCCTCCTCCCGCCGGGCACCACAAAGCCCGTTTTATAGCTTCACAATGGGATTGTGCTCTTTCATCAGCGGGACTTTTATGGGCGTCGCGTCAGCTGTGCTGTGGGACGCCAAAATTGAGACAGTATAACTAACTACTTTCGCCCGGCCACCCATTTAGCGGTTGCAGCTCTTTGTCACATTAACTGACCGCTATGTCAGCGTAAATATGAGCATGAACTTCTATGAAGGTTACGTCGTTTAGTCGCATTTGTATTAAAAAATAGTAAACAAAATGATATAGCTTCGTAGTAGTTGCTTGAAACATTGGCTTTCCGCCACAACAACTATTGAACTTTGTACCGATTCAGGAAAACGTAGTGTCTTCGGACACTTTCATCTGTTTACTCCGTCTATTTTCAGCTTTTGGCACAAGCCGTACAAAACGCATACCTAAATCAAGAAAATTGATACAGTGCATGACGTGCATAGCAAAGTTCTGTTTATAAGGCAAGAAATCGTAAACTGATAAATACGAGACGGTAGCTATCATTAAAGGTTATAGCAGATGGTAGATTTCCGTTTGGCTCTCGAATATCTGTGAATATGAGATGGTAGAATGTAGATAGCCACTGACGCATCAATATATCACATTCAAGTCGTTATGAATGCGATCGTACCTAACCGTGGTAAACAGTCTAAGGATACCTGTATTAATTATGAGCTGCATGACAAACAAGTTGATATACATAGGTAGTATTGGTACTGTTACACATCCAGTCGAGATCGAATCAGACGCAGCAACCACATAAGACCTTGAATCGCTTATATCAACACAGTCGTTGAATGTTTTAATCTCTGTTTTATGTATCAACAAATCGTAATCAGTAATTTTAGTATCTGAATCTTAAGGTCCTGATAAATATTTGTTATTGAAGAACCTTCTGTTTATGTAAATTCGTTTCTTTTGTCGCTCATAATTAGGTTTGTCGGACAGAGAGCACTTGACTTTTGAAGGTTTTCTCAATATTTTTTTGACATATTTTTTTAATGGGTTATTTTCAAGTGATATACTGCTGTTGTTGTAGCCCCTAAAGCGGAGCGCGTAAGATTGTATGTCCCTTGTACCTAGATTTGTTTCAGACTTTTACATGTTAATAATGGTTTGTTTGTATTCATAGCTTTACCGCCGTGATTTTCCGTCTTACTCATAATCTTATTTGGACAATTGATTCTTTTACATGTGACATCAGTAGTGGAATTGCTATTCATAATTGCTGTTTTATGAGTGTTGAATTTGATGTTGAGCGTCTTTACTTAACACAATGGAGATGTATCGTGAACGACGCGGATCTCAGATGCTTACAATATACCTACAGTGTTTTAATAGATCAAGAAATACCTACATCTTGTCTACTACATACTATTGCATGGATACCGTTAACTACGCGTTAACTGTTAAGCTGTAACAATTGATTCGCATTTGTTCTTCATCACCATTTTTTATTTCAGTAACCTTGAAATCAGTTTAGTCATTATTGATTGTAATGTTATTATTGTTCAATTCAACTGTGTTGGTAATTAATCTCATATTATTGAATTTCTGATGTATTGATACGTTGAATGTATCTACAAAACATGCAGTTTCTCTAAAATTAAACGAGACCATAGCAATTGCTTGTTTATTGTCGTGACTGTCAATTGCGTTAATGTCAGTAGATATATTATTAAAGGTATTGTTATATTCATAATCAATAATGACATTTTGATAGTCAACTGTAGCTAAACTTGAAAACAATTGCCATAATGGGCGTGTTTGTATCAATTTAGTCATATCACAAGGTATGGCGTGACTGCCTGGCATTATCTTATCTTGTTTATCTCATTTTTTCAATCTGACTTTTCTGTAAAAACATAAACATTACTAGAAAAAGTAAACCACACGTGTTTACGTCAAGTAGTACGTAACAAACCTGTTTGTACTATGAATAAGCTAGTTAACGCATTCACCGAGCGAGCAGTGGGCAAGGTGTTCCCAGCTGTTAAAAAGATCGCGCGATCAAACATTTACATAAAAATCCAACCGGATTTGTTTACTTACCAAATTCTACCTTGAATTTACATCAAGACTACAATATCAATCCACTACAATTTTTAGCTTACTCATATTGTTCCATTCATGGAATTAAACAATGATAAATTTGAAAAAAGATCAAAAAAATACTCACATTCTGACACAGTCCCACTGCTATTCGACGCTAGCACACCAAATGTTTTAACGTTTACAACACATAAAAATATTAACCACCACATTATGGCACAAAATTTAGGGGCTGCCCGATGACAGCCCACCAAAAGGAACATTCGTCCTGTAAACTTTCGATTTTACGAAAATCACTAAAAAGCAACACTGCAGGGCAAATCCAGGAGCGTGACAGTATTACGTCACATTCATAACACTGTTAGCCGTCTTACAGATTGTAGTCACTGTTATTAATACTGCGAGGGGCAATATTTTGGTGATTGGTTGGTACGCGAGAGTTTTGAGGTTATTTCTACGTGCCACTGGTGCGAGCGCGACAGAGAAATGTCGCTCTTGGCAGGTGAGGCGATGCGGCGCGGGCAGCGAGCCGCTAGATGGCGCGGTCGGCGCACGCGTGACGTAGCTACGTTTAGTTTCGGCGACCGAACGGCGGCGCTGCGCTGCTGATTCTAGCTACAGATTTTTCCAACGCATCACGCGAGCGACACGATGTTAAGCCTCGCTCACATGCGATCTCGAGTACAAACGACTATTTACGACAGCTGAGGGTGCACCATTAGTTTTTATGAGTTAGCTTCTTTATTACATGAAAACGCGTCTGTTATAGCCAGAAATCTAATACCGTTGATATTGCGATTCCGGAACGTTGAGTTTAGTTTGGTGTGTATTAGACACCTGAAGAATTTATTGCCGTAGTTATTATTGCAAAGCAAATTCTAAACCAAATACTTGCAAAAAGTTTGTGAATTGTTTTGACAGTTTCTAAGAATGCTAATTTATTTAAGAAAATATTTTCTTGTAGTTCCTTGACACTGTAGTACTTGTTATTGCTATTTCAACACAATTGAACTATACCAGCACTTATTAAATAATTGATAAAACATTATAATTTAACTCAACAAATATTTTCTAGACTGAGCACAGAAAACGGCAACCCATAAAACGGTTTAATAAGTTGTTGTAACAATAAACAGCACTTTCCCGAAGGTTGGCAACAAAATGATAAAAAGATGCAAAACTCCGTCCAGTTGTGATCTCGCCCTAACGCTAAAACAGGAATGCGCGCGCATCTTAACAGTGCCGCCGTGGGAAGAAGCCGGGGGGCGTGGCGTCAGTCGTTACGCACATACGCCAGTACGCAACGCCGCGATAACACACCCGGCTGATAACACCCCCCACTGATAACACTCTCCATACATTCACTAGCAGACGCACTCACACACACGCATACCTCGCTTTCACGTAGTTCAACGTTTTCGAACGCAAGATCTCCCCGTACTTTCTCGCTGAATTCTGCGTGGATGTGCTCTGCAAATGTGTGCGTGCGGCCGTCTTTGGTTTAAGGAAGTCAAAAGTCCTTAGAGCCGGTGTCCTGTCAGCCGGCTTCTTATCAACAACGCTCTTCCTGGTTCTACCCACAAACACACAACGGCCTCCTGAACTCTTCCGGTTTATATATGAATAAGAAAGCCCGCTAAAGTGTCATCCTTTACAGCTCAGCGTCTGAATAACGGAAAAGGCTTTCGACTTGAACAGTCAAATCTTGGAGTTGCATTAAGTTTATTATTCGATTATTTATTCATATTTTCCCATGTTGTTAGTATGTAAAATAAACCAAGTTTACTCTGTTCGTGGTTCATTTGCATAGTTTTCTTGTAATAATAAATTAAAATTGATAAATTCGAAGCCGTTAAATAATGTAATAACAGTATAGCTTGGGATTTTATTTGAAACATAATTATGAGGAAAATCTTATATTCGTTATTAATTAATTCTCCTTTGTTATTTTTAAATTTCTCAGTAAGGGATCTTGCCACACGCGCAGCTTTTGTGAGTTATACGTGTCTGTTATTAGCAAGATCAATAGAGAATCAATGGCATAATAATGGCATCATTCAACCTTTGTAAGGCTATAAGTTGTAAGTTTTCACACATCATCAGCAATGGAAGCCTGCCAACTCATAGGTCTCAAGTTACAACCCAAGACACGCACCTCTGATTCTTTGGATTCATGTGCGTATAGTATGATTATAACTTGTCCGGTGAAGGAAAACATCGTGAGGATACCAAACCAGCATGACAGAGAGATATTTCTCGACGGCACATAAAGTCAAACCAAAGCCCCTCGATTAAGTTAAGATTAATTAAGGCGCATTTATCGTATTGGTGGGTGTAAGTTATAGATAAATTAATTATTTTAGCTTGAAAACATCACACACAGGCGGTAAACTCAGCATGATTGGAATACAAAAATGTCTGTTCATACAAAATACCTGAATCCAGATTGATTTCAGGGCATTAACAGGAAACTTACTACATTTCACGCCTCCCCAAATAGGGTCATTCCAAATTGCTTTTACACTGAACATCCCGAAATTCTGGGTCATCGCCGACCGGCTGGAGAGTTGCGATTTTTCAGAAAGCAGCTGAAACGTGGGAGCGTGTTACTCAATAAAACATTTCAGGTGAGACGTGCCCTGAAGCCAAATTAACAGAACGTGATTGTCGTGGACATTTTTTATATAAGAAACAGCTTACACAAAGAAAGAGAGAAACTAATAAAACAATAACAAATATACACTAGTGTGGAATATTAAGTGGGAATATTGATAAAATTACAAAGTTGGTACATACGTGTGGTAACGAAGTACATTACAGTTGTTTTGTATTTACACTTTTTTATTTTGTTTGCATTGGAAGCAAGCAAACAACTAAAACCTCGAGGACGTAGCAACATTTTCAAACCACGTGAAGTATTCTCAATCGTTCGCAGTGCGCACTTACTTTGTTGTGGACGTTACTTTATTGGGTTTTTGTTTTTGCGCGCTCGCTCGTTCGGTACTAAAATAAAGAACTCTAATATCTTCAGTAAACATTCCACGTCTTAATCAAAATTTTGCTTGTGTAAACGTAAATGGTAAATAAAGGATTTTATGTTCATCTGAGCTATAAGTGGCGAAAAATATCAAGAGAACGTAGTAACGTAGACAAGATACTTACTTATTATCAATGGCTTTTAAAGTATTTTCACTTTTCATTTCATTTGCGGAAGCTTTTGCTTTGGTAGCTTATGTCAATCGATTTTTGACATAATATTATAAATCGCTATTTGTGATAGAATGTCTAGACCATGTTTCGATATCAGCAATGAAAGCGTATCTACAGGACATTTGGAATTTTAAAAAACCCAAGATACACACTCAGCATCTGATAAACATCCTCAGAAACACAATTCACAATTTGAATTGTGCGCACTTTTTAGAGTTTGTGACAGCCACTGTTTTTTTTTTAATAGGATTAGAAACATGACGTAATGATCGTTGCGTGCGTTTAATAAAAACAACATAACGTGGCCGGTGTAACTTTGAATTTGTATTCTTTGAATCAGAAATAATCAGAATTACTCGTTGACACTTTCTGTCTGAGGTAAAATTTGCAAGGAACTGTGCATCTAGGTTTTTTTTCAAATAATGATTGATGATACAGGACGAGGTTTTACTGATAAATATGTACAACTTTTACAATGTACGCAGTACTGAATAACGAACAAAATTTACCTTTGATAAAACGGAAAAACATATTTCATGAAAAATACAAATGAATTCTAAGTCACGCTGCATATATATGGGAAATTAGAGAAAGTAAGGTAGTACTTTGTCGATATTTTTTATGCATTTCTTTTTGACATTGGCTGTAATTTGAATTTGATTTTTTATATTATCTTTGTTTCGTGTTGTTTTATCGTTTGCTTTCATGAAATTTAATTGAGTTGAAATTTAATCAAGGCCCTAAAAGGATTGAATGTTATCGTTGTGCTTGTCGTGGGCATTTTGCAAAAGAGTGAAGCGTGAAAAATATTTATAAAGAAAAAGAAATCCACATAACCTGGATCGATTAGATCGTAATCGTGATCACAAACGTCCAAGGTGTTGACGTCGATGACAACCACTGAAGAAGTGATGTTGAGCGTACAAGGAAATAATATATGGTGCATTGATAGTGGTTGCACGGGACACAATATGTGCAACGAAAAGAATATGATTAAAGTATTCAAGAAAATTCATTCTGAGCTAAACTTAGCTAATTATGGGAAAATCAATATTAGTGGAACCGGGAAGGTAAATATTTTATTAGATACAGCCAGTGAAATTAAAATATATGCATTGAAAAGATGTTCTATGTATCAGACCTGCGAACTGATCTCCTTTCAGTGGCGAAACTGACGGACGATGGATACGAAATTCATTTCAAAAAGAAAGATGCTATTATCATAAAAGACAATAAAGTGCTTATGCGTGCCGATCGTATAGGAAATCTATATCACGTACGTATGAATGAAAATAATGTTTATAATGTGGAAGTCAAGAAACCCATAGACATATGGCATAAACGTCTGGGGCACTTGAACAAACGTGACTTAAAGGCCATGGCGAAAAGCGGGCTTGTTCACGGAATGAAGCTGGATGGTGGAAACATGTTGGAGTGAGCGATACGTAGTAGCGAGAAGCAGACCTGTAAACCATTTCTAAAGGATAAAGCAGAGTACCAGCGAATCATTGGTGGAAAACTTCACAGGGAAGAAGATAAAGTCTTTGCAATCAGATAACGGCCGAGAATACATAAACAAAGAGTACGAAACCTTTTTGAAGACAAATGGTATTGATAGGTTGTCGGTTACATACACACCACAACAGAACGGGGTAACGGAAAGGAAAAATAAAACGCTTACCGAAATGGCGAGGTGTATGATGAGACAAGCCGGAATCCCTGCTCAGTTTTGGGCAGAAGCTGTTAACACAGCGAATTACATTCGGAATAAATGTCCGACTGTGGCTTTGAAGGGTGAGATACCTTTCACTGTATGGAAAAGAAAGAAGCTTCTGTTATAGACATGCAAGTTTTTGGATCCAATTAAGGTATATTATAAAACCGGGGTTGCGGGACTGTTCGAAAGAGATACCGCGGCCCCGGAACATAAAGGGCGAGGAAGGAACATGGATGGGTTTTAGTCAGTAAGAGTCTGACACTCCCTCCCGCTCCGCCCAGAGTGGGAGAAGTCATTTGATGATTTCCCATCCTAAAAAAAAAAAAAAAAGGTATATTATAAAAACAAAGGTGTGAATAAAGTCAAAGGGAAGTCTAACTCAGTTTCTGATTTCTGGTTTGTTTTTGGTGCTTTACAATCCAAAGCATATCGGATTCAAAATACACAGACAAGAAAAAAGCTTAAAGTCACCCAAAGGGCAATGGAGAGGGCTATGCTCGGAGTTTCCTTGCGTGATCGAATCAGAAATGAAGACATCCGCAAGAGAACCAAGGTCACCAAACTTAAATGAAAAGTGGAAAATTTCTGGAGTGGCGACCGCGAACCGGAAGACGATGCGTTGGAAGACCTCTCACTACGGACCCGATGACCTGGTGAAGGTTGCGGGAATCCGTTGGATTCGAGTCGCAAGGGACCGGTCAATGTGGCGACACTTGGGGGAGGCCTATGTCCAGCAGTGGATGTCTTTCGGCTGAAATGATGATGATGATGATGAGACAAGAAAAGTTGTCGTGACTCGAGATGTTAATTTTATGAATGAGAAGGCATTCGGGCGTGAAGAATATAAAGACATAGATTATGAAGAAGAGAGTATTGATGACAAGAATTTGACAGTCCAGTTAAATATGCCTGAAATCAATCATAAAGATAGAGAAGAGTACAGAGCTCATCTAAGTGATCCTAGTAGAACATCATTCGAAAGAGTCGAAAGTGAACTAGAACCATGCTGAAAATATAAATATTCAGCGGAATGATTTAGTCACTTTGGTTAAAAAAGGACGTGGAAGACCAAGACTGGTTAGAACAGGTTTGGTGGGAAGACCACGAAAAGTATACACGCCAGCCAATGATAGGGCTGACAGTGGAACTGACTCAGAGTATGAAGATACTGATGAACAATTGATAGCGGGAATAGCAACGGCTGACCCAATGACATGGAGTGAAGTTGAAAAAACGAACGATGTAAACGCATGGCGAAGTGCCTAAGAAGATGAGTATTTGGCACAGATTAAGAATGGCATATGAGAGATTGTACCGCGGCCATCTAAACGAAAAGTGATCGGGAGCATTTTTTTTTCGTACAAAAACTACGGGGAAGAAAGTACGACTCGTGGCAAAAACATGTTCTCAACGGCCAGGGGGGGATTTCCACGAAACCTCGTCGCCAGTCGTGAGATCGTCATCAGTAAGGATTATAGCCGCAATATCGGCGGAGTTGGGATTAGAGATCCATCAAATGGACGTTGTGACCGCCTATCTAAATGGGTCACTTGATGAGGAGGGAATCATGGGAATACCAGATCAGCTAAGCGATGTTTTAGATAAAATACTCGCAAACCAAAAAGTCGGCTCAAAAAAGAACGACGTAAGAGACAAGAAAGTAATTCAAACAGCTAAACGCTGGAGCAAAGCTTTGCGTGAATGTGATAATAGTGTATGTTTGTTGAAGAAGTCTTTCGTATGGTCTGCGTCAGTCAGGACTGCAGTGGCATAAGGAATTGGTGAGTAAGTTAATGAATATTGATTTTACAGCTTTACCACAAGATCCGTGTATGTTTATTGCACGAAAAGTCAACTTTATGTCGACGATATTATTCTAGCTACGAATGATATTGCGTGGTTGTGTGATGTAAAAAAAACAGTTTTCTAGCGCATTTGAGATGAAAGATATGGGAAAAATTAATGTTTGTTTGTGCATTGAATTCACTCGTGATGCAGAAGATAGAGTGTACATGAACCAAAGTGTCTATTTTGAAAAAGTTTTAGAACGCTTTGGAATGTCCACGTGCAAGCCTGCGAGGACCCCTATCGATGTGAATGTAAAGTTACAGAAACCTGAGTGCGTTAATGAGGATCTTATGAGTACGCATCCGTACCAAAGACCAGACATAGAAGAAGTCATAAACTCTTTTGATACACTTATACTTTTTGTAAAGAATACTGTCATGTCACTTTGATTAACAACTGTGGTGACTAGGGCTAGTATATAGCCGATTATATTTTACGTGTTTTACAAAAAACAATCTTTTATTCACATCTCAACAAATATCATATATTTTAAACATAATTATTTAAAAAAGTAAAACCGACTTCAAAAAGAAAAAGTGAAAAATAACTTTAGCTTCTGAAGTCGGTGACGTTTGTATGATTGATTTAATTTTTTTGTCACCGACTTCAGAAGCTAAAGTTATTTTTCACTTTTTCTTTTTGAAGTCGGTTTTACTTTTTGCAAAAAAGTTTTTATTTTTCACTTTTTAGTAGTTCACATGGAAAGTGCATACCGTTACAATTACAACAAGCCCAAACACGACTAGGATACATTGTCTCATTATGGAGTTCCGTGACTCTTGGCTTCATCATCAGATCTGATGGTAGAATGGTTCTTATCAAACGCAAATGCTTCACTTGTTGTAGAAAATATAAAAATTGCTGTACGTTATCCTATAAAATTTGAAGAGTTCCCTCGATTTCGCCAAGATTCCATCATCAGATCCCGACTTGGCGACTATGGGACCAACTTGGAAGTATACCCTTTCAAACAAAAAAAGAATTTTTCAAATCGGTTTAGGCGTCTTCGAGTAATCGGGTAATACATAAAAAAAAAAAAAAAAAAAAAAAAAAAAATACATGCAGTCGAATAGAGAACCTCCTCCTTTTTGGAAGTCGGTTAAAAACTAATATTTAATTTTAGCACAAAAAAAAGACAATTTTTATAATATACTGTTTATCGATTTTTCATGCTGTTTTCACCAATGGATAGAGTGGTTCTCGAGGAAGTTTTTAGTATATAATTTGTACGCGGGCAAAGCCGCGGGCATCAGCTAGTATTTATAATATTACCTTAGTAGGATATCAATCTGTTTATTTCATTGGTGAATGCTTTTTTGTCAAGTGTATTAATAAAACATACCTTTAATTCAACCACAATATTATAGTTTTCCTCATAAATATTAAACGCATATTATGTACTGAACCATAAAATAACAATGAATATAACCGCTTGTACCTAATAAACGAGCAAAATTAAATAGTTCAGCTGTAAACACTACAAATTACAGTCTGAAAATGGTAACCAACATATAATTATAACGAGTTTCATGTACCGAATATATTATTATGTGTAGGTACATTGCAATAATTAATTACAGTATACTATACTATAACTGCTACAAAGTAAAGTAAATGGAATTAATGTGGAAATATTTTCATGGCACATAACGTAACGGTTATAATCCTTTCCTAGTAGGATGCCAGGTATATTACTGCACTTTTCAATATTACCTACTTATGTCAGAATCAATTTATTTATTTGAGAAAGCATGCCCCTACAACATAATAGACAAATACAGGCTACTGCAATATTCACAGAAACAAAACCATAAGTAATGATAAAAATACTTAAGGGTGATGCTTCAAGGTAGCCTGCGAAATTTAAGAAAATATCGGTCGTGGCTGTAAGATATATATGTAGTTAGATACAGAATTATAATCATCAAAATCATCAATAAAACCCTCAAAGTTCATAAGAGTCGAGGAACGACTTCGACCGTGAAAAATTCGTTCCTCGACTTTTCATCAACATACAACTTACTATACTTACTTACTTAACATACAAACTAATTGCAAAAAACGTAAGAAAATTTGAATTTCGCGGGCCACCCTGACGCTTTCACTTTAAAATAACAAGAAAAAAACATCTTTGGTGTATTTTCCCTCACAGAAACTCAAACATCCACGACATAAAATATACGCTTACCCATCTCGAGGCAAATAAATGTGGTAAGTAAAACGATTTATCACTAACGTTTACCTTGGATAATTGCCACCGAGACACTATATGAATAGATATCTAAAATCCGAAAACCAATAAACCTAAAATATTTTGTATACTTTCTGTTGTCTGGTAGTTTAATTAAGCTTTTATAATCGAAAGTTTTACGTGAAACTTAAAGTACCGATAATATACGAGAAAATCCAAAGTCACGTACTCACCACCCATAAAGTTAAGCAGTTAATTCAGAGAATTAAAATAAATACCAAGATAGAACGATTTTTTCAAGACCAAAGTCGTTCCTTAACGTATACTTATTAACTTAGATAGGGTTGTATTGATGATTTTGATGATTATAATTTATATTACCTGCATCCAAGTTGTCACACAATCACCAAGCCATTGGTGGTGGTGTATGTTCCTACAATTTAAGTAAATCAATAATGCTTACACACTCAAAATTAGTAATAATAATTGTCGACATACTCCGGTGCATTTCAATAGTCACCAATTTCGAACATTCGCAGTAACATAGACAGTAACGAGAATACAACAATAAAACGTAGGGCCCACAGATATGTGGTCACATTAAAATGCAGTTACGATGTGACCCGTAAACTGACGGGCCATTATTTATAGCCCACAGAATTTTATGTGAGGGGACAAAATGGAATTGTTTCACTTTTCTTTGGGTTTAGCTTATGCTAATTAGAATTGGATGGTACCTACTTTATTTTGGAATCAATTTCATGACATTGAAAATGCTTACACCTTATTACTTTGATTGATGTATTAGTTCTAAAAGATGATTTTGTCAATAAATTGCGTAGCAAAATCGTTCCTTGACACACAAAAGACATTTAATTGGTATTAAAAAAAGATAAGAAAATACAACTTACCTTGAGCTAGACCAATTAAAACACAAACACACTGGATCGTCAATAATACACCATACGGACCCATCACACATCTGAACCTCGAATAAAAAAAAATGACACATGACACCATGTCGATGAAACTCAGCGATAAAGCTAATCTACTTCCTGTGTTCCGTTTGTAGTCCGATTTATGTCATTGTCAGCTATTGCAAAAATAAAATAACTAGAACAAGCTTGTGCACAAATATTTTTATATCCTTCGAAACCAATTTTCAGTAACAGCTCTAAGATTGCATTTCTTTCAGATCTTGAAACAGAACCTAACCTAACCTATAGAAATACCAGGCCCGGCAGTCTCGACAGAGATAACGACAAAATCGCTAACTTTCGATCGCTGATTACTAACGAATAAATTCGATTGAAATAATTATGCTTACGAGAAACGCGTCTAGGATATAGAGACATTCATTATTCGCAAGCATCATTATTGCAACAGAAGTTATTCGTTACTAATTGGCAACCGAAAGTTAACGATTTTGTCGTTATCTCTGTCGAGACTGCCGGCCCAGGCTATTTAAGCTGAGGCTACAGTAGGCAGCGATTTGCGAAAAACATGGTATGGCTACATTACAAGCGAGATTCCAGCGTATTTTCTAATAAATTCGCTTCAATTTCGCTATGTTGGTGTAGCCGATGCCGTGATTACGGTAATGTTGCTCCGATCGCATAAAGAAATCATAGATCGCTAGTAATAATTGATGTACAGTGTAGCCATTTATGTGAGCATTAATTTACTGGTTTTAATCGCTCATGTGTCGCAGGTCGCGTCGCGGCATAATATAGCCTCAGCCTTAAAGTTACCTTTTGGTAATCCAATCGCTACACATTTCGAATCGATTTCATTTTACTAAAGTTTGACGGAGCTATGTCATCAATCTCCTTTTTTTTCGGATGGGAAATCATCAAATAAATAAAGATAAATAAATAAATATCGCTGGACATTAACACACAGCACCACCTAGTGCCACACTAAGCAAAGCTTGTGTCGTGGACACTAGATAGTTGATAAACATCCATGACTCGGAAACAAATGTCCGTGCTCATCACACAAACATTTGCTCCTACCGGGATTCGAACCCAGGACCCTAAGAACGTAAGGCAGCGTCACTACCACTACGCCAATCGGGTCGCAAATAACTTTTCCCACTCTGGGCGGAGCGGGGGGAGTGTCAGATTTTTACTGACTAAAACCCATCCATGTTCCTTCGTCGCCCTTGTTCCGGGGTCACGGTATCTCTTTCGACTGTCCCGCAGCGTAAACAATATCTTTCCTTTATCCCAATTTATTTTGGGTCGACGCATCACGTCTCCTTCTTCCACACTCCTTTATCCCAATTTATTTTGGGTCGACGCATCACGTCTCCTTCTTCCACACTCCTCTATCACTCGTCATCTGAGCAGACACCTCCTTTCTTGCCATTCACACTGTCCATCCATCGTTTATTTAGTCTTCCTCTTATACTTTTATAGCCATGTTCATTCAATACATTCATACTCATCATTTAACGGAGCTTTGTACCATTGAAAATCGTAAATTGTTAATCAAACTAAGCAGTTACTAGCTATCCCAAATCCAAATCAGACGCCACATACGCTACACTTGGCGCGAATACCGAACAAGACGTCCCGATACAATTATAGTACCCAGGCGTTACATCGACGTCCACAAATCCATGTAAATTAATCCTACAAAGGCAGGGCAATGTGTCTACTTTGGGCCTGAATACCGTCCTGTACTGTATTCGTGCAAAGCTGATAATACTACGTCAGAGCAAGGACAATCCTTTGAATAGATTCCAAAGACTACAAAAGAGGTTGTCCGATATTCTGAAGCAGCGAAGATTACATAATGTTGAGCTTGTGTCTGATCTAATAATGTGCATTGTGCTGAATTTCTGTTTGAATTATTTTAAATCCCTGATTTAGCATGAACTTATCCCTCGATTTTGGACTGCAATGATGTCTGAATGACATGGAACAATTAATTGCACCCCTTTGTACGACGATATTAAAAATTGAGTCAATCCCAAATTGTGTAGAAATAAAAAACCTCCCTCTGATTTAATTCTTTTCAAATTATTTCAGTAGCAATCGACATAGCCTTTTTTTAGGATGGGAAATCATCAAATAACTTCTCCCACTCTTGGCGGAGCGGGAGGGAGTGTCAGACTTTTACTGACTAAAACCCATCCATGTTCCTTCCTCGCCCTTTATGTTCCGGGGTCACGGTATCTCTTTCGAACAGGCCCGAAACCCCGGCAGGAATCGACATAGCCTAAAGAAACCAAATCAAAATGAATGTTTATTTATGTATTATTACAGCTATAACAGAGAAAAGTTTACTGTTCCAAATGCTGAATAAGAAAGGTATCGTGAGATTATTCCATTGGAGATGCACTGAAGTGCAAGGTTGCACTCAGGCGGAATCTCAGTTTGACTGATCTCGTAAAAGCTGTCTCGGGTTGTTTTATACCGTTTTATTGTCTACTGTGGAGCTCGTGGTTAATAATAGCCGATCGGAACAATCGGTTGGTCTATAGATGATAATATTACCCTTTACATACCAGTGTTTTACATGGAGCGACTGCCTATCTGACCTCCACAATTCAGTCAGTTAGTAAGGTAAACGGCCCAGTAACCGTTAAGTTTTGAACTTCACTGACTTTGCAGACGTGACTTTCCGAGGCACGGAGGGAACTCAGCATGTAATCAGGCGATCACCCATCCACAGACCAACCTAGGTAAGTGTGACTTAACCTGAAGATTGAATCGAGTGGCTGTTATTATTTAGCTACGAGCTCCTCCTAATTATAATTTATAAAAGAAAATATAAATATATGTATTATATAAAATATTATTAAAAATAAAAATATATAAAAATTTATTATGAGCTAACGTTACGTAACGCCTACATTATTCACACGTTATTTACCTCCCCACGTTTATTGCTACAAGATACACTACATTTTTAATTTAAACACGCTACTTTGAGAAAACAAACACGTCTCCTTTGTGGTATAAAAATGCTTTCGCAAACATTTTCAGAAAGACTAGTTTACTACATAACTGAACAATATTCCAGCTTTTGGCTACGTTTACTGAACACGTTTCGAAAAAACAAACGAAAATAATCAACCCGCTATTGCAGGAAAGTCCGAAATCCGAAATTCGGTAAAAGATTTCGCCTTTTCGTGCCGTTTGCGTTGCTTTCAAACCTAGTATGGACTAAAGCTGAGTTGGCGAGGCTTGTGGGGGCGAGTTCACCTGTAATTATGGTGGCAGCAGATAATTGTCGCCCCCTGGCACAAAAGACCCTGAATCACAGCTGAGCTAGCACTGACTAGGCGACGTCTGTCTTTAAGGCTGCCTCGTAATTACCGATGGTGATTTTATATTTTGAACAGATTCTCGTTAGGTTGGATTTTATCGTATTTATTTTTGAAAACTTCTTTAGGCGTGTTGAGCACTTATTGAGTGAACAAAAATCATGGAACCCGCGTGACCGTCACCTAACACTCAGTAGCACTCGTAGCCGTAGCGGGTCGGCTACGAGTTTTCACTTCTATCGGTAGTCCCCAAAGACTGTTCCGCATTGTTTTTTCACTCAGAGAAGACTGTTATCATAAGATGTGTGGTTTCTAGATTGTTTCTAATATAAAAATTACAATTTAATTCGATTAAAAACCAAGTTTCCCACTATGTGGACCGATGAATAGTTGTAAGGATCCGCTATATGCGAGACACATAGGACTGATCAGTGTGGCGACACTTGGGGAGGCCTATGTCCAGCAGTGGATGTCAGGCTGAAAATGATGATGATTAAAACCCTGAAAAACTGTGTTTTTTTAAACTTTCACGATCAGAACACATAATATAACATAATTGAAAACGAGTATTTATCGCAAATTACTGTTAGTTTAGTGTGCTGTCCTAGTGTGAACCGGCCCTAATTAACATTTATAAATATCAAGTGAGGGTAGTTGAATAAACCCTTCGCTTTGCTGTCGCGGTACTTCCAATACTTCAGTCTTCCCCCGACCACGGCTGGTGCAATCCGGTCGAAACGTCGGGCTTAAATTAAAAGTAAATTCGCGATAAATACCCGTTTATGTGAACCCTGAAAAATATCTACGACAAAAGTCAAGTGCGTTTGTCGTACACGTGTCGCAGAACGGTCTCAGTGTCAATTGTCTCAAAGGATTAATTACCTGCTAACTTGCCTAGTAACTAAAAACAAGCAATGATAATGTACACCAATTAACACGAATAACAACTCACAAAAGGGATGAATAATAAAGGTCTCATTAATATACTAATTTAGAATTCCAGTGAATTCCCCGATGAGTGAGTAAACATCCGACCGCAATAGTTTAAAAGTTTTATGAAACAAAATTAATACTTAGAACCATACCATCTGTGACCATACCATCATACGCCATGGCCTTTTCCCGGCTTTGTTGGTATCGGCTTCCAGTCTTACTGGATGCAGTTGAATACCAGTATTTTACGTGGAGGCTGCCTATCTGACCTTCACAACCCAGTTTGTACTGGGTTACAGGTAACCCGTCTTTTCAAGGGGTACCCCCCTTAAAAAGACGGGTTGTCAGACTTTCGGACCACTCTGACTACTGTAACGACTGTCAAAATGACACTCGGGACCAACAGTAAGCTGTTGGCCCCGAGTGTCATTTTGACAGTTGTTACTTAACCTTTTGACCGCCACAGCATAAACGCAAGCGCGTGCCCTCCACGCCAAGCCACAATACATCTACTATTTTGTCACATATTTGTGTCGTTTGGCGTACAGGGCACGCGCTTGCTTGTCACGTATATGTGACAATGGCGTCCAAAAGGTTAAGCTTGCTTAAGCATGCTTTCCTAGGCATAGAGAAAACTCGGTATGAACTGAATCGTCATCCATCCATAGACCGGCCCTGGCAGTCGCGACTTAACCTTGATGATCGACCGGTACGGCTGTTATTATTTATCAAAAAACTCTTCTAATGTACTTAATCATACTATTAGATATTTTAGTACACAAAATATATATTCCTTGCTAAACTAAGTCTGAATTCCCCAAAATGCATTGTTACAGTTAAATCTACCGATTACTTTGAAAGATTAATCGATGTTCGTAATATCAGATTAGTTGAGTTTCACAGTAAAATGATCCTAGTTTAGGGTTTATTACTGGCTATCAGACCTCTGAGAAGGCCTGCTTTACCCTACTTAAATTTAATTATTGGTGGAATCAACCACAGGTCAAGTACTCAAGTTACTAGACGACAGCTGTTATGTATCAGCTTACGTTGTAAACTGACCAAGTGACCAGTTAATTACCTAGTCACACGTCAAACCATTAAGTTTTTAACTCGTTATTAGGTAATTCCGCCCTATCAGACCTAATCAGGCCCTATCAGAATTCCAGCGCTGTGACGTTTTTTAATGTTACAGCACCATGCTGAGATATGGCGTTTAGCCTCGTACAGGACCAGTTTCGTTTCTTTTTATTTTAATTTTTTATATTACTTAAGTATGTAAAATTTTATTAGTTGTAAATACTGTTAATTTTTATGTGTTTTGTCCTGTGCGGGCTAAAAACTGTTTTTCTCTCTTTCTTTCTAATTCAAATTTGTTCGATTTTGAGGTAAACAATTACGAAATACTTTATTTTCAAGTTTCTGTTTTTTTTTAAATCGTCACTATCATATTTTTTTTAAATCGTCACTATCATATTTTTTTTTAAATCGTCACTATCATTTTTTTTTATCGTCACTCATATTTTTTTTTTAAATCGTCGGGTTAGCTTTAGTAACATGGCCGCCGCGGAGAGGGCTAAAAAAGGTTAAAGCTGGTAGGGAATGGGTCCCCCTGTTATGACTAGACCACTCTTATACAAGATTATGCATATTTTCCGTGAAATTAGTGTAAACTGTTTCTAACCTCAAATCAGTTCTATAGCGAAAACGGAACGTTAAAATAGACGACTGACAGTCAAATCTGTTCCAAATGTGTGTCTATGGTGCAGAATGACGTGAAAAGTCTGCAAAACGAAACGTAAAAAAAAAATTGTTATTGTGTCACTGTCATTGTACAATAGGCAATGTTATTAGAAGCTGAGAATGCTACTAGAATTTGGATGCAAGAGCGAGCGAAGCGAGCTCGGGACTTGGGGCACCCCGACTTTTTTTTTAAACCACTCGGAAGTAGGAGCCCCGCGAAGCGGGGCTCCGTCGACCGCCCCACCCTCGACTGTGCCACGGTGAGTGGTATAGGATATATAATTTAACCCTACTATGCCATTTAAGCGACTTTTAAGTGTTTTGAGGTTAGGTTACATTAATCGATTTTTCTTAGGAATGGTGAATTTTCTTTTCATGGGAGTGGTACCAGGGGGCACGGGGGATACTCCCCCCCCCCCTTCCCCAACCCCTCCCGACCCCCTTCTGAAGCGGTCACTTCACTAAATTTTTACCAAATCGTCACTATCACATTTTTTTTAAATCGTCACTATCATTTTTTTTTTAAATCGTCACTATCATATTTTTTTTTAAATCGTCACTTTCTTTTTTTTTTTTAATCGTCGCCATCATAATTTTTTTTATTTCGTCACCATCATCATTTTTCTGCCCTTATCCCATGTTATTTGAGGTCGGCGCTACACGTTTTTTTCTTCCATTCTCCCCTGTCTTTCGTCAAGCTATCATTTTCTACTTTGTCCTTCATATCATTCAAAATCAAAATCAAAATATTTTATTTCACATAGGCCTAGATGGGCACTTATAAAACGTCGAAAAGGTGCACGGTTCGCGTTGGTCGATTCCATGGAGAAGAACCGGCAAGAAACTCCATGGTTAGTCTTTTCAAATCATTTGGTGCTACAATAATATTATGTTACAGCATTAGTAAGTATGGGCACATTCGTCACACAATCCATCCATATTTTCTTTGGTCTTTCTCTCCCTCAAAATGATCGTAACCTCTCTACATACTATTGCGAGTGACAAGTGTTGTTTTGAAAACCATTAGGGACGAATTCCTGTCATCCAAAGAAAATAATAGGAAAGATGACGAAAAAATCTAATTAGTCCGTCAGTTGGATTATCAAAAATATTTGACCTGTATTTTTTCTTTTGTAACGCAAACCAAAAGTGATAAAGATGTGGGTATAATTTTTAATGCGTTCTGACGTCACGAGCTCCCACTCCCAAGTTTTGATACGTTTTATTGTTATCAATATTCATTGATTTACAAAAACATAACATACGGTCCATTCTTTTCCAATACTCTAACTGACGGACTAAATAGATTTGCAATTTATTGATGGTGGAAACTAGCCTATATTATTGTCATCAATAAGATTTCAGTCCATATGTGTTAGTCATGAAATAAGAAAATGTTGAACTCTCAATAATAACGGAACCAAAATTAAACATCGCAGCTACCAACTGAATATTTGTTCCGCATTTACATAGGTCCTAGCTGCAACATATTAATCAATCTACCCTCATTTGTCACAAGCGAATGAGCGCACAGGAAATTGATGGATTCCAGATCCATGTAACGTTTTAAATTATTTTTTTAATGGGAGCCTGGAATTAAATCGTTTCGAATGGCGGTACTATTAACAGAATCTAAAACAGTTTAAACAGCAGTGCAAGTACGTAGGATTCGGTAGGACTCGATTAGATAAATTTGACAGTTATTCTCGATAAATTGAGTTTTGATGGTGTCGAAAACTCATTGTATAGAGAATAACTGTCAAATTTATCTAATCGAGTCTTATCGAATAATACGTACTTGCACTGCAGCTTCGGGATCAGTGGACATTTTTCGTTAACTACGTAGTTTAGCATGTGGCTTCGATTAAGAGTTAGCCCTCTTGTCGCATTGTGCCAATTATTTATTGAAACACTAGCTGACGCCCCTGGCTTCGCCCACGTAGATGTCGGTTCATCATCATTCTCTTCCCCTTATCTCAATTCATTTGGGTCGGCGCAGCATGTCTTCTTCTTCCAAACCTCCTTAGCATTCTCATCTCCGCAACATGCAAATGCCTTTCATTCATCTCTTTTGTGGCCCAACATTCTGGTGGATGTCGGTTATCGCGAACAAAAGTAATCATAAAATTTTGATCCCGTTCCAACAAATATCATTATACTTTATTATTACTTAAAGCCAATGTATACAAAAACTTCACAAATTATATACTTAAACCTTCATCGAGAACCTCCTTATCTATTTGTGAAAACAGCATGAAAATTTAGTGCAGAAGTTTTTGAGTTTATCGCAAAGAGACAGACGGACGTGGGCTTAGATTTCTAATCAAGTAGTGATAGTGATTTTATACAAGTGAAAACAGTACAAAGTAAATTATGGCTGTAATTAGTGTTGCCCAAATGCAAGACCAAGACGAGACCTTAGCCAGTCTTGGTCTTGGTCTTGCGTCAATACACCTGGTCTTGGTCTTGGTCTTGGTATTGCGCTCTCAGTCTTGGTCTTGGTCTTGGTCTTGCAGCAAGAGTCTCGCAAGTCTTGCGAGACTCTACTATTTAGACTAGACTAAACGGAAAACGGACGAAACGTCGGACTTACATTAAAGGTAAAATTCGCGATAAATACCCGTTTACATATATTTTATAATGTAGACTAGACTACTTGCAAATACCTTTTAGCCTATTGCTATTTACATACATCTTCAAGGTCATTTAATATTATCCTCTTGTGCCAACCCTACCAAAGAAGGTAACAATTTTGTGTGCCTCTGTCCGTACTCTGTAACGACGGATGCGGCGCTCAAATACTGTCAAATGCTGTGTGATACACTTGTTGCAGTCTTTGATACACCGCAGCGTCTTTGTCGGTAAATGATCAAATAATTAGGTACATTTAATACACCGACCGACCAACGGTTTATTCGCAGAACGTCAAATTTTCCCAATCAATCATGAACCTTAATGCTTTAGCGATAAAGTTGAAAATCTGTTATAGAAATTTAGCAGATGGTAGTAGCTTGATGTGCTGGCATCTGTTCCATAACATTGGCTGTCCTGAAACCTGTTACTGGACCTACTCGACTCACTGTTAGTTTTAAATTTTGCTGAATAGAAGTATAACATAAACTTTGAAACATAAGTACCTACATACTGTTTACCAACCTACTAACGTTAGATCGGCACATTAGACAAGCATAATATAATACTACAGTTAGATATACCTACAAGGTATGAAATGAACTTTGCCAGAAAATTATGTTAGGTAAGTATATTTTTATCACATGGGAACATAAATTTGTGAGTAACACGCTACCTAATAAATAAATAGTCGAAATATAATAATCAATACAATACCTTTTAGCGTTATGACGAATTGACGATACGGTTTTGATACTGGGGAACGTCTATCAAAATCGGGTTTTAAACCAAATCCCTACTTAATAACGCCCAAATCTCAGTTTGATTTATCTGCGAGACGCAAGAGTCTTGCAAGCTTAGTCTTGTCTTGCTCAAATCTTGCAGGGTTCAGTCTTGGTCTTGGTCTTGCTAAAATACGTCGGTCTTGGTATTGGTCTTGGTCTTGCAAAAACGCAAGAACAAGACCAAGACTGCAAGACCAAGACCGATTTTGGGCAACACTAGCTGTAATGTTCTTGTTACGATAGATTGGCCTGAGAGAGCCGCACGTAGAGAGGAGTGGTAGACTATGGGGGAGGCCTTTGCCCAGCAGTGGGACAATACAGGCTAATAAAAAAATTAAAAAAAAAAACTGGCTAAAAAAAAAAATTATGTAAAAAAAAGGTTCTTGTTCAGTCTCATGTAATAGAGAGCGCATATTGCCATCAATCGGGCACAAACCCAGACTCTGGGGTCCTTAGATAAATAAACAATCAGTAAAAGATTTCAAGGGATCAAAACTCCGACTTCATGTCTTAGTACAAAATCAACAGAGGTTATTGACAAATAATCAGGCTTATTCGTGTAGCACGAACCCAAATCATCATCTGCCGGGCCTTTTCCTAACTATGTTGGGGTCGGCTTCCAGTCTAACCGGATGCAACTGACTGTAGGTATTATGCATGGAGCGACTGCCTATCTGACCTCCACAACCCAATTAATACTGTGTAATACGATACCACTTGGTAAGACAGGTTGTTAGACTTTTTGGGCTACTGACTACCTGTAACGACTCCCAAAGATTGACAAATGACAGCTGGGACCAACAGCTTAACGAGCTTTCCGAGGCACGGAGGAAACTCGGCATGTAATGGGTGGTCACCCATCCACAGACCAACCTAGGCAAGCACGGCTTAACCTAAAGATCGGCTCGGGCCGCTTTTATTATTTAGCCAGGAGCTCCTAAAAAAATCAGAAATCAGCACAAACCCAAATAATAATACAAAATCTTTAATCCCCCAAGATACCACACACCCTGACCTTATCCCTCAACATATTGATCCTTGTTTTTTATTTCCGCCACTAAGCAGGCAAAAAAAGCGGCAACGGTCCATCCCTACCTAAGGCCATTTTGCCCGCGGGTAATTCCGTGTGGTCCCCGACTAATGCTGTTTGGTGGCGGGCAGCATGGATGACGGAACTTCGCTCACGCTTCGTAAAACATCCGGGCAACAGGCTAAATATGTCGGGCAAAAAATGTCTGCACTTTGGTTGGAGTCTCGTGGTTGCTATGGGGTGTTTTGTGTCGTATAGACTTATTTTCGTCATCGATAAACACGTGTTACCAAGACTTTAATATTTTTAGGTTTCTACTTAGTTAATATTATAATATCAATGAATAAACTAATTATATTACCAAGTGGTATCGTATTTTCAAGTATGAACTGGGTTGTGGAGGCCAGATAGGCAGTCGCTCCATGTAAAATACTGGTATTCAGCTGCAGCATCCGGTTAGACTGGAAGCCGACCCCAAGGGAAAAGGCTAGTCTGATGATGATGATGATGAATAAACTAAAGCTGTGGTGTTACTGTCTGACTGCCAAGTCAATAGGTCTCAAGTTCGAACCAAAACACCTTTGATTGTTCGTATGCATGTGCCTATTGTATAAATTATCACTAGCTTCGGTGAAGGAAAAACTTCTTGAGGAAACCAGCACGCCGGAGTGATATTTCTTGACGGCATGTAAAGCCAAGTCATAAAAACTCTGACACCGGGTTAGGCACTAACCACACGATAAAGAAAATAAGAATGGATAAACCAAATGTAAGTTGTTATACTAACATGTCAAGCCTCTCCAAATAAAGACCAAAGTTCATCCCTCCAAAAGCTAAATACGTATCAGCTTGGTTTGGTATATTTAAACAGCTATAAATACTCTGTGATATTTACACTCTATCCTACATCAACGTCCCTAAATACGGTCCAAACAAGTGAAACAAATTAGCAGTACTGAAATAAGTAGCCATTCGCCAGTTCATTAAAGTCAAATTCACATAAGCGCAGAGTACGGACCCGCCTCACTAATTCTAACAGCGCTAATTACACGCGTTACATTATCAGAGGTTTTAAGTAACTCCATGTTCATATTTTAATTGCTGTAATCTAAGGCAATGGCGCAATTAGGGAGGGTAACAACCCTCCCTAAGAGCCAACACCTTGCTGGCTTTAAACCCTACCCGGGCAGAAGGTCACTTCTTGTTAAAGCGTATGTAATAACTCTTGGAAAAAGGCCTTCGAAGTGCCCTTAGAAAACTTAGTGTCTTTGAAATGAAAATATTAAGATGAACTTTGAAGCGTTAACTTTCATCAAAGCAGGCCGGAAGATCTTCTTCGACGGAAACGGTTATTGCTTTGAAAATTATTCCGCGAAATTCTCAGTTTAATTCATAATGCCCTAGCATTATTATTTCTCACAAAGGATAATCCTGCATTGCTTCTGACTAACCGTAGCGCCTCCATTCTGCACTAAAACCCAATTAAAAGGATTTAATAGTTTTCAGAATTTTATTACTTTCACCTAGAGACTCTTTAAGACTTTAATTCTATTTTTCCACGAATGAACTGAGAGAAATTCTTTGTTTATTAGTCGCAATTGCTTTTTGGCTTATTGGATCCAATTGAAATCTTAAGTACATATCGAAAAGCTGTAAAGTGTAGTGGAAAAAGAAAACTTTATTTTTTATTTTGAGGGTGAATCTGCCGAAAGGTTTTCGACCACTCTACCTATGAATTGATTATTTTCTTGTTAAATGTGGAGAATGTACTCCACATTCTGTCTGTCTGTGGCATCGTGGCGCCCGAATGGAAGAACCGATTTTGATTTTGTTTTTTTTTGTTTGAAAGGTGAAATAGTCGGAAGTGTTCTTAGCTATGTTTGTTAAAAATTAGTCCAAGATGGCCGCCGCCACAAAATGGCGGATTATATAATTATTCAACAACTCCCTCAATATGGGTATCAAATGAAAGGGCTTGACTAGCAGAATACTGTACACTATGATAAATTAAAAATCCAAGATGGCCGCCACCACAGAATAGCCGACTAACAAATTCATTTCTGTTTAATGTTTAGTACCTACATTGTGTTGGGGATTTTAAATTATTTAATATAATTTCAATTCAAAGCAGTGATAGTCTAATTGGGTGACGGCCGGAATGTCAAGTCATAGGTCTCGAGTTCGAACCTAAGACCACCTTTGCTTATTCAGATTCATGTGCGTATTGTATAATTATCACTTGCGTCGGTGAAGGAAAAAATTGTGAGGAAACCAGCATGCCTGAGAGATTTTTCTCGACGGCATGTAAAGTCAAGTCAGAGGTCCCTAAGTGGCATAAAAACTCTGACACCAGGTTAGACACTAACCACAGGACACAGAAGAAGATCCTGATTCTGCGTTCGGCCTTTCGAACAGTCTGAAATGGCCGACTTAATCTTTTATGCTTTTTCTTCAAGAAACCAAAACTCGATATTTATTTATTTATTCACTTAAGGGGCCGGCGGAGCATGCGTTTTTCATACAAACGTAATACCAAAATAATATGAAAATGAAACATATTCTTAAGGTAGTGTGTATTTATTTCGATTGTATTACAGAATATATAGGCAATATATATAGGGGTATTTGCTTATTATATTTTTCCAGCTGGTTTCAATAAATGTATTAAAATGAAAGTCAAGTAATTTATTTCAGGAGCTTCAAAGTTAATTCTTTATTTATCGTTGAGCTACGGTTTGAGTGAGCTTTATGTTTTGTTGAGCTTCTTTTGTTATGTTAACTTCATCAACTTTGCTCTTCTTTTCTATTTTGTAACATTTTTTATAAAATTATAATTTTATATAGTAGCCTTGTATGTCTTACTGTTGGACATAGGCCTCCCCCATCTCCTTCGAGGTCCTTTTCTCTTTCGCCACCTCGAACCAGCTCTCTACGGCATCAGCAGCAAACTGTGTGTAAGTCAGCTAGATAAAAACCTGCTTACATCTTTTAAATATACTCAAAGTAGCACAAATCTCGTCTTCTGACGCGTGACCAAAATTGGAACTAACCCTTCAGTCTTATTTTCAATATAATGACACGAAAAAACTTCACAAATGTTCTTCTACCAACAATATGTGTCAATGATGACAAATGAGATTCAAAATATCCTTGTGGCACTGTATGTTGTGCTACCATGAAGTATCTCTAAGTTTAGATTATAATAAAAATGAGACTTTTTAGGGTTCCGTAGTCCTGAAAAAGACCCCTATAGTTTCGTCATGTCCATCTGTCCGTCCGTCCGTCCGAAGTTTTGCTAAGACACCTTTAAGAGAGCTCTCTAGTAGAGAGCTGTAATTTTGTAGGGGTCAGTATATTAATTACGCCGACAGAACGGTAAAATAATATTTGAAAATATTTTTTTTAGTCAACAGGGGTACATGTGATTTGGGGATGATTTTGTTTTCGTCGTCTACCCCATCGTGTCCTATCGTTGAATAGGTATTTTAAAATGACTTCAATTATTTTAATATTTTTAGTTTTAATGGTCCATTTACGAAATATTTAATACTTTAAAGTCTATTTAAAGTGCAAATCTTTGTTCCGATAGGGTGTCCCCCGCCTCTAAAATCTAAACTGCTGGCTTGAAAAATCTGGAAAAATTCGCGATGAGAGTGCATTTCATGAGCTTATTTAAAGGAAAATAGCGGTAAAAAGTATAGCGGTTAAGATAACTTTATTAGTTTAGCAGTAGTAGTCGTTGAACTTGGTTGTTGGATAATTTTGTAACAAATACAAAATCCTTAGAATAAATCCTTTAAAGTGACTAAGATGAAGTTGTTGCATGTTTATAACGGGTAAAAACTTGAGTTGGAAAACCAAATACAAAATAAAAAACTAAAACCCCATAGTAAATTATCATAAGTTTAAGAACAATAGAATCGTTCTATCTATATTGTGATAACGGGCTTCTACGGAACCCTACACTGCGCGTGGCCCGACACGCACTTGAACGGTTTTTCTCTTTTGTTTTACCGTTACCAAGCGACGTTTGTCGAAGGCAAATTCCGGGAATTTACGTGTTATTTAAAAATGCTGTTTTTTCCTGATATTTTTCTAATAGCAAAGTGTTCCTAATATAAAACTCGCAGTAGCAAAAATAACGGCAACACAACTAACACGATAACACAATCCAACAACTAAAACTTTAAACTAAACTTTCTATTCCAATTCTAAATTCAAATCTACCGTATTCATAACCAATTCAGGTCAAAGTAAAAAGTTTTTATCCAAAAAATTTGAAAGAAGTTTTAAAACTAAAAAGTGTACATGAAAAGCAAACAGTTTCATATTGAATAAGTGCTATAACTAAAACAATATCGAAGGCGGACTATATTAAAGTTAGCAGACTTTCCGTGTGGAAGGAACTCATAACAAACCTTCAGGTTTCCACTAACTTCATACTCTAGGGAAATCAAAGAAGGCGCGGTGAGCGAGCGTTCTTTTAAAATTAAACTGATTCACATTCAACCCCACTCAAATTTCTGATACTCACACGTGTGCAAACTTGACTCGTTACGTATACCTTTACGAGAATCTTTTAATGTGATTAGCTGTCATTAATTTATTGTAAACAAAGGTGTCTGGCATCTATCTGAATAGGTTTCTTTTGAATTTCGTACATGAATTATTTGTCGGCTTAAACAAGAATCATCCATCACCACAATGAATGAATAGTATTATGTATTGTGATTTCTTGTTCCACTTAAAACTATGCTCTTCAAGTCCCTGATCTTCTCCTTAGCGTGTCGTTGGCAAATGCTTATTAAATATGTTTGGCCCAAAATTCAGCTATGTGAACTCCGCTCACTGATGCAGTCATTAGATCGTCAAGTGTGCAGGAGTCAGGGCATGCGGCGTAAGATGGAAGATGTTTCATTGCCTGTGGAGACACGGCGGAGTCCCTGGTATAAAAAGTGTTATTGTCCATCATATATTTCCTAGAATCAGTCCGAAGCCTGGATTTGTGCATATGTGGTGGCAAAAGACCAAGGCAATCAGACATAACTGTCAAAATGTACCTTCAGTTTGTGTATGGACGTAGATATATCAGCTCCACCTAACCCATCTAGGTAAATAGCAGTGATGTTCGGTTATAACATGTATAAAGGTTAACTATAAACCATCGGTGGAACACGGGCCGCCAAACAATTAACAAACCGATACAATACATATTAGTTTGAGTAAGTTACGAGAACTAAACATTGACATAATCAAGCAGTTGACAAACATTGGTAATCACAATCATCAATGTGGGATGGATAAGATGTACACATCGCACTGCACGTCTTTAAAAAAGCTGTGGTAACACAAAAAAAGCGGTTTTTAAAATAAACGCATTTTAAAGTGGTTTGTGTGTGAGGAGCTCGTGGCTAAATAAAAAACACAAAAAGGTGAAACATAACTTTAGCTTCAGAAGTCGGTGACCTTTGTTTGATTGATTAACTTAGTTTTTTGTCCCCGACTTCTGAAGCTAAAGTTATTTTTCACGTTTTTGTGTTTTTTGTAGTCGGTTTTATTTTTTGCAAAAAAGTTTGTATTTTTCACTTTTTAGTGGGTCACTTGTGCTTACCCCTTCACAGCGTAGCGGCGTGATGTTATGTTATGCACTGGTGTAAGCAATAGATAGACATGCGATTGCAGCAATTACCGCAGCTTTGCCGTGTATTTTTGAAGAGTTCCATTTATATCTCAGAAGATCAGCGTAGGATCTTAACGAAATTGACATGGAACCACACGGAAAGCACCAGCTTTCAAATAAAAGAAGAATCATCAAAATCGGTTCACCCAGTCGAAAGTTCTGAGGTAACAAACATTGTCGAAATCTGGGTATATTGTACACATCTGCATACCCCCTCAGAGCATACAGGCGTGATGTTACGTCATGATGTAGTATAAACAATGAACCTACAAGCGGATGCAGCAATCACTGCAGATTTGCCGTCTATTTTTGAAGAGTTCCATTGTATATCTCCGAAGATCAGCATCAGATCTTCAACAAATTAAAATGGGACCCAACGGGAAGCACCAGCTTTCAAATAAAAAAGAATCATCAAAATCGGTTCACCCAGTCAAAGGTCTGAGGTAACAAAAAAAAAAAAAAAAAAATACAGACGAATTGAGAACCTCCTCTTTTTAGAAGTCGGTTGAAAACTGTCTCATGTGCCATTTGTTGAGTTATTTTCGCAGTACATTAGAGGTGGTTTTTTTTTCTCAATTATAGAGCAAGGATAATTGAAGTTGAGAAGGGTGTTGTCTAAAACCTAATATGTTTGTGTTATGACAGTTTTCAAAGGACATGCGACATAATATCCGTGTTTCCTTGTTCTTCTTTCAGCCCTTAAATAGAAATGAAGTGACTCGTCCCCGAAATAGCAACATTTTAACCTTGCCAAGTTCAAAGTTATGTAACACATTATATAACACATTATATTTAGATGTTCATTTAATATTACCTACATCAAAATGTTGTCGCTAAGTCACAAAGCGAAGAGTCACAAAGTAAACCCTTTTAGTATTGGATCTTGTCTCCTAACTAAGTTGCTACTTAAAAGGAGTTGTTTCTGAATTTTGTTCGGAGAGATTAGAGAAGATAATCTCTCAGAGAATTAAGAGATTTGTAATTTGCTTGAGATTTAAAATAATTCTGACCGTAGCCTTTAAACTCTTGATCCGTGAATATGAATGAGACAGAGTTCAGAAGCTTAGACGTTAAAAAAGTTTGTTATCTAAGCTTTAAAAAGACTGATATAACATAGACTGATATAACATAGACTCGCATAGCCTGCCTCGTTGGTCGAGTGGTCGCAAGCGCGACTGCTGAGCATGAGGTGATATACCCCTAGGCAACTTATAACTTACTTATAACTTCTTCTATATTTTTGATAAAGAAGAAAGGAAATGAAAAAAAACCGGCCAAGAGCGTGTCGGGCCACGCTCACTGTAGGGTTCCGTAGCTTCCCAGACCATTAAAAATACCAACATTTTTCGTCAGCAAAAATAACTTTGTTTTTCATAGTATTTGTATGAAAAACAAAGTTATCATTTGCGTTTTTTTGAAAAAGTGCTATATAACTCAAAAACTATTCAACTCATCAAGTTGAAAATAATTTTCCTAGAAAGTTCATATAAAGGTCTACTTCTGTGATTTTTTTCATATTTTTTAAACTTATGGTTCAAAAGTTAGAGGGGGGGGGGACACATTGTTTTTGACTTTCGGAGCGATTATTTCCTAAAATATTAATATTATCAAAAAATGATTTTAGAAAACCCCTATTCATTTTTAAATACCTATCCAACAATATATCACACGTCAGGGTCAAAATTAAAAAAAAAATCGCTCCCCACTTTACGTCTGGGGGAGGTACCCTAATAAAAATGTTTTTTTAAATTTTTATTTTTGCACTTTGTCGGCATGATTGATATACATATTGGTACCAAATTTCAGCTTTCTGGTGCTAACGGTCACTGAGATTATCCGCGGACAGACAGACAGACAGACAGACATGGCGAAACTATAAGGGTTCCGTTTTTTGCCATTTGGCTACGGAACCCTAAAAAGGGGTCGATAAAGTACCTATAAGAAATAACAAAAGTAAAAATCTTAGAATGAGATGTCGTCGAGCCAATCACGCATATTTTGACCCTCATATGTTTTCCAATTGATTTAATCCTAAGAGCAAATACTTGAAAGAGAGCGCCAAACATTCGACTCCATCTTTTGATACTCAATCCATTTCCACTTCGATGAGTTTTGTTGCGTGTTTATCTGAATTCCAGTTTTGTGATTTAAGTCTTCGATTTCTCATCTGTTGCTTTTCAGGGACTATTCTTATTTACTGTTATTTTTTTTCAGTGAAAAATTTATTTTCTTCTTGGTCTTATTGTGTGTTTGCGAAGAAAAATGTAGCTCATTTGTAAGGGTGTAAAAAGACTCTAAACTAAGCCAAAAGGCACTTTTATTCTGCCCGTCATTGCGATTTTTTTTTTGTTGTGTTACCGTTATGTAATGTTTTTTTACGTAAAACTTTTTTTTTCTTTCTTTTTTTATCATAGTGATGTATGACGATTCTCATACTGATTTAAAAACAAATCTTGCAATCGATACTCGGCTGACTCGCGATACGATAGGGGGTATCGTATTGGACTTAAACATAACTGATGAAATGTGGGGCTACTGTTAAGTACACCTATGTCTAACCCTTTGCAATCTTTGTAATACATATGGAACGCAATAAATAATTGCGTAGGCATTTTTATTGAGAGCAGCAGTGGCCCAGTGGTGGCGGCCCCGACTTACGAACAGTAAGTCGTGGGTTCGAACCCAGGCAGGCGCATTATTTTGTGTAATTTATTTCATCACAACTGCTCTCAAAAACGGTGAAGGAAAACATCGTGAGGAAACCGGCATGTCCTAGAATCAAAATTTCGAAGACATGTGACATCTACCAACCCGCACTGGGCTCGCGTGGTAGATTATAGCCCATACGCAAAATACGCGCTTTAACGTGGAGTTGCGGACACCAGCCTGTTGTACAATACAATACAATTGAGTAGGTATTGATACAGACAGATGTCTCAATGGCAAAGTTACGAGATGGGACGTAGTCATGTGGTGTATGTAAATCTTAAAACGGGTTCCATTTTTTCAATCACTGCCAACAAAATATTGTATGTATATGTTACCGTAAAATTGTCAAACACGTTAGATTGTAAAATAACTAGAAAGATTGTAAACTCTCGAAATATTGTCAAACGAACATACTGCTTACAATAAAACGCATTATTTTTCGGTAGATTGTAATCTATCGAAGTGAAACCGTAATATTGTGTTGTTTTATATACATAAAAAATAACATCTGTTGGATCGTAGGAAGACAAGGGAAGAGTCTAATTAATTCCTTACTTAGAAAACCTTCGCTATTATAATTGCCCCTTTAGTACGAGAGTGAGTCCGCACCCTTCAAATAACTTTTTGGCGGAAGACAAGAGGTCTCATGTCAAAGCCATTCAGCTAAAGTTATTTCAATGAATTTTCAATATAACTTCAATAATTGCGTTCGTTGTCCGTCGTGGATGAATTTTAATTTATTTAATGGCGTGGGTAGTTAACATTTTACTGTGAAATTCATAAAAGCGTTATTTAATTCCTCGATAACAGACGCGAAATGGCGTCGGCGTCGCGCGTCGATTTCAGATACGTTTAAATTGCGAAAACATCGTGTAAAGGAGATAAAAACTTTACGAACCTTAACATTTTTGGCTCAAATCTGTTTTTAGTTTTATGGATGCAGTTAATATGATGTATCTTTATTATAGATCTTTTTATGATTGAGGTTGCAACTTCGAAGCATCGAGGAATTTATTTGAGCGATAAATTTACGATGATAAATCCAGCACGTAAAACAATTGAATTTATTTTGGTACCAGCCAATAACTGTTACATTATTTAAATCTCAAATGAAAATCAAATCTTCCGTCAGCAAGCACTCATTTGAGTTCTCCGTGCTCCGTTCACCACAAACTAGTAATTATGAGGAACCTCACTATCCTATCTTTTAGCACGTAGTTACTCGACTGTTTCGCACTCGCATCAACCAGAACTACTTACTCAGCTACGGCGTCTACTTTCCTTTACGGATTTTACTAGCTATAAATTACTGGCCCATCACCTTCCAGTCATAGAGAGAACCATTTTGTTGTAAAGGCGCGTTTAGATTAATCTATACTTTAATATTATAAAGCAGAAGAGTATGTTTGTTTGTTTGGTTGAACGCGCTAATCTCAGGAACTACGGGCTCGAATTGAAAAAATATTTTTGCGTGTGATAGTCTATTTATCGAGGAAGGCTATAGGCTATAAAAAAATAACTCACGCGAACGAAGTCGCGGGCAGAAGCTAGTCAGAGATAAAACGAAAACAAAGCCTTGTTGGTAGTTTTAAATAATGTGGATGTATAGGTAATTGATAGATTTGGGATTGGATTGGCGAAGCTCGTGGCTTAAAATATCAGCCGCTCAGATTAATCTTCAGGTTAAGCTGTGCTTGCCCAGGTTGGTCGATGGATGGGTCTCACCCACCCACTCACTTTCATTGCCTTTGGTCCCGGCGGCAGTCATTTGTAGATCTTTGACAGTCGTTACAGATCTTTGAAAGTCTATCAACCATTCTAACACCTCTTGCCCTGCCTTACCCCTTGGGATATCGTAGTATCCATTACTAACTGGGTTGTGGAGGTCAGGTAGGTAGGCGCTCCACCCAAAATACTGGCATTCAGCTGTATCCGGTTAGACTGGAAGCCGATCCCCAACATTGGGACAAGGCTAGTCAGATGATGATGGGGAATACAAATATATTTTATCTGTATGATAACACGCCATATTTGAGAGAATTCATGTATTTGTTTTGTATCAATAAAAATGCACTTTTAATTATTTATTTAATATGCATACTCTTCTGGCTGATATGGTAATATAGGTAAGTGTTATGGCGTATCCACATCGCAGTTACTTTTTGTGGAGCAAAGTTTCCAAGTGCTACTGAGCAATATCAGATAACAGAAAGTTAGTATATGCAAGTAATGTTGCCTTACTTTTGAAAACAGTCAACATTTGTGGTAACAATTAATAACATTGTTAGAGAATGTTAGGTACTATAACATAGAACAAATGCTGTACACCTCGCTTGTTGCTGAAAGTTACTCTTTGTTATATTTTGTTAATTTATGTTACTCGCGGTATGGACACGGCGATAAAATTCAACAAATTAAATAGTATCAAGTCGCCATAAAAGTTACAGATTTTTACTTAATGTTACCGTGTTGCACAGTGTTGCTCAACAAAAAGTAATTGCAGTGTGGATGCACCATTAAATGCATAGGTAACACAGAGGACTAGTTCCATGGAAAATTGAAAAGGTATGTAGTTGCATTGAGTGTATAAACTCTCATTAGACTTTTCAGGGTATAAACAAAAGGAGTGTTATTTACCTTTAGCACAGTCAGGTAACATAAATGCGACGACAGAATCCTATATCTTACTCAAAAGCTAGAACTGAGTTTTCCAGCCTCTACTAGATTGGAATATCTATAGGTATTCCGTTACTGGCTGGATAAAGCCTTTGATGACGAGTGACGAAACCTTTGTGACTGAAGACTGCAATTACCTATTAGGAAGCCTTTGGGTGTATATGGTGTATGTGTATATGTCACTGTAAACTTGTCAAATACGTTAGATTGTAATATAACTAGAGAGATTGTAAACTCTGGAAAGATTTTCAAACCAACATACTGCTTACAATGTAACGCATTATTTTTCGATAGATTGTAATCTATCGAAGTGAAACCGTAATATTGTGAAATGTATGCGATGGAAGCCAACACGCGCCGTGTGGCCGGGTCCCCCTTGTCCCATGGTACCACTCTCATGAAAAGATAATGCACCATTTGCATTCCTGAGAAATACCGATTAATATACCCTAACCTCAAAACACTTTATATTCCCATAAAAAGCGTAGTCGGCGGAGCCCCTATTTCTGTCTGCAGGGTTTAAAGGAACCTAACTAACCTAACGTGGGGGTGCCCCAAGTCCCGATTATGAACACAGCGAATTACATTCAGAATAAATGTCCGACTGTGGCTTTGAAGGGTGAGATACCTTTCACTGTATGGAAAAGAAAGAAGCTTCTGTTTTATACATGCAAGTTTTTGGATCCAATTAAGGTATATTATAAAACCAGGGTTGCGGGACTGTTCGAAAGAGATACCGCGGCCCCAGAACATAAAGGACTTCTCCCACTCTGGGCGCTCCGCCCAGAGTGGGAGAAGTCATTTGATGATTTCCCATCCTAAAAAAAAAAAAAAAAAAAAAAAAAAAGAGGTACTTCCGTCGCATGCATTTCATAATACCTATTACGGTTTCACTTCGATAGATTACAATCTACCGAAAAATAATGGGTTATATTGTAAGCATTATGTTCAGTTGGCAATATTTCGAGAGTTTACAATCTCGCTGGAGAGATTACAATCTAACGTGTTGGACAATTTTACGGTGACATATACACTATACACGTAGAATTTCGAAGCGTTTGTTTTTGAAGTGAAAACTTCTTTAGGCGCCTTGAGCACTTTTTGGGTGAACAAAAAATCACGGATCTCGCGTGACCGTCACCTAACGCTTCGTAGCACTCGTAGCCGATCTGCTAGAGTAGAGCAGAGTAGCACCACTTAGACGTGCGCGGGGCCCAACCCGTAATAGATTCCGGTCAACACACTGTTTTTGTGTTAAACCACTTCGAAAGTCATAATAAATCATCGCTCTTGAATTTTCTCGAAACAGTTCCATTTTCTCAACGACTAAACAAGTTTGACAAAACCTTGTGACAAGACCGAGAATCTAAGTATTTTTATTTTTTTTAATTTGTAACACGTTGGAAACGTAGTCCGTATCGAAACGTCCTATTAGCAAAATGTTTAAAAAACAAAGAAATGGGAATTATAGCCTTACCACACATTTAAATGTACGTACATGTAAATTGTTTTAAGGAAATCAATTTACTTATGATCTATTCCAGACAATAAATTAAATCAGACAAAATTTTGGAGAGTGGTCCCAATACCGGTTCTGAGGAAAATTAAAGCCAAACTTGGTGCGGTCGGCGACGAGTATTCTCGACTTCATGACAGATCAAGAACTACAAAATACTTATGTCAACTATTTTCTAGTGTGAACCCGGCCCTAGTTAAGTCTCAAACCCGCAGACCCGCATCGACAAAATAAAACTATTAATTTAATTTTCTTTGCCACTACGATATTTTATAAACTAAAATAACTGGGATAAAACTATGAAGAGAAGAAAGTAACGAACTTTGACCTGTTAGCCGCGACTTCGAGCTGAAACTTATTTCCTCTTGTATTGATTATGACGGCTCTATTGGAAGCCAATGAGTATTGGAATTTAATTTCAGTGTTACGCCCCCGGCACTCGTGAAGTTGCCTCGATAATTTGAAATAACATTGTTGTATTGCTATGCTTATACTGTTCCCAAATCCAACTAAACTATGATAATAAACTATTAGTTATTAGAGAGTCAACAATCCATTGTTTGTTAAAGGTTAAGGCTCCACAAATATTTGATATGGATCATCGATTAGGAAGCTTGCTTAAAATTAAATGGTTCAGTGCTTTCGTATTTTGTTCTTTATTTAATCAAGCAATAGCACTACACCCGTGACTTCGTCCGCAAACAAGGAGTATCTTGGCTTATTTTGCATTATCATCATCATTTCAGTCGAAAGACATCCACTGTTGGACATAGGCCTCCGTGTCGCCACATTGACCGGTCCCGTGCGACTCGCATCCAACGGATTCCCGCAACCTTCACCTGGTCATCGCTCCACCTAGTGGGAGGTCTTCCAACGCATCGTCTTCTGGTTCGCGGTCGCTACTCAAGAACTTTTCGGCCCCATCGGCCATCATCCGTTCTGCGAGCAATGTGCCCTGCCCACTGCCATTTAAGTTTGGCAAATCTTCGGGCTACGTCGGTGACCTTAGTTCTCTTGCGGATGTCTTCATTTCTGATTCGATCACACATGGAAGCTCCGAACAAAGCCCTTTCCATTTCTTTTGGTAAGGCCTATTGTGAGCGACCACGTTTCGGTCCCGTATGTAATCACTGGCAACTGGTTTTTTGCATAAATATAACTTATAATCTATGTTACTCCGAGATAATGTAGCATACTACCCAATGGCAAAAAAAATATTATACGTATTGGTTCAGTAGTTTTTGAATTTATTCGTTACAAACATTCTAGAAACAGAACACAATCACGTTTAATGCACATGAGGTTCAACTTGTTTAACACTACTTAAATTCACATCCGCCACAAACGAATGCATCATTTCAGCTGTCATCATGTATGACAACAATCTATTGAGCTAAACGGTGTTACATAATACTGAAGTGGCGTCGCCATCACCTAGCTCGTCGCATGTGAACGGAATAATGAGCCATTTCCTCAAATCATCCTAGGTACTCGTAGTAGCTTAGATCTGGATTGTTCACTACGGGCCGTGTTCTTGTATTGTACACATCTTGTGTAATTATATGTAATTGTGAAATCATAACATAAACACAAGACGCTGTACTAATGAGTGTAAAAGTACTCTTAGCAAAGCCGAAAGGCACTTGTTCTCCAAGCCATTGCGATATTTGTTTAGTCTAGAGTTCTAGACCATACCTCGGAGAATCGTAAATGAATCACGTTAAAAAAAAAAAAAATCTTAAGATGGTCTTTGTGATACTCTTTAAAGCTAAACAACTACAAACTCCTGTCGATTTTAATCGAATAAGAAAATACTTAAATAAAAACGGATTCCCACTAAATGCTAAACGACGTATTGAGGGCAGAGGTCAAGAAAGTTGCAAGCTTCAATAAAATAAGGCAACAGAACAGTTATTCCCGACCTAGATAAAACCAGCTAGGTACACTTGCTGATACTAAAATCTACTCCACAATCTCAAACAGAAGAGTATTCGCCAATAACATAAGATAGAAGTAGTGTGCATTGCGCGCCACGACTTGCACTACGGAATTTCAAACGCTGAGTTCACCGAATTCACCTATTACCAGGGGCTGTAAAACTGAGGGCAATAAAAAGAACTTTATTTTCCCGATCTTTCGGCCGTAAAAGAGTAAGCATCCCTTTACTATGTAATTCCTTTTTACGCTCATTCGTATGACGTTCGCAGAAAGGGAATTCGTGTCCGTAGGAAGCGTTTTTGAGCGCGAGCGTTGCGTAAAATTTAAATTGGCTCGTTTTCCATTTTGCAAATTGTACGCGGTTTATGTACCTAGACGAGATATTATTTTATACTCATGGAGTGTTTCTCTCCAAGTATTGTTGTCTAAGCTGGCTTACAGTTGCGAAGCGGGCGGCCACGGGGACTTATTCCTTTGATCGATCTATTGTTTTAGTTTTTGTTAAGAGCCGCGTTTGCAGTTTGTTGTTGTTGCCAGTGGTCTTGTTGGCGTTATTTTCTGTCTTTATAGGTTTATAATTTACGCCATGGGGTCGTTGTAATTTTGATGAAACGATTTTGGCTTGTTTACGCTGTCTTCTTGCTATTATTGTATAACCCTTGTAAACCCCTTTGTGGTTTGGTATACCACTTCATCTATTGTTTTTTCTTCTTTTTGTTCTTTTGGTATATTTTGACTCATCCGTAACTTTTGTTTACCTTTTCAAGGAGTACTTGAAGTGGTTGTAAGCACCCTTACAAAAGAGAGGTCGAGGAGAATCATTTACTTTCTAGATCTAGGAAATGTCCCAACTTTATTGTAGTCAGCTGGCATTTATTTTAAAATCCAATTTATTTCAAAGCAATGCAGTCACAATCTTGGTCGGATTTATCGATGACGCAAGCTACATCGACAGTCAAGTAAATACTAAATTCTAAACAGAATAAATATGCAAATACGTACCCTGTGTTACTTCAGTAAGTTTTATCATATGAAACAGCTAATATTCCTTTCGTAACGAGCGTTTGAGTCCTGCAGTCGTCTTCCACGTATGACATGAAAGAGCTTTTCCTTGATATAATAAACATTTCTCTGCAAGAGAACCTAAAAAGCACGTAAAAATAAACCTTATGAACATTATTTGGCGTTCATTTGGTTGCACGTCCTTCGTTTCTCTCTGAAACTTACTTAGTTGGAATAAAACCGTTATAACTGAACAAAATAGCGGTCGCATTATTTGTACCGTGTGCGTGTCTTTTATTAAGTATAAAACTTGAGAATCTGTGGGAGGAATACCGATGAGTTCAATCACATAACTCGGGAATAAAAAGGGTAGCCCTTCGGAAGTTTGTCGCTGAAGAGCGTCGATATAGGCCACATGCAAATTGATTGAACATGGATTGAAAATGCCGCTCGCACGTAAACAAGTAAAGAAAAAGAAACTAACAAAACATAAAAATCAATTTTTATTTTGCCAATATTTTCACTGCAATATTGTGTTTTTGTTTAGAGCCAAATAACAGTGAATAATAACGACCTTCACACAGTTTAACTTGAGCAACGTGGAAATTTTCTTTTCTTTTATCCTGTTCACATTTTGCTTCCATCTTATGTCAGGCACACTATTTCAGAAGGTCGTTTAGGCGGTGAATTAATAAAATATACACTTATCATTTAGTAGGTTTATTTTAAGGAAATGATGTAGAATATTTATAAATGTAATTCGTGTATTTTAAACAAGTGATAATAGTCATTTTAGCTATTCACAACAGTTTAATACACGAACAGTAATCATACTTATAAATAGTTTTATTAGCCAGGCAAATATAACACAACAATGTAAATCATGCAGAAAATAATAAAAAATAAGTACTCACATAAAATAAACACTATGTCGTTGATGTGCACTAGGCGATAGTCAAGTAACGAAAGAACACTCGGTCGTCGTGCAGCTTGCTTTTATTAGCGTAACCGAAGAGATGGCGGCCGACCGAGTGTCATCGTTTCGCAACTTTTAAAAGTTAATAATTAAATCTATTAATCCAACAGTTTACAATTTAAATATTAAATCAACATTTATTACAATTTAAATAACAAAATAATAGTAATTATTACGTATGATTGAATAAATAGCTAACAGATTCGGCCATCCAACATTAAGTGTGTCCTTACACTAAACTACTACATGAATAAAGTAAAAATAATAATAGTAATAAAATCTCTGAAAAAAAAAGGAGGGCCTCATTGTCCCGTTAATCTTTTAAAACCACAGACCTCATTGTTCTGGGTATCACACACATTTTAATTGTAGTTGCAGGCCTCATTGTCCTGACTACTTTGAATGTTTATACATTTGCAGACCTCTTTGTTCTGCACATAACAAATCACACACATTTTAATTGTAGTTGCAGGCCTCATTGTCCTGACTACTTCGAATGTTTATACATTTGCAGACCTCTTTGTTCTGCACATAATAATTATGATAATCAGTTGAATTAATTAAGACATCCAAACTAATCAGATTCCTCCTCACTCAGAATATTATCATTAGGTCGAGAAAAGTTAAGCCAGGGCTTTAATTTGTCAATTGCAACCACAGTGGAATATTTCTTATTACCTTTTCTTGTCAGTGGGGTATCTTCTATCTGATATCTATCGTGTTCGTATACTCTTGTAATTTTATAAGGACCTTGAAATTTTGGGATTAATTTCTTACTATTACCCGTAGCCGGCACTTGTCGTTCTACCCTAACTAAATCTCCCTCATTAAATTGTACAGGCTTAGATCTTGATTTATCATATCTTTCTTTCTGTTGTTGTTGAGAACTAGCAACGAAAGTACTAATTTCTTCTCGGATGGTGTTAAGATCAGACTCTTTGTTATAGGTTGTAACACCTTCGTCGATGGCTACAATCAATTTACTATCACTAACACCCTTGGGTCGAATACCAAAAAGAGCTTCGGCAGGTGTTCTATTAATTCCTTTATTGAAGGTGTTATTAATCCCCCATTGAACTTCGGGTAGGTGCTCCTCCCATTTACTTTCAGAGGTCCCTACGCACTTGGCTGTTAGAGAATCTACAATAACTCTGTTATAGCGCTCGACTTGCCCGTTCGCTCTGGGGGTGGCAACAGCGTTAAGGACATGAATAATACCTTTCTCAGTCGTGAAAGACTTAAAGGAATCACTCGTAAAGGATGTTCCCCTATCGGATATAATCCTACGCGGGACACCAAAAATACCCATGTACTCGCGCATTACCTTTATGGATGTACTACTTCTGGTATTACGAACTGCTTTCACATAAATAAAGCGGGTAAATGCGTCAATAACAACTAGGATATAAATGTTACCCCTAGTACTTTTAACAAAAGGTCCAACGTGATCCAAATGCACCGTATCAAATGGCTGACTAACTTTTACGATTGGGTTAAGGTAACCAGGCTTTTTACCCGCTGAGGCTTTCGAATATGCGCATTCCAAACAAGATGAAACATATTTCTTTATGAAACGTCTCATTTTAGGGAACCAAAAATAAAGTTTTATTTTCTCTAGAGTTTTATCTAAGGCGAAATGGCCTATATCGTCGTGATTTTGTTTTACTACTTGCCACCTAACGCCCTTAGGCACAACCCACCGATCGCCTTCAGTAGTAACTCGGAATAATTTACCATTTTTTAATTTGTAATTGTTTTTTATATCTGTTACATCTTCTAAATTTGGATCGTTTAAAATGCCAATGATTCGTTGAATTTCTGAATCGGCATTTTGGACCGTCGTAATCCAATCGGATTCATTTATATTGCAAACAGAATATTGTATTTGTTGTTGTTCGACAGGTGGATTGCGACTTAAAGCGTCGACGTGGCTCATTGACACTCCTGCCCTATATTCAATACTAAAGTCGAACTCTTGCATGAGTGTCCACCACCGGGCAACTCGAGGTAGCATATCGCGTTTTGAAAATGTAGCTCGTAATGAATTGCAATCAGTAATTACTCTAAAACTAAGCCCTACAAGGTAAATCCTAAATTTTTGAAGCGAGGCTACTAGGGCAAGGGTCTCTAAATCGTAGGAGGAATAGTTTTGCTCCTCCGGTGTAGTTTGCCTACTGAAATAAGCAATTGGCCTTAGCTTGCCCTGATCGTCTCTTTGTAATATAATGCCGGCGATGCCTATTTTGCACGCATCGGTATCAAGCTCAGTATCAGCTTTTGGGTTATACAAAGCTAGTATGGGTTTTTGAACCAATTTATCTTTAATGGTTTCAAAAGCGCTTTGCTGATCCTGTCCCCATACCCATGCGGCATCTTTTCTAAGGAGTCGAGTTAACGGTTTAGCCAGTATAGAGAAACCCTGTACAAAGCGTCGGAAGAAACTGGCTAATCCTAAGAACTGCCGAACTTGGTGTTGATTAGTCGGGGAAGGGAAATTTTCAACAGCGGATATTTTCTTAGACCCTGGCCTTATACCATCTTTTGATACCTCAAAGCCTAAATAATCTACGGAACGTCCAAAGAAAAAACATTTTTCTAATTTTAAAGTAAGATGAGCATTAGATAAGACCTGCAATACGAGTTCTAGTCGCTTTAAACCTTCTGAAATATCGGATGATGGTATAATAATATCATCTAGATATGCCAGGGCTTCTTTATAACGAAGGCTACCAAGAACCTGATGCATGATTCTTTGGAAGGTGGCAGGGGCGTTAGCAAGACCGAAAGGCATTTGATTGAATTCAAAGTGGCCTTCAGGGGTGACAAACGCAGTTTTTTGCTTGTCTTGCTCATTTATAGAAATTTGGTAGTAACCAGATGCCAAATCGAGGGTTGTGAAATAATTATTTCCTGAAAGAACATCTAGTTGGTCATCAATTAGAGGCATTGGGTAATTTTCTTTTACGGTCTTCTTATTTAGTGCGCGATAGTCTATGCAGAGGCGATAGTCGCCGGTTTTCTTCCTAACCAAAACTATGGGGCTCGAATACGGCGAGGTAGAGGGTCTAATAATATCATTTGCAAGCATTTCATCAATCATTTCCCTAACTATTTCCTTTTCTTTTGCGGCTAACCGATACGGTCTATATACCACAGGATCATTGTCTTGTAAGGCTATTGTCATTTCAGATACTTGGCAGTTACCTAATTCGGATATTGAAAATGCGAAACAGTGACGAAACCTATTAAGGAGCTGTAAAAGGCTGTTAGACGTAGATTGGTCTAAGTGGTCATCAATGTGCAAATCTGATAATGTAATGAGCCTAGATTGACTTTGTTGGTCCTGAGCCGTTACGCGAAGTACGTCCCTTTTGGCCTCTTCGTATGCTATTTTACCACGGGCAACCAAATCATCTTTATTAATAGAAAACGTTTTAGAATTTAGTCCATTAAAAACAATTGCACCCTTACCAGCTTCATTAAACTCATAGATACCGGTAGGTATATAATGATAAATACCATTTTTAGTTCTTAAGCCGCCCTCAACAAACAATACCCCAGTAAATTTTGGATTAGTATAAACTTTCACAATAGTCAGGCCCGATATTGTAACAGACTCTAAACAGTGCAAACCGGTTTTATTATTTGTTACTACATCCGAAAGATTTAATAGGATATCGAATCTTTCACAATTTTTATGTATTAGGATATGTGGCTGCTCAGTGTACGTTTGGCCTACCATCAGTGGCATTTTCATAGCATTATCTGGGACTAAAAGCAACTCTGTGGACGCTCCTACACCATCAATTTCGATATATGCATTGAGTCTCCCTAAAACTGTTACGAAAGAATTACCAAACCCCTTTAAAATAGGTAAACCATCAAGTTCGACGTCTTTGATTCCTAATTTTGTAAAATAAGACTCCTTTAACATGGAGCATTCACTACCCAGGTCCACAAATGCCTCTATAGGAACTTTGTTAACTAATGCGGTTTTTAAAAATTTTTGACCTGCATTAGAATCTAAGCTAACTCTATTCACAGATTTTTCCGATGTGGATATGTTAAAATAGCATTTCTCAGTTTCATGTCCTATTCTAAAACATTTGTTGCATTTTTTTATAGGAAGACTACACTGACTAACTATATGTCCTTCAGCCTTACAGTTAACACAACGTATTTTCCTTTTAAACGAAGTTGGTTGCGTTTGATTACTCGATTGAGAGGGATCGGTGGAATTTTTAAGGGGAATAGGTTTAGAATTGCGTTTATCAGGATTGATTTTGACATTACGAGAATTTCTCAAATAAGTTAACAGTTTGTCTAAATCATCGAACTGTACCGCTTCTGCACCTAACTTTACAGCGCGGTCGTCTATGCCATGCAGTACGCAATCTACAGCCTTCCTTCCGGTAATAGAGCACCTATTTATACGAGCTATTTTATCGTAGAAGTAATCTTCTAAGGAGTCCCCGAATTTAGCACGCCTAGCTAGCATATCGCTAAGCATCTGCCCGTAGTTCTCATCTGACGGGAAAGCTGCAAGTAATTTAGATTGCCATTCACCCCAAGTAAATAAAACTGAGGGGAGGCCCTCGTACCATCTTTTGGCTACCCCACTAGTTTGGGAAGCGCGAAGTGTACAACTTGCCTATCAGACCAACCATATATAGTGGCGCACTCGTTTACTTTGTGTAGCCACATAGTTATAGTTTGTTCTTTCCTAGCAGGATCGAACTCGGGTACGGTATTTTTTTGTGGATTTACTTTGTCCGAGTCAGGAGCAACCGCCTTAAGGGCCTGTACTAAGACGTTCAAAGTATTATTGTCGTAATTAGTTAGATTAGGTAATGCTGCACTAACCTTATTCCCATCCGTTGCTGGTTGCTCAATGGTCCGTTGCGGGTGTTTATCGCACTCGCACCGACAGCTACCGAGGCAGCTTACGTCCCGAGGCCGGCTGGGACTGCGGCGGAATGAGTTATGCCGCTGGTCACGGCTACGGGACCGCTGCACGCGCTGATGGTAGACTGCTTGGCTGGTACGGCTTTGAGACCTCTGGGGCGATTGTTGCCCCCTAGGCCTTCCCCAGGGCCGATTGCTAGACCGGCTTCGGAATCGCCGCGGTGACCGATGCTCACGGAGCATCTCTCTTGACCGATGGCACGGAGCATCTCTCTTGACCGATGGCACGTTCGGCTTCGGGACCGCCGCGGTGATTGATGCTCAAACAGCATCTCTCTTGATCGACGGCACGTTCGGCTTCTGGACTGCTGTTGTTCGCGAGACTTGCCTCGCGATCCGCCCCTTGGCTGCTGGCTACTGTATCCTGGTCTTGCTGGGCTAAGCAACAACCGGTTCGGGACCTGGCCAGGTGCTTGCCGACTGGGAGAACGCTGGGGTTGCAAGCTGGATACACCCAGCGAGCAGGAGCTGCGACGTTGGCTCGCTTCCAGTTGGCTAGACGCGATGCCAGAGGGCAACACAGGAGAGCCTGAATGTTCCATTGTTATCCTGAAGAGAAGAAAAAAATAGCACAAGTACCTGTTTTCCTTATATTTGTGTAATTAAATTCATATTATGTATTAGGGTAAAAAGCGAAAATACATGAAATATGTATATATCATATACTTACAAAAATAAAAATGCAGCGTATATGATACTAAAGGGCATGGGTGTACATATCACAGCCGATTTCTAAAATATCAAGTCCAACAAAAAAAATAAAAAAAAATAAAAAATTTAAAAAAATAAATAAAAAGGAATTTTGGTAGGATTTTGGTTTCAAAACTCACATTTAGGGACTGTTTGAAGGATCCCCTATGTACCTTTAAAGTATCATTATATGCCCCCGATACACCCTGTATATACATACATATGAGTACATAAATATTCGGTTCTATCCCACTTCTGAGATGTCAGGCACACTATTTCAGAAGGTCGTTTAGGCGGTGAATTAATAAAATATACACTTATCATTTAGTAGGTTTATTTTAAGGAAATGATGTAGAATATTTATAAATGTAATTCGTGTATTTTAAACAAGTGATAATAGTCATTTTAGCTATTCACAACAGTTTAATACACGAACAGTAATCATACTTATAAATAGTTTTATTAGCCAGGCAAATATAACACAACAATGTAAATCATGCAGAAAATAATAAAAAATAAGTACTCACATAAAATAAACACTATGTCGTTGATGTGCACTAGGCGATAGTCAAGTAACGAAAGAACACTCGGTCGTCGTGCAGCTTGCTTTTATTAGCGTAACCGAAGAGATGGCGGCCGACCGAGTGTCATCGTTTCGCAACTTTTAAAAGTTAATAATTAAATCTATTAATCCAACAGTTTACAATTTAAATATTAAATCAACATTTATTACAATTTAAATAACAAAATAATAGTAATTATTACGTATGATTGAATAAATAGCTAACACTTATTTCATTGAGCAGTTAAGTCTAGACCTCAATCTTATCGAGCGATTTCATCTAAAAAATTGACGCTTTAGATAAAGCCGTTCTTTGTACTAAAAATGTAAAAGGAAACATTAAAACGTAGGCGACTTATTGATTCGTACATTTCCACGGCGGGTGTCGCGTGCGGTTTTCTAACAAGCTGAATATTTCACTGTGCCAGCGCATCGGAAAACTTTCCCTATAAACTCTCGCCAACCACGGACTCGGTTCTGCGAAAGAATTTAAAAAACCCGACTATTGCTCGCCTCCACTACAAAAGGCCTTTAGTACTAAAACAGGCGCCAGGTCTATATAGTTTTAAACCACTCACGCGTATTTTTTGCATTAGTTCTGTTGTAAAAGGAACAATTAAAACTTTTAAGTGGAAATTCACTTAACAGAAGTCAACGGAGGATAATAATAATTGCTGTTGGAGACTCTTGGAGCAAAACTCGTTAAAATCTAGTGCTCTCCGCGCTGGCAAACGGCAAGCGAGCGATTGGTGGGCGACGCACATCAAATCAATGGCGTTTTAATGAAAATCACTTGTTTCACTAGTACCTAATCCGAACTAAGTTCTTTTTAACCCCCGACGCAAGAGCGACGGGGCGTTATAAGTTTGACGTGTCTTGTGTGTGTGTCTGTCTGTAGCATAGCTCCCGAACGGATGAACCGATTTTGATTTTGTTTTTTTTTTTTTGAAAGGTGAATTAGTCGGGAGTGTTCTTAGCTATGTTTTTTATGAATCAGTCATCAGTCCAAGATAGCTAAGAAGCTATTTTTGATAAAAAATCGGTCCAAGATGGCCGCTGCCACAAAATGGCGGATTACATATTTATTCAACAACTCCCTCAATTTGGGTATCAAATGAAAGGGCTTGACTAGTAAAACACTATACGCTATAGTAAATTACAAAATCAAGATGGCTGCAACCACAAAATGGCGAATTGCTTTTTTTTTCACAACTCCCTCACAAAATGGGTATGAAATTAAAAAAAAAACCTTGAAATTATGACCCAATGTTTCGACTATTGGGGTTTTTTTAATTTTTAATTTAATGTAACTTGTTTAAACAATGCTTGCTTAGTCTTTTGAATATTACTGTGACTGACACTGAAAGTACCTACATTCTTTAAAAAATAATAAAATTTGTGCTGGGTTGTCATTCAACATTTATTAAAAACTGCATAAATCAACGGCTGTACCAACTCAGTTTGTGAAAAATTTGGAAAACTTTTGAAAATTCCTGCAGATTTTAATTAGGTAGGTACTGAATCACTCACACCAATAAGGGCGCCGTAAAATTTTCCTTCAACAATTTGAGTAACAAAACTGTATAAAGTCTTTTTAATAACTAACGAAGGAGGACGAGAGCTCTCGCTAACGTTCCTAAAATATGCTCGAATTTTTCGATAAAATTCCGAATCACGACAGTCCATCAATCATCTATTAACGAACTTACCTCGACAGCTGAAAGAGTTGACGCGGGAGTTTCAGCAAAATTTACATTAAACAGGTACAAACTCCATTAATATAACTCAAGGTGAAATAAAAAAGATAATGAATTCATTAATTACCGCTGCGACGGTCGTTGGTTCCTTTGTCCTGGTAGCTTTGTACTAATAGACGCGTTTTACTCTTTACTTAACTCGCGAAAATAGTTGTTCAGGTCTTTTGATAATTCTAGTCTTATATTATGTTGGCTTTACAAGTATAACAACTTCCATTTATAGAGGATACGAATTGAAAGTTAAAGGACACCAGAATTTGAATAATACTGGTATAAGTATGTACGTATACTGTATCACTTCCATCGTAAATAGATAAGCCTTGAGGCGAGTTATAAGTCTCGGGTTACCAAAAAATCCAATATCTTCAAAACGACGTTTTCACGGAAACTTTTGCCTCGAGGGCGCGCCATTTTTTTGTTACGGAAACACAGGAAATATTCAGACAGGAATTACTTATGTAGTGAGCGTGCCCTCCCGGGAAGTATTGAGGAATAGCCGCCCAGCTCCGCCGCGCCAAGTTTTGATTTACGGTCTTACCTCTCTTGACCGACTACCAACATCGAATATATAGGTCATACATTAAACAGGTCAATACAATATACCTAACTAGCTTATACCCGCTACTTTCCCCGCGCTGAGTTTGGTAATCATCCCACGAGATAAAAAAAATCTTAAATGTTAATCCTTTGTCATCAGAAAAAAAAAAGATTATATTAAACTGTCTGTGTGCCTAATTTCACCCAAATCCGTTCAACCGTTTTTGCGTGAAAGACAAACAAACATCCATCCACCCATCGTCACAAACTTTCGCTTTCAAAATATTATTAAATAATATTATTATTATAAGATAATAGAATAGAAAAAGAATATAATAGTATAGAATATATTATGAGATATATTATAAGATTATTATTTATTATTTTTGGAATGTGCTTTTGCTTCTCAGCTTACTGGTACTTTCAACTACATTTACGGGCCTAAACCAAAGTAAATGCAGCGTGTGGTGTGTTATGTTGAGGGTGTGTTGTGATTAGGGCTTTCATCCCGGGAATCTCGGTCTCGAAAATTTCGAGAGTCTCGACGATTTTTTGGTATTTTCGAGACTCGAGACTAACACTTTCGGTCTCGGGAATAACGAGACTTTTGAGACTTGTGTCACATAATAACAGTATCAAATAATCTACTAAACTAAACGTCATTTTTTATAATCGTTACATGTATATGGCATTAATGGCAACACTGTCAAGTGTCAACTGTCAAGTGTAGTAGTGGTATAGCTTGGTGTTATATAGGGTGACTGGTAATTCGTGTACGATACTTAAACACGTGATTGTGCTCATAATAACAAACAATTTTTACTATAGGATCAAGTCCCGACCAACCCTGAAATCGCAAAAAAAAACAGATGTTCAGTACATTTATGTCCGCCTAATGTACTGAACAGCTGATTTTTTACTTATTTGACAAATTACCAGTCACTCTATATATGGAGATTGAACCTTGTTCCACAGAGAACTAACATTAATAATAGATTGCAAGACTAAATTGTCCACTTTAGCTGAAATGCTTGACAAAGTTCTTAAAATAAAGACATGCATGCGAAAAGCATAATTATTGAATTTGAAGCTTAAGTCTCACCAATTCACTTCGAATGCGTATTAAGGCGCTTAGACGAGCTAAATTAGCAACTTTATTTGTGGTGGTTCAAACTTCATTTGAAATGCTGTTAGAATAAAGTTCTAATCAGCTTGCACTACAAAGTGGTTGTTACGTCAGCCACTGCGGGCCAAATAGCGCGAAATGAGTGGTTTTGATCGATTTACAAAAAAACTATTGATTGGATTAAAAAACTAAAACAGTATCATGCTAATATATTGCTTTTAGAATTATTTGCCAAAAAATCAGAATGATCGCATGCATATTAGTATGTTTTTTATTGTTTGAAAGATATTTTTAGAGGTAAGTTCGTGATTTCTTTTTATCGAGCCAAATTAATTGTATTATGTTTTCAAAACAGTATCATGCTAGCATATATCCTGAAGAATATCATATATTTTTCTGGTCTTGTTTATAGCAGTGAATCATATACTTTTAGTAATTATAAACCTCGCGTTTAGCTCGTGTAATCGCCTTAAGAAAAATGAGACTGATTGAGGCAAGTATCTTAAAATACTTGCAGTTCTTGTCAGTTTAAAAAGAAAACCTTAATAAAACAGCCTTTCAAACATTAAAATATCTAAATTGGGTCCTCTTACTATGGCTACAATTACTTAATGACTACCTATTCCTCCCACTAGTGTACAAGCAGGGAGTTTTTTTCTAAACTGGGCAACTTTTGTAATAAAATTAGGTTAGAGGAGCTTTTATTACAAATAGTAGGATGATTTTATTACAAATAGTAGTATTTTATGTAGTGATCCCACTACATCATAATTATCTGCCTAGCCTTTTCTCAAGTTGGGATCGGCTTCCAGTCTAACCGGATATACTGGTATTCAGCTATACCAGTATTTTACATGGAGCGACTGCCTATCTGACACTTCGTCACTGTAATGGGCAGTACTGGGTTATACGATACCCCTTGGTAAGACAGGCTGTCAGACTACCTGTTACGACTGTCAAAGATCTACAAATGCCAGCCGGGACCAATCCAAAAAGTTGGCAACATCTTAAATAGCCGTCAGATATTTTCTACTTATTTTAATTAATTTGGCAATACTTATCTATCTTACTATCACTGTATGGAAATTAGAAATATGGCTAACCAGTGAACTAGAATAATATTAATAGTGAATTGCAATTAAAACACTGAATTCGATGTTGTAACCGTTTACGGTGTAAAAAAGGTATTGGGAAAGTTTTTTTTTATTTTTTTAGTGTTTTCTCCTTTAAAACTGATTATTCGGCGATACGATATTTATTATTGCATTTCATAATCAATGTTTTAGTTCTCTATTTAGCCACATTTCTTATTTACAAATAGTAATATTGCGAAATATGTTAAAACGAGAAATATTTGACAGATATTTGCGAGGTCGCCAACTTATCGAATGTGCCTTTTTTACGTGCTTTACGACCCGACGGAAAAATAAAAAAAACTTTTCAAAATAAAGTACAATTATCTAGTTTTGAAATGGTCTCGAGTCTCGTTTTTCCCGGGAATTTCGAGACCACGGCGAGTCTCGGTTTTTTTTTCCCGGGATTCACTAAATCATCGAGACTGAAAGCCCTAGTTGTGATGCAGACCTATTTCGTTTTCTTCTATTTGCATGAACTTTCTGACTATACGACATGTGTTTAAAATTGCAGCTTTTTGTAAGGTGATATAAAGTGTTTCTTTTAGTTTTAGTACTTTGAGGCTATGGATTAGGTGATTTGGGATAATGCCTGTTATGGAGAGAACTATAGGAACGACATAAACTTTTTCCTGGCGCCATATTCTTGTTACTTCCTGTTTGAGCTCTGCATATTTACTAATTTTTTCGGTGATTGTTTTTTGTATATTGTGTGTGTTCGGAACTGCGATATCTATTAAATAAGTGACTTTATTTATTTTATCTTGTAATATTATGTCCGGTCTATTATAGTGAATTGTTCTGTCGGTGAGAATGGCGCAATCATAGTATAGTTTATGAGTATCATTTTCGAGGGTAGCTTGAGGTGTGTAATTATAGTATGGAGTATTTGTGTCTTGTATGAGTGTGTATTTGACTGCCAATCTTTGATGAATAACATTTGCCACCTGATTGTGCCTATGTGTGTAGTCGGTCTGTGTGAGGGTTGTGCATGCTCCTGTTATGTGCTGTATGGTTTCTGGTTGCGTGTGACACTTGCGACATTTATCAAAAGTTACTGAAGGGTCTTTGATTATAAATTTTCTATAGTTTTTAGTGTTGATAATCTGGTCTTGTATAGCAATGATAAATCCTTCGGTTTCTGGGAATAAATTACCTATTTTGAGCCACTTATTTGAGGCAACTTTGTTAACGTGTGATTGTTCTAGGTCATGAGGATGTCGGCCATGAAGAACTTTTTTCTTCCAGTCCTCAATTTTTTGTGTTTGTGGGTCTTCGTTAGTAGTGTGTGGGGTATCTGATTGGTCATATAAATTAAGTGGGGTGTAATTGTGATCATTTTGGACTATAGCTTTATGGATGTTGCTAGTGTGAGACTTCGTATGAAAGAATGTTTTTAATCTACAAACTTGTTTTCGCCATAGGTGCTGGATGTCTATTAGGCCTCTCCCTCCGTTTTGTCTTTTTATGGTTAGTCTCTCTATGGCAGATTTAGGATGTAAATTATTATGTTTAGTAAGAGTGGTGCGTGTCGTTCGTTCTAATTGTTCTGTGTCTGTTTTTGTCCATTTAATAACTCCGAATGAATATGTCAGTATGGGGATGGCAAATGTATTTAAAGCCTTGATCAGATTTTTTCCAGACAATTGGGTTTTACATATAGCGTTGAGTCTCCTCTTGAACTCTACAGTAAGTGTCTCTTTAATCCTAACGTGATCTAGTCCTTTCAATTGTGTGTACCCTAAATATTTGTATAAGTCTGACGGTGCCATTGCTGTTATGGTGTCTGTGTTATTTACTGCATAGTTGCCGGGTCGTATTTTGCCACGTATGATAATTATGAAGTGTTTTACATTTATCCAGACCAAATTGCATATTAATATCTTGGCTGAACTCTGCTGTAGCTTCTACTAGTTTCTTCATATCTTTTTCGGTTTGTGCATATAGTTTAATATCGTCCATGTAAATGAGATGTGAGATTGTTGTTTATTCTGTGGTGTGTTTGAGACAATATCCGGCCCCGCAACGCTGCAGTAGATGAGACAGAGGGTTAAGTGCGAGACAGAACCACAGGGGACTTAGAGAGTCACCTTGGTAGATACCTTTCCTGATAAATATTTCTCGCGTAGTAACATTATTTTGATTACAGTTTATTTGAAGTGTGGTTTTCCATTGTGTCTAATGACACAATGGAAAACCACACTTCATTGTCGGATAAGAATTCTATTATTTTTGAATTTACTCTATAAATTTTTAGTATCTGTATCAACCAAGAATGAGGAACACTATCGAAGGCTTTTTTATAGTCGATATAGGTGCAATGAAGGTTTCTATTCTTTGTGGTGGCATGTTTATGGATAGTGGAGTCTATTATTAACTGTTCTTTACATCCCATGTGGCCCCGTCTGCATCCCTTCTGCTCCTCCGCCATTATGTTGTGGTGTTCAATGTGTTTGTTAATTTTCATTGTTATTGCTGATGTTAATATTTTATATACTGTAGGTAGACATGTGATCGGTCTGTACTGGGAAGGGTGTGGTTTTAGTTTTAGGCAGCATGTATGTTATACCTGTTGCAATAAATTCTGGTGTATTTTGTTGTCCTAATATGATTTGTGTTAAGTTACTTGCTATTGGTTTGTGTAATGAAGTTAACTTTTTGAACCAAAAATTGTGTACTTTGTCTATACCAGGAGATTCCCAATTATGTAGCCGGCCTGTTATATGTGTGATATCGGCCGCTGTAATTTCTACGAACTCCATTTCACTTATTGCTCTCCATTTTGTTTCTTCCTCTGTTATCCATGTCGCTTGTTATTGTGTTGTGTTTGTTCTTCCCAAATACTAGACCAATATGTTTCTAATTGTTCTTTTGTAGGTTTCTCAGTTGTGTCTGTGTTAGTGTCGTGATTTGTGTCAGTGTTTGGTTTATTTAGGTTTCTGTAAAATATTTTTTCATTGGTGGCAAATATGGCGTTATCGTTTTTGCGCTGTTGTGCTTTTTTGTATCTTCTGAGCCTATGAACTTTAAGCGCTAATTTTTGTTTTATGGTGTCTAAGAACTCCTCTGGTTTTTTGTTGTTATGCTCATGCCTCGTATGAATCAAGTGGCTTTTAAAAATGGCCTCAACTCTCCTAACTACTTTACTTGATCTGTTGTTGTTAATGTATTGTGTAAGTCTACCAATATCTGCTCTTAATTTTTCTATGTCTTTTTCTAACCTCTGTTGCCATGCTGGCTTGACATTCTGTTTTGGTCTGGTGTTTGCAGTGTTTAGTGTGATTTTAAAGTTAAGTTCTTCAGATATGACTACTGCAGTGCAATAAATAAGTGTGTGTATATCATTAAGCTGCGTTTCGTCGGAAACAAGTTGGTTTAATATGGTTTCATTAAATAAGTTAACTAACCGGAAAAGTTTAGGGCTATATCGGAGTTTTGGTAGCCTTGGTCGAATTGTAGGGTCCATCCCAGAGTATTGTGCGAGGGTTGTTCTGAATTTATCGTGTATTTCTTGGATGTATGTATCTGTGGTTAGGTTATGATTTTCGACGACTAATGTCTCAATATCATTTTCTAGCGTTAAGGTTATATATTCAGTTTGTGTGGACGTGTGTGACGTTTGCGTATTAACTTGCGATTGATTGTAAAATTGAGATTGAATACTAGGTTGTTATTGGGTATATGGTTGTGTTTGTGGTTGTTGGACAATATCGGTTATATTTTGTAGTAGTGAGGTAGCATTGTCATCTGCTTGTAGTTGTATTTGTATCTCTTCTTTTAATTGGTCTATTATTTCTTGAGATAAAAGCTTATTTCGGACTATAGCTCTTCTCTGATCTGAAATTCTTTGTTCTGATACGGTTTTCTCGGGGTATTGTCGTGTAAAAAGCTCATGTAATTGTTGTCTATAGGTGGTCATGTCGGTTTCTAATTTAGTGATATGAAAATAGGTTTGCATGATAAATAGATTTACTTCTTTGCTCCATCTCATGCGAACTCTTGCTTTTCCAGCCTTGGTGGACGCGGGTAAAAAGGTAGATACCCCCCGCGCAGCAGTCAAGGTCGGAGTGAGTGGAACTGTAATTAAACTATTGATGGGAGGTGATGAAAGTGTAGGTGACGATGGTATGGATGGTGATGATCGCCTAGAAGGTGTGTAAGATACTGTGCTTGGACTATATACGGTTCTACAGGGGTGTCTGTCCTGTCTGTCAGTCTGTCACCATCGTCAATGATTTCGGCTGTAGTATCTTTGTCGGTAGGAGCCCGCCTGTTCAACTCCTCACCGCTGACGGATCGCATGCTGTGACAGCCAGCGTCAGCTCCAGGTGCGCCCCGGCGATCGCCCCCGGGCAGCGATCCTATACGTTTTCTTTTAGAACGAGTCTCCATTTTTGATCGGTTTCCAGAGCCACGATTAGCAACGACAGTAATTTCTCATTCGCGTGTCCGCCCCCCACGTGATTAGATGGTCAATCAGGACGAGTGGTTGTTTAGGGGGCCTTATTTATTATATTATTATTTTATTATTATTATTTGATTTTTATTATTATTATATATTACATAAATTTATTATACTTAATATTAGTAAGAAGTAAGATTATAAACATTTTCTGCTATTATTATCGCTATCATCGCAATAAGGACGGAATCTGCGAACAAAGGAGTTCCGGTCAAGCTCATTATATCTGCTACCCGGGGTGGAAAAAGTGAAAAGTAATGATATTATCTGAATATCGTCGCTACTAATTGATTTCTGATTATTACGCCAGTCGCACAGCTTCGCAATGAGCTGCAAATGGAAGGAGAAATTATTAATACTTACACATTTATGTAGCTTGCATTGTACATAATCTTCATGCTTGTTTCGTATCCCAACCCCACGTCACGTTTCATCGCGTGGTTTATTCACGTGTGTAAAACGACTTGCTTTTGACTCGCTCTAAGTGAAATCCGCTGTACCTTTATGAGTTTCTTATTTCCTGTACTTTTGTAATTCCCTTTCCACAAGGAATTTTTACTTCTGAACCCCATCCTGCACTGAAAGCAAAACAAACTTATACCTACTTTAGAAATGAAATAAAATAAATAGTACATTTGCAACAGCAAATCTTTTGCCGATTGACTTCATAAAATATTTATATTTTCTCAAAACTCAAAAGTAGCTTTCTATGTGTAAAATAAATATGTATAAAAGTCAAATTAAGATTGAAACGAAAATTATCCCAGTTCTGAAACATGTCACTATCGTTATTTACTGAGCTTCGAGAAAGGCCAATGCGTTGTATAAATAAGTCAATAATAAATAATTTTCTTATAAAAATTCCATGCATTTATGGGGCGATGAAATTTTCTTTGACATTTTCGTGAACGAAAATATTGGTTGTCTGTGGCCGGGACGCGGGCCACTGTAAATTGTGTTGAGCTGACATTTTGTAAGATATTAGTGCTACAAACAATAACAAAATGCTTTCTTACTTTTGAAATAACATTTCTTTAAAATATAGGTGCGCGAAGTGTATGATTAAGATGTACCCAGTTTCTTCTGAAGAAGGCCATCAAGGGAGCGGAAAGTGGGAACTACTCAGGAGGAAGGCAGCCGGCCTAAGTGACCTTAATTTGCGCCTTGTGTGAAGGCATCCAACCTATACATTCTTCAGTGTGTATGAACTATGACTGAGACATGGAAACTTAATTGATTTTAGACTATAGCAGTCGAGCCATAGCAGTCTTTGAATCAGTAATTGACACAGTAAGGTGGTTTCTCCCCATGTAACCCGCAAAGATCAAACTTGACTAGCGCCCTTTTATAAAACAATATGCGTTATAAAAAGGTGCTCTTAAGAAGAATCAATACGTGCGTAGCTCTTGATAAGATCAACTAGGAAACGCTTCGGTGCGCCAAAAAGCGCGTAAAGTGATTTACTTGAGACGCGGCGGGAGGCGGCGTCTAAATTGATACCCTACATTGGTTTTGCGTTTACCTACATATTTGTACATGAAAGGTTGCTACATATACACTCAATTAGTTGTTGAACACTTTCTCTCATACTTATAATCGATGCATCGAGTTTATGTCTAACGATAGCTCCATGATTTTTTTGTAATTTAAGCTTGTCTTCATTTTAAACAACTTTAATAAGTAAGAGGTATGTATGGAGTCATCGTAGTATCTTTTAGAAAGACACTAAATAAATAAATTCTTTATTGCACCAAAAGCCATCATAGTACAATCATCAAAAACAAAGAGCATAATAAGGCTTATAACTACTTCACAATAATTTTAATTCTCTGACTCCTAAACTAGGTAGGTGTATGTGCCTGTGTCTTAGGAGTCAGTGAAACACTGGCTTCAATATAGCTGAGAGCAAACTTTCAAGTCATGGTTGAGTTTAGGTCCTCAACGATGACAACGAATGTAAATAAAATGTTTTTTTGAAGTGAAAACTTCTTTAGGCGCGTTGAGCACTTTTTGGGTGAAAACATGTAACTCGCGGACTGTCACCTAACGCGTCGTAGCAATTGTTGCCGATCCGCTACGGCGTAGCACTACATAGGCGTGTGCGGGGCACAACCCGTAACAGATCTGGGAGAAACTTTTATCTGAATGGCAATGTTATAGGTGGGATAATTCCATCAAGGGCAGACACCTCTACCAGTTCTTTCCATCCGTACGTGTGCGGCTGGACAGGACATGGCTGGAGGTTGATCACTGTGTTGCCCAATTTCTCACGGGTCATGGTAACTTAAAGAGTAAATTATTTTCCTTCAAGCTTGTTGACTCGCCTTTTTGTCAATGTTCCACATATACTCGTAACTGCGAATATGAAAAATCTGGCACATTTTGTGGGAGAGTGTAGTCTTTGGCAAAATGAACGCAATGTTATGTTGGATAGTGTACAGGTTACATCCGGAGTTATTTACTATACGGACCTTGTAGAAACTAGATCAAATTTCCGTGCGTTCAAGCGTTTTCGCCATACCTAGGTATTATTGGAATCAATTATAACAGCTCACAACTTAGGACCCATTAATGTTAATATTTATCCGTGGTGCTAGGCAACTGGGCCTATACCAGTTGTAAACGTCCCTTTGTGCCTCTTGGCCTTGTTTCGTTCTGTCTACTGCTGATATGGAGGGAAGTGGAAATTACGTTTTTTTTCCTACTCCTCCGCTATACTTTCTTATTAATTTCGTTGCGGGATCCAAGACAGTTAGATTCATTTTCTGGGACTTCGTCGAGCTTCATTGTCTCGGCGCTTTTCTGGTGGTCGCCACTGTTGATTCTGGCTTTTAGGAGTTACAGTGGTTTGGGCGTGTGTGGCGGGCTTGTCCCAAATAAAAATAGCCGTAGCAGATACTTAGTAGTTAGTTTTAGCTTCTATCGGCAGTCCCCAGAATGGCCCGCATATTTTTTATACTTTAAGATAATCTGTAAAGAAGTTATACCGCAAGAGTGTCGTTTGAACTTCCTAAGTGCCTACCTGAGTTATGAATAAACAATACCAAATAAAATAAACGACAATTTCTCTAAAAGTTAAGCTCCTAACGTTCGTTTACGATGGTACAACGTCACTTCCGTGTAACTTGCTCGTGCACCGGATTATTTATGTACCTACTTCCCAAGTTATTATTAACATAGCTCGTTCTCTAGCGAATTTTACTGCTATTTACATACATTTCAATATCATTTTTGTAAAGAGCAACGTGGAATATGCAAGTTCAAAATATTTTATGGCTGCAGGAAGTCTTATTGAGCGAAAAGCAACAATTTTAAAGTTGTGCATTAAATTTCTATAGTACTTAGTCCCGGGTACTGTTGCGGAAAGGTGAAAAGAACCCCGCGCGGTGCAATTACGGTTCCGGTAAATTATATTTCCGGTATTAAGTATACTGTTTGGCTATAAAACTTCGTAAAATTGCCTCTCGACTTTTATTTGTTCGATAACCAATTTTATTTCAGTATTTCAGTTTATTCCTTGAATTGTTTTGTACAATATGCGAATGGGAATTTTTGTTCCAATTTGTACACTTTCTTTTAGTGTGTTAATTGCTTACTTTCTCTTGTTTCAAAACTAAAGTTTGCCTCGGCAGCAATTTACAAGATTTTTAAATGCCCACATGCTTAGAATCTGAAATGGATCATAACCAAGAAACATCACGAGTCGACGCAGCGGGAGTAATTCCTTATTTTCTACGAAGACCCGAAAGTTTACAGAAAGTAGCGTCTCTAAGACCAACTAAAACTCTTAAAAAACAAATAAGCCCTCACGTGACACATAACACATTCAATTGCCATTCTTTAACAACGCTACTTTAATTCATTGCCTAGATACATAAAAAGTGTCCAAGTTTTGAGCCCAGCGGTTGCCGGGCACCCAATGTCTCCCAAGGGTGTCGTGAGGACGAAGTAAAGGATTATGTCAGGGACAAGGACTGGGGCGTCTACCCTACCTGTGACCTAGTGACACCATGTCGTGATTATCAATTCCACCACGCAGCCCTTGTGGTGTAGGGAGAAGGAAGGATCACTTGTAACTGAGTGTTTTTTGCTGAAATTGTTGGTTGCCTTATGTTTAGTCTTTTGAAGTTAAAAACAAGATTATATTCTTTGAAAAGCGTGTAACTTGGAAAGGCACTGATTAATTTATAATTATTTGATAAGAAAGTTTCGAGAAAATGTCAGCTAGGTTTGTAATTTTATCTAAATGCTGTTTCGGCCAATCGCAAAAAAAAACATGTGCAATGGGGCAGTCTGTGAAGACTGCTAATGGTCACACGAGTTCTATGATTTTTGTTTGCTCAAAAAGTGCTCAACGCACTTATAGTATATTTTATAACGAGGGACTAAACGAAGCCATAATATACCCGAGGTGGTTTGACTACCGAGCTTGCGAGGGAGTCAATGAAAGCGAGGGTATATTAAATTGGCGTTTAGTCTCGAGGTGCAAACTATGCTTTTCACTATATTTCTGAGTGCGAGAAATATAGCAAAAATTCTGAACTGAGCGGTCAGTTTTTACTTCAATCAGGTCAGTCACAGGTCACAGATTAACAATTTAAAACACAACACAAACTCTCAACATTTTCGCAATGAAGATGATCCACACTCCACAGATAATAATGTACATACATTACTGCAGCGGCTAGCAACAGAGGCATTGCACATACTTTTCCAAATCAACGATGCACACAAACAACAATAATTTTGACGAATGCCACATCTCGCGTTGAAGAGTTCATCTGTTTTTTTTTTCAATAAACTGCTTTCTATTTGCAAGCCAATTCGAAATTTTAATAAAACTTTTAATAAGTTACTCTTATGTTACCATGTTTCAGAGTTAAAGATTGTTCCATTTTTAAATTACTTTTTACTCCCTAGGGAATAAATGGTCACTTTAATCCCGCTTTGTAGGACTATAGGTACTGGCGCACTTTTAGAGCATGAGAAGTGAAAAAGAAGCTTTCAATTAAAAAATCTCAAATGTGTCTTTAAAATTGTAAGCTAGTGGCTTGCATGAACTGAGCATTCAGTTTCAATTTCACCTACAGCATAGTTTAAACACACAGGAAATTTCAAAACGCCTAGTTGGTGCCTCACGTGACCCAAGACCTGGTTTTTACCTTGGCCAGAGGCTTACCTAGGCTTTCTTTCTTTTTTTTATTTTATTTTATTTTTCTTTCTATTTATTTTAGATAATTTAATAGTTTTTATAAATCATGTAAACAGGGTGTAAACAGACTCATCACGAAGCCGTCAACCAAGCATTCTGTATATGAAACAAAGTAACTATACGCAAAAATATTGTTGGAAAACGACTTTTTTTTTGGAGTGAAAAATCATAGAAAGGGAGAACAAGTGCCTTTCAACTTCGTAGTAAGAGTTCGTAGTAAGTAATAGATTTTTTTTACACCCTGTATAGTAACTACTGAATAGTTTAAACTGAATATATGTCACCGTAAAATTGTCAAACACGTTATATTACAATATAACGTGTTTCTCTCTAGCGATATTGTAATATCTCGAATTATTGTCAACTGAACATACGGAAGTATCTCTGCCCCCATAATCGGGACTTAGGGCACCCCCCCGTTAGGTTAGTTAGGTTCCTTTAAACGCTGCACTTGGAAATAGGGGCCCCGCGAAGCGGGGCTCCGTCGACTACGCTTTTAAGGAGAATATAAAGTGATTTAAGGTTAGGTTATATTAATCGTTATTTCTCAGGAATGGTACATTATCTTTTCATGAGAGTTGTACCACTGGGCAAGGGGGACCCCTCCTTCCCTCCACACCACGTGAGTTGACTACCATTGTAAGCATTTCACGAAAAATAATGCGTTTTGTTGTAAGCAGTATGTTCATTTGACAATATTTCGAGATTTTACAATATCGCTAGAGATATTACAATATAACGTATTTGACAATTTTACGGTGACATATACAACATTCCTTAGTAGCCCACATCTAAAGCCCAAGAAGAACACATCCCCAGCCAGTATTAATACATGCAAATTACAATAACACAAACTCAACAAACGTATGCGTCATGAATCAGTAACGACATTACACAAAACACATAATAGAACCACTTGATACAAACACAAGTTTAATACCTTTGTCCCAGAAAGGAAATTGTACGAGCATTAAGGCTATATTATTCAGGACTATACGTAATAAAAGAGCTTAAACAACATATAAGCCTCTTGGAGTAATGAATACTGACAAGTATACTGGCGGTTGCCACTAAGCGCCTTCTGTCACAAGGAAAATCAAAGAAAATAAAACCACTTATCATCTGCCAAGCTTTATTCCCAACTATGTTGGGGTCGGCTCCCAGTCCCAGTCTACTGAATGCAGCTGAATATCAATATTGTAATAGGAGCGACTGCTTATCTGACCTCCATGTATATGTATAATCCGGCTAAGCAGACGACAACCTATAAAAGTTGAACTGCAAAAAAGATGAACTGGTATTTCGAAAAGAAAATCTGACCTCCACGACTAAGTTAGTACTGCGTAATACGAAACCTCTTAGTAAGGCTGGTTGTCAAACTTTCGGGCCACTGCCTACCTGTAAAGACTGTAAAATACGTCTTTTTCGAGGAATGGAGGAAACTCGGTGTTCAATGGGGAGTCACCCATCCACATACCAACCTAGGCCAGCGCAGCTTACCCTAAAGATCGACCCGAGTGACTATTATTATTTTGCCACGAGCTCTTCAACATAAGAACAACTACTGTGAGGAAATAAGAAGCCATTTGATTAAAACTTACATGACATAAGACGTAAAACCGTCGAATGATAAATAATGATTTTTTCATCCCATCTATTCGAAAAAGACGACTTGGTTCGCCTTTAAGTGCACCCAAAGGTGGTGTTTTCTATAAGAAACTTTTAGCGGGCAGTAATGAGTTTTTAATCCTCTTTATAAGTGCGCCGCAATTATCTTTGCCGCGCACTTTTTGAATTTGGAACATCTTGTGTTCAGCGCCCAAGAAATCGAACGCAAATATTGTTTGAATAAAGACTGGCTGGTGCGACGGCCCATAGTAGCGCCGCGCGCCGGCTGAATACAAAAAAAAAAAAGAAATAAAATTAAAAACGCGCGAACTATAGCCCGCGTTTTCGTCAATTTTCACGGATTGATAGAAATTCATGATTTTGTTTTGAAAAATGAGTTCTTCAAGTGACAGTGAAAGTATAGAATTAACTCCTGATAGTATTAGAACTGACGCAAGAAATGTGATGGATAATCTACTACCTGCAAAATCCCGGGAGAAATATATGAAAGCTTATGGTAATTTTATTGAATGGAGAAATTCAAGAGGCGCCAAGAATTTTTCAGAATCTGTGTTTTTGGCCTACTTCCAGTACTTAGCCAAAACTAAACAACCTTCCACACTTTGGAGTACCTACTCAATGCTAAAATCAACAGTCAGTTCTAATAACGACGTAAAACTGGACACATATTCGAAATTAATAGCGTATCTGAAGAGGATGTCTGATGGATTTAAACCTAAAAAATCCAAAGTGTTCTCAGTCAAAAACGTGGAGACTTTCCTTAATGAGGCACCCGACAACATCTTTCTTGCCGTAAAAGTAAGTAACTATGTATGTATATATGGTGGATTAGTAAAGTATAACCAGTGTTTTAAAATGCGCATTTTATTGTAACCTGTACTTCGATAGATAGGTACTTGTCTTATTCACATTCGGTTTTGTTACAGGTGGCTTTAATTTTCGGAGTACATGGAGCTTGTCGTGGCAATGAACTTTTAAAAATAACTGTTGATGATGTCGAAAATCACTCGGATAATTTACTGTTAGTAAAGCTGACAGACACAAAAACAAAAATTGACCGATCCTTCGTAATCCGAGGAGAATACAAAACTATTGTACAGAAATACCTGGACCTGCGTCCTGCTGATATAAAGACCAATCGGTTTTTCATCCGTTATCAAAATGGCAAGTGCTTCAAACAAGTTATGGGAAAAAATAAAATTTCTTACATGCCACAAGAAATCGCTACTTATTTGAAGTTACCAGATATCAAGCTATATACAGGACATTGTTTTCGTCGCACTTCTGCTACCCTGTTGGCAGATTCTGGAGCGGACTTAACTGTTCTCAAGCGACATGGAGGATGGAAGTCGAGTGCTGTAGCAGAGGGATATATAGAAGATTCCATTGAGAACAAGGCGAAAACATGTGAACGCATCGTGGAAAACATTAAATTGCAACCTTCAGTTAATCCATCCATGCCACTGTCGCCGCGCCTATCTACATCCAAACAAAGAGATTCACCGTCACATTTTCCTCAAAATGAGCCACATTCTGACATTATTTCAAACACGCAGAATAAAATTAAATCTACAACAATCTCTATTCCTAATAAAACTGTAACAATTAATTTTCAAAATTGTGAAAATGTCTCAAATGTAAATATAAGTTTTTAGTTGTTTTATTATTAGATACTACTTAATTTCAATTTAGTTGTTACTCTGTTTCATTAAATATCAATATTACAATAAAATATGAGGCGCCTTTTATTTTCTCATAGTGGGTGATGAAAAGTAGAGTGTATCACTCGGGCGCAAAATATATTTTTGGCTCGGGCGACGTACTTTGAATCCCTCGCTACGTTCAGGATTCTACTAAAGAATCCCTCGCTACGCTCGGGATTCTACTCTAGAATCCCTCACTTCGCTCTGGATTCAAAAAAGCGCCCTCGCCGTAAAAATATTATTTTGCTCCCTTATGATACAATCTACTATACAGTTTTTCATAGAGCACACAGATAAGAATAATGACTCATTTCCTTTTGTGCAGTAAAATAAAGTTTTGGTTAACTATCCCACAATGAACTCTACTATCTACGGTTACCTGCAACACCCAGGGGATCACCACGTTGTGTTCTTGTCCTTATAGACTAAGTTGAAAGTCTTGTGTATGCAATTGTACCTTGAGGAAAAACATGCGTCTCTTTGAATGGAACTCGTACAAGAATTCTACCAATGGCTAAAGAAACTAAATTAAGTGCGAGTTGGCGAAGATATCAAATCATCCAGTGTTAACAAAACGGCAGAATGAAAAGAAACATACTTAACGAAAAAAATTTTAGTTACAATCGGAACCAAAATATGAAATACGTTATTGAGTATTCTGCCAAAACGTTGTCGAACAAGAGCTCCGTTCTGTATTTCTGTTTTCAAATACATATATTTCAAATATAATTTTATAAAAAAAATGATAGAAAATGCCAAAATCATCCAAATATTGACGTGTTAGAGAAAAAAATATTTCCACGTGTCATTTCGGACAATACGTTATGTGTGAGTTTCATTGAGATCTATGGTGAGTTCATGATCATCATTATAAGGTGAAGAAATTAGTAACGACGGCGCCTGCCTAGATTCCAACCACGACCAACAACTCGTCAGGGGCTGTTACCGCTGGGCAAACTGCCGCACTAAAGCTTAATAAATATAGATAAATCTTTAGCATCAAACTGTTACGTAAAAACAAATAGGTACTATATACTAGAAACAGTTGCGGAACGCCAGCACGTAGCGACTGCAACTGCTAAGAACGTACAAGAGCACACTTTTGAAAGATAAATGATTTAGTTCGCGGAACTAATCCCAACTCTAGTGCCAATGTTCAAGTCAATTGGAACTTTTAATGGATGTTTCCTGTGCATGCAAACTGCTGACTGCAATGATGCATGCAGTTCCTGTTGATAAGGGACTAGTTGGTACTGAGAAATTGAAGTAAGTGATAACGGTCCCTGACGGCAAGTATTGATCTTCAATTTGTATTTTTGCATCCAAGTCAAAATTGAGGAGCTTGTCACAAAATACATAAATAATTCATATAAATTACGACACCCGGACCCGGTCAATAATAATAATTAACAAAGCTGCTATTTTAAATCATTTGAAAAGACAGTATTGAAAGATGATAATTGCTAATAGTGTTATTGCATGCATGCTACTAATACCATCAACCAATACACAAATATTAACATCTTGAAAGCTACTCATCAATGAAACATGGCAACCTTTAAGTTTTCATCAATAAAAATATTTCGATTCAAATCCGATTGCAAATCTTCGATAAATTGTAAAAATTATATCGTTAGTAGAAATAATTCCTAGTACTTTCTTACTAAGCTGGATGATGCTTTCATTGCGTTTTTCTGCAGTCAATTCCATTAACTGTATCATTTGTATTTGAGAATGTTGGTTATAGGTAACCTCTTATTGGCAACTGTGTAAGCCCAAAGCTATTAGTTTCTTACTCTTAAGATATTTTATATACAGAAGCTGTTGGGGACATTTATTGATAAATAAATAGATACTGTATTGAATCATATTTTCAGGAATCTGATCCTAGTTCTCAAAATTTAAAAAAATGTTTTTTTCCGTGTACTTACCCGGTAAAACTACCGCAACATTTTTAAAACCTTTAATTCTTTTTTTATTCAATTTATCATCATCCATTAGCTCATAATTTGAGTTCGCATGATGTTCCAGGAAACACTGATATCACGTTCCGACCATTGTCAAAGGATTTTGAAAATAAAATTGTGTTCATCTATAGAGAAATGTTTTTTTTTACTTTTAGCGAAAATATATTTTCATAATCACGTTGAACAGAGTATAGTCCCCCCCACGAGAAACTATAATTTTTGTAAACACACATTCGGGTTCGCAACGTTTGGATCAAAAAAAAAATTACATCGTCAATGTGAACTTCAAAATGGCCACCCAAATGTTTACGCTCCATGATGTCAGATGCGTTCCAGTACCATAAAACATTAGACGAACAGCGCTTTAAATCGCCAAAATATAACGCGACCAAGTGAAATTGTTCGTTAGTTTCGTATAACACGTATGACAATTTGAGTTGATTGAATTTGGGATTATTTGTTGTTAATTGATTTGTCGCTACGTAACTTGGTAGAAATTCTTTGTTTACAAAAATTAGCTTCTCGTGGCGTGGACTATAGCATATTTAATCGATATGATCACACGATATTCAGTAGTAACAAAACCAGTATCACAGGCTGTAAAGAATACTTCACAAAGCCGTTAACAAAGCATTCTGTGCATCAAAGTAAGTAACTCTGCGCAAATATTGTTGCTGGAAAACGTCTTTCTTCATCCCAAGCAAATTTTCTTAGTAGATTGGGAACAAGAAGGTACCTACTGGATTATTTAGTTAGTTGGAACAACCAACATGGAGCGACTGCCTATCTGACCTCCACAACCCAGTTAATACTAGGTAATATGATACCACTTGGTAAAACTTGGTTGTCAGACTTTTTGGGCCACTGACTACCTGTAACGACTGCCAAAGATGGACAAATGACAGCCGGGACTAACAGCTGAACGTACTTTCCGAGGCACGGAGGAACCTCGGTATGTAACGGTGGTCACCCATACACAGACCAACCTAGGCAAGCACGGCTTAACCTAAAGATCGACCCGAGCGTCTGTTATTATTTAGCACTAACTACAGGTTAACTAGCATACATTGTTCTTCAATTTTAGGTCACAGGATGAAACTACTATGTTTAAAGCTAAAATATTAATTTGTTAGATGAAAACTGAAGCGTGTGTGGGTTTACGGAAGTCTAAAATAAAAAGTTGTGGCTCCCGAGTGCAGAGCGCATGCGTCGACGGAAGGAAGCCGCCTGTCCGAGCCGCCAAATTTATGACGAGACTTCCCAACATTGTGAACCTTACTGCACAAACAAATGCAGAAGCTTCAAACAAAATACAGGAAATAAACCACACATTCATCATGGTAATAAATCAGTGGTGAATTTCCACTTCATCTTTTTCCGTGTCGCCGTCATACTCTGTTGTAAAATTGTTTGGTTGCTGTTTACACTGTCTTTTTTTTTGGCACAAGCCCGCCACGCTATTCCCAAACCACTGTAACTCCTGAAAGCCAGAATCAACAGTGGCGACCACCAGAAAAGCGCCGAGACAATAAAGCTCGACGAAGTCTCAGTGAATGAATTTACGTGACTTTGATCCCGCAACGAAATTAATCAGAAACTACAGCGGAGGAGTAGGAAATGTTTACACTGTCTGTGATCTGTGGTGCAACAAACTTACTTAAGTTCCTTCAATCATGGTTACCTCGACCAGTGTAAAAACGTAAACCACAGATGCCTCTGCAAGCTTTTCAAAATAACCTTCAACATTCAACAGCACCCTTTTTTCTTGGTGACATTCTTATTGTCAAAATATGTTTCCGTTTCAGCAGTTACAAAATTTTAATAACATATCTTAAACATAATATCACGCGTGTAATTCCTGAAGAGTTAGGCAGAACTGTATCTAATGGTACACCCACTATTTGCCAGTTATGTAATAAATTAATGGGCGAGTATTTTGCCATCAACTGGGCATTAATTTAAACTCCGTAGCTGCTACTAAGTAATTCCTGGTGGAAAAACCTGATAACATAAGCATGATAACTGGGTGCAAACTCTGTTGTATCTCGCCTTTGCAAATTGTTAAATAACTGCAGTGATCTTGTCGACGTGCACTTTGACTCATATGCCAAATTTCATAGAACCATCAGTAATATTTAATTTTAATTTTGATTTTGCTTTTAACTTTTAATTGTGATTCTGACATTGATGTTAATTTTGAATTGATTTTTAATTGAATTTATTTTGTTATAATTATGATTTTAATTTTAATGTTACTCTTGAGTTTAACTTAAATTTTGACTCTAATTATAATTTTAACATTTTTCTTGGACATTGATTTTAATTTTAAATTGCTTTTAATTTTGATTTTGAGTTGCTTTACCTGTTATCTCGATTACGGTTTTCATTGTTATTTAATTTAAATTTTGATTGTGACATTGATTTTACTTGTAATTTTAGTTTTGTTTCAATTTTAATTGTTTCATTTTTCTGTTTTGTTGTCTTTGTTTGTTTTGTTCTATTGAATTTTACTTCTGCTGTTAATGTTAGTTTTATATTCCTACACATAATTTTAACTTACACTTGTTAATTTTAGTTAATTAGACACTAATTTTATAATAGAATACTTGTGGCACTTCTAATATGTTTATGGGGCATGCGGTGCTATCCTGTAAGAAATTGTTGCACTAACCTTAGATAATGGTAGATAATTACTCGAAATATTACAGTGTAAACAATTGTTGGTTGGCCAATAAAGGAAAAAAAAAAAAAAAAACAGTATCAAAAAATTGCAAATCTATTTAGTTCGTCAGTTAGGTTATTGGACAATAAAGGACACGTATTTTTAAGCTATTGCATAGCTTCTATCGCGGGCCTTGAACGTGGAGACCGAATCCAGAAATTCCGTAACGAAAATAACCTAACGAAAAAAACCTAACACCAAAGAGTATGTAAACCTATAACACCCCATGTCACCCCATGTCAGACAATGACAATGACAAGCTAGTTTTCTTTTTAATATATTGCCGTAACTAGGAGTTGTAGGTTGTATAAGGTTGTATACATTTGATGTTAGACCTTCTTTGTAACCATTTTTTATCAACTTATGCAATTATAATAATTTATGTATTTTATTTTTCCGCTTGTTGCCGGCTTGAGGACCAAACGCAGACTGAATGTTCAGGCTCGGCTTCCCATCACAATGAAATTATGAATTTTATAATGAATGTTCCACACACACATACACAGCCACGTCAAACTCATAACACCCCGTCGTTTTTGCGGCGTCCGAGCTCGGTCCGCGCGCCGCAAGCGAGCGGACCGCGTGCTTGCGCGCCGTCCGCGCGCTGCCTGCGCGCCGACCGCGCGATGCTATGCAATAGCTTTACCGCGACAGTCCCCGAGTGCCACACGTCTTTTTTTGTAAATCAATGAATATTGATAAAGATAAAACGCATCAAAAATTCGGCAGTGAGGACTCGTGACGTCATATTTCGCTAAAAATTATACATAGGCGTGACGTATTGAGAATTTTAAAAAAATAAAACCGACTTCAAAAAGAAAAAGTGAAAAATAACTTTAGCTTCTGAAGTCGGTGACGTTTGTATGATTGATTTAATTTTTTTGTCACCGACTTCAGAAGCTAAAGTTATTTTTCACTTTTTCTTTTTGAAGTCGGTTTTATTTTTTGCAAAAAAGTTTTTATTTTTCACTTTTTAGTGGTTCACATGGAAAGTGCATACCGTTACAATTACAACAAGCCCAAACACGACTAGGATACATTGTCTCATTATGGAGTTCCGTGACTCTTGGCTTCATCATCAGATCTGATGGTAGAATGGTTCTTATCAAACGCAAATGCTTCACTTGTTGTAGAAAATATAAAAATTGCTGTACGTTATCCTATAAAATTTGAAGAGTTCCCTCGATTTCGCCAAGATTCCATCATCAGATCCCGACTTGGCGACTATGGGACCAACTTGGAAGTATACCCTTTCAAATAAAAAAAGAATTTTTCAAATCGGTTTAGGCGTCTTCGAGTAATCGGGTAACATACATAAAAAAAAAAAAAAAAAAAAAAAAAAAAAACATACAGTCGAATAGAGAACCTCCTCCTTTTTGGAAGTCGGTTAAAAAGCGTCGTATCTTCGTTTATTTTGGTTTATATAACAAAAGAAAAAATACGGGTCAAATATTAATTTGTTGATAACCGAACTGACGGACTATTTTTTTTGTAGTCTCCACTATCTGCCCGACCCGGATATCGAGCCCAGGATCCCTTAATGTTCCCAGCAGAAAATCTTATTGGTCCCGAATAATTACAAAAACGCATTATAAGTTATTTAGATACTTATCTCAAGTGTTCCTTCTGTCTTTCCTTTCCACATCTCGTGTTCATCCCTTCTACTCGTAATTTCTTTTATCTTTCTGGCGCTCGCACGTACTAATGTTCAGATAAGGGGTCTCAGGGCCACGATGCCGATTCATACTAATCAAAATAAAACACAATTTAAAGAGGAGTAGGTAGACACTTGTACTTTATCTATTACACGAGAAAATGGCTATTTTAGAAGATGAGCAAGATTTTCTCCCAATCTGAAGTGATATCTGATATCTGAACGTTTGTTTCTTATCAGTTTTAAGAATGAACATGATGTAGCTAAACGTGTTAAATCTCGTTCATTTTAACGTTCAAGTTTTTAAACTTGTTCATACTTGTTTCACTTTCAGAAACGCATTCTTGGAAATAATGGGTCATTTTCTTTCAGGAACGCATTCTTGGAAATAATGGGTCATTTTCTTTCAGGAACGCATTCTTGGAAATAATGGGTCACTTCTGCCAACTTACCTTTGTATTTTGCAGAGTGCAAGGTTTCTCCAACTTTCATGATTAAAAAATAAAAAATAAAAAGTATTTATTAGTACACAGGACGAAGCAAATTGATAAAAAATAACAATAAAACAAAAAAGTACAAGCTATACAGAGCTTTATTAAACAAATCACTGCCGTTATTTCCATCACTAGGAAAATGGCAAATATACAAAGCTACACTTTCCATTTGACCCCAGTAACCTTCTTTAGATCGTCACTTTATCCCATCATAAATTATAAATCATCAGCTAAACGCAAAATTCATAATCAAATCCTACAATAAAATTATTCATAGATAATTTGGCGAAAAGGACATAATTTAATTATTTGAGGCCCTCAAATTGCCTGAAGCACTCTACAAATTGGGGCATTAATGGCGCGAGCGACTGTACCACTTGACCGGATACTTCGCGAATATCCCACTGAGTTTACAGCAATCATTAAAATATTTTATGGGGTTCTTAGAAGGTACTAAAATATAGGTCTTAAGATAATTTAAAGATATTAAATATTTTACCACTTTTAGGGACCTGTCCGAAGTGTCTACTAACGCCCTCGATGTGGCATTTTTGGTCATCGATACAACGAAGAAGAAAAACCTTTTACTACTTACATTAACTTTTGTTGTTAACTTGTTCAACTGACATTTGCATTATCATTATCAATAACACTGAAAACGGGATATTTACCATGTTGAAACTAATTATAGTGAACATGGTAAATATAAAGTTTTCAGTGTTCACGTTCTGTCAAATGTTTGATTTTGATCTTATTAGTTACATGCCGATTTAACTCCGTTTTTGACAGGTGATTGTGCATGATGGTAAGTAGCCTAGGTGAGGCTTGTTTATATGGACACTTCCTCATAAGAAACAAAAGAATGATAGGTAGTGCCCTCAGAACAATAACAAAGTAGTGCCATAGTAAAAACGCTCCAAGCTAACTTGGATTAATGATTTCCTAGATTCGAAAATTCTATTTTCAAAAAGATAATATTCGTAGGTTACATATTTTCAGTTCGCCCATGTGGGTTTTATTTTTTAAATAAATAGATGACAAATTCGTGAAAAACCTTCACAAAAATCGGTCGTGAAAGGGGAAATCTAAGTGGATAAGCATGACGGTTCCATTTCAAAACCGGAAAGCCCCGTTATGTCGGCAACAAAAGTCGTAATAGCTATAAGAAACCCATTAAATATTTGTATTACATGCCATAACATAAGAGGTGTGACCTTATCTTACATTTGATATCAGCTAAAAGCCTTCGATGCGTCATCTACTAATGTTTACTTAGTTTGTTACTATAGTTCTCACATATTAACACAGTTACGAGTTATGGTGAGTCATTTCATACTTTAGGTAATGCCTTCTATTGCTCGAGGTATATCTATACTTCTATACTATAATATTATAAAGAGGAATACTTTGTTTGTTTGTTTGTTTGGTTGTAATGAATAGGCTTAAAAACTACTGGACCGTTTTTAAAAATTCTTTCACCATTCGAAAGCTACATTATCCACGAGTAACATAGGATATATTTTATCCCCGTACTCCCACGGGAACGGGAACTATGCGGGTGAAACCGCGGGACGTCCGCTAGTTGTTAATATGGGCAATTAGTTTTACGGGTTTCGTACCAATCTGATAGAAAGGAACCTATATGATGCCGTTAGCTTGACTGTCGGTTTACTGCCGCCGCTGCTTATTTCAGAAACAACTAATGCTATCGAATTGTTTGGAAAACTAAACTAACTGATCGAACTGACCTAGGTGTACCAAATTTGATTGGGGTAATCTAAAAAACTTCATCATAAGTTTCACCAACCGCACGTTTTAAGTCTCGAAAACAAATCTTAATTCTTGACAACTCTCTGCCAGGTGCTACCCTACCAGCCACCCTGCGATGATCATCGCTCCACCAAACCTGGTGCGGCGGACGTCCTACATTACATTTGCCGCGGTAGTCAAGAAAAGGCATAGGTATCCCAAAAGACATCAATTCTATCTTTAGTGCTAATTAGATCGACCCATTGCCGCTCTGGCTTCCATATTCCGTCTATAACTACGTCGTCAACTTTGGATCTCTTCTGGTTCACCTTGTTCAGGATTCGATCTCTTAGAGAACTCTCACTCTCTCTCTCCCCCTGAGTTACTTTGAAATAATGGATCTGCTGTACTGTCCATGCCATTTAAAGAATTAATTTGCTCCTCATTATTTTCATTAAGACCGTATAGTTTTTGAGTCGGTAAAAATAATAGGTTTTCCCCTCTTATCTCCGAAGTTTGCAAGGCGAACATAACAGCACCATAAAATTGTTTAGGTACCATTTATTTTAGGAAATGGATGTTTAGAGTCCGTGAGCGCGGGCAATCAATGGAAAGACCGCTACTGAGTTTGAGAAATATATTAACGGTGAATACAATAAGCGCTGTACAAGATGACAGAGTATATATCACATACAAGATGACAGAATATTTTTCTACCTATTAATTGGTTGCTATGACAACCTCCGTGAGGATACGGATTGCCGCCACACCACCCCCCCACGGAGAAAGAAAAACTAGTAGAAAAACAAAAAAAAACTAAACATAACTACATAACTTAAAATATTTACATCAATCGAGATTCTTAAACCTAACACGCCTGCCTGACCGTGTTACGTAAGGCTTTTTGGCAGGTACCACTATTGCGGGCGTAGGTTCTTGAGGCTTAGCAACAACCTGAGCAGGAATCTGCTGCGGCGATGTGCGCTCAATAAAAGCTGGCTTGAGTCTGTCGACACTAACTGCAACCTTCCTGCCCTTAATATTTAAGGTGTAAGTTTTACCGTCTTCGGCTCTATCGACAACTTCAAACGGGCCTCTATAAGGGGGCTGCAATGAGTGCCGAACAGCGTCCTCACGCAAAAACACATGAGTAGAAAAAGAAAGGTCCTTAAAAACAAAGGATGCTGTCTCTGAATGCCGAGATGCAGGCACAGGTCGAATACTCAACATTTTGTTTCTCAGTTGGACCACAAAATCAGCAGGGTCTTCGATCTTTCTGAGGGGAGAAGCTGCGATTAGCATTTCCCCTGGAAGACGTAGAGGTTCACCATACAACATTTCTGCAGCAGTAGATTTCAAATCCTCCTTGAATGAGGAACGCATGCCTAACAGTACTAGTGGTAGTGATCTGACCCACGAACTATCATGGCACATCAACGCTGCCTTTAGTTGCCGATGAACTCGTTCAATCCCGTTTGCGCAAGGATGGTAAGCTGTAGTCCTTATGCGTTTGGTAGCAAACATGGCCATTAGTCGGCGAAACAGATCAGACTCAAATTGAGTACCCTGATCTGTTGTAACGACGGATGGGACACCAAAACGAGCGACCCATTCTCTGGTAAAGGTGTCAGCAACTTCGTCAGCTGTAATGGTCCGCATAGTCCAAGCTTCAGGCCATCTGGTCACTCTGTCTATAGCCGTCAAACAGTAACGAAATTCGTTTGAGACAGGCAGAGGTCCAATGATGTCCACATGAACATGCATGAAACGACCGGTCGGTTGTTGAAAAGTACCAAGAGGCGCGGTATTGTGTCTCGATACTTTGCTGCGCTGACACGCTTCACAAGCACGAGACCACTCGCGACACTCCTTTTTAATTGAAGGCCACACGTATCTCTCAGTAACGAGACGAGTGGTGGCTCGTGCGCCAGGGTGGCTTAAACTATGAAGCTTATTAAAAGCAGCTCGGCGAAAGGAAGGAGTTAAATAAGGACGGGACTTGCCGGTGGAAATGTCACAAAAAATGTGAATATTGGTTCCGGGAATATTAACCTTAGTTAATTTAAGGTTGGTGCTACTCCTCAGAAAATCCGACAATTCTTGATCCGATTCCTGCGATCTAGCAAGAGCTTCGAAATTCTCCTCCAAGGCCAAGGCTTCAATCTCAACCCGCGACATTGCATCGGCAACAACATTATCTTCCCCTTTAATGTATTGGATGTCTGTTGTGAATTGGCTGATGAAAGACAACTGGTTCAGCTGTGCTGGGGGAAGTTTTTCACGACGCTGTACGAAAGCATACAGCAATGGTTTATGGTCAGTAAAGATAGTACAATGCTGAACTTCTAAGATGTAACGAAAATGCTGTACGCTTTCGTACACCGCTAAAAGTTCCCGGTAATACGCTGGCCACTGTGCCTGCTTAGGCGTCAGCTTTTTGCTGAAGAAGGCAATAGGAGACCATTCACCATTCACCTGCTGTTGCAGTGAAGAACCGATATGTACACTAGAAGCGTCCGTGAAAAGACCTAAAGGTGCGTCGCTCACTGGGTGTTGCAACAGCGTCGCGTTTGATAGACTTAGCTTGCATGCTTCAAACGGCTGATGCATTTGCTCGCCTTAGATCTAAATCTACGATGATACCAACAAAGCTTGTCTTGTTTGGGCGATGCATCGCGACTGCGGCGCCTCGATGAACGACTACGAGATACGCTGCGATGCCGCGAAACTGAAATAGCTGCTATCTGTTTAGTCAGCTCCTCAACACGACGCGCCAATGTTTGTAAGTCAGGAGCTATAGCTGGTGTGCTCATAGACGTGCTACATACACTCAGTCCGGGAGCGAGCTCAACGATTTTGTCAGCTAATTCAGCTACTTTGTCGAGGCCAAGGTCCGCTTGAGCGGCCAAAATGGCTTGTACTTGTTGCGGCAAACGTCGCAACCACAATTGACGAAAAATGTTCTCATCTGTGAGAGCACTTCCAGCCAGAGATCGTAAGTGGCGGAGGAATTGGGATGGTTTCCTATCACCTAACTCCTCGTCACTGATGAGCTGCCTCACACGCTGCTCCTCGGATGTTGAAAGGCGTCGCGTAAGTTGCTCCTTCAATTTTAAATACCTACCCTCTTTTGGAGGGTTTGTAATTATGTCCTCTACCTCACCTGCTAATCGTTGGTCCAACTGCCCAACGACATAATTGTACTTGGTGCTGTCACCAGTAATGCCAGCAATTTCGAACTGTGCCTCCACCTGGGCAAACCAGACTGCTGGCTTGTCCTGCCAGAATGGTGGTAATTTAACAGCTACCTTAAAGACTTCAGGCTCATGTACCTCTGCAGGAGGCGCAAGTTGGGCAAGTCGCTCCTGAAGAGCAGCATTCTCAGCCAACAGTTGCTGTAGCTGGGCCTGGGTGGTTGGTTACTCCGCCATAATTATATACAAAAAAATAATTATTAAAATTACAACAAAAAATAAACAAAGCGAACACGAAACACCCATAAAAAAATTCCTAAAACTACCTATTTCATGAAGAAAAGGTTTTATTCACTATTACAAAAGAAAAGTTGTCTGTAATTTCACCAAGGAGTTCGTGCACGATAAATTAGAATTTTACAAACTTGACAGCAGCGGTAATCTGTCGCCGTTTCTTCAAATAGCTCACCAATAGATGGCGCTGCACATCAGCCAGGGTTTGGGAGTCGTATTCGGGAACAAAACAGGAAGTATGATGTAGGTAGGGGCTCGGCGTTCAATCATAATGAATCAGCGCTGGTTTTACCGGTAACGTCGCTCTTCCCTTGGAATTCAGCAGGACGAAACAAATCCACCGTCGAAGGCAATCTAACGTTGCAAGATTTTTTCCATTCAACCTTTCGATTCCCGTAGATTTCGCATCATCACGTCGGGGTCACCAATTTAGAGTCCGTAAGCGCGGGCAATCAATGGAAAGACCGCTACTGAGTTTGAGAAATATATTAACGGTGAATACAATAAGCGCTGTACAAGATGACAGAGTATATATCACATACAAGATGACAGAATATTTTTCTACCTATTAATTGGTTGCTATGACAACCTCCGTGAGGATACGGATTGCCGCCACAGATGGAACTGAAATTAGTGAGTTGGTTTCATCATTTTCGTTTTGGGACCTACTTTGTGATTTGATACCAATATAATTTTATCTAAAGGGATTTCTCATTTATCTTTTGAGTGACATGTTGCATCATTTTAGTCGGATTACACAATTCAATGTAGAATTTAAGTCAACCTAACTTTGTTGTTTTCAAAAAAGACTCCTCGATTCCTCCTCGGGTTATTTGTACCAACTGCTGAGACATCGGTATGAGAAAACACATATGTAGTTCAAATGTATTTCTCTGTAATTTGATATAGACATCACAAAGGCTTTGTTAAATCAGGCGTTTCTAAAACTACGAGTCAATAGGTCTCGAATGTGCCAAAAAACCAAAATGAGCACCAACAAGTTTCTCGTTTAAGAGGTTTCTACCAAACATAGATCAACCAAAGCTTTTTAAAAAATCATGTATGATATTTTTATATAATTTTAGGTGGTTGTTGGAGTGCAAGTTCAGCTTCTGTACTTAAGAGGACGAACATTCAAAATACGTAATTGCATTTTTAACTAGTAACTGCTCTCAAAAACGATGAAGGAAAACATCGTGAGGAAACCGGCATACAATTCTAGAACCAAAAAATTCGAAAACATGTGACATCTACCAATCCGCACTGGGCCCGCGTAGTGGATTATAGCCCATTCCCTCTCATAGAGAGGAGCCCTGTGGGCCAGCAGTGGGTACATTAATAAGCTGATGATGATGATTTAAGCAGCAGTTTAAAAGTTAACATTTCTAGTGGATTCTTTCGTTTTACAAGAAAAGAAACAACAACAGCACTACACGAAAGCAGAGGAGATTTCACTCCAAAGCATTTTAGCCCACTTTGAAAACCACAAGCGCGGAATGACAACGAGAAAGTAATAAAAGTGAATCAGGTCGCCCAGATAATGTTGAATTCACATTGTTTAATTAGGTACGGCATATAAAGTGAATTAATTTATTTTAAGGACAAAATATAAATTGGTTTGTGGCGGTACATTGAAGCGTAACGCTTGCGCCGGTCATTAGGTAGACCACAGCGGTCCACCCCGGGTCCATTCTATGGACAAATTACATTGTTAATTCATTATTACGAACAGATTATAATAGAACCTTTATGAAGTAAAACTTTTGTTTTGGTTTTCACCAGATTTCTTTCTTCTCGTTTGTCTATTGATTGTAAGGCCTGGGTTCGGTTACTAAGTAATATAAATGTAACTGAGATTTTCCTACAGGAATTTCTCAGTATCCACCCTGAGTTAAGAGATTTCTGCCGAACTGACTGCAAAAGACTCGTCCCCTATTACCTACATTGCACTTGAATATCATCATCATCATTTCAGCCGAAAGACGTCCACTGCTGGGCACAGGCTTCCCCCAAGTGACCGCCCCGTGCAACTCGCATCCAACGGATTCCCGCAGCCTTCACCAAGTCATCGTTCCACCTAGTGGGAGGCCTTCCAACGCAACGTCTTCCTTACAACACTGCCCAAATTTTGGGTGTACTAAAAATACACTATCATTAACATTAAAAATTAAATATTTACTATGTTTACTATTTGTTTTGAGTTCCCGATATTTCAGCGCTGTTGCAAGGTCAGATCACGGATAAACTAAACACATACCTAGTAAACAACTACACGGAACGAACTAAACGGATACTAAACATGGTAAATATTCTTTGATAATGTTAGTGACCATGTCAGTTTTTAAAGTTATAAATATACTCATACCAAACCCTTCAAGGCAATACAGGCGTTATGTTTTTGGGTTAAAGATTGGTTTGTGTACGAAAACTGGGGAGTTTAACTAACTGGAAATCTCTATACCCACCACATCGTGGAGCCGAAGGGGACGTGAGAGCACTCAGACCGCTGAACCAAATAAAGGGGATAGAACTAGCTCAATTTTTATGAAAACGAATGGAGTTTTATCTGGGTAAACTAGTTACCATACTAATAGTATCACAAAGGGAATTGTTTGCGTTTTATGTCGCGGCAAAGGCTAGCGAGTGTGTGCTTAATATGTACATAAAAAGACGGTCCCGTCTTTTTGCTTTGATCTTGTCTGGTCTTGGCTAGTCCCTAAACTCCTTGATACCAGACTAAAGATGGAGTGCTTACTTTGCTTACTATTAAAACATCATGCCAGTAAACCTCTAAGTGTAAGGCAGAGCACCTCATAGTACATTTACATTTTGCTAGTTATCTATCAGCCGTGCATAAATCTAGCCTACGTGGCTGCCTTGATTATACCTAACATAAGAAAGTTTCCATACAACATCAAGTAACTCAGCTCACTGGCGAAATGTGGGTGGTACTATTAGATTATTAGATACACTTCTGCCTTACTCTTCAGGACTACAGCCGTAATGTTATGTTTATGACATCAAATAATCTTGGCTACAACACTAAACGTCGTCTCTTTATGGTCCACATAACCAACAAACAGACCCCATCAATGCCACAGAGCCCTAAAACCCTAATCCAAAGGACAACACCAGTAAACCCACTAAATGTCCCATGGAAATATAATGAGGGCTCATTTGATAAGCCAACTTCAAACAAACGTAATTGCAAGTTCATTTATCGACGTACAAATGAGATCTACGAGCTGATGAGACTAGTTAGAAGGCCTTTGTCAATTCCGCTATATGCTAATACGCCTTGATTACGACGTGAACATATGTGCCGATATTGTATACACAGACATCTGCATATATTATAGTCGAATGGTGGTCGAAAATTGGTTTGTGCTTAACTGTTAAACTGTGTTTAGTTTGCTGATAGGCGACGTAAGAACACAGGGTGATTAGTGGCGAAATCGGAAGATACATACGCATTAGGCGCGCATGTTGGCCCACTATTTCTCATCGAGAGGAGGCCTGTGTCCCAGTAGTGGGAACTTTACAGGCTAATTATGCAAATGCAAGTACATGCAGTCAGTCCCAAAAACATGTTTTGGAATAATGGTTGTTGGCAATAAAATGCATTGTCCGTGTTTACATATTTTTAGTAAAGCCACAAAATACAGTAAACAATTCATTTCACCGAAACCAACACCGGCAGGATGCATAAAAATATAAACACCTTATGACCTAACATCCGTGTTTAAATCTTTTTGGAGCTGAGTGCCGAAATAAAGCGGTAGAAAGTCTAGTGATGAAGTACATCATTGTCATATACTCCTGCCCTTACTCCAACATAATTGATCGATTTGTTTGTTGATTACTTTTACAAAAGTTTAATTTGTGTATTTGTGTGACTCCATTCAATGCATTTTATATTGTACGATTTAATTTAATTTAATTTCTTAACTCAAATTTTAATCTATTTTATTCTTTCAATTGTAATTGTAATTACTGCAATATGTTCTAATTTATTTGTTATTTTTGTAGTTTTAATTTATAATTGTTTTGTCTAATCCAATTTAATCGATGTTTTTTAAATTTTTGAATTATACTGTATTTTAATTTAATTTATCTACTTGACGTTTTAAAATCAATGTTTACTTTGTAAATTTTAATTTTGCTAATATCATAATATATTTCTATTTTTTTTTTACTATTGATTATACAAGTGCTGTGCACACCTATAAGTGACGAGTTCACCGCAACGCTTTTCAAATAGAATATATTTAATGTAATGGGTTAGTGAATGAGTCGTTGGTGTGGCAATAAATAAATAAATAAATAATTTGTATCTGTTGTTCTTTCATACCTCTGCATTACTCGTCATCCCTGATCCTCCTACAGTCCATCCATCAAAAGATGGGAGGGACTAAAGTATAACACAATTAAAATGCAGGTGACAAAATGGCTTTATAGGAGGAACAAAGCTTGGATGCAGCGTTTCGTGTTCCAGAAGCAGAACAATTTCAGCGTTTCTATGAAAAACAGGTACGAAAGATTAATTAAAAATTGGTTTGAGCCCTAGGGACTGCTAAACTGTGTTTGGCTTGCTGATTGTCTGCATATAAACGAGGTGATTAGTAGCAATTTGGTAGGTAGGTAGACTATATAAGGTTACAAAAACTTACATCGGATCTGTCGGAATAGTTGTGTACCCCAGAAGAAGATCAAAAATACGCAATTTCCCAGTATGAAGAGCGCCTAAAATAACAGGCACAGTGCAAGTCCAACTTTAGCTTATCTATAAGGTCTTGCTATTCCAGGTGGCCAGCGGCAAACACTTTCCATCATGTGGGCCGCTGCCGTCCGCCTGTTTGCTAAGCCATCTTAAATAAAAAGGGAAAAACATAGCGGTTCGCTCAAAACAAAAAATAATGGCCGAAAAGCGAGGAGGGCAATTCACAGAATAAAGTGGAAAGGGGCTGTCAGTAATGATCATAAAATTAGTCAAGGTTTTCCTGTTTCATTTGTTGTGCTTGTGAATAACAATTGCAGGCATTCGCGATGTTCATTTGTTGTTGCCTCTCATTGAGACGAGGTCGTGTCCCAGCAGTGGGAACATTATAGGTTGATGATGATGATTTGTTGTTCAGGACATTGACTGCTTCGTTGGTCTAGTGGTAGATAGCGCGACTGCTGAGCATGAGGTCCTGGGTTCGATTTCCAAGTCGAGCAAAGCGTTATTGGGTCTTTCCATCAGGTTAATCTCTTAGTAGTAGCAACGGAGTCTTCATTTGTGGCCGATTAGTGACAATAGGCTGCTCATCCCCTTTTACGTGGAACTTAAACATAACTACACCTCTGCTTAAGCCTTCGAGAGTAACAGGCCTGATGTTTTGTAATGTCATTGAGCTATGGTTGGAGATTGATATTGGAAATTTTAAGGTACTTAATCGTAAACTTGTCGCTGAGGACGCTGTGGAATAATTTACTTTCTTCAGGAAAGTTACTCCGAAAAAAAAATGATAGAAGAATAATCTCTTTGGTAATTTGCTACACTAGACTATCAAACAGTTCTGATACCAATAAAATTTAAGAGGTAAAATTGGGGTAAATTCAAAATTAAAATCGAAAACTTTAACATGGACTTAATAAATAGTTCAAAGGTAAATATTTTAGCATTGAAAAACCATTCAAAACACTAAATATACAATATACCTAAATAAACACTTCAATTTATAGACGGTTTTAGTTTTCTCATTTCGCTTTCACTTGAAAAAGGAAAGTTTTCACCCATTAATAGTCGTGTATACTAAAATGGACTTAATCAATGAATTAAGTGGAATTTCCTAGCTTACTTAATTACTCGGTTTTTATTTTTTCCGCTGGGTCCTAGTTTCTCAACCAGCCAGGATTAAAAAGGCTGGAACGCTGCTGACCTAATTTTATCCTGTTTTTTACTGATAAATTCCGACTTTTTACAACTACATAACCGGCATTCTTTAAAACGATAGATGTTCATTTGGAAAAGCGTTAATCCTTTTATTAGCTACAAATAAATTAGAGTATGTCCCACTGGCATTTTAAATTATAGAAACATTTCATACAAAATGTCTATTATTATATAATAGACATTTTTATTCGAAATGTGGTGTATAAAAATGGTCGGTGTGATAATAAATTTATCCAATACCGAATTCTCCCAAGCTTTAACAATTGGATTTAAAACAGGAATCCGAAAGGTTTTATTTATATTAGTCAGGGAATCGTTTTTGTAGCCATTCTCGTAATGCCGGAGCTGCATCACTTTTTCAGGATTAGGTATAGAAGAAAAACGACGGCATTATCGGATCTTAGAGTAATCGCCGGCGCCGCGACTGTTTTCTCATTACCATACCATTTTGCTGTTAGATTCCTAACGGCTTGGCTGGCAACTATTGTGACTCTATATACATTTGTAGTAATACGCTTAATAGTATGCTTCAAGGGTGATCTAGTAGCGACCCGGACTGTTAATCCTGTCCACTGAGCTTCGATCTCGCCTACAATTTGTATGAACACATATACAATAATAGGCCGTCTTCGTCTCATTTTAATAGATTCTGCTCCGTTAAGTTCGCGAATGACAAACATCAAAAGCTAGGTAGTTGATGGCGGCGCTTTAGATCGCAATTTACTGGCCGCACTTTTCCTTCAGAATAATGGCAACAACAAGGAAATATTTTTCAGTCCCATGCTGTTAAGAACTGGATTTAATACTGTCTATTTTTCAAGTAAATATACGAGTAGTAATGACAGGGGTCCGCTCTTTGATCGAAATATAGGTCAGCGTTGGATTCCGTCGTTATTTCTATTAAATAAACTGCATGAATACGTAAGTTTTTCCTGTTTTTCTTTGCAGGCTGTATTTTTACACAACCAAGAATGAGTTGGAAAAATACGGCTTAAAAACAATTGTTATGTGTAAAACTTTAACAAATCCCATCGGACATTTTCTAATTAAAATCACCATAAACACTGATGTTTTTAAAACTCTGGGGCCGCTTAGAAATAACAATGTTTGTTAGATATAAAGTAGGATATTTTCCAGTCCAAAATGTTCATGTAACGGTCCGCCCGGCGGAATTATCGCCAATATAATGGCTCATAAAAGGTAAAATTTACGAGTGGTCGGCCGGCCGCCCAGCAAACACTTCCGAATTATCTGATCACACGAACAATATAATACTGTCACGCCAAGAAATATATACCTGCCTTCCTGATACCAGACTATCTACGAGCTACAGCTATAAATTAGTACAACCTTTTTCGTTTTCTCTGCGATATTCGAACTGTTTAACTCAAGAACATTTAAGACGCTCACAGTCACACTAATAGACACTACATTGTATTAAAATGACTGAAGCAGGTAGTTGCTAGCTGAGTAATCACAGAAACTTGATACCCCAAAGTCAAAACTTCGACACGATACGGCATTTCGAATTAGTTAGACAAGTTGGAAGCAGTTCGCGAGCAGGTGGCGCCTTTGTTCCAGTGCGGTCTCACTTGATAATAACACAACTATGTACCAGTGGCGTTAAACTCACTAGAACTAACTAGTAACTTGCGTCAGACAGATAAGTTACCTCCAGTGTATTCGTATGCGCCCGATGCTCACGAGCCTGGACTGACAAAGGCAATCTAGCAAGCAGATGGTGGGCAGACCCCGCCTGAGGCTTATCTGTGTGCGGGAAACGAATGCGGGTCGTCCATCACGACGTGGCGCTGCTACCTACCCCCAGCTGTACTGAACCCGGCTTAGTGGTTTATTAGATTTATTGTTATTTATGTCAGTACATTTTTTCGTTTCATCCAACAACGCTTTTAAATGGGTCTGTCAATTTATTTGCCGAATTAATTTGTTCCTGTGTCGAAGATTTTTGTTTCTTTTTTTTCCATTGCGATAAATGTTCCTACAACACGGTTAAAAGTATGTCAATTGATGTATTTTAAAAATAAAAGCATCACCACTTTATCCGTAGGTCTGCTGGATTTATTGGTTGCTTTAAATGTCAACGGAGAATAAATAAAATGAAGTTTAAATCCCTCAGGCGGGAAGCTTTCATAGTTGATGTAGGAGTAATGCCAACAGCACTATTCACGACTCAAAAGGAAAAGACAACTTTAGAATCTTTTCACATTTCGTTGACTGACTACTCTGTTATGGCTAAGGGAATAAAGTTTACGCTTCGCACGATACAAATGGGATCGGCGACAGGCGAAACTATTCAGAATGTAAGTCCCGCGTCACGGGGAAAAATAAATTGCGAGAATAAGTCCCGCGGGTGCAGGAATGGACGGCTTCGTCGCTACCTGAGTCCTTCCGGAGACATACAAGTGCAGGCTACGCAACAAATTACCCCATGTACATTACACGGAAGGGTAGGCAGAGATGTACTGTTTTCCCATAGTTGGTCCATGGAGGTTGATAAGGGCGAGCCAGCTCATTTACCGGGTGCATTCCAAACCCTGGGTTACTGCCAGGAATTTTCTAATAACAAAACCCGATCGCATTTTCCCGACCTTCGTATCAAACATGATCTCCGCAGCGGCTGCCCCAAGTTTAACCAATGTTCGTCATTAAGCCGAAAATAATCCGTATCGCTAATCACATCACGTATCTCGCCTAATCTAATCCCGGTATTCCCACTTCTGGGAGAACATCGTACCTTTTTGTGTTATACGGTTTTAAGGCGAAGGTCATAATATTCCGAGCACACACGAGTAAAAGGGATACTTCCTCGGCTCCGTATCAGAAATATTATGCAAATTTGCTACCTACTCCATTTTTGTAAGCAGATCTGGTATCGTATGTTAAGTTGTTCGTATCGTAAATCTCGCCTTTATTGTATTCTTCTGCGTCGCCATTTAGCGGATTCGTGAAGGTGTAAACAAAACATTAACCGCTTTACAAAGCGCGTATCTTTTCAATCGTTTTCACTTACAATTGAAAGTACGTATTAGCAGACATAACAATTTTCATATACACAACCATAAACGTCTTACCTGAACAATATCACTTCCTTATCTAATTAAAAATAATGCAATGCTATAAAAGTACATAACGGGCATCCATTCCACAGTCTTGAAAGCAGTTCAAGTATTTTATTTTATCCGATTCCAGCACCTAAGTACTAGCTTTTGAAAAAGAAGCCGTTAGCCTTTTGATTGCCTTTCACTACAGAAAACTTGCACTGAAAAGAGATCTAAAATGGTTCTCCAGTTTTTTTTTAATTCTATAGGAAATTAATAGTAGCAGTAGAAGCTGTCAAAAGTGCTAGAAAGACTTCAACTATGTATCTTGTTTAAAGCCACTCTAGAATACGACGTTACTAGAGTCAAATTATAAAGTTAGCGACGCATAGATTGATAAAGTTTGTTGCATGCCAACCACTATGTGAAATTAACAAACTTAGAGCCCTCGTCCTTTGGCGCTCTGAACTTCAGGCTACAGCGCTAGATTGCATATAAATTTTGCCACATCCCTAAACTATATTGTCCACTTGCACTTAGCTTTTGTCGCTTAGCCGTGACACCAAAGTTGAAGATTCTTTAGCTCTGCTTCACTATTACCTTACTATTCATGCCATGATTCACTCGATATCGACCTCATCCAACAAAAATGATCGGCGGTCCTGTAAAGATACTTAGAGATTAAAATAATTAACGGTAATAAAAAGGCATCTCGAAGTCGAAGTTTTTAATTAAGCCTGAGAGCACTAAAACGGCAGCGAATATTCTTATATAGAACTTAGTAGGTTCTGCAAACCAAGTGGAAGCGAGAGCCAAGTGGGCAAAGAGTTCTTAGCTGCAGAGTGTTTGCTCAAACGAAGTTAGTTGCCGAAAGCGATGTAGTCTGGAAGCGCGTCTTGCATTTATTCTGACTATTGGATTTTGATCGAATCATACATGCCCATTTACTGGGAACGCTTTTGTGTATAGTCTATTTTATTTTGCAGGAGATTTTGAACGGATGCCACTGGAGTGTACGTAGTTGATATATTTCAGTTTTACTTTACCGGGGATAGTCGAGTAGAAACAAGGGCGTGATAAGGACGTGTGCTATGAAGGAATGAGGAAAATATAGTGAGGAGAATGAGTATGAATGTAGATGGCTATAACAGAAGAGGAAAACCTAAGAAGCGATGGATGGACGATGAGAAATATGAAATGGATAGAAAAGGCCAACGGCCTCAGCAGTCGTGTCCTTTCGGGTAATACAGAAGTAGAGAAGTATGAAATAAGAAGACATACTCCGACGACCCCAAATAAATTGGAATAGGGGCAGAAGAATTATATGAAATCAAAAATCAAAATCAAAATCAAAGCATTTATTTCAAGTAGGCCAATAACAGGCACTTTTGAATTGTCGAAACAAAGATGAAAATCAAATGTAGCTACAGTCCCAGTCACAAGACATAAAAACTGTGAAAGTACTGTAGTTGCCCATTCCCTAGCGTAGATCTATAAGGAGAAGAACGGGCAAGAAACTCCATGGACACTCTTTTAAATCAAAAAATTGTTACAAAATCTTGGTTACATCACTCATGTTGAGATGTTATATTATGTGAGAACAATGTAGCAAGATGTGCACGTTAAAAGTGTCCATAGCAAAACTAAATAGATTGAATCTATACAATGCAAAGATAGTTGTACAATCTTCAGCAGCTCCAACAATACCATTTAATGCTATCAATTTTTGAGCCCCTGTCCTTGTGGAGCAGGACCAGCATTGAGCCAAGCATTTTTATCAGCGATATAATCGCTCAACTTGTAATATGCTTGCTTAGATAGTGTGCGTTTAATGCATGTTTTAAATTTAGTCTCATTCAGTTCAAGAATACTTTGTGGAATTTTATTATAGCATCTCAAACAGTACCCCATGAAAGATGAGTCTACTTTAGCGAGTCTAAAGCCTGGCTGAACTAGTTGGTCCCTATTTCTAGTACTGTAATTGTGTCTGTCGCCTCTTTTACCGAAAAGATGCAGATTGTTTCTAACGTACATTATGTTTTCGTAGATGTATTGGCAATGAACCGTCATGATGCCAATATCCTTAAAAAGTTCCCTTAGAGAATCGCGCCTACGAAGATTGTATATGGCTCTGATGGCTCTTTTCTGCAGAATAAATATAGACTCAATATCAGCAGCCCGTCCCCATAGCAAAATACCGTAAGACATTATACTATGGAAGTAACTAAAATAGACCAGTCTAGCGGTATCTACATCAGTGAATTGACGGATTTTTCTAATGGCATATGCTGCTGAACTTAAGCGCCCCGCAAGAGATGTTAAATGAGAACCCCATTGTAGCCTTGAATCAAGCGTAAGCCCCAGGAAAACCGTTTTATCTACGAATTCGAGTTTCTCTTTATTCAATATTATCTCACAATCACTACTTTTAACATTCGGTAATGAAAATCTTATGCATTTAGTTTTTTTTTCATTTAATACCAAATTGTTTGCTGTGAACCAATTTTGGACCTGAAGTAGGGCATCATTCACGTCATCTAGTTTTTGGGCCCGTCTATTTATCTTAAAAATTAGAGAAGTGTCATCAGCAAACAACACCATATTTTGAGGTTGGTGTTTCAACAAATAGGGTAGATCATTTATATATACTAAAAAAAGGAAAGGACCCAATATTGAGCCTTGCGGAACCCCCATTTTTACATTCAAACCCTGTGAATTAACACCATTTATTTGAACATGTTGTTTTCTATCGCTCAAATAAGATTTTAGCAGGCTAAGTGCAAGTTTACCCAGTCCGTAATGCTCCAGTTTCAAAAGTAATGTGTCGTGATTTACGCAATCAAAAGCTTTGGAGAGATCACAGAAAATTCCTATTGCGTCTTGGGACTCTTCCCACGCAGCAAATATGTGCTTTAATACTTTTTTTTATTACTTTTTCAAAAACCTTGCTAAAAACTGGTAACACGGATACAGGTCTATAATTATTGGAATCTTTACTGTCCCCGGATTTGAAAAGAGGTATGACTTTACTGTGTTTCATTAAATCCGGGAAAACTCCTTGGTCTACACATAAATTAAAAATTAAAGCTAAGTACGGGGCTATGGTCTCAAGTATAGATGTACAAACTTTGATAGACATTCCCCATAAATCTTCGGTCAGTTTGATTTTAATTTGCCGGAAAGCTTTAATAACTGTCATAGGGTTAATGTGTTTAAATTTAAATTCAGCCAGGCAGCCAGACACATTCGCCTTTAATAAGCCAATTGAGGCTTCAGGTGAGGAATTAAGAGCCTCCGTAGTTTTTATTGGTATTTCGGTAAAAAAATTAACAAATTCTTGAGCTACTTCCTGATCAGAACTTTTAGGACCACATGCTGTATCTAATGTAAAGCTATTCTTACGTATTTTCTTTCTGTTAGTCTCGTTATTTATGACTTTCCAAACGGTCTTTATTTTATTTTCAGCTGTTTTGATCTTGTTGCTTATGTGCAGGGCTTTAGCAACCTTGCAAGTACTTCTAAAAATCTTTGAATACGTAGCAACATACTTGCTAAAAGTTTCAGTGTTTATAAAAGGCTTGAGGCTATAAAGCTCAAATAGCCTTTCCCTACTTTTTCTGATACCTTTAGTTGCCCAATCACTAAATATAAATTTAGGGCAAATACTCTTTGTCTTCTTTTCAAAAGTTTTGTTGAATTCCGTGTGAACTAATGAAAAGAAACGATCATACAATTGATTTATATTAATATCCTCTTGGCTCATTACACTTAACTTGTTCTGTAGGGAAATATTATACCTATTTAATTTGCAAGAAGTTATAGGTCTAAATTTAATCTGAACTTTTTGTATTGGAGTTTTACAACTAAAAGTTACAGTTTGTCCGCTATGGTCAGACGGCAAACAATTTATTATGGCTTTATCTAAGTAATCACAATCGCAGAAAACATTATCTATACAAGTAGCAGAAGAAGTTGTGATTCTAGTGGGTTGTGATGAGTTTTAAACAAGGACGTAAACATTGCGTTTACGAACAAAGCTAAATCATTGAATGTATCTGTTAGCCTCGATAGACACGCAATGATGAACCTAATCTATAATCGCTTGACAGATCTAGATGTAAAATTAGTTGGAAACAATACGAGCTGGCTACAGCCGCTAGATAAACCCAAATGTATCGCACTCACAATAGTGGCTCATGATTTGTTAGCTTCGGCCGCCATGATGGTATTTGCTTTATTTACACGTAAATTTTGACAGAGAGCTTGCATGAAAACTCCATTTATATCCAACGCTACTGTTCTGTAATATATGCATTGGTTACCTTTAAAGGTATTTTGTGGTAGGTAAGGAATGTGGATCTAACGGAACGAATATGTAACTACTCGTAGTACCTATACAAGTGTAAGGGATTGAAAGGTAAAGGTATACAATAGTTGTTGAGAAGTTTTATAGTATATTTTCATCCAGCAGTTAGGGTAGGTAACATTATAAATTGTATTGCATGACGTGGAGTTGCGGACACCAGCCCAAGGCGCGTATTTTGCGTACGGGTAGGTAACATTAGCATTCAGATCAATAATAATGCTTGTTTGAGGAAAATTACACAAACAAGTTTGAAATGGCATCCATAATGTTTTCATAATTAACATTATTACTAAAATGGTGCTCAATAGGTACGAGGAATAATTTTCTACATCAAAGTAATATAATTATGTGTTAGCTTTGCAAAACTAATCAGTACCTATGTTTCCACTCTCCTGAAAATACCTACGTAGTATATGCCCACACCATCTTGTTACACATGCAGCAACAAGGCTATCCTCTTATATATCTTGCACAGTATTACGTCTCTCCTAATAACGTTAAGGACAGGGAAATAGTTCGACAGACGGTGTACTCGACGTCGCACATTCCTCTATGTTGCAAACAACACCAGCTTCGAAATTAAGTGTCAAGTCACACCATCCAACGTTTGTGTTCTTCGCTTCTATTTTCAAAGCTCCATTATTGCTTGAAAAAGGGAACAGAAACAATGGCCAGCATTGTGTCCATTTAATTTCGTTTGAACCGAACTTCGAACCGAAGAATTCGCACGTGGATTTTAAACTTGGAATTAATCTCGAGGGGTGAGAGAATGAGGAGAAGGATTAATGAAACCGCAATTATAACCTTTGTTTACGAAATAACCGAGTGTTAAATATCAAAATTCAGCAATACATGTTACACGTGTACACAAAGTAATTAATTCGAAGTAATATGATTACCACGTATTGTTCCTCTTGAATACCCATTCATATCGAACTCAATACGGAACGTATTTATTCCACCTCTGTGAATATTAATAGCAGAGATCTAGAACAACACCTATGCAGCCATGATGCTATTATCGAATCAACTACTTTGGACCTATTCAGGCTGCAATAATTCTTATCAAACTGGAACAAAACTAATGCGTACTTAGATAAAAATCAATGCAAAAGATACAGAATGTTATTAGTGTTATCATCTTTGATGATAATAATCTCAGTTATCTTTTGCTAAAGAATATCTGATACATCTGTTTGTATGTGGGTGGTCAGGTTATTGATTGGGGTCAACGGAACTGCTTTGATTTCGAACAATATAGGACATTGACTTTTACATGATCAGATAACACAAAGTAGTTATCGCAAATAATTGTAGGTACCGACTTTTTATACCTTTGAAATGACAATAACTTTTCTAATTCAATTAACACCTAGGTCTTACCAGTTTCTAGATCAAGGCGCAGGCAAAGCAATAGGTTTTTTTTGCCCTCAAATTGCATCACATTTAGTAACGTCTATTCTATTCACAGTAGAAACGAGAATATAGTTAAAGAATAGGCACAACATTATAATTGCATTTCCAAAAGCAATTGCCCGGCGGCGTGGTTGAAAAAAGTAAGTACTAAATTAAGTTAGCCTGGGTGTGCAAAATAAGAGAATGGTGGCTAGGGCCAGCCAGCCCGACCCCAAAAGATGCAGCCAGCGTTTAGCACTTTAATTAAAACCCTATGAGCCCGGCGGGGCCGCACTGCTCATAAATTCCCGACAGAGCCGAATATCTACTGACATCTAACGCCATCTATGGGACCCATTATGAATGGTTTATGCCAGATGCAAATGGAAAAGGACATTGGAAAAAGTGCATTGAAAATTGTGAACTTTTCCTATGAAGACTAATCAGGATACTTATTCATCACCGAACACAGAGCTCTTTTTTTTGGTATATTTGGTTATGTTATCTATAGTCACATTTATTAAAATCCTGACTTTAAGGAGACGTAATGGATCTATTCACGACTTACCATAACCATCAAATAGGCTAGGCCTCTTTTAAGTAAACCTCCTCCCCCCAACACTATAGCTACCCATAAATTTCAATGATCACCAATTACGTTATCTACCTACCGTTTTAGATAAAATAACAATTTGGCCAAAATGAGCAGACACTGGATGCCTAAATAATGATATGGATCAGGGATTTAACCTAATTAGAACCTAAATCGTTGGAGCGTCCATTGATGCGTAAAATTATCTATGATCAGATGAACTTATTGAATACTCATGGATTTTGGAAATGTATCCATGTGGAAAGGGTTAATGTGGTGAGAATCAAATGTGACCGTAAATGTTTGGACAAAAGACGACCAACTGTTTAAAATTGGTGAAGATAGAATGAAAGTGTTGTTAGGAATGTTTTTAGTATGGAGATGGCTCTCAGAGTAGGAGGCCAAAAACAAACATGGATAGTTTGTGTGAAAGATGAATGATATGTCTAGAAAGGAAGTGATTCCTGGAATGATAACGAAGAAGAAGACATGATAGCCCACCTTTTCTAATTTGGTAAGGAAAATGGAATCGTCTCAACATGATCGTATCTTCAATAAGCAACTAATAGACTTTTGGATACACGTCCACAATTTTATTTTGGCAAAATATTACTCGTCTGAACAAGCCTTTAATCTGAATTTTATGCTACTACACATATAGATGCTCATAGTTGAATTTTGATTCATCAAACTCAAACTCAAACTCAAATCATTTATTTCTCATTTGTTTCTTCTTCCTGCTACGCCCTTGTCCCATGTTTGGTCTGCGCAATTGGTGTTTTCTTCTATTCTCCGCTGGCAGCTGTCACTCTACCATTCTCTTCTTTTCCTTCCATGTCATCCTTCACACAATAAGTACATTATCTTCTCGAGTCTTCCACTCCTTTTCATCCGTTTACATTGATATTTTTCAGTCTTTTATTTATTTACTAGCGGACGTCCCGCGGTTTCACCCGCATAGTTCCCGTTCCCGTGGGAGTACGGGGATAAAATATATCCTATGTTACTCGTGGATAATGTAGCTTTCGAATGGTGAAAGAATTTTTAAAAACGGTCCAGTAGTTTTTAAGCCTATTCATTACAACCAAACAAACAAACAAACAAAGTTTTCCTCTCTATAATATTAGTGTAGATGTAGTATACTACTGTTTAAGAAGTCATACAGAACAAAATCAGCAACTCACGCTTCGCTACTTCACTGACGTCCATGAGACCAATTTGGTAAGTACAAAAAATGCATAGATACTGTGCCCTATGCTATTATCTCCGGTAAATTGTCGTTGTTCATAATTACCTCATTTATGGGACGATTTTTCTTCATTCTACAGTTTCTCGGTCTGCAATAATTAACGTGAATCCCAAGGTCTTCTTTTATTGCATGACATGTCAACTTCCTTTAATTATTTAAGTTGACTTCGTAATAGCCCCTTTATCCATCACGTACTGCCCTACAAGTACGTAGGAATCGATAGGACTCGATAAGATAAATGAGACAGTTATTCTCGATAAAATGAGTTTTTATGGGGTCAAAAACTCATTTTATCGAGAATTACTGTCGAGTCTTATCGATTTCTACGTAGGTACTTGTACTGCTGATACGGATACTGTAAGCCTGCGTCATCCTACTGCTGACCAAAGGCTCTTGGCTTCCAGTTGTTAAGATCCAGGTCCAATGTCGCTGGTCTTGTCCAGCTCGTCCGACCATCATCTACGAGGTCTACCGCGATCCATAGCGTGGAAGTAAAATATTGCTACAGATAATCATTATTTAAAGTCTTAGTTTAGAATCTTCAGGTCTACCTCGCGTCTGCGGAATAAAAGATGTGGTATCCAGCAAAAAAAAATATTCTTCAGTTAAGAGCTATCTGACGATCGGCCCTTAGTGTCAGCGTCGCGTCGCATCGCATCTCGGTGTGAATTGGCCCACAATTTACATTTCCGGGGAATTAAATGGAAGCGAATTTTTGTAACGAAATCAGCATAATAAACTTCGATGAATTATTGTGTACTACCGTAGGAAGTTACAGTCGATGCACTAGATCTGTTACGAGTACCATAGATTCATTGGTCCGATGACCTTATATGTAGGAATCATCAACATAAAATTATTTTTAAATTAAATAGACCATGAAGGTCGTAATCAATATTAAGGAAAAAACACAGCAGCACTAAAAACGTAGCAGACATAAAAAGAAAAACGAAACGCATTATTTTTTTTAGAATAATATTACATCTCGCGGCACAGATTACATAACATTATGAAAATAATCCACCATTTCTGAAAGGTCAGGCAAGGTTAACTCGTTAGGAATTGAATATTCATGACGGCTCTTTTACATGATGACATGCGTTTAATTCTTATTCATACATAGCAAATTACTAACTTGTTAGTACGAGAACTTGTTTACATCTGGGTGTATATTATGGTACTCAGTTTAACAAGTTTTCCAAAAACATACATGATAAATAATCTGCTGGCCGTTCTTTCTTCTATTTCGTGTGGTTACTGCCTCTGATTTGGCTTTACGTGCCGTCAAGATATATCTACCAGGCATGCTGGTTTCCTCACCATGTTTCCCTTCACCGCAGCAATTGATAATCCGCACATGAATCCGAAAAATCAGAGGTGCTTATCTTGGGTTCGAACTCGAAATCTATGACTTGACAGTATGACGATCAAGCCAGAAGGCTATCACTGCAATTGCTGCCTACCTTAATACGTACAAGGCGTGAATTTATGTAAATGTCGCATCCTTGGGTGGCCGAGATGCAAAGTATCGGGTCTTTTTCACGATCCAACATAGTTTCAAATAGATGATGATGATGATGAAGATAATCGCGGGCACTCGAACGAAAGATAATTAAAATTAAAATAACTTTATTCAAACCAACGGTTTTACAATACGTGAAACAAACACGTGCGTTAGTACTGAGCGTCTGCCAAGGCTGTCGGAGCTCGACTTGTCGCAATATTCCGTTCCTTCTCCGGCCCTCGCTTCATCCCCTCTAGTGACGATCGTGTCCAAGCGGTAGGACACGCTTGCGTTTCCGGTATTGATATTGTTAATTCACAAAACTAATTGATAGATGGCGCTGCTTGTTGCACTATGGCGCCTTCAATCCACGACATACATAATACGTAGGTGTGTATTTGTATGTGGTAAAAAACGTATGTAGTGATAATTATAATAATGTTGAGCGTGAAATTGAATATTGTGAGTACGGTACGGTACGTGCTCTAAAATAAACAAACGATACCGAACATTAGCCCTTTTCAGTTTCACGTGATTGCTATACCGAACAAACTTCCTCAAACATAGTTACGCAAACCCAATCATAAAGCCATCTCTCCTCAGAGAATAAGCTCGGCGACATTATTCAAAATGATTATGATATGTTCTTGAACAACATGTCGTTTAGTGTAATCTTGCTAGATAGAACACGCTTGAGTTGGCGGTTGAGCACAAAATAAATTCTAATGCATCCCAAGCGAGCTGCTCTTCGGCTTTGTGGTCTAACCTCGCGCGAACTCGCGGAAAGCCTCGCTTTCACGGTGTGAAAATATTATAAAGGATGATTTCCACCAACCAGAATCGCATCAAATCGGATGCGGCTCAGCCGATTGCGTCCGGCAGGATGTCGACGCATGCGATCGGCTCCGTAGCGTCGCTTGCGAGCGTATCCGTTTCAAGTCAAATAGTTTCATTTCTACCATGTTGACGGGTTCTTATTGCCGAAATGATCCGGTCGGATACGACGACGCACGGGCGATCAGAGCCGATGACACGTCGTAGCATACTGTCGACTACGATCGCGTGTAGCGGAAGACGCCCAAGGTCAAGCTGCTGTGCGCGGTTTAATTAATTCGGACTTTTAAAACTGTGTACACGATATAAGGTCGTTAAAAGATTGTAAAACCCGTTCAAATGATGCGAAGCGAGCCGTTTCGTGGAAATCATCCTTAAGATGACTTTTCACTTTCCAGCCATTGTGTTTGTAAAATCTTGAAACATGCAATTACTATACGAAAAAGCTTTAATGGTATACTAACATTATTTTTTAAGACACAATTTTCTGTAGACGGCACTCATGTTTATTGCAAGCATTGCTTTGTTCGCGCAGCCGTTCTCCATAAAAATAAGAGGTTTTAATACTGTACAAAGTAGCACTTAAAGATTCACAAAAAACCCAGAGGAAAAGGCTGTGCTAGTTAGAAAAGACAAGATGGCTTCGAGTTGGCCGGACGTTAGGCTTGAGAGCGACCAGTACAGGTGTTCGTTAGTCTGTATTTCGCGCCTACGCGTGAAAAATGGCTTAATTATGTAACACCAGACCTAAATTGTACACAAGAATAGTTATTTGTTATACAAGAGCACAAAGTTGCTTTTTAACCGCGTGCTCGATTTTGATGACCAAGCAAGCGAAAGATTCAAAACTCAGAATTTTGAGCGTGAGCGAGGGAATCAAAAGAACACGAGGTGAAAAATCTTTACACTCGAGTGCAACACGTAACTTTTCATCCCACCTTTGCGAGGAAATGACTAAAGGCAAAAAAAAATGCGCATTATTAACAGTTTCATTGAATTCTGTTGGCGACAAATAAGCATCCTCGTCGCTAGAACCACTCATTTTAGGTTTTTCACTTGTTTTCAAGTTTCTTGTTTTTAACATAAGGTTCTAACGTGAAAAGAAAATGGCGCGCGCAAAGCAAATTTAAAAAAAAAGTACCCCAAGAAGGTTCCGAGTCTGAGTTTTTAACAAATGAAAAAAAGTTGTAAGTAAGTATGATAAATTCGGCACCATAGAGGTAGAAGTAAATAGGTTTAATGATGTTTTTAATTCACAAACTTAGTGCACGCGATGTTCTAAATTCAAATTTACTTTATCCTCTAGAGGATAAAAACGGCTTTTGCACTCAGATATCGAAGAGCAAAAATACGCTTTCCGAAATGGGGGGATGAAAATACAATTTCTGCCTCGTTGGTCGAGTGGTCGCCAGCGCGAGTGCTGAGCACGATGTACTAACTTCAACTCCTGGGACGGGAAAAGTTTCACTGGGTTTTTCCAACAGAATATTCCTCAGAAACGAAAATTTAAATTTGTGCCCAATTGTTGGCAATAGACTCGCCCCCAATGGTATGGGACTGGGATCACATGGGCGTGATGTTATGTTAAGATACAAATAAATCAGTGTAATATTTTTCTTTGTTGTTGTAGTACTGTAGAATGAACAGTACTACAACACAATGAAAATTGTATTCACCTAATTGTATAGAAAATTTACAATAGCAAACTGAAATGACTATAGTAAATCTGTTACGATAAGATATAATATACTCGCACGAGATAAGGAACATTTTCATTCAGTTGCAGGATTATTATTAACAGAATTTCAAATATTTGCATACACTTTTTCTACTCTCCTACACAGGGGTGCGCTCCTGTGTCCTTTATATATCATAATAATGAGGTATTTTCTATTTTGACTGTAGTGGAAGAAAAAGCATCTTTAGTTTAGTCTGTTTGTTACTCTTTAACGCAAAAACTACTAAACGAATTTGGATACAATTTGGCAAACAGATAGTATTGTTACATCGGACTAGTAGGTCCGATGATCGGACCTACTAGAACATTCGAGAAAGCACGTGATTAAAGTATGTGTACGTTGGAATTTCCAGAGCTTTCTATTATTATTAGTTTTAAAGTTTAGTAGGTACAAACTCGCGACCTCTTTATAAAAAGACATTAGAATTTCGACCGTACGCCTAGGGCATACGGTTCATATTTGTTTGTTTTGTACAAGTAGCTAGTAATAATAATTACCTAGCTACTTACCTACTGTTTTTTATGACCCTCTAGAATATTCGTGGTTATTCTGGTGTGTCTGTTGGCGAGTATAAATAGACCGCTCAGGGCCGCGACAGTCAGTCTTGTTTTGGCTACCATCGAAGCGAATCGAAGTGAACTTGAAGTGCGATATCTAAGCGAATAGTGAACAGTAGTGTATTGTAGTGTTATACTTGTGATTAAGTTTAAATTGTTTTGTGATTAATAAAGTTATTGTGTTGTTTAATCGGTAGTAATTAATTTATCTCATACCCAGCTCGTAACAGTATATAACCTGGATTAACACATAGATTACTTATATACAGGCAGTATGATCCCGTGAGGTATCAAAACACTTGTGCGAAAGACATTTGCACGAAGGACTCTTGCGCGAACCCATTTGCGCAAACAGACAAATGCGCGAATGGACTTTTGCGGGATTGGACTTTAGCGCGAACAGACTTTTGCGCGCCAGGACACTTGCGCGAATGGTCTTTTGCGCGAAAGGACACTTTTCTTGGGTTGATAATAGTGTATTTTATTGATTAAAGTGAAAAAAAAATTACATGTCCCAGTCTCCCAATATGTGAGTTCGATAATTGTATCGAACTCCACGCGGGCGAGCATTAATTGGTAGATAACAAAGCAGAGATATCAAAGATTTAATGTGAGTAGGAGGTACATCTATATTGTAGGTTTACTCACAAATTATTGTTAAACACGGTCCCACATAACTAAAGTCGAAAGGGCCCATTCTCCAGCAGTTACGTACACCCTCATTCAGGTCACTCCCCATTACTCCCAAGTCCTTCCTAATAGTAGTTAAATAATTACCTCCGTAAAGAGAAAGCTGTGGCTGAATTAATATTCAGCTGGGAGTCCCCTGCTGCGAAGGGAAGCAGCTCCCCGTCAGCAAACTTGTGGCCTCGACCGAACTATCCAACATCTTATTAATTATTTACGAAGGAGCTATATTTTCTTTGCGAATTAAAACTTCTTATCCTGTAGCCTTCCTTCTAAGTAAGAAAGTTGCAAGTCCATGTAGGTATTTTAGGGGTTTTATCGTCTGTTATCAGAGCAGAAACGTCTCTGACAAGACGTGGTTCATGATTTAATGGTAAACTGTATGTACACAAGTATCCTTAAGTAAATTCATCGGTTTTTCAAAAAGAAATGACGAGACCATCTTTGTTCATATTATATTTATTTTTGTTTAGTTGCAAATAATCTTTGCAACTCCATTTCCTGGTTCAACGACCGACACCATCTACTTTTCTAACAAATTACCTTCAGTTCGTTATATACTTCTTCGTGATCGAAGCAATCCGCTAGGACGCTAATATTTTATGCCTTTCAGTGGATGACTACGAAGACAACATTTTCTCTAATTATAAGTATAGACACACCACGTGTGCCCGTTGGGAACTCTCATCGTCAAAAATTATGCACTTCCGTACTAACTTGTATACCCAAGCCCTAGCACTTAGATAAAGTTAGTGTGTAAGGTGCGTGACAAATACAAGAGGCTTCGGGCGAAGGTGTGGCGCGGTCGCAGCGCGATTGCGGCGCAACTTCTTTGATATTTTACAAAATGTATAGAAGAGGTGTGGCGCGAGACATACTGAGATGGCGTGGCGCGGGCGCTGCTTCTTTGCCCTCTGCGCACCCGCAGTTGTCAGTGGCATGCACAGGGAGAGCACAAGACGGCGAAAATGCATGACAATATAGACTTTAAAGACTACAATGCGCCCGCACCTCGCCTTTCCGACACCGTTAGCGCGCCCGTTCTGCGCTGCGCCGGCGCCACGCCATCACCTCGACCGCGCGCCGCGCCGCGCCACCTCGTTGTCCCGCACCTTGGACTTAGGGGATTCATTTTCCAAATCTCCCTTAGTGTTCACCTTTTCCTTTAGGCCGCATAGTTCGTCAGTGAATTAAACATTTTTATATAGCTGTCAAGACTGCCTCGTTGGTCTAGTGGTGGCAAGTGCGTTTGCTGTGCTTGAGGTCCTAGGTTGGATTACCGGGCCGGGCAAGGTGTCAAAAAAAAACATTTTAGCAAATTAGGCTGATAATCAGCACTTTTTGAACGTCAAAGTTTACAAGAGACAGTGCCACAAAACGCCCGCCCTGCGACTGTCAGTGGGTTTTTTTATCAGGAATGTCTGAGTAGTAGCCATGAAGTCTGGATTTGTGTCCGGTTGACAGCTATAGGCTCACCCCCTATTACATGAATTTAATAATATTGTAACCCCTGTGGTGTTGCAATATTATTTATTTGTATTGCTATATTAATTAAGGACACAAAACTACAGGCGACTTAAAAATAAGCGGCGGAAGTATTAAATACAAACTCTGCCTAACCCGTCGGGGGCTAGGGGGGTGATTTTATTCATTCATTCCATTCTTATTTTTTATTGCACACACAAATAATAAAGAAAAACATATAAAAAAATAAAATATATAACAATAAGCACCTACAACGGTGGAGCTTAACCCAGAATTGGGTTTTCACCTCAGTACCTCAAACAAGCAGGTTTTGCTGTTTACAGACAGTGAGCAAAATTCGGTTTTGCTGCGAGCGTGAGACAAAGTAAATTTTTAATATTTTTTTTTTTTAATACCGAAACCTGATTTGACTATACTTTATTATTGAGCGGCGTTGAAATGTGTATGGTCTCCTCCCCAACCTCCCCTAAAATTGAAAGGGTTGTAACTTCATAACGGTTAGGGATAGTGGATAATATTAAAGTAGGCGTCGAAATCTGTCCGGCGGTGGTAAGGGGGCAGGTGGCGAGCGAAGCGAGCCGGCGAACCCCGCAGCATAAGGATTGGGTCAAGATAGCTTTCCGGTGGTAGGTAGGTCCTGAGTGGAGCGAACCTGCGAGACCGAGCGGAGCGAAGGGGGAGGTGGCGAGCGGAGCGAGCCGGCGACCTCCGTAGCGCAGGTGAAGCGTAACTTGGAAAAGAAAAGAGCCACTCTCTTAGTCACCCCCCTTCTAAAAGGGGGGACCTTTAGGCGGCTCTCGGAATCTCTTTTTTCATACTAAGGGGCCCCGAATCAGTCAAAACCATTTTTCTAAACTCCCCCTTCTCCCCCCTTTCACACCTCCCCCATCGTATCTCGGAAACTATGACACGTAGAGGCTTTTTGATTTGACTATATACTTTATTATTGAGGGGCATGGAAATTTGCATACTCTCCGTTCCCCTCCCCAACCTCCCCTAAAATTGAAAGGGCTGTAACGTCATAACGATTGGAGATAGCCATTGGGTGTTTGATCAAATATTATAGTAGGCGTCGAAACCTATCCGGTGGTGAGCACACTTTAGGGTAATATTTTTTTTAATAGGAAAATTTCTGAGAATTTTGTTTTTTTATTTTAATTCCCATGTTTTATTGAATTAGTTTTTAAAATGTTTTAGGCGTTCTTGATAGGTTTCCAAATCTTTAAAGTGCTCTAATGGATTTTAAAAATCTTTTTACGATTTCACTGAATTTTCAAATTTTTATGAGGGTGAATACTTCTCAAAAACACAAAACCTAAAACGCGAGCTGCGCGCAGCTCGCGCACCACGCAAAAACTAGTTATACATATGATCATCCATGACTCGGAAACAAATGTTCATGCTCATTACACAAACAGTTGCTCCTACCGGGATTCGAAACCGGGACCCTAAGAACGTAAGGCAGCCTGGCTACCGCTGCGCCGTTCGGGTCGTATGTTGTAGTTGTATATGTTACCGTCCAAACCAGATTTCAGGACAAACTAGTTTTGCCTAGGCTTAACTATACCGACTTGGGGCACCCCGACACGGATAGATTAGGTTAGAAGGGTATGGCGGGGTCGAATGAGCGAGCGAAGCGATTTTTTTATAAACCATTCAGAAGTAGGAGCCCCGCGGAGCGGAGCTCCGTCGACCAGGTCTCCCTCGACTAGGATGCAAGAACGAGCTCAAGTTTCAGTTTAGCCTAGGCAGAACTAGTTTGTCCTGAAATCGGGTTTGGCCGGTAACATATATTATATGTTGTTGTGTGTATGTTTTGTATTGTTTAGGTATATGTTCTCGCTGCTGAGGTGAAAAATTTTATGTTTTACACGAGACCAAAGTTATTTACATCTCGTGTGTTTAAATCCCTCGCTTACTCGTGATTCAAAATCAACACTCGCAGCAAAAACCCACTTTGCTCTCTTATTGCACAAATAACTATTTCTAACAGCAAACCATAGGTACTATAATGCTATGTTATTCCATACTTACACGTAGTATACATAATTCGAAGTATTCTATTATCCTTTTGGACGCCATTGTCACATATACGTGACAAGCAAGCGTGTGCCCTGTACGCCAAACGACACAAATATGTGACAAAATAGTAGATGAAATTGTGGCTTGGCGTGGAGGGCACGCGTGTGCGTTTATGCTGTGGCGGTCAAAAGGTTAAAAGAATGGTGGAAATAAAATCTCACTAAGAGGAAGGAAATAATAATTCCGCATTGCTTTAATTAAGACTATGTTTGTACAACCTCATTGTATGTTTATTTATGCACATATTGTACTCACGACAATCTAAAGAAACAGGATTTATTGTTGGCAGTTTATTTAAGCATTATGATTTTTGCAAACATAATTGTTTTTATTATCTAATTTTACGACTGCATTGCCCAAACTGACTTATCTTCTTCAAAAAGACCCAAGTTTACTAGCTGAAGATATCAAGTTCACCGTTGATTATAAAAATATAAGACTGAATAAACTATGCTGCTGAAATTATAATTGGTTCAAAAACGTAATGAAGCTGAAAGGCACTTTTTCTTCCCGTCTGTTGAATATATTTTTTGTTCTGGGAACCTTCTAGTTACTAAGCAATTGGAGGTCAAAGTTCCAACTTTTTCATTCTCCATGATGTGTAATTTTCAATGCGTCCATCAGCACCATGTTTTGGGCTACCAAAACCGTTTATTTTGACCCTATAAACATTATCGATTCCCAGCAATATGTTGACAGCTTCGTGAAGTTTCCGTTTACAAATTGCATAGTTTACGTTCCCACTGCTGGGATGGAACAGGCCTTCTCCCTATGAGAGAGTGTGGGCCACACACAATGTATTACTCTAGCCCAGTGCGGTGAGGTTCATACATTTACATATTGATCCTAATGATTTAATACTTTTTGGTACCTAAAGTACTGCAACTGACACTCGAAAATACGATGACCAGCTCTGCCAATCCCCAAAAGGCTCCAGAAGCTGGAACCCTGAGATTACACAGAATAAGTTAAGTATAGTTCAAGAACAATATAGTTACCGTCCCAGCATTTTGATCCTAGAAGAAAATAGATGAGACGAGGAACTTAAACCCTTGGGATCTTTTGCTTTTCCTTTGTTGCATATTTTCTAAGTTACAAAGAGTTTTCTGAACTTTATCGGACCAACCGGTGTGGCGGGCATATCAATTAGGTCGACACCAGAATGTTCTATCTATTCAATATACAGTTATCTTTAAATCTTATCAGATACATCGGTATCTTTCCTAAACTCCATTAAATATACATCCTCTAAACGTTCATTTACAGATTATGATCTAGAATTTTTATCTCATTCTCCCATACCATTTTTATCAACATACACATTTGATCTTGCGAAATAATCACGATAATAGAACGTATGAATTGCCGTATTCAGTTTTGATGACCCCAAATTCCTTTTCTGATATATTATTTAGAGCTGATACCATAAAAACGCGATCAGTTCAATTATATTGTATTGGAGTTGATGGAAATGACATTGACGGGCTCTGGTTGTTTTGTCTGTGTGCACTGAAATGCCGCGTTCTAACCTAAGCGACCTTCGCCCTAACACGTGCCTGTCGCGTTCATTTTGTTCAGTGAACGTGAACCCGTGCTTGCCCCAACAGAGTGCGACTATAGAAGAGAAGAGTCGGTTCGGCTAGGACACGCAGACACATGCAAAAATATGTATAATCACAACATGAATGATGTACGTAACCAAGTTTTTGTAACAATTTTTTGATTTAAAAAGTGTCCATGGAGTTTCTTGCCCGTTCTTCTCCATAGAGATCTACGCTAGGGAATGGGCAACTACAGTATAACAGTACTTTCTCAAGTTATTATGCCTTGTGACTGTGACTGTAGCTTTGATTTAGTTTTGTATTTTTGACATTCAAAAGTGCCTTAATGGTTTAATTGAAATAAATGATTTGAGTTTGAGTTTGAGTTTTTAACCGACTTCTAAAAAAGGAGGAGGTTCTCAATTCGGATGTTTCTATTTTTTTATTTTTTTGTTCGCGCATAACTCCGTCGCTTGCCAACCGATTTGAAAAATTATTTTTTTGTTGGAAAGAGTATCCTTCCCAAATGGTCCCATAGACCAAATCGGGATTTGATGATGGAATCTTGGCGAAATCGAGGAACTCTTCCAATTTTATAGGATAACGAACAACGATTTTGGTATTTTCTACAACAAGTGAAGCATTTGCGTTTGATAAGAACCATTCTACCATCACATCTGATGATGAAGCCAAGAGTTACGGAACTCAATACTGAGACAATGTATCCTAGTCGTGTTTGGGCTCATTGTAATTGTAAAGGTATGCACTTTCCATGTGTACCAAGCACATGTAAACCACTAAAAAGTGAAAAATAAAGACTTTTTTGCAAAAAATAAAACCGACTTCAAAAAAGAATAACAAAAAAGTGAAAAATAACTTTAGCTTCTGAAGTCGGTGACAAAAAAATTAAATCAATCAAACAAAAGTCACCGACTGCAGAAGCTAAAGTTATTTTTCACTTTATTGTTTTTTTTTTAAGTCGGTTTTATTTTTTGCAAAAAAGTTTTTTATGGCCAGAAAATTTTAGTGCTGGTTCATTAATTTTTCGTTATTATTGTCAAAGCACTTGTGTAGCACCAGAAATCTATAACAGCATTATCTTAGCGAAAGAGAAGCATTTATAGAACTTGCTTTGTTATTGTTCTGAAATAGAACTATACCAAAATTTACTGTCACGGTTGTCAAGTTGTTGTTCATCAATGGTGACTGACTGTGTGACAGTTCACAGCCAAAGACATTTAAAATCTACAGAATACAAATAAGATACTATTCGTTTGTAAGAGCATGACTTGTTGAAATGTTCGTAATAGTGCGAATAAGTTGTTCAGGAAAGAGAAAAAAGTCTGATTGCCGAGCTCGAGTCAGTTAGTCTGAATTCATAAAATTCACGTCATCAACACCCAATTGATTTCAATGATTTTTTATGTGCATAGTTGGTTCCAGTTTGAAAGTTGGGAAGGTTTGGACCCGAAAGGTTGCACCATACGAATCAGGGGCGGCAGGCAGATGCACGCTGCTAGACACAGGACTATCCAAGAATCAAATACTGAAACTGAACATTTTCGACCATAAAATTCGTCAACCAATGCAGGTATACCTCATTCCCACTTACCGTTTTGAGATGTAAAATAACAAGTAAACAATGCATCTTAAATGCTTTAAATATTGACTGTGCTGGCGCTGCCCTATCATTAATTTTCAATTGAAGCGATGACGCAACTTCGTTAGATTAACACTGGACGCAAGGCAATTTTATCTCGAGACAATTTCATCATTTTGAATACGTTTTCATGTTACAACTAACCTGACTCATCTCTTATTGAAATAACAAATTAGACTAATAAAGATCTGTGACTACTTTTCAAGATTCATCATTATGATTGAGCTTTATAGGTAGGAATTCAATTAAAGAGTGAGCACATAAAATCATTGTCATCTTCCCACCCCGTTATCTCTTGTTAGGTACTTGGGGTCGGTTGGTCTTTTTCATCCAAATCATACCTCACAGTATCCATCCATCTGTTCTTTAACCTTCCTCTCCATCCATCAAATCTTTTATGCAAATATCAACCTCAAAAATACATATTTGCAAATATTTTGCACGTCCAAAATGGGACATATTCCCATTCAATCTGCTCGCGTAGGTATGGTACAGGTACAGGTACAGGTACACAAAGGTCGTCTATTCAAAACGGCCGTCTTCGCAGGAGCCTGTGGGTCTCTCAACGGACATCCGTTCCTTTAGTACTCGTAAATCTACGAAGAAATAACTCCGTCCTCTGTGAGTGCCTATTTGAGTAGGTGCCTTATAAAAATGCAATTGGTGTCGCGTCTTGTTTGTGGACCGCCATAACTTTGATGACTTTTTTTTTGGGAAAACAAGTAAATTGATATGCTTGAATTAGATTTTATCACAATTAGGTTTCATTTTGTACAGATAATTTAAGAAAAACACTACTATAAAACCAATAATCGGCGTGTTGCGATTGTCTCACTCAATATTATTATTCGGTAACTGAGCCAGTTCTCCAATTACTATCATGAAGTTTTGACTATTCAAGTTTATTCCCCCTTATTTTCTCTGACAATCGGCGACAAAGGCTTTTCTTTAGAATCACAGCTGATTTTCGGTTAAAGATGAAACGTCTAATTCCTGAACCTCAGCTTAAATCCTGTAAAGGAATAGCATAAAGATATATTAAATCCGTCAGGCTTTACTAGATATACGTCGGCCGATAAAAACGGAGGATCGGCTATTGCGACGTCCCTAAAATTTATGAGTCGTAGAGCTACAGCAGTTATTTTATTGGATGACATCGTAAACTTCTGAATTACACTATCTCATAGAATTGGTTTAAATAGATAAGTACTTTAAGTACAACGTAAAGAATTGCTTTTCTTATCAAATCTGTAAAATCCTTGAATGTATTTGTTTTTCTTATTTATATTGACGCGAGAATTATTATTTTTATGTTTCGTATTTTGTTTTAGCAGGTATTGAAGAAACCCTTTTTGCTTTTTGGAATTATCTTATTTTTTTTATTTTTGTAATCTAGCAAGACCAAAATTTTATCAGAGAAACTTTCAAGTACGCATTGGAAAATGTCCAATTCATGAAAGTAAATAAGTATGCCACTAGGTAAGTAAATACCACAACTGAACATTTACCTTTACTGATAAAACCATCGCTCAAATAAACAGATACAATCTTCTTCTTCTTCTTCTTCTAGAAGACAGATAAAATTATTGTATCTAATACTTAGGTAGGTACATAAACATATCTTTCAATACTTAAAGTATATCAAACAATTTTCTGCATGTGTGCATCTCCATCGCATCGGTATTGATATAATCGTATTGCGCTTGCATTGACATAACGAGTTGCATCAATAAAACCACTGGAGCATAAACTCGCGCGCAACTGGTCCTGCCAATTATGGAGGCAACCCTGAACAATATTTTACTAAAGACAAACTGTACAAGAAGGATGTATTTCTATATAATGTACACAGGAAGTCATTATATACGTATAATTGTACATATGTACACAGTTGACAGGGTTGTCTGCAGTGACTTTAGTGGTTATATTTTTAACAGAATTTATTTCGGGTCATCGAGGTATCGATGTTGCATAGGTATTTATGTAGTCACTTCAGTCACGGCTTGTTGTGTGGGTGAGGTACGAGATTAATCAGTTACAGGGCTGCTATTAATGGTTTTAAGTGCATAACAATGCGATACAATGAAATTGCATAGGACTGTTCATTTTGGTTTCTAGGTTCTGTGTCTTTGGTATTGGTATGCCAGATATTCTGTTAAGGAAAGACCCATGATTGCTCCTGACCAACCAAATGGCTAAACATTTCTGAAGTCTTCCATACAATAGTTCAAAATCGCTTATGATTAAATATGAGGTTCATTTGGGTGTTACTGACCAAACCTTATTTCAGGCGAAACTAGTTGTTCCCAGAGCAAACCAGTTTATTGTTTTATTGTGTCCAGGATATGCCAGCCTGAACAGAATTAAACTGCGACCAACTAGGATGTATAGCGCTTTGGCACCGGTCGAGTCGCTCGGCTCGCGCGTGAATGTGTCGGACCCTATGGTCGTCTTTTTATGATGAGCCCAAGTTTGACCCATGTTTATAGAGAAAATAATAATTCCACGTAAACTATAATTATCATAAGATGGCAAACTCGTGATGTACCGTAGGACATCAGGCAAGCTGCTAGCATCTCTTAGTACTATATAGGATAGTAAAAAAGTGTTATCTCCGTTTAGTGATTTTACCCGAGTATTCTAGACGTGTCTTGGTCATCAAACACATTCACGTCGGTTCGGTTCGATTCGATCGTAACTTTTTTTTTCTGGTTTCTAACTGAAACAAATGTAGGAACCCTATATTTGGTGACTTACCGCACCAGAATAACTTTTGTTTACAACATTTTTTGACAGTTTATTATCTTTTTACTATATTTAAGTAGTCTGGTGTAATGCTTATTATGTACCTATTCTTTCAATAAACGAAAGCTAAGACTAATAATCGTCATTTTTTATTTAATAATTATTTAATGACAATGTAATTTAATTACTAGGAAATGGAAAACAACTGTAGATGTTCATAGTTTTGATTTTATTCTAGAATCGTAGTTTTTCCAAATCGGTATAATAATATTTCTTCCCAACAAGCAAGATGCAACGTGGCATTAAATTGACAGGATTAAAAACATAATGGCGTGAAACGAGTCCATGACGAAACTGTTTCATTCAATAAAAGAAACATGGATATGTAAAACTGGGCCTTTTTGGCGCAGCCGTGAGACACACAATATTATTTGTTTTCTGTACAGTTTTAAGTTTCTTTATTTACTTTTTATGGTTTAGTTTTAAGTTTTTACTTTATTTAATTCCTTTTTTTTGTTATGTTGTGTTCACTTGCGGCATAAGCCAAATAAATATCTTTTCTTTCTTTCTTTCTTCTTTCTAAAAGGTTTTTTTTTTTTATATCTGACTAGATTCCTACCAAGACAGCAAGAAGGCGTCGATCGTTACGACATCCAATTAGAATATAATTTAACCATGTGGATATTAACTACTTATTTACAGTCGTGGTTTAAACGGCAGTGGCGTTCTTGGTACCTATATACGCCAATCAAAAATAAAGATACATAAGTATAGTTGTAGGTACCTACATACGTTTAGTGGTGGAACAAATGCCACTTGCACCGATGAATTTTCAGATCTTGGCTTGGATTTTGTTTAACAGTTAGTTTAATTTAGGCATAATATAGATGCCGCCTAGTATTCCTGAAAATTGGCGATACGAATAGCTTTTATGGTACTATTACTGTTATTGTAATTTCAATAGTAATAACTGATAATATATATATATATAATTTCAGTAATGACGATATGATTAATAATGGACATATTATAGGCACTTCAGGTCAATGTAAATAAAGCCTTGAATCTGCAATTCTCCTTACCTACGTATTTTCAGCACTTAATTATTATGTTACTGGAGTAAACTAAAAAAAATGCATTTCAGTTTACGATCTGTTGTTAATTGACATTTTATTTTCCAGTTTATATCTCATCAGTTTACGTATACTTATCTTTTTTTATTTACACTAGGGCTTGTTTTTTGGGCAATGGATTATTTTGCTTTGGACTAGTCCATACTTCCACAATCATGATCTTCCTGCCCTTGAACTCGGAAGCCTTAACTGGTCTGCAGCTCAGCGCATCAACATGCGTAACACTGACAACTACAAGAATATATGCGACTGTCCCTATAAACTTATTATTGTTTATTCATTTGTTTTTTTTTACACCGGGCCGTTCGAACGTAGACAATTTTGGTATACGTTCGAACGGTCCCCCCGGTCCATTCATTTTGGGCCGTTCAGACCAATACATCAGCACAACTCTTTTTCTTGTTTCATATCCCCACTTCAATAATATAAATGCGAAAGTGCCTAGAAAAACATAGAATATACTGATCATGTTGGCAAGATTCTTCAGAAGGGTCGGGTGCATCAGAGTAGTTTGTCGACCTGTATTACCTTCTTATGCCCAAAACCGGGGTTTGGACAAAGAGCACTTCTTTTCCTGGTAGTAGATTCCCCTGTAGTATTTTTTTTAACATTCACGCGGGCAAGTTAGTTCAAAATAAAAATACAACCTTATTTCAAACAAGTAAAATTATATTAAAAATTTTAAAAACCCCCGACACAATGTGCTAAAAGTAAGGTAGAAGAAATTCGTTAATTCGCCATTTTGTGGTGGCGGCCATCTTGGATTTTTAATTTATCATAGTGTATAGTATTCTACTAGTCAAGTCCTTTCATTTGATACCCATATTGAAGGAGTTGTTGATTAAAAATGTAATACTCACGCCATTTTGTGGCGCCGGCCATCTCGGACTGATTTTTATCAAACACAGCTAAGAACACTCCCGGCTAATTCACCTTTCAAGCAAAAAAAAAACAAAATTTAAATCGGTTCATCCGTTCCGGCGCTACGATGCCACAAACAGACACACACACACACAGGCACGACAAACTTTTAACACCCCGTCGTTTTTCGTCGGGGGTTAATAAGGTAAGACCAATTTTGATACAACAAAAAATACGATCTCTAAAATACACGATTACGCTGAAATGAACCAAGAGCGATAAAATAATACCACCTCATTACATCCCAACAGATAAGTAACACATAGCAGGTAAGATTTTATCAACAACATACTTATTTATTCAGAACGTGGTCGTATTTTATCCTATTCAATCATCGAGGTATCGGTAATCCACTTGAGTTCGAGTCTATTACAGCTAAGGATAGAACTATGTAAATTAATTCATCTGTTATTTACTGAAAGGTCGATTTGATAGCGGCTGAACTAACACCTTTCTGCCATATTTGAAAAGTGGGATCGAGGGAATCTATTCATTGGTTCTGATTTATACTAATCGACGCGATACGAAGAAGAATTTGGTTTGTTATTTTAATAGAGCTAGAAACACTTTTATTTTATCATCAACTAGCGGACGTCCCGCGGTTTCACCCGCATAGTTCCCGTTCCCGTGGGAGTACGGGGATAAAATATATCCTATGTTACTCGTGGATAATGTAGCTTTCGAATGGTGAAAGAATTTTTAAAAACGGTCCAGTAGTTTTTAAGCCTATTCATTACAACCAAACAAACAAACAAACAAAGTTTTCCTCTTTATAATATTAGTGTAGATGTAGATATACTCGTAGTTACAAGTTGACGTCTATCTAGCGTAGGCAGTAAAACCTCGTAGCATCTGCGTAGACGCCGCGTAGAGGCTGCGTAGGAGTCTCGTAGACGCAACAGTAACGCTGTAAATATAGTTTTTAAGATTAATTCTGACGAGCAATATTGGGCTTAAACACAGAAAAGCCAATCGCATAGCAGAACTATTTAGTTCTTTTATAGCCCAAAACTGTGTTTCAGTGCAAATAGATAAGTTTTGAGTAACCTCTCAAACACATTTTTATTTACTTAACCAAGTGCCTACTTAGTTTAAAGTAAATCAAATAGCAATTTAGCTTTCTGACACCTTGAAGTATCAGATCAACAAATCTTCAATTTGTTCGCGGCTTGAGATTGAACAGACGTCTTGTTTTCCAAGTAACTTTATACCTTCTTCAGTGACTTACTTACGTAAAGCTTTACGCATCTTAGCGCCCAAAGCCTAAGTATTGGGGTCATGCAATTTTAAAATGTCGCTGAGAGTATCTTTACATAATCGTTTTATTTAGTAATGGTGTGAGTAGAATTGTGTAAAATAAAACACTTGATGACGGTCTGACAAGCTTGCCCTTCAGTTACCTATATTATTTATGTCTTCATGGATTATGTAGTCACTACATAATCCATTAAAAATAAAGGGTGTAAAACACCTCTTAACGAAGTCGAAAGGCACTTGTTCTCCCCGTCATTGCGACATTTTCTTGTTCTACACCATACCTAGGAACCTTGTAGTTACGGAGATAAGTATTGGGGGTCAAAGAAACAACTTTTTCACACGTTTTTTTTAATAGAGGTTTTTGTTGTAAGTTTTATTTTAAATACTTCCACAATCCCCGTAGGTATTCAATGTATCCACCAGCACAATGTGTTAAATGCGTCACATTGAGTTTTACAAAACATGATTTTTCACCCCATTAAAAATGTTTCCCAGCAATAACTTTTGCTATGATGTACAGAATGCTTGGTTGACGGCTTCGTGATGAGGTGGTTTACACCCTGTATAGTAGTTTAACAATGTAGTGGATACAAAAAAGAAATATAAAAGCGGCCAAGTGCGAGTCGGACTCGCCCATGAGGGGTTCCGTAGCAGCAAGTAACATAATATAAAAGTTCTTGTAAGTAGTTCGTTGTAAATTAAAGGTAAATTGCGCTTTACGATTTATGACGTATTAAAAAAACTAATTTTCGGTGGAAGTTTACATGGTAATGTACCTACGTCATATATTTTTTTTGTTTTATCATTCTCTTACTTTAGAAGTTATAGGGGCGGGGGGGGCATATATTTTACCACTTTGGAAGTGTCTCTTGCGCAAACTATTCAGTTTAGAAAAAAATGATAAGTACTAGAAACCTCAATATAATTTTTGAACTTATTCATAAATACCCCACATGTATGGGTTTGATTAAATAAAAAATTTTGAGTTTCAGTTCTAAGTATGGGGAACCCCCGAAAATTTATTGTTTTTTTTTTTTCTATATTTGTGTGAAAATTGAAATGCGGTTCACAGAATACATCTGCTTACCAAATTTCAACAGCATAGTTCTTATAGTTTCGGAAAAAAGCGGCTGTGACATACGGACGGACAGACAGACATGACGAATGCATAGGGTTCTGTTTTTTTACCATTTGGCTACGGAACCCTAAAAATATGTAAATAGAAGACATTTTTTCTTAGTAGGTACTGGTTATTTTTAGGTTCTGATATTATGTATACCTACTACCGAGATCACTGACTGTCGATCACTTTTGAACCTTATTTCTTAAGAAATAAGGGTGAGTTATTCAGGTACTACCTACCTTTTACTGCTAAAGGAATTAAGCCAGTACATTGTTAAAGTGACTAAAAGATCCGCTGATAACAGTCTATTGAAAAGTAATCGAGTCGAGCACAAAGAACAAAGGCGCTTTAATGAACGCCGAACTTAAAAAGAAAAGTGTGATACACAAAGGATAGTACTCGATGACAACTAGTAGTTAAAGTAAAATTAACGTTTCCCGCGTTTTACACAATCGCCATCTTGGATGCACCGTGAAGCGTTGCAAAACAGAACAAAAATATGCAAAAAAATGCATTTATATTATGTACATAGAATGCCGTTTATGGCCACAATACACTTTTAATCCCATATTGTAATAATAAAAACACGGTTAATTTCACATTGCTTTTATTTTTCTGACTAAATATGCGGGATAGTACTTTCATTACGTGTGCAGAAGGATGAAAGAATAGATAGATCAATGAAAAAAATAGTGAATCAAATTATATTTTCACAAATAATAGTATATTGTATGATATTTTAAATAGCCGCGTGTTTTATTTTTGTTAATATCATAGAATGATTTAAAAAAAAATGGTTAAAATTAATGTTAGTTAAGTATTAATATTCCTTAACAAATCCCGGTATGATCGTAGACGTAAAACATAGCTTATTAAAAAATTATTTATTTTCATATATTATTATTATTTTTAACCCCCGACGCAAAAACGACGGGGTGTTATAAGTTTGACGTGTCAGTGTGTGTGCGTGTTGATAAAAATCAGTCCAAGATGGCCGCCGCCACAAAATGGCGGATTACATATTTATTCAACAACTCCCTCAATATGGGTATCAAATGAAAGGGCTTGATTGGTAGAATACTATGCGCTATAATAAATTTGAAAACCAAGATGGCCGCCACCGCAAAATGGTGATTTGCATTTTTTTTTTCACAACTCACTTAATATGGGTATCAAATGAAAGGGCTTGGCTAGTAGAATCATATACCTGAAATAATAACCCTATGTGTCGGGGGTTTTTACAATATTTAATTTAATTGAACTTGTTATGTAATTTATTGTGTAATTACGTCAAAAGAGCTAAACAATTAAGAAGTAAGTATCTTGTAAAGCGTCGTCATAGTGACAACAATTCTTGCACTACATTTCATAAGTCCAATGTTCAGAGTAGTGAGTCAGTCAATCAGTCTATATTTACCTACAGACCATATGTGAATTAGTACGTAACAATCAGGCGACCCGCTCGTGATAAATAGGTACATTTTCATCTCTATACAACGAGCTATTAATATTCTTAGAGTATATTTCCCGGTCACAAAAACCAGGCGAAAAGCTATTTCTAGCTGTTGCTTTGTTATAGTTATGTCGTAACCTTGCGTACCTAGTTAAAATATTTATAAACACGTCATTGACTTCTTCTATTTTAACTAAGTAGGTACTTACTGTATTTCTTATTGGAATTTAATTCAATTATAATTACTTATTGACGAATAAACAATCATAAATAAAATGTTTAATTTGTGTGTGTCATGTTGACCGGTGTCAAAGCATATTACTTACTAAATATTATCATTCTTATAAGTAATCGTGTAAACAAAAAACACAACAAAAATCAACGCTGTGAAGTTTCACTCGAACGTTATGACGTTATCTATATGTAGGTCGCACACCAACGAACGATAAAGCGAAATAGCAGAAGTAGCTATGTTAGCAACACAGGCTGGTCGGAGGCGCCCCGCCGCGGTCGACTGCACGCAGTACATTGACAGCTGAAACCGTCAACAAAACGAGTATTTGTGTTGTCTGCACGATACGTTCGGCGGACAACACGTGGCGAGTTATATTAGAGCGACACCGGCATGCTACACCGCACGCTGCCCCAGTCCGGTCACAGAGTCTCAACGTGCGACACAGTGCGCTCCCATGCGTGCGCCGCGCTGTCACAGAACATACATGTTAGTTCCCGAAGTGCACGACAACATCAACAATGAGCAACAATCGCAAGTGGAGGGAATATGTCACGGCACTCAGTGGTTCGTATTATTTATTTTTTATGTATCATGTGTTGAGTGCGTGTCATTTAAAAAAGTTTGTTAGTATTTATGTTTTTCGTGCGCGTAAATTACGGCCGGCAACACTGTGATTTTTGCGGACTGTGCACACCCACGCAATTTAATGTCATTATTAATTATCTTTTCGCTGAAGTTAGTGTGATTATATTACAAATTCGTGATAAACCACAAATGATCTCTTAGTTACCTTGAATGTGGCTTAAACAGTAATTTGACACATTTTTTTCTTTCAAACTGTTCAGGCATAACAACGAAAGAAATTGTAGTTTTCTTCCATACCTAATAATTAGATAACAATCATGAGCAAAAACATAATTTATTATTATCGTTACAAATACCGGTGACTTACTGATCTAATATTTCCTTGATAATCGATTATCATGTTATTTAATCGATATGTTAGTGCCATGGCAATAGTAGTGCGGAAACAAAATTCTCTAGTGAAAATCTTGATTGATGTGTCAGTCATAAACTTCATTTTTAGGTACCTATTGTACATTGTCGCACATGTGCTGTAATGTTTATATGTCGTTATTTTAAGTACCTACTCAACTAAAATTATACTTAGTAGCCAGTGGTTACGCGGAAGTATGTTACAAACTGTTGATGTTATAAATTAACATGTTAAATATTTATTTACATGTTATATTCGACGTGCCATCATTGCCATAATATGGCAATAATTATTATCTTTAAGTTATACAAAACTAGCTATTGCCCGCATCTTCGTTTTCGTAGAAATCTTGATGCATATTGGGTCAAAATAAAGATAGCCTATGTCCTTCCCTTCCTTGCCAAAGTTCATTACGATCCGTTGAGTCGTAAAAAGGTAACAAATAGAGTTACTTTCGCATTTATTATATTATTATGAAAGTATGAATGTCCACAGTTTTATGTGAAAAAGTGTCCCTAGTGTTTAAAACATTGTGGCTAATACATACAAAACAATAATTACTTATCTGTGAAATTAATACATATTAGTCCTAAATAAGTGCCCATTCTGTCGACTACCTTTCCCTCTTGAGACCAAAAAAAACCCGGGTAAAGTTTTCAATCCCGACGTTGCAGTTGGTCTAATCGACCGCTGTACCGGAAAATGAGAAAACAAAAAACATGTTTAAACCAGTCTAAAACCTTAGGATACCGAAACTTGTTGCAACATGTTTAATCTTAATATTGAACAGCAGATCAGACAAGCGGCCGATGACTTGCCGGTTTATAAAAACTATTTTTAATACCTACTGAATTTCAGTTTCTTGCATCATACGTTTGGCAATTTTTGTACGTTCTGATAAAAAAAGAATGACATAACATAACACATACAACGAAGGTGGTTGAAAAAATCAAAGACTGCCTAAAAAAAGTTTGTAGGGACTTTGCAATGAACCTTATTTTTCGCGTGCTTAGATGCTACTTTTTTGTCACTGACCCACCTACATTAAGTAATTGGCTTATGCTAATTATTTCTAGCATAAAAAAATATCTTTATTCGTACGGTACAGTCGACGAAAACATTTATTTTCGTCGACTGTACCTTACGAATAAAGTTGTTTGTGGTATTTTATTTAAAAAATACCGCATGCTTTTCTAATACAATTTTATTACTACTGCAATGTCTGAAATTATTTACGTTTACGAAGTATGTTACAGAATCAGGGTTACTTTGCGGAAATTCAGGGCATTATTTTTTTTTAATTTTTTATGTAGGTAGTTTTAGTTTTCGAAAAAAACTACCTACATAATTAGAATGCAGCATTGACCGCAAAAATATGCAAATCCAGGAAAAGCAATAAAAAATTGCATGACATGCACCTAAACCTTTACTCGACACGTGTTTCCAAAATGTGTGTATTTACGAAATAACAAAATCTTTATAGACAAGTGATTAGGAATAATCACAAACATAGGGTAGCCCTAGTTCTATTACTAGGAGTTCCTGTATCACAAGAGCAAATATAAAGAAAACATATAGGAAAGCGATAGACAAAAAATTTGATACAGTGACATGCATTAAAAGTATTAACAAACATAAAACAGAAAAGAAAGAAAAAAATAGAAAAGTGACTTATACATAAGCCAGTTTTCATTATAAGACTATACTATCGGAACATAAAAATCGTTCGATTCCTTCGGTTCGAAAGGTCAGAAGTGTCTTTTACATTCTTACACGTCCATTTTGTCTAGACGTTATTAAGATCTAGATGAAACTTCTGCAGTCTAATAGGTTTTATTAAGATATGACTCAGTTCAATTAAGATTGTATCCAGGCAGGAAATGGGTGCTCCATAATATTTGTCGTGTTCATCATGTCTTTGCGGTTGTTAAACGATAAAAATATACTGTTTTCCTTGAATTATATTCCCGATAAGATGATTATCTTTATGATTTTATCAAGAAAATGAAAAGCAGATTCTTCTAATCTGCCTGTAACAAATCTTCTCTTTCGTGTGGTCACTGTGGTCAGTGCCTAACCTGGTGTCAGAGTTTTTTATGCCGCTCGTGGATATCTGAGTTGGTTTACAAGCCGTCGAAAAATATCTATCAGGCATGCTGGTTTGGTTTCGTCCCAAGATGTTTTCTTTCCCGAAGCAAGTGATAATTATACAATACGCACATGAATCCGAAATGTCAGAGGTTCGTAACCAGCGTGACGTGTCTTGGGTTTCCAACACTTTGTTTTTGATTTTTTCATCCTGAAATAAATAACAAAAAACAACGATACTATAGTCTTAAATATTTTCGTCAACCTTTTTTAAATAACCATGGTCAGGACCGTCAATAGTGATGGATTACCTGATGTCATAACTAGTAGAATTTCGATATAACGGCTTATCCCTTAATCACTGATACAAAAGAGATAATAATCATAGCACGTTAGTATGAGCTGACCCAGTAAGCACTGTAAATTATGAAATTAATTACTGATACTGTCTTAAAAATTAATCACTTTTACTGCCTTTAACTAATTATTTTTAAAGGTTATACTTGTGACTTCGCTAATTTATTATTGACAGTTGTAGAATCATAAAATGTTCATAAATAATTTATTTGGTAGCTTATGTCATATTGAAAATCGCCAGTATTGTTTAAAATGTAATTAATTACCTATGCATAGTCAAATAAGTCATGTTATTTTGTATTTAAAATAAGGCTACACATCAGCAGACGCAGACCTGCAATACGACAATGGTTCTGCCGATGCGCTGAACTCTCTGCAGCAATTATCTTTAAAACAAACGTCTGTTTTCGTGCTTCCTATGCATTTCATCATCTAACTTTATCTTAATACTTTAAAATTGAAATTTACCAGAATCCTTAATAGATAAACTCATTGGTCGACTGAGTTTTTGATGTCCTCGCGGAGTACTAAACCGACGTGCTTGTATCACCAGATATGCAGATGTATGAACATGGACGAGATGAAAGTTGCTAAAAGAATCCTTGCATTTGACGTTCTACGAGTATATAGTTTCTGCCTAGCCTTTTCCCAACTATGTTGGGGTCGGCTTCCAGTCTTGATAAGACTGGTTGTCAGACTTTTTTGGGCCACTGACTACCTGTAACGACTGTCAAAGATCTACAAATGACAGCCGGGACCAACAGCTTAACGTGCTTTCCAAGGCACGGAGGAAATCCGGTATATAAGGGTGGTCACCCATCCACAGACCAAGCTAGGCAAGCACGGCTTAACCTAAAGATCGACCCGAGCGGCTGTTATTATTTAACCATGAGCTCCTTCTGAGAGTATGTACCCAAGTTAAAGAAAAAAGACGTGTGGCACTCGGGGACTGCCGCGGTAAAGCTATTGCATAGCATTTTTTATCAACTTATGCAATTATAATTATTTATTTATTTTATTTGTCAGCAAGCGAGCGGACCGCGGATACGTTTTGCTGCGCGCCGACCGCGTGCGGCCGATGCAAAAACGACTGGGTGTTATAAGCTTGACGTGTCTGTGTATGTGTGTGTGGAACCATCATTATAAAATTCATAATTTCATCGTGATGGGAAGCCGAGCCTGAACATTCAGTCTGCGTTTGGTCTTCGAGCCGGCAACAAGCGGAAAAATAAAATACATAAATTATTATCTATCTATATCTTCTATATATCTATAGGGTAAACTTGCATAATTCGTACCCCTTAAGGGAAAACCATCATATTTAGAAAATTAGGAAAGATAAATTAGTTTTAATTATTAGGAATTTTTGTTTGCTTAATGCTTTATTGTTTCTATAATCAAATTTAACATAAACTTTATAAACTTCTCAAAAATAAACAATTTAAAAAAAACTGAAAAAAGTACGATTTAAGACCATTCATCCCAAATCGTACTTTGAGTTTTATTCATTGGTATACAGTATTGAGAATCAGCATCAAAATCAACAATGTGTTACTAAAACAAGTAGGAATTCTTAACAAATTCGACGGATGATCTTCGCCAATTCTCGGCAATCATCGCTAAATTGTACCAGTACGTTTTAAGCTGTTTTAAGAACTTAACTCAAGTACGAAATAGGAGCAAGAGCCAAACAAATTTTAAATTTACCGGCAAAAAAATTGACAACAGTTACGAATATGATAACACGTCAGATGAAATCGTAAAGATACACATTAATACGTATCAAATCGTAAAATAGGTTATACACGACCTTATTTGAATAAAACTCTTACGACATGTATAAAAATATTACAGCAATAGTCGAAAAAAGTTTACTTTTTCAATATTTTTGTCGAGAGCAGCTTCACAGGTGTTATCTGTCAGGTGGTAAAATGGCCGACTGTTATTTATATTTTTTGACACTAGAGGCGCTGATAGCTGTTACCAAAGCCGAGTTTTAAGTGGAGTACGAATTTGGCGTAAGTACGAATTAAGCAAGTTTACCCTACATATAATAAAAGAGTAAAAAAACTGTGTCTGTACATTGAATATATTAAAAAAAAAAATAATTGAGGGGGGTTTAGAAACAGTAATAGAGCCCGAATCCAAAAAAAAAAGTCTGTCTGTTTGTCTGTTTATCTGTTTGTCTGTTTGTCTGTTTGTTTGTACACGCTAATCTTCGGAACTACTGGACGGATTTGAATGATTATTTTTTTGTTGTATAGATATTAAGCCTGTGCAACATATAGGCTATAATTTATCTTCGACACTGGAACACCTGATGCAGAACCGCAACAGACCAGCTAAACTATAAGAGATACAAAAATGACACCATAGCAAAAATTGTTCCACGTGATGAGCATTTTCTGCTGAGAGAATAAATTTGAAGATCTGGAACACCTGATGTGGAACTCCAAGAGCCCAGCTACACTGTAACACATATAGGAATGACGTCTTAGCAAAAATAGTTCAATCTGATGAGCACTCTCTGTTGACTTATAAAAATCGAAGATCTGGGACACCTGTTGTGGAACTCCAGTAGCCCAGCTGCACCATAACACATATGGGAATAATGTCTTAGCAGAAGTTGTTCAATTTGATGAGCACTCTCTGCTGACTTATAAAAATCGAAGATTTGGAACACCTGTTGTGGAACTCTAAGAGCCCAGCTACACCATAACACATATAAAGGAATAACGTCTTAGCAAAAGTTATTCAATCTGATGAGCACTCTCTGTTGACTTATAAAAATCGAAGATCTGGGACACCTGTTGTGGAACTCCAATAGCCCAGCTACACCATAACACATAAGTATAGGAATGACGTCTTAGCAAAAGTTGTTCGGTCTGATGGGCACTTCCTGTTGACTTATAAAAAATCGAAGATCAGAAACATCTGATGTGAAAATTATTGCAAAGCAATCACTAATTTCACTGTAAGCTGGGAGTACATCCACGCAGTGAAGGCGGTTACAGCTTAGGAATGATTTTCGATGAAGATGGTATATCATTGAAAATTTGACTCTACTGGCCAAAACTCCCATTTATTATTTTATTTTATCGAATTAATATGTCTTCGGGCTTATGTTATTTCAGTGTTTAATTTCCTTTTCCATGTATCTTCGTGACTCGGGAGCCTACCCGGTAACGCAGGGTAGCAGTCACTTAGATTTTAATTGATCAGGTATCTTCACAACAAAACTATAACCATGTCTAGAAAGAGGTCAAATCTTTCAGATATCATCTGAAGAATTGGATGTGTCTCAAGATATAGCCTCAGGTCATGGCGACCTTCCTTGGATTGATAAGGAACGCAGTGCATTTACGTATACTCCTATGATTGAATACGCCACATATTCCGCCATCGGAGGTATGGTTCAAAATTGTACTTTTTGTGAAGCTGTTAAATGGCAAAAAGAAACAAACGGTATGTGTTGCCCAGGTGGGAAAGATCCGTTATTTTCCCATCCCCGGGCTCTTAGAATTCCACATCAGACGTTTCAGATTTTCGATTTTGACGACCCCGTTGTCGCTGACATAAGCAACAGGATCCGCGTACGAAGTCGCGGGCAGAAGCTAGTAATTGCATAAGTTGATAAAAATGGTTACAAAGAAGGTCTAACATCAAATGTATATGTGTGTTTCTGTTTAAACGTGTTTCTCTCTAGCGATATTGTAATATCTCGAATTATTGTCAACTGAACATACGGAAGTATCTCTGCCCTGTCTGTGTCTGTGTGTCTGTCTGTCTGCGATTATGGATCGGGACTTGGGGCACCCCCCCGTTATGTTAGTTAGGTTCCTTTAAACCCTGCACTCGGTAATAGGGGAGCCCCGCGAAGCGGGGCTCCGTCGACTACGCTTTTTAGTGGAATATAAAGGGTTTTAAGGTTAGGTTATAATAATCGGTATTTCTCAGGAAAGGTTCAATATCTTTTCATGAGAGTTGTACCACTGGACAAGGCGGGCCCCTCCTTCCCTCCACACCGCGTGAGTTGACTACCATCGCATGCATTTCACGAAAAATAATACGTTTTGTTGTAAGCAGTATGTTCATTTGACAATATTTCGAGATTTTACAATATCGCTAGAGATATTACAAATATTACAATATAACGTATTTGACAATTTTACGGTGACATATACAACCTAAAACTCCTAGTTACGGCAATATATTAAAAAGAAAACTAGCTTGTCATTGTCATTGTCTGACATGGGGTGACATGGGGTGTTATAGGTTTACACACTAGTGATTATATACTCTGTGTTACACACCTTTGCACTGGTGTTAGGTTTTTTTCGTTAGGTTATTTTCGTTACGGAATTTCTGGATTCCACGCTCAAGGCCCGCGATAGAAGCTATGCAATAGCTTAAAACCATGCCGAAGGATTGAAGATTTTATGCGGTCAGTGCAGTGTGTTACCACGCCAGCCACTGGTAACCATCATCTTGACATAATCCTTTATTTACTTTTAACGATATCAATGATAAAGGGGACCCTGGCCTATTAAATAGTTAGCTGATAACTGCGGCTCGTTTACGATAAAAAACTGCGTGTGGTTCACGTGTTATTTTTACAAAAAAAAATATTTTTAAGAATTCACGAGATTTGGATTGTGACTGTCTCATTATTGATTCTACTAATATTTTTATTTTTCTTTATTTCATTCAAAAATAATGTATTAAATTTCGATGTTTTGTTTATGTATCTGTTAACTAATTTCCTTTGCTGACACCTTTGATCAATAATAAATTGATCGAAGGCTAACAGTATGTGAGTCCATCCCGATTAACAACTACAGTAATCACACACGAAAGTTATAAGATACTTAAACAAAATAATAAAATGTCACAAATATTCACACATTACATTCAAAACATATCTGGGAATAACCGCCGACTCCGCAGATAAGGCATTCTGAACCATTTTCTCATTTTCTGGGTTTCATTTGATACGAGGAAATCGAAAGAGCTCACAGGTCAATGGCGATATGGTAGAAGGTAACTGATTATATATAATAATGTATCTATCTGAACATAATAACATAACAATAACACCAACCACGCCTTTAATACCCGAAGGGTGAGACAGAGGTGTACGGTCGAACAAGCTATTTGGTTTACACTATACAAGGTAATTTGTGGGTTAAACTGTAAACCAATTAGCTTGTTCGACCGTACCTAGTAGTATACCCACATTTCGCCATTTATGTTTTAGGTACTATCTTCTGCCAGCGGCTTCGCCCGCGTGAAGTTTGATAATTGTTCCATGGGATCTTACTACCGGGATAAAAAGTATCGCTATGTGTTAATCCAGGTCATAAACTATCTGTGTGCAAAATTTCATCCAAATCCGTTCTGAAGACTTGCGTGAAAGAGTATCAAACATCCACCCGTACTCACAAACTTTCGCATGTATAATATTTGTATGATTTTAGTAGTAGTCCCTTGTAGTAGTCCCTTGTAGTAGTCCCTTGTAGTAGTCCCTTGTAGTAGTCCCTTGTAGTAGTCCCTTGTAGTAGTCCCTTGTAGTAGTCCCTTGTAGTAGTCCCTTGTAGTTGTCCCTTGTAGTAGTCCCTTGTAGTAGTCCCTTGTAGTAGTCCCTTGTAGTAGGGGCGAGTTTATTACCATCAACCGGGTACAAATCCAGACTACGTACTCGTAGCTCAGGCCCTACTCCCTAACGCTTCGTCCGTATATTCGGAGCTATCCGTCTCTCTCGCGCACGTCAGCAGATGAGTGCGAGTGAGAGGCCTCAGCTACTGAGAAATTGCTGATGGAAAACCCATTAACACTTCATCCGTTCTTGGAATTCAATTCAGGACCTACAAGTACACTACTTTTTCAAGTTATTATGCCTTGAGTCTGTGACTGTAGCTTCGGTTTTTTTTCTCGTTTTATTGACATTCAAAAGTGTCATACCATATAATATAAATGCGAAAGTAACTCTGTTTGTCTGTCTGTCTGCTACCTTTTCACGACAAAACGGCTGATCGGATCGTAATAAAAATTGGCAAGGAGATGTATTTCAACCTAGGGAAGGACATAGGCTACATATTATCACGCTAATTACTTACGGGGGTGAGCAATATGCATTTCGTCTATATTTTTCAACTGTTTGACAACTGACAACCGTCATAACTCATAACATGCATTGTAATAGAATAACTATTTTTAACCAATGGTCTGATTGAAATAAATGATTTGAGTTTGAGTTTGACCTCATGCTCAGCTAGCACTCGCGCTTGTAACTAATTAACAATGTAAATATTTGTACAATAGCTCATTGCAAATAGAAGTGCATAGATCCTCCATAGAATCGATATGATCGATTTGTCCTCACCGAGTATAATGTTATCATTGTTTATACCAACTAGTGTAACTATGCTGAAAATTGGTTAAATTACGGTTACGGTTTACAGTACGACAGTCGTGGCGTGGTAAAGAAAATCTATACTTATATTATCAACATAAAAGATTTGTTTCTTTTTATGTAACGGATAAACTAAAAAAATCTGGACTGATTTGAAAAAATCTTTCAGCAATAGATAGCTACTTTATCAGCGAGTAACATAGGCTATATTTTATCCCCGAAGTCACACGGGAACGGAAACCACACGGGTGAAACCGTGTGACGTCCGCTAGTCAGTGATAATAATAGTTTTAGGGATACGTATCCCGTATTAGCCACGCAGACGAAAATCCTGTCCATCCAATTTAGATAAATACAATTGTACAACAAACACGATGATTAAAAACTATAGATAAAATATCACCGAAAGAATTATGTTTTCCACTTTCTTTTCTATTTGCATCTTGTCAAAATTATAAAAGAATGATTAGGCAAAAATTGGCGATGATATCGCTGAAAATGCCATATTATTAAAAAAAACATTTAGGAAAATGGAAAAGAAGAAGCTTATTTTATTGATTGCGATGAAATGTAGTTTTACCTAGGTAAGTAATTCAATAATGGTGCCAATATCTCTCAAATAAAATTAAATACTCCCATGGAAGTGTTTTGTAGAACGTAATGATAACAGCAATACCACAGAGCAATTTCTATTGGCAATAGTAAAATAATATGCTAATTTACTTTCGATATAAAATAACTTTCAATTGTTATCTTTATTCAAGTGCCATTTTTTAACTTTCGATTCTTATAGAAGAAAATAATTAAATGTTTCACCATGTCACTTTCTCCTTGATAGGTAATTAAAGTTAGACACCTGTATTAACAGACACGGAAAATAAATATTATTTACCGTTGCGAATGGTCTACGGTTCTTCCTAGTTTCATCGCCAGCTGTCGTCTGTATATAGGTACAATGACTTCTCCCAGAATTTTTGAAAGCACAATTTACAGGGTGTAAACCACCTCATCACAAAGACGTTAACCAAGCATTCTGTACATCAAACTAAGTAAATTTACGCAAAAAATATTGCTGGGAACAACTCTTTTTTTTTGAGGTTATAATTCATGTTTTGTGGTAGAACTCAATGTAACGCACTTAAAACATTATGCTGATGGATGGATTAAATAATAGTACGGGGGTCGTGGAGGTGTTAAAAGTCAAAATCTTACAAAACAAACTAGTATTAAAAAAAAAACTTGTCAAAAAGTTGTAAGTTTGACCCCCCATATCTCCGTAACTAGTAGGTATAGTGTAGAACAAAAAAAAATATCGCCATCATAGGGAGAACAAGTGCCTCTCGGCTTTGTGAAGAGATGTTTTACACCCTTTATTTAAGTTGACATCATGGAAATTAACTAAAAACAATGGATACATACATTTTATGTAAAGTTTTATTATAATAGAAAAACACGTTGAACTACTTTAAAACCTACTGGACAGCGAGCAAAATAAGCACGCTACTGATCGAAAAATAAGCAAAAAAAAGAAAGCGAACCTTTTTGTAGCATTAACTTTTTCGTTTTTTTTCTTTCTTAACACGACAATTACAAGGTTTTTCGTCTCTAAAAGGACAAAGAGATCGTGTAATTAAATTCTACACTTTAAAAAAATAACGTTAAAAACGGTAATATCAATTCAGAAGCGACATCGCCTCGGGCAAAGTTAGGGTTCTGTCACACCCACTGGTGACTATTTCATTATTATTTAATAGACAGCTAGCTAGGTTTTAATGACTTGACCGAACATCAGCTTTTCTTTATCAAGTTTAAGTAAGTATTCGGTAACCCAAGTACTCTCCGCGAGATCTTCAGTAACACCGTAAGGCGTTGCTGACCTTTCTCGAGGAGCTGGGGTGGTTCAAATGATCTTTTCACCGTTTTGGACGTGGAATTGCAGACACCAGCCCGTTATAGAATACAAGTCTAATATGTGTTATGCTCTGAATACATTTTCCAGAATAGAAGTTTCAGACTAGTCTGGAGTCTTTAGACTAGAACAACAACTTGTCATGTCCTAAAGACAAAAAGGTGACTTCAATTTATAATAAGTACCTATTTGATGCTAAAAAACATTATTTCATCTGTATCAAGGTGTAATAGGTACATACGGGGACCAAAACGTGGTCGCTCACAATGGGCCTTATCAAAAGGCTTAAAGTCACCCAAAGGGCAGCGGAGAGGGCTATGCTCGGAGTTTCCTTGCGTGATCGAATCAGAAATGAAGACATCCGGAGAAACTTCTGGCGTGGCGAACGCGAACCAGAAGACGTTGCGTTGTAACATCCACTAGGTTGACCGATGACCTGGTGAAGGTTGCAGGAATCCGCTGCATGTGAGTCGCACGGGACCGGTCAATGTGGCGACGCATGGGGGAGACCTATGTCCAGCAGTGGACGTCTTCGGCTGAAATGGTGATGATGATGATCAGGGTGTAAGGCACTCGGACGCACGATCTGGTAACATATATTCAGTACATAATTCTCAAACATGCCTACATTTTAACCGTGTGGGCCTGTGTGAGTATTATTGCACTTTATTTAAAAATCATCATATTTTTCCCATTGCTGGGCAAAAGCCTTCCACTCTTCTCTCTGCGCGGTTTTTTCCGGGCAATCTCGCACAAACGAATCTAGGTCGTTGTTTTGTAGGCCTCCCTCGGCGACGACGGACGCCCGTCTTCTGGCACCCACTGCGTGACGACTCATGCCCATAGGCCCTGATAGATTTTGCTGACATTTTTTTTTGAATACCGATGAAAAATTATATATCCCAGAAATTCAGAATGATGTAAGTAAACCGTTTTCGCTCGTTTTTTGTGTTTTGATTACATTTGAATCGTGCAACCATCAATATAAAACTCTAACCAGTATTTGCGCTGATAAAAAAGGTTCCAACAGAATTACGAGTATCTACATATAGACCCTATATTATTATTAAAAACGCGAAAATCTGCTTACGCCTCAGTGTCACAAAGTAAGTAATCGAATAACTCACTTCAAGATAACTAAAGCGAAAGATCTTTTTGTTTTCCTCATACCTTTTTACCCTATTATTTTTATGCTATTTGTGCTTCGAAACTTACCTACAACATAACGAAAAATTCAGTGACAAAAAAACATTGAATTATTTATCTAAAACAGTGAGTACTTAATAAATAACATGAAATCACACAATCATGTTAATCCGCCGAAGTTTAGTTGTATCTTATAGTAAGCCCAGATTTTACCAGATATGTTTAAGTCACATGTAGGTAACAAGGGGCCACCACCACAACTGGAGGTCAGATAGAAAATTGCTCCATATAAAATGCAGTTAGACTGCACGCCGACCCCAACATTGTTGGTCTATGCAGATGATGATTCTAGCCGGGGATCGTAGAAGGCGCAATAGTTCCCATGATCCCCGGTGCGTGCAAGTGCGGGAAGGGAACACCGGGGTGTTTTTAGTCGGTTTGAGTCCGACAGACCCCTCCGTCCGCCTCAGGGCAGAGGGGTCACATCCGTGTGGATTTTCCGCCCTGGGAACAAGAAAAAAAAAGAGGCTGCTGATGATGTACTTAGGCAATAGGGGACAAGCCCATTGCCATCAACGTGGAACATAAATCCATCGAATGTAAAAAAACGCCACATGCCTGAATATGACTGTTATCAGACATTTTACAGTAATTTTGAAGTCCCGAATGAAAAGAACAAAAATGTTGGTCTCAAAAAACGGATTCCGGGAAATAAAAAGTCTGATAGAAAAGTAACGAGCCGCTCTTAATCCATCGTCAAAATAATGACAATTACTTAACTGTAACTGCTAACTTTGCGACTTTTTGAAACGAAATCTTTGAGAAATAAATGGCTCTGCGAAATCAAAAACTTATAGTCCCTATTTGAACGAAATGCTGCCAACTTTGAACACGTAATTACATCAAAACAATTTGATAAATATTCATTGACATCTCGAGTTATTTGAAATGTTCACACATTAAGCGGAGACAATTCAAACATGTAGTTATGTAGGTACAATCTAATGAGAGCTTTGTCAGAAAATGTTTATCTAGACATCCTCCGGGAACCTACTTCATTGGAGTTAGGATTAGCCTACAAAATTCTACATTTGTTTGATTAAAAATTAAAACACTCGAAGCTTATCGAGACGTCAAATAAATTCTAAAATTTTGTTTCAACATCTCTTGATATCCTCCGCCTCATTTCTGTTTTACTTTACACGTTTTTTCTACAATATACATTTCATTTTCTACTTCTAAAAATATGTTTTAGAGAATATAATTCAAACATTTTAGCGGGTTCGTCCATATAATACAGAATATACAGCGGCGCTTGCCTTCCGCGCTTCTCACCGGGAGGAAATAAGTTCAGCGGTGACCTAGTAACCACCACTACGATTCTAGTTCCCTGTTACAATCATAAAGCCTGTAGGTTGTTCGCGTGTTCGGCTTTCAAACATTTATTGTATCGTTATTTATTTGAAAAGTTTGACGAAGAAATACCTTTAAAATTGGTTTAAATAACCTAAAGTTCCGAGCAAGAAGTTTTTCTCAGTATGATGTATATTATCATATTTGATTGCCGGTTTCAGGCATATTCTTAAAATATAACGCAGCGAGGCAGTGAAATAAACAGTACCAACACCTATTATGAAAATTAAAACCAGTCTACAGAAATTACAACGTAACATGAATCGAGAGAACTGAAATAATTTCAGTAGTGAACTACGACGATCGTTCGATATAAATACAAACTGCCGACTCATAATAACCTTTCCTTATGGCGGCCGCCGAGTAGCAAAAAGCGGTCGACCCACGTTACAGACTCAGAAAATAATAAAACATGAAAGCATAACAATACACAATATAAGATTAAAAGCGAATACGAACGTAATTTAATCACGTCTACTTTGTTTTACCAGTTCTTAGCAAGTTAGTTGATTACTTCAGGGAATTGCCAAGATGAATGAGATAAACAAACTGATCCACTGAAAATATAAATTAACATCAATGAGAGTAAAGAAAATTGGTTGAAGAATGATTAATGATTTTGCTTTGTGATAATAAGACAATCGAGTCTTTGGGAAGGGAGAGAGATAAGGTTGTCGACAGCTGAGAGAAATTCGTCAGTACCTGCATAAACGGGCGCTCGTAAAATGAATAGAACATTGTTACTAGCTACTAATGATTAAATTAAGGTTTTAGGCTACCTTTGAAGGCACGTGTTCTTCTTAAGGGAGAAGCGCTAGGGCCCGCAAAATTCAAATGTTCAAACGTTGTTTTGCAATTTGCAGATCAATGTCAGGTTCATCATCATATGCCTCGTCTTTTCCCAATTATGTTGGGGTCGGCTTCCAGTGTAACTGGGTGCAGCTGAATACCAGTACTTTACATGGAGCGACTGTCTATCTGACCTCCACAACCCAGCTAATTCTGGGTAATGCGATACCACTTGGTAAGATACCAGTTGTTAGACTAATTTGGCCACTGACTACTTGTAACCCAACTCGGTATGTAAAGGTTGGTCACCCATCCACAAATCAACCTAGGCATGCACGGCTTAACCTAACGACCCGAGCGACTGTTATTATTTAGCCACGAACTCCTCTATCAGTGTCAGGTTGTATGTTAATTAAAATTATGATTCGCAACCGTAACAAATTATTGAACTTTTTCTTGAAATAGGACATCATTCAATCGGATTAAATTAACTTAGAGTGTTGTATTGGTGATTTGAATGATTTAATTCTGTAATTAAATAGGTACGTGCAGGCAAATTGCAGAAAAACTTAAAAAAAAATTAATTTGGTGTTCCACCTTAACAAAAAAAAACTAAAGCTAACTAAGACTGCCGTAATGTTGAACACAGTTTTAAGGGTAGTAGCTACCCTTGTGTGCCATCCCTCTTTCGCAAACTTTTGGCTGCATTCCGAGATACAAAATATTCGCTCACAGCGCTCACATCCATATTTTGCGTTCCGATTTAGATATCACGATTTTGACAGCTAAGAGCTGTCATCAATTCGGATCGCTCGTGAACGCGTTCACAGTGAACATAACCCCAAACCAAAACCTTTCACAAGACCTATTTTTGAAAATGGAAGTTATGTTGGTTAAGCTCGTCGGCTATATTCACTTTAAAACTCATGGTTGAATGCCACGATAGAATAGTTAGTTGTGACTCGTTAGGTTCCTAACAAAACAACACAACCTGTGAACACAACTGTCATTTTTGACAGCGCTCACGGTGATATTTATGTGGGGCATGGTCGGTGTAATCGCAAGATGGCGCATGTCATGACGTCATCTATGACGATTCAAGGAACATCGATATCGCGCTCACGGTAATTCGGACCGGGTTTATGGACGCTCAAATCGAGTACAGCCTAATTCGGAACGCAACGTTATTCTTATTTTCTCTTTCTTTTTTATTTTCACAGCCCGATTGATGAAGTGATTGAGTTTAGTTTAGCTTACCTATAAATATTCCTTAGCTTTGATGTTTTGTCTCTGTGAATTCTCCAATTTTCATAAATAGGTACATCGCATTTATGTCCTAGTGTAAACGATGTTCTTGTAAAATTTCACAACGTTTCTGAAATTGTACCTAACTATTTCGAAATGTGTCAAAATTTGTTCAGATATTTTCTATTATAGCTCAGGTTCTCCTAAACACAAAATAGTTTCTACAACCGTGGAAATAGCGAAGCCCTAAATGTAATATTAATCCCAAAGGTCAAAGTGCGGTCTGAGCTTCACTTCGAGTCTAGTCTATGAATAAAATCAGACTAGTTCGACAACAATAGAATATTCCTAGGTTTTATTTTCGAACTACCAACACCGTTTCAATTTACGCAAACTAATCGTTTTTCGTAGAACTATTGAAGTGCTTTTAGTAATGCTACACTGATTTTTTCAAAGCGCTTTCAGTGGATAAAATGTTTTTGCTGGAATTGTCTGACGTGCTGAATATGATTGATATTTCAATTTTATGCATTTTTTTGTGAGCGCTACGTACCTATAACGATCAGTCTTACCGTAGACCTTTACCATAGAGAAAAAGTTTAGTAATTTTTGGTTCTCTAATTCCTATAATAAGATTCAAAAGTATAACAACTTTTCCCTCCGTTTCATTTTCAAAACACAATATTACACATAACATGCAAAAGAAAAACTAATAGTGGGTAAATATTAAGAAAAAACTTTCAGCCCACACTCAATATTTCACAAAAAAAACCGTAAAGACGTTACACGTATTTGCAGTTATAGATAAAATTACAGACTAGCAAGAACAAAGATTCGGGGAACGCGGTCCTTGCTCGGTTCTCCAAATAACTTTGAATAAAGATAACGAGAAATGAAACCAGAATGCCCGAGCTTTGTTTGGGTAACTTTCAAACAGTGCGAGGTTTCCTTACAATACCCTTTTTGCTAATGTGACACAGTGGCACTTATGGTTTGATTCTGTGAACTCGTTTGGGTAATAGGCCCAGTTTATGTCAACATTGTAAACGACAAATGTTTTGAAAAGAGTAACCACGAAGTTCTTATTTTGCGTTTTTTGGCTCACACTATGAATTTTTTCTGTGTCGTGGATGCGTTTACAAACATTTAAACTCACATATACAAACAACCAGGGGCCTAATTCTGCTATTTTAATAAATTCGTCACTCCAACACGATTCCATTCTCATCCCATTGTCATTTTGCTTAAAGTTCGTAATCTGCTAAATTCACTATGGTCGGTCAATGGTCTCGTAATAAAATTGTGTTTTAATGGCATTGTTGTATTGTCATTATTATAAAACCCTTAGTACAAATGGTTTTCGAAATCTACTACTAAATGCGAACATTTATTCATGACAGATTTCATGTACCTACGAGATTAATATTCTATGACATTTCTTTCAATGGAGTGTCAGTGGTTGTTCATTGAGAAGTTTTAATTGCGCCATTATGATAGTAGAATTAACAAACTTGTCAAAATTTGACAGAACTTGATCATTATGAAAATAATGGTCAAGTTCTGTCAAGTTTTGACAAGTCAATAAACTTGTCAAAACTTTTAGTAGATTAATAAATCTACTAATAAAATGGTGCATTGAAAGAAATGTCATGGAATGGTAATCTCGTACATATTGACAAATGTGTAAAAATATTTTGGCATGTAAATGTTCGCATTTAGCAGTAGATTTCGAAAACCATTTATGCTAAGGGTTTTACAATAATGGAAATACGAAAATGTCATTAAAACACAATTTTATTATGAGACCCATTGACCGACCAATGATCGCCCATTGTGAATTTAGCAGATTATCGGTTACAACCACTCGAATCGCCCACCTAGTTTCTTGTTCTTCATATTATGTGCTAATGTACGTTGACGTGAAATAGAGTATTTTAAATTGATAGTTATCATCGTGTGATGTTCATCAACAGACTACTGCTGGACATAATTATGCCTCTTCAATATAGGATTTTAATAATCATCAGTCAAAGAAAGACGTAAAGTAATGTTAGGATAAATTCATGATTTGTTTAGGGTAGTTATAAAATCTCCGACAAAAAAAGAAGAATTGTCCTTAGTCAAAATATTTAAACTACTGATCCTAATGAGAGTTAAAAATAAATTTGATAACCAACAATAGAAATCATGCAAGTTGTAAAAATATGATTATTTTGACAAAACCTCTGTTGTCGGTACCTAACTTAGTAATTTTGTCGGAGGTTAAGTATTCTATTCGGAAGTTTAGTTTTGTTATTCGAAGATCCATTTTCATTAGGAGAAAATATAATTTTAACATAAGAGCTTATTTGTTTGTTAAATTTGATACTTTTATTCGTTTATGTTTTGGGTTTTTTGTCGGTAATTCATTAGAACACTGGTTAATTAGAATTATAGTCGGCCACATATCGCTGGAGATTAATTTGTTTTTCGGAACCATTATTATTTCCCATTTGTACTCCCTACCTACTTGTAAATGATTCATGAATACCTATAAAATATGTTCCTGTTTGCAGTTTAGTATTCTTCGAAGAGTAAATTGTGGTCATTTAATGGTAGACTTGTTATCAATTTTGAATTTAGTTTACTTACTTACATTAAATTCCATACCATTAAACTATTTAAAGACAGGCAAGATAATTTGTAGGTATAGATTTGGAGCCTTAGTACGAGTTTTATACCTATTCAAACATCAATTTGCACTGTAATAAAACTAGGGCTATCTGACAAAAATGGAAAACATTCCATGAAAATTGGATTATACTTTGTGTCGATCAAGTACTTTTTGTTAGTGATAAACCATAGTGTAGTTTGATAATATTCAAGGCAAGCTCATCTTAACAAGCTTAATAATTTCATAGTCTATAAAGGGACGAAGCATGCGCACTGAACATTGTCTAATGGCGCCAACGAGACGGGGCGAGTCATCTCTCATCAATAAAGGAAGCCCAAGCAATCAAGTGGGCGCATGCAATCAGTCGCTAATAAATTGATACAGATTGATAATAAGGTGCCAGCACTCAGGGTCAACTTATGAAAAAAACTATTGGACAAAATACGTATTGTTGAATGAACTGGAAAATCAATGCTCTGCACGCATGTTTTAGAATGACTTTAACAGGAAAACGTTGCTAGTACCTCATTTGCAATATTGTTTGTGGGAATCATTTTCAACATTCATAAAACAAGTTGGCGGCGTTTGCTCGAATTTTTGCCATCGACTCGGGGTTGAGGAGCTATGAAGAAGTATAATAGATCTACACTTGTCCATTACCCTTCTGTGCTTTAACTTTTTTTCTTGTGGTCCCAACATACCACTCAAAACTATTTAGGGGGGAATCCGGAACCGCGGTCTTGGTCCCGAAAGCCCCCGACCCCAAAAAGGTCCACCAACCAAATCAAATCACATCATTTATTGATTTAACCATAACGTGATAAATGGTGGTAAATAAAATAATAGTAACAATTATGGACCCACACAGCACACCACAGCACCACCGCACAGCATTTTTTTTTAAATAAACGAGAGAGGACGGGCGCTTTATAACTTATCCTATTCAATATTATTTATCGTAATAGTCTCTAATAATATTAGTCTAACTATCATTTGTTATTTATTTAATTATGTTTAAAATTGCTTATTTGTTAACTATAACGTAGCGTAGTACGCGGCCATTATGAAAACAGATGAACAGAAACAGTGTGACTGACAAACATGACTTCCTACAAATACGAACTTTGCCAGCCAGCTACCCACTGAGTACAGTGACTGCCAGCTGCATGCAACCAAGACGTAACATTACTACCAATATAACCATACCAAAGAATGGTAATTATGCGGACTGGTGGCGTACCATGACGTCTTAAAGCATGATTGTTTTAATCTTATTCCAGAGTGAGAAAGAGATGGCGCTAGACGTTCTCTATAGCTCCGTCTCTTTCCCACACTGGAATGACGTTAAGACAATCCTGCTCTAAGACGTCATGGTTACCCCCCTGTTCGCCTTTGAAACAAATGACTACACAAAACGTCATGCTGTATTCGTACTCGTAATAGGCTAGTTTCCACCATCAATACATAACAAATTTATTGAGTCCGTCAGTTAGAGTATTGGAAAATAATGAACACGTATTTTTTGTTTTTGTAAATCAACGAATATTGACAAAGATAAGCATCAAAACTCGGGAGTAGGGGCTCGTGAAGTCAGAACTCACTAAGAATGATACCAAACGTGACGTATTGGGAATTTAATAAAAACTTTTTTGCAAAAAATAAAACCGACTTCAAAAAGAAAAAGTGAAAAATAACTTTAGCTTCTGAAGTCGGTGACGTTTGTATGATTGATTTAATTTTTTTGTCACCGACTTCAGAAGCTAAAGTTATTTTTCACTTTTTCTTTTTGAAGTCGGTTTTATTTTTTGCAAAAAAGTTTTTATTTTTCACTTTTTAGTGGTTCACATGGAAAGTGCATACCGTTACAATTACAACAAGCCCAAACACGACTAGGATACATTGTCTCATTATGGAGTTCCGTGACTCTTGGCTTCATCATCAGATCTGATGGTAGAATGGTTCTTATCAAACGCAAATGCTTCACTTGTTGTAGAAAATACCAAAATTGCTGTACGTTATCCTATAAAATTTGAAGAGTTCCCTCGATTTCGCCAAGATTCCATCATCAGATCCCGACTTGGCGACTATGGGACCAACTTGGAAGTATACCCTTTCAAACAAAAAAAGAATTTTTCAAATCGGTTTAGGCGTCTTCGAGTAATCGGTGAACATACATAAAAAAAAAAAAAAAAAAAAATACATACAGTCGAATAGAGAACCTCCTCCTTTTTGGAAATCGGTTAAAAAGCGTCGTATCTTCGTCAATTTTGATTTATGTGACAAAAGAAAAAATACGGGTCAAATATTTTTTGATAAGTAATCTAAGTGACGGACTTATTAGATTTTTTCAGTTAACAAGCCTAATAATGGACTGGCTACACAAGATGACGTCTTACTAGTATCTCAAGTACTTCAATAAGCGGCACGTGCCAGATGTAAATTCTATTTACACATGTCTGTTCTCCACCTAAAAGGGTTGGAATTTAACGTAAATATTTATGTTTGTCATCATTTGCTTATCGGACTTACTTTATTACTAAAACGTTAAAATTAGAGAACAATGTTTAATTTATTCAATGAAACTTTTCCAGATGTATGAACGTGGACAAAGCAAAAATAGCGTTCAATTGTTTCTGCCTATTACCACCACGGGAAGACGTGACTATATGTTTATATGTTCGCCACAAACGACAGAGTTTTTTTCCCAATTTAGTTTCCATCGTATACTTACCCTGAAACATCGTGCCAATAATCAAGTATAGGAGACACCAAAACGTGGACATTAATTCTATCAAATCTTCATCATCATCATCATTTCAGCCGAAAGACGTCCACTGATGTCCAGCAGTGGACGTCTTTCGCCTCCCCCAAGTGTCTTTTCTATCAAATATGAAAAGATAATTGTCTTTTTTAAACTTTCACGATTAGAACACATTGTAAAACATATGGAAACTGAAACGGAACGTCGGGCTTATATTAAAGGTAGAAAACGCGATAAATACCAGTTTCCATATGTTTTATAATGAAAAGATAATTTAGTTACTAGTGTAACTAACGTAAAGAAAGTGCTTCTATTTCCCTTATAAATGAGGAAAACAGAGTAAAAGAGGAGAAATTACGAACATTAAGCGCAAAAATAATAGTTGTGCGACTTAAGGTAACGTTCTGTCGTAATACTCGTAATACCACGAGTAAAACTTATGACCCTGCTTTATACGTTAGCTTTGTTTATTACAAACCATTCCCCGTTCTATGTGTGCACAACATATTAAATTAAAACCCGTAAATAATTAGATTACATTATGCGCTAATATTGTTGAGGTAACCCCGAAAGCGTAGTCAAGTGTTTTGTAGTTCTACATTTGCAAAGTCAAAGTGCCAAGTGAAGGTCCCAAGAGCAGATAGTCTGTGTGAAGGATATGACAACTAGACAAGAGGTGATTGCTGAAAGAATTTCAGAAGAAGATATGCTGTGTGCACCAACCCGAAATAAATTGGAATAACTATATTGGGTGTTGGCTTCCAGTCTTACCGATGCAGCGGAATACCGGTATACATGGAGCGATTGCCTATTTAACCTCCACAACCCAGTTAGTACTGGGTAATAAGATACCTCTTGGTAAGACTGGTTGTCAGACTTTTGGGCCACAGACTACCTGTAACGACTGTCAAAGATCTACAAACGACACTCGGGACCAACAGCCGGGACTAACGTGCTTTCCGAGACACGGAGGAAACTCGGTATGTAATGAGGGTCACCCATTCACAGATGGACGTTGGTAAACGCGGCTTAACCTTGAAGAATAACCCGTTTGGATGTTATTATTTAGCCGCGTGCTCCTACTCCACAACGCAGTTAAATTAATAATAAATAAATAAATATCGCTGGACATTATCACACAGCGCCATCTAGTGCCACACTAAGCAAGGCTTGTGTCGTGGACACCAGATAGTTGATATACTGCATATATACTTTTTGTTTATAAATACATACTTATTATACGTATAAACATCAATGACTCTGAAACAAATATGTCCATGCTCATCACACAGCACCTAAGAACGTAAGGCAGCCTCACTACCACTACGCCATTCGGGTAAATTCATTAGTCAATTAATAATTTAATTACGTCACGACTTACGACCCTCACATAAAGCTGCAAAGTATTGATTTTGCCATCCTTGTAAATTGCTTCTGGAAATTAAATTGAGAGAGAGCAATTGATCTAAAATTAGGGGAAGGCCGTCAAGTAACTGGAGCTATTTCCTTCAATAAATATTAATAGGCCGTCAATACAAGATGCCTTTGTCAGTAGCGAGTGAAGACGATATCGTACGCACTCCATCATTAAATTATAAATGGGTCTCTGTCCCCAATTAAATAACCTTTAGTCATTTGGGTGGCCCTTGTCATTTTGTTGTTACGTCATTGTATGACTTCTTGTTTTGTGTCATCAATCATTGTTTTTAAACTTTACCCGTATTCATATGTTTTATAATGTACTTTTAGTTTGTGGCTACTGTAGTCATAATCTTTTCTCAAACTTCGTTGGGTACGTCTTCCAATCATACCGGATTCAGCTGAATACCAGTATTATACGTGGAGAGACTGCCTATCTGACCTCCACAACCAACAACACATAACCTTGGTAAAACTGGCTACTGCAGTATTGTAGAAAAATCTACATCTGGATACAGTCTTGTGGCACATAGACCACGAAATAGTCATACCAGTTTAATTACGACCAACCCCAACCAAAGTTTTCATTCTCGTCCCTAAACCAAGCGGTTGTTGCATGCATTCGGAAAAGTCAATTTCACCTGCAAATTCGTCCAGTCCAAGAGAGAATTAATTCACGAACAGAGCGGCTCTCCTGCGTCATTAATTTTAACTCGTGTAGGTACAAAGCTGCGGGATTAGGTACTCTTACTAGAGTCACATGCACCACAGAAACGGGGCATCGCACGTACAAAATTGAGTCTACCATACCATGTAGCTAGATTGATTTTCGAGTACTAAAACGACTGAACTCTCATCCCAAACCACACTACAAATACAATGTTAAGACAGAAAGACGTTTGGGACGATTAGGATCACTTCGTCGTTTCGACTACGCCTGTAAAAAAAGGGAAAGGCATCTGCAGGATACCTTAAAATACCCTTTTTTGAGATGCGTTTAAGAACAACTTAAAGTAAATTGTCTATTGGTATTACTTTGCTACGGAAGAGATGCTTAGGAGAATGTAAAACAGGTCTGTACTCGAAAAGATCGGTATAAGGAATCGATATTATCAAGCAGCTTAATGACTACACTACGTTTTGTTGTTCAAGTTTCCTAGTCCTAGGTACATAAATAAGCGAAAACACTGACCTTTTTTGCATTCTTCAATTTCCTCATCGGAGTTGTCTTCGCAGTCTTTCTCCAAGTCGCACACCCACATGCGGGGTATGCACTTGCCGTTGGCACACTGGAACTGCTTCAGGGAACATATTGCTGGAACAAAAAACAAAACAATTAGGGACTTCTTAAAGGTCTGTTTTACTAACACTATAATTATCTGTTAGAAGTTCAACATTCGTCTCGGCGCCGAAAACTAAATCGAACGGCATGTTTTCGTTATGGCATTATTTTGATAAAGAAAAAGAAACAGAACAAAGTTATCGCCGAAGTAAACAAAAATAAAACTAAAAATAAAAATAAAAAATAAATATCGCTGGACATTAACACACAGCGCCATCTAGTGCCACACTAAGCAAGGCTTGTGTCGTAGACACCAGATAGTTGATATACTACATATATACTTTTTTATGATGATTTATTTTCATAACATGTGTGACATGTCACTTATCCCAATTCATTTGGTGTCGGCGCAGCATGTCTTCTTACGTACTTCTCTATACCTCGTCATCATCTTTACATAGTCCAGCCATTATCATCCTTTATACATAGTCCATCCATCGTTTTTAGGGTTCCGTAGCCAAATGGCAAAAACGGAACCCTTATAGATTCGTCATGTCTGTCTGTCTGTCGGTCTGTCTGTCTGTCTGTCCGTCCGTATGTCACAGCCACTTTTTTCCGAAACTATATGAACTATGCTGTTGAAACTTGGTAAGTAGATGTATTCTGTGAACCGCATTAAGATTTTTACATAAAAATAGAAAAAAAGCAATAAATTTTGGGGTTTCCCCATACTTTGAACTGAAACTCAAAAACTTTTTTTTCATCAGACCCATACGTGTGGGATATCTATGGATAGGTCTTCAAAAATTATATTGAGGTTTCTAATATCATTTTTTTCTAAACTGAATAGTTTGCGCGAGAGACAATTCCAAAGGGGTAAAATGAGTGCCCCCCCCCCCCCTGTAACTTCTAAAATAAGAGAATGATAAAACTAAAAAAAAAAATTGATGGACATTACCATATAAACTTCCACCGAAAATTGGTTTGAACGAGATCTAGTCAGTAGTTTTTTTTTTAAAACGTCATAAATTGTAAACAGTAATTTACCTTTCATTCAATCTGCTACGGAACCCTTCATGGGCGAGTCTGACTCGCACTTGGGCGCTTTTTTTGGTATACTCAAAACTTTCCTCACAACATTTTCATTCCTCCGCATCAAATGCCTACGCTACGACAACAGATTACCACACAACTTTCCAGTCACCAGTGCCACTTTCAGACTTCCTCTGATGTACTCATTTCTTATTTTAACCCATTCTCGTGACACCACACATCCATTTTATTGGTGTGGAAATAAATGAGCCCGAAAATTATGTGTAAAATAATACTATGAGTGAATTCATTTACACTCTTCAACTCACGGTTCAAAGCATTTCAAGTACCTATAAGTTCCTACTTCATTCGAAAAACTCTTCATAAATTCACAAGTCAACGCTTCAACTATTGCGCTTTAAAGGCAATTTAAAATACAAAAACACGAAATGGTTTGTATTCAGAGAAATAAACGGGATTTCCATGATTGCCCAAGCTCCACCCACAGACACAGTCAGTGGGGTGTGAAACACCCCAACACACAAACTAAGTGACTATGGATTTGCATCTGACATGTCAGACTCGGAACTCTAATTACCTATGAGTTCATCTGCAATTCTGCACCTAACATGCTAAGAATTGTTGGTGGTGTATCGGGGCGCAGCGGTCTGTATATGTTTACCTTAGATTGTATCTGCTTCTATCTATACTAATATTATAAAGCAGAAGAGTTTGTTTGTTTGGTTGAATGCGCTAATCTCAGGAACTACCGGCTCGAATTGAAAAATTATTTTTGCGTTGGATAGTCCATTTATCGAGGAAGGCTATAGGCTATATAACATCACGCTATGACCAATAGGAGCGGAGCAGCAATAAGAAATGTTGCAAGCGGGAAATTCACGCGTCATTCAAAGTCGCGGGCAGAAGCTATTGTATTATATTGCAATTTGACATTTTTTTTCTACATATGTTTTAAACACGCACTTCGCCCGAGAAAATTGTGATAGCTCGGCTAATTTGTATGATATCAATAATTATTATGCCTATGTTACTCGGTAAAGATGTAGCTTTCTAATGGTTAAAATCGGTTGAGTAGTTCTTGAGTTAAATCGTAACAAACAAAAAAAGCGGCCAAACCAAGTTTCAACACCATAGTTCTTATAGTTTCGGAAAAAAGTGGCTGTGACATACGGACGCACAGACAGACAGACAGACAGACAGACCGACAGACAGACAGACAGACACACATGACGAATCTATAAGGGTTCCGTTTTTGCCATTTAGCTACGGAACCCTAAATAACATACAAACAAACAAAAAATAAAATCTTTTCTCTTTCTAATATTAGTTTAGATAAATAACACAAGGGTGCAGTTAATTTACACGTAGGAGTTAACAAAATATTGCTACACGTAAGAAATGTAGGCTTGTAATACTTGCAACGTTTAAATGCAAATAACACAAAACCTAGTTAAAATAACGTCCTAGAATGGCTAGCTAATAACTGGCTGGTAAAACCTAATACTGCTCTGACCACATCATTAAAAATGCTCCCTATTTTGTATGGAAGCTATTACTTTTTCCCGACAGGATGCATGAAAAAACGTAAAAGTCGTGGATCATTTCAGGATGCTTATTAACACCACACAAAGAGGAAGGAAACGAGTTATATTTTAAGGCCATAGGAAAGAGTATCTAGGTACACCTAATCATTAAAATAATAATGTCAAATAATGATGATTTTTGAATGAAAACTAACAGGATAAAGGCACAATAAGTAGGTAGTAGGTACGGAAAACCACGTATGGTCGATAGTAATTAATTTATATTTATGTAGTATGGCGTGAGTGTTTTTATTTTAGTATGGCGTGATATTACGAATTTGTTAGTGTATGTCTCATTATTATTTACCTACTACTAATTTGCGGTTTTGTGTTGAAGAACTGTACGTAAGATGTGGATTATTATTATCAAATCTCAAACGTTACATTAGTCGTAAGTACCACTTATTATTGTATGTAGAACGGAAAAATTAATGATTACTTTGAAAATCTATTGAACTTGGCACATTATTGTCGTAGTTCTAAATACATATATAGATAACCTCACGCGTTTTTCTCATGGGGGTAGGCAGACATCTCAGACAGACATCTCAGAACTCCACCTGCTACAATCCTTACACCTTTTACCTCTTCCACGTTCATACATCTGGGGCCCAAGCATGCTTTTTTTTATAAATTCGTCACTGCAACACGATTCGATTCCCATTCCATTGTCATTTTGCTTAAAGTTTGTAATCTGCTAAATTCACAATGGTCGATCATTGGTCGGTCAATGGTCTCGTAATAAAATTGTGTTTTAATGACAGTGTCGTATTGCCATTATAAAAAAAAACCCTCATTACAAATGGTTTTCGAAATTTACTAGGTACTAAATGCAAATATTTATTCATGCCAGATTTCATTAATAATATATTTTTACACATTTGTAAATATATACGAGATTACCATTCTATGACATTTCTTTCAATGTAGTGTCAGTGGTTGACCATTGGAAAGTATTGACGCCATTACATTAGTAGATTACCAAACTGACGAACCAACCCAACTTGTCAAAACTTGACAGAACTTGACCATGATGAAATCAATGATCGACTATTCTGACACTATTGTAATAGCAGACTTGAGGCCCTGGTCATACACGCACGCTGGTTGCGAGTACTACGCACCTGACCATTCTGAAGAACCTCAAAAAAGGTCAGTGTATGTCCTTCTAGGGCATCCCCTGACAGCGTTGCCACTCACATCTGCCTTTTAAATACCTTTTTCTAATATTTATTTTTATTAGTAATAAAATAAAGTTTCAAGTTAAAATTTTATTCTCTGATCTCAGCTGCATTACCTACAGTCAGAGATACTGAGATAGCCTTCAACGTAGATCTTGAAAGACTCATTGAGTAAGAACACAATGTTTCCTCTGTTCGAGCGAACGAAAACAATAAAACGTTCAAGTGTAATGATAAGATAACATTATGTACGCTAATATCGCGGACGTGTTTACTTTGGGAATAATTACTTAAATTTATTTTTCTGTTATTAATTGAAGTAGAAACCTAAATGGATACGAAATGTAACGGTTGTGACGATGTCATTAAAGATGTGTTACATATGCAGTGTTCAAGAGATAAATGTAAAAAACTGTATCACCTGAATTGTCTTGCCTTATCGGAGTCGCAGTTCAAGGCATTCACCCCGGAGTATAAGAAAAGATGGGTATGTCCCGAATGCACATGCACTATTCCGAAGAAAGGGAATTCTGAAACACCAGTCCGAGGAAACACAACAGTAGACGAAACTTATACACCTAGTTACGTTAACACTGAGCGTGGCAG